>JALIGW010000001.1:262266980-262866980 GCA_023053685.1 Diadophis punctatus similis | reverse complement strand
GTAATTCATTAACCTTTACTAAAAAGACAATCCACGATAAAACAGGGAGCTAATATGAGGAGTACTGTGTCTGCTGAGTTTCTTACAGACTACAGAGTGAGGCAGAATTAAATCCTCCTGTTTGGATGATTGGATAATATATTGATACTGATTGTTTCCTGATTGCTTATTTGTACCCTATGAGTATGACCATCATTAGATGTTGTACCTTATGATTCTTGACGAATGTATCTTGTCTTTTTATGTACACTGAGAGCATATGCACCAAAGACAAATTCTTTGTGTGTTCAATCACACTTGGCCAATAAAGAATTCTATTCTATTCTATTCTATTCTATTCTATTCTATTCTATTCTATTCTATTCTATTCTATTCTATTCTATTCTGAAAATCTCAAGCTCCTGGATATTATTTGCATGCTGACTTGTAGTGAACTTATTTTCCCTTACCTTTTTTTCCTGCAAGTGTAGAGTCTGCGTTTTTGAGTTTGCAACAGGCATTGACTGATCAACTAGTTGCCCAAGCCTGATATTATGGGCTGTGAGAAAGAGTCCCAAAGTCACCCAGGTGGCTTTCATGTTGCCTAAGGTAGGATTAGAATTCACAGTCTCCTGGTTTCTAGCCTGGTGCATTAATCACTACCCCAAACTGGCTCTCTTAGTGAATTTCTGCAGTGGACAATATCTTTACATTTTCAAATATCTCTCTCTACCTGCTTTCTCCTGCAAGAGGCAAAAGTTATAGCAATAACATTGCAATTATTGAACACAGTAATAATGGTGAATGAAACATTTAAATTAAATTATTAAAATGCTTCAGGATGCCAAGAATGTACATAGGCGGGAGTTTTCTTGAATATATAAATGATGTAATAAATAAACAGGCGATAGATAGATAGATAGATAGATAGATAGATAGATAGATAGATAGATAGATAGATAGATAGATAGATAGATAGATAGATAGATAGATACTAGGTAGGTAGGTGGGTGGATGGATGGATGGATGGATGACAGGCAGGCAGGCAGAGCAAGCAATAAGAAGCAGCAGAAACTGATGAATTGGAATTGGAATTGAAAATGGAATACTAAAAAACTATTTTCTGTTATAATAACTAGACAGTTTGGATTTTGAAATTTTCATGCTTGAATAAGCACATCAAATACATCTTGTCTGAATCAGACATTTTGCAAATTGGGCAAATTATTCCTCTTAACCTTTAGCCAATTTCAACTCTCAATAACATGATAATTCATAATTTAAGACCTCACAGCAGGCTTCAGACACGCTTTTCTAAAAATCTGTGGATCAGATAGCATTTAATATCCAAATAAACGTATCTTTTAACTCTTCTAATCTCATTTGTTTAGTTCTGGTACATTTTGTTTAGTAAAATCTCCTAGACTGGATGAATTTGGTGTAGAATTTCATAAACAGATGGTGCCTTGCCTATAATGTTCATATATTGTAAATAAAAGTTAGTATCAATATTAAAAACAAAGAAAAATTGTTATAAAACCACATAAAAATTCACTCTCAGTAGATTCTTTTGGATTCATCATTCTCATTAGCCAGGATTAAAACATAATTGCCACACTTCCAAACCATCAGACTGAGTTATTTTATTGTTAAATAAACTATAACTAATGTGCCTTTACACACAACAAAAATATTCTGGGAGAAAAGCCATAAATCATATGTTCCATGCTAAGCTTTCCAAAAACCACACAAATGTCTGCAAGTGGATGAAATCTTAAGTACAGGCTAAACTAACTGAATTCTGTGATCTCTGCCATACTGAATACATTGGGATTTGGGAACTTTCCATATATCATGTTTTGCAAAATGATGTTGGTTGGTTTATGGACTTTTCTTTATATTCATTATATTACATGGCATTATATATGGCATTCCTCTGACAATCGATTCCTCTAACTGGTTTGTAAATAATTCAATTTTTTGAACTGTATTTTACACTGTTTATTCTAACGTTTATTGTAAAATATAGCTGGCAGATTTAAAAAGTAAATCCTTAAGCTTTAAAGATTATCTTTAGATTCAGAACTACAACATCTAAAATAGAAAGTAATTCTATTCTTTTGGATTGTTGGAGACTATAATGTATGTTGCAGATTCATTATATACAAAGATTGTTTGTATATGACAGACTGTCTAGTCACTATGCTATTTTGGCATGTATATATGTTAGCTAAATGTGATGTCTGTGGACTTTTGGGGAAAGAGCATTTTTGGATTTATAATTTTAAGCTAAGGTACCTATATTATTCCTTTTCATCCTTAGCATTACAAATAAGAGTGCAGTGTACATAATATTTAAAGTCAGCATATTCTTATGGCAAAATTTAGAAATTGCAAAGGAGCTGCAGCTCATAAAAGCTTATGTCTTTAAAGAAAATGTATTCGACAAAATAGATGCTGCCAGACTCTGATATGTTGCCAACATGGAGTAACACAGCTCTCCTTCTACCAATTCTTATGAGTGGATAGTAATTTAAGTAGCATTGTCTGAATATGCATATTAAACACTCAGATAAATGTATATAGAGATGCAGAATAATAAACACTTGTTATCTTTCACTCTTCCCTTTTAACTATATGTTTCTAGATGCTCTTGCTAGATTTTCCTGCAAATGGTATCTCTCAATATATAGCCAGCTCCAATTATGCAGCTGCAGTTGCGTTTCTAATGCAAGTTAGCCCTGTTACTCTACCGATGCTGATCTCTATTGTACAAATCCAGCTGTTTCTTTATTTAAGTGTCAAATCATTAATGGCTATTTTAAGGTGCAGTAGCTCAGCAAGAGACATAGGCAATCGAAGAGAGTCCCCGGTTTGTTGAAAAGGTTCCCAAGAATTAGCTGGCATAGAAAATGACAGACAGAAAGAAGCGTTAATAAACATCTACCCTTCACATACTCCTTTCGGTTTTCTCTTGATATCATACCTCTTCTTTGCCAACCGGCAGATAGTTTGAACTATGTCACATGTGTTCCATTACTCAGAGAATACTGCTTTGATGTCTGACTTTGATACATGGTCTATTAAGGGCAGGGAGATATAGCATTATTTACTATCTCTCTTTCCCTCTCCCCTTTAGAAAAGGAAAATAATTGGGCTGCTGAGTTACATGCAGTAATGTTTCATGGTTTAAAAAACAGTTCTTGCTTGCACACAATGAAAAAGAAGCCAATGCAATGATGTGGCTGCTAAAAACAGCACTTCACCTGCTTTAAATAGAAGCATTGCATCCACATTGTGAATGGCAGCCACATTATTGAACTATATCTAAAATAAGGCACTAAGTTCTTTAAGAAGAATGTTGACAGACAGGTATATATCCTGAACCTGATAACCAGGAGGATGACTATACCACAGAAACAATATCATATGGGGAAGAGTTTAAAAATATGGGTATAGAGGAGAATAGGATGTCTAAATATCTGAATGGCTGTCACATGGAAGTGGGGGGATTATTCTGTTGTGGTTTCAGTGAGTAGTATTAGAACCAGATTGGTGAAAATTGTGGGAAAGCAGATTTCAACTAAATATTCAGAGAAACATCTTAATGCAAGAATGGTTTTACAATATATGGTGATGGTTGCTTCATCACTTAAAAGAGATACCCAAGGAGTCCCTGTAAGGAAAGTTGTACCTATACAGGTAATCCTCAATTTACAACAGTTCATTTAGTGACCGTTCGAAGATACAACAGCACTGAAAAAAGTGACTTAACACTGTTTTTTACACTTACAACCATTGTAGCATCCCCACAGTCACATTTGGGTTTGGGTGCCGTTTCATCTCTGCGGTGCTTTACTTCTATGTGGGAAGAAGTCAGGGTAAAAACTCTGTCCCTAGTTTCAGAATTTATAACTTAATAGATTCAGAAGGAAGAGAAAAGAGATTTCACGCAATCCTAGAGGGATGCTTCTTTAGCATCCTTAACGGCTTTCTGAACTACCCTGTTTCTCCCAAAATAAGACCATCCCCTGATAATAAGCCCAATCGGGCTTTTGAGTGCATGGCAATAAGGCCAAGCGCTTATTTCAGGGTTCAAAAAAGTATAAGACAGGGTCTTATTTTCGGGGAAACAGGGTACATACTGGTAGTATCCGTACAGGTGTCCCTGGATGCAAAAGGTTGACACCAGTGGAGGCAGGGACTGAAGTCTTCATTTCTTTCTGCCAGGCTCTGTAAAGCTGCAGATTTCTGAAAGTCATACTGTAGCTATTGAGCCAAGTACAAAATGAGATAAAGAATGGTCCTCTCTCCATGAACCATTGAACTGAATCATCTAGAAGAGAGTTAATACATCGCATAAACTCCAAAACCCAGCTGGTAGACTTGCTCAATTAAACCTGGAAAGCTTTAGCCCCACACATCCTGTTAATTACCTGTGTATCTTGCAAGCT
Organism: Diadophis punctatus similis; assembly: GCA_023053685.1. Classification (NCBI taxonomy): domain Eukaryota; kingdom Metazoa; phylum Chordata; class Lepidosauria; order Squamata; family Dipsadidae; genus Diadophis; species Diadophis punctatus. The sequence goes on along the minus strand of JALIGW010000001.1, from coordinate 262,862,547 downwards.
ACTAAACCATTTACTGGTGGGGTTAACTGTTCTTTCCAATCCCTGTGATCAAATTGAGTTGAAGTCTCTCTGCAGCCATTTTAGTTTGGCCACATTGAGGTATAAAAAGAGAGACTGGGGCTACGAGAAAGAATATCTTCCCACTCTGTTCAAGGTGGCACTTGATTATGCCACCATGAATTTATATACTGTATATATTTTTCCCCACTGGAGGGAAAAGGGATGAAAATGTGGCTTTTTTTCACTCTTACGACCATTGCAACATCCCCATGGTCCTGTGATCAAAATTCAGATGCTTGGCAACCGACTCATATTTATAACGGTTGCGGTGTCCCTGGGTCATGTGATCACCTTTTGCAGTCTTCTTACAAGCAAAGTCAATGGGGAAGCCAGATTCACTTAACAACGGTGTTATTAATTTAATAATTTCAGTAATTCACTTAACAACTGTGGCAAGAAAAGGCATAAAATAGAGCAAACTTCACTTAGCAACTTAGAAACAGAAATTTTTGGCTCAATTGTGGTTGTAAGTTGAGCAGGACCTGTATTCTAGCTTGCAGCTCCAGATAGAATGGGTCAATAGATCAGCCAAGGAAGACATGCCCTAGAAAATCTTAATGTAGTTCCCTGTGTAAAACAGAGCTTCTCTGGGTTGCTCATTCCTCCTCTCTCTTGCAATTTGCCGTTCTTCCCAAGCCTCCAGAACAGAATTCTGAAAGCACAAAGTAGGTTAAAGTGATGGTAGAAGATAATTGATATAAGGATGTCTGCTTTTCCCTAACAGAAGTGCTTCGTGTAATACCAAGCTAAACAAAATGGTCATTACTGCTATCCAACAGTCCTGGAGCTGGCAGAAAATGATTGCAGTGGAAAATGTGCTGCCCCCATCAGTAATCCATATCCCGCAGAGACACAATGCCAGCAAATGGAGCTGTCTTTATATACAATGTGCAAGACACGCTAAGGATAGGAAAATAAATTTCACAGCTTTGTTGCTTTCCTTACCCATCTGACATCTCCAGTTAGCAGGAAAATATCCACCAGCCACTCTTCTTAACACGGGATGGAGCTGGGCTGTAGCAAGGAAAAGAAGAAAAAAGGCTTTGATAAGATGGCTCAACGGGATGGTTTAATTTTCTCTGCTCTGTTTTTTGCACAAGTGTGTTCAAGGGGAGCCCAATTGCAGCTTACACAGGTGCAGAATAGAAATAGTGGCACTGTGAACTAGCACACAAAATTACTCTTGTAGTCCATTGCAGCTTTCCCCCCTCACTTTCTTCTCTGAAGTGCGGCTCTTCAGGCTGACATAGATCTTAAAATTGAGCATCAACTTTGAGATCTGGTAGCTACAGAGGAGGAGAACCTTTCTAAAAGATCCAGTTCCTCTCCCTACCAAACATGCAGGTAATCCTTGGCTTAGGACAGGAACTGGGACCAAAATTCTGATTTGGTCAAAAAACATGATGTTACATGACTACTGGCAATCCTGGCAGTTTCTGTAGCTATCATTGAGTGAAGACTGTGAAGGTACTTAACAAGGATTTCATGTAAACCATGATATTAGAAGAGGCACTGAAACTGCATCCCAGGCAAGCAGGCCAGTGGGTGGACAGGCAGGTGCTGCAGGTGGGCACTGTGAGTATGGGTACGGAGTACACTTGCGGCTCTGTGGGAGAAAAAGGGCAGGAGCAGGAGTGATTTGCAACGTGCTGCAGGCTTCCCCATTGATTTTGCTTTTGGGAAGCTGGCAGGGAAGCTCACAAATGGGGATGCTGCAACTGTTATAACTGTGAGCCAGTTGCCAAGCATCCAAATTGTGGTCATGTACTGCAGGGTGCTGTGATGGCCGCAACTTCAAAGACCAGCCATGAGTCCCCCTTGTTCAGTGCTGTCACAACTTTGAACTGTCACTGAAGGAGTGGTTGTAACCTGTGAGCTAACTGCCGGAAGGAGTGAGATACAACACCTTCAAGCAGCAATAGGTGCTGGGCTGATCCCACCCTCTAGAGGTCACCAAATAGTTTGAGAAGTGCTTCAGAATGTACTACTGGCAAAACTACCATGGCTTACTCCCTGCTTAAAGTGGAAAACAGTAGTATAGCTAAGAATACACTGCCTCAGGAATAGACTGGGGATAAGATGAAGACAGCATCATGTCAGAAAAAGAAATTGCTAGAGCTGTGGATAGGTCAAGTGGAAAAGAATCTTGGTCAATCATTACATAAGTTAAAGTGAAAAAAGCAACAGTTAAGCAGGAGGCACAAAGCCAATGTTTATTTATTTATTATTATTTATTATTAGTGACATTTATATACCGCCTCACAGTGCAAGCACTCTCTAAGCGGTTTACACCAGTAAGCAATGTATATTTATATTGCCCCCAACAATCTGGGTCCTCATTTTACCTATCTCGGAAGGATGGAAGGCTGAGTCAACCTTGAGCCGGTGAGATTTGAACTGCTGACCTGCAGATCATAGTCAGCTAAAGTGGCCTGCAGTACCCTACTCTAACCGCTGCGCCACCTCGGCTCTTTTATTTATTTATTTATTTATTTTATTTATTTATTTTTGTCAAGTACATGTTGGTAATATACATAGATATAACATTGTTTATATACATAAGATGGGTACTGATAAGAGGGAACATTAGGACAGGGACAGTAGGCACGCTGGTGCACTTATGCACGCCCCTAGTTCCTAGTTCCTAGTTCCTAGTTGGTGGTTCAAGAAAATGCTGAATTATTTTTGTTTTCCTTGAGAACATTTTATTGTTACAGTTCATTTTCAGTCCTACCTGGGATATTTTAGTCTTGTCATATTGCTTACTTTATTCAGCTGATGATATGATCGATTTGGAGTATGTTGAATGAATGAATGAATGAATGAATGAATGAATGAATGAATGAATGAATGAATGAATGAATGAATGAATGAATCTGGCCAATTCTGTTATGGGTCCCTGTTCTCCAGGACATAAGAAAAAGCAAATGGACCAGCGGGATGAAGGAGTTTAATTTCAACTAAGGACTATGCAAGGTTCCTGGGTATGTGGTAGTGCGCCGGAAGTAACTTGCCTTGGAGTTTACCAGGAGAGCGGCGATGCTGGAAGCAAGCAGCCCTTCTAACAAACGGCTCTGGGTTTGTAAGCGGGGGCAGGTGGGATCATCCGGCCGGATGAGGTAGGATAGCCAGGGAAGAAGAATCTGGCCGAGGGTAGGAAGGCGAGGCGGAGGCGCTCGGGTGCCTACCACGTTTTCGCCTGGAAAAGGTTGGGAGGCGCGCCAAGTTCTGGAGCAGCGGCTGCCGCTGTGGGCGAGAAGCGAGGGCGGAGGTTGCCCCGGCGGGACTCCTCCTCCGAGGGCAGGGCCGGGGGCGGGCAGCTGGAGCGAGCCCCGATCTCGCCGTCGCTTCTGCAGCGCGGGGAGACGGAGCAAAGCAGCGGGCCGCCGCGGCTGGACCCGAGGCTCGAGACCGGTCCTTGCGCCTAGTGGCGGCCGGAGCCAAGTCGGCCGGCAGCCCCGGGCGAAGGGCGAAAAGGCAGCCGCCAACCAACCCCAACCCGCAAGCGCTCAACTTTCTTTTTCCTGCGGCTGCGAAGGAGGGGAAAAGGCTCGCCAGGGCAAAGGCAGGGGTCGCTCGCCACCATGAGGCGGCTCGGGGCCGTCTGTCTCCGGTGGCCGCCGCTGTTGCTGCTGCCGCTGCTTCTGCGGTGGGAAGTCCCTTTCTACGTGCGAGGTAGGCGACTCTGAGGGGACACCCCTTTTCCCGCGCTCCCAACCGCGGGGGCTGCAGAGATCGGGGCGCGCGCGCGTATTGGGGATCGGGACGGAAGGGGGGGTGGTCGCCTGGGACAATCTTCTCTGCCCCCCACTCCTCTTCCCGGTGCGCGCAGGCGATGAGAGGTTCCGGGAGTTGGGTCCAGTTGGTTCTATGTTGGGCATCGTACTGTTGCGTTGTCGGGTCGGGGCTGGCGGAAAAGGGATGCTCGGTGGGGGGCACCCTCTGTTCTCGCTTCGGATCTGCCGGCCAGTTTTCGGGTGAAATCTCAGGTCTGATCAGTCGTCCGCAACGCGCGGTGCCCCCTTTCTCTCCCCTCCCCCCCCAAGGCTTGGGACATCTGCAGCTGCCTTGATCGGAGCTCAGCTGCTCCGACTCCCGGATGAATTCGCCTAAGAGAGCAAAATGTTGTACCTTGTGGTTCTGGGTGCCTGGCTCGATAAAAAAAACCGACCCACAACTAAGCCAACCTAAGGCACCGAGTCTGGGCTGTAAACCTGTGAGCGCTTACGGTATCCCTTCCCACTAAGGTTTCGTTCTGAGCGATCTCGCTGAAAAGTAGCCACCCTACTTGGTACCACCCCCACCCCACCCCACCCCACCCCCACCCTCCGGTGATCGTCCGGTCGATCCCTCTAGCTTCCTCCTTTTCCGTTTCTACCCGTGTCTCGGGAATCTATAGGTAAAGCCACCGGAGAGGTGAAGTCAAGTGCTCCGTTTGAGGAGGTTTGCGCGTTGGCCGAAGGAATTGAAGTTTCAGCACTTTTGCATGTGCTCAGATCCTCATTTCCAGTTCAGCAAAGTCGGCGGCTTCGCCGGTTTCGAGACTTGAATTGTGTCTCTCTCCCACCCGCCCCATTTCGGAAACTTTGTTCTCCTTTTGTACAAACAGAGAAAGGGGGGGGGAAAGGCGCAGGGGGCAAAGCTTTGATGAACTTTGATTTTTTTTTTAAAAAAAATCAAGCCTTCTCACGTGCGAGAGGGTGGAGCGGCGTCGGCGTTGCTAATCTGCAAGCGGTGGTTGAATGTTTGTGGCGCCAGCGCGCAGGGCATCCCGCCGCACTAACTACCTGCTGCTGCTGCTTTTCTTCCCTACTAGGCATTGTCTTTGTCCCACCCGCTATACGTACGCCTCGTTCCTGATGGGGGTGCGCTGAGTTTGGCTCATAAGGCACGCATGCCGGATCTGCTCGGGCCGTTGATCCATTTCCCTAGCGAAACCTTCAAAGCTCCTTTTTCTACAGCCAAGCCGGATTCCGACAAAGCCACACCAAAGGGGGGTCTCTTTCTTCCTTCACGAGCCTTGAAGCCACTTTTCCTCCCCTAAAAGGCAGCTTGATCCTTTGATGCCTTGGCACCCGCCTCCTTTGCTAATCTAATAAAGTTAGCCCCTTCCTATCTCTCTCTTTTTTTTCCCTTCCTTCCTTCCTTCCTTCCTTCCTTCCTTCCTCCCTCCCTCCTTTCTTTCTTTCTTTCCTTCCTTCCTTCCTTTCCTTCCTTCCTTTCCTTCCTTCCTTCCTTCCTTCCTTCCTCCCTCCCTCCCTCCCTCCTTTCTTTCCTTCCTTCCTTTCCTTCCTTTCTTCCTTCCTCCCTCCCTCCCTCCCTTCCTTTAAGTCTTTCTGTTCTGCGGATGAGTGAGAGAGACTGTTGCATTGTTGGATTGGATGCTGGAAGGTTGTGTGCGTGCAGGTTATTTCTAGCCTCTGTTGCATGTTAGGACAGCAGCCCCTTCTCAACAGGAATGCAGCTGTTTTCTCTGCTAGATGTACTCCTTAAAGGTACAGCTCTAATTTGGCAGATTTTGGCTCCGGCTCCTTTTTTTAAAAAAAATGATTTTGGAGCACGTTTTCTAAAAGAGGATTTACTGTCGAAAATACCCTCGGCTGCTCTGATTTCTTTTTGCAGGGCTGTATTGAATAATTAGATATGGCGGGAGGAGAAAAGCAATAGTTTATAGATTATTACTGAACATGTTGCTTGTGCTTGGTGCTAAAAGAGAGGATTAATTAATACTAGTGGGAAGCAAAATGTACTAATTAAGAATAGGCTGACAATTTTCTACAAAGGATTCTCTGAAGAATGGTCTCTTCTAGGGTTTCTTTTGGCTTCCGTGTAATTTCATCCACCTGTCTTTCCAGATGCTGATTTATAGTTACAGGAAGTTTCTATTTTCAAAAGCTGGGCTCCCATCTTTCTCGTGGATTGCCCTCCCCTGGGCAATCATGGGGGGGGGGAATGACTTTAGACTGAACCCTTCTTTTCTTATCAGAACCCGAAGAAGATTAATAGTTTGTAAGTATTGGTTCAAATGCCCAACTCTAACCCATGCCTTTTAAAAAAAAATCTTCACAAGGAGTTTCAGTATGAAGGAAACTGAATCTGGGTGAAAAATTTAAAGGCCGGATCTTTCTCAAGCTAAGAGATTGGGTAGGATTTTATTTTGGCTCTCACCCCAGGTGCTTCTATTTAATGTGTCCTGGCAGTTAATGACCCATCTAGGGATGCTTACTGTAAAGTATAGGTCATTTGTCATGCTTGCTTGTAAGTGGCAGCATGTTGATGTCTGCCAGAGCACTCTATGCCAGGGTGACTTAAGACAAGTAACCTTTGTGTCACAAGCCCTATTCTAGCATTATTTTTCTGACTCTCCCCCTGCTAGGAAATACTGAGAATCGAGGCTTAAGTTTGGACCACATTCAGACTGTATGTAAACCCCATATACAGTCTCTCACTTCTACCCTAGAGAAGCCACCACGCTTTGCAAGCAATTTGCTCACTTTTTCTAGTCAAGCAACTGCTAGTCACAGAGTGAAGAAGATGCACAATCTATCAACAGTCAAATCATTGACGAAGGGACCAGAAGAATCAGTGTATAAGAAAATTCGAAGGAAAAACAAAAGTTGAGTTTATATAAAGGCTGGGTCCTTGTAGTCTTAAGCAATGACCCATCATCTCAAGGAGCCTTTTCTCCTGCAGCTTTATGATCTCTGGTCTAGCCTTATGTCCCTTGCAAGTAGGAAGAGGGGTGCCAATTGGAATTTATATAATATGGTAGCAGGAAACAATGGCTAGAATCATATGGTTGGAAAGGGCTCTTCTAATTCCATGTCTTGCCAGGACAAGGATTTTCAGAGTATCCCACCCAGTTTATCCATCCATTGTTTGAAAATCTCCAGTAATGGAGCACCCATAATTTCAGGAGTCAGGGTATTCTGCTGCCTTATAGCTCTCACAGTCAAGCAATTACCTCCTTCTTCGAATTCAATCTCTGCAAAGCTTCCATCTGTTGATTCCTGTCCTATTCTTTGTGACAGCACTTCAAGTATTAGAGGACTACTATTATGTCTTCCTTTTAGCTTTCTCTTCTTTATTCCCAGCTCTTTCATCCGTCCTCCATAGGATTTAGCCTCTAAGCCCCTCACCATGGTTATTTGCATTCTTTTCATTCCACAGCATCCTTCTTGTATTTTGGCAACCAAAAACTAAATGTGGTTCCAGGTGCTGTTTGATTTAACATAACGTGGTAGAACGAAACTACCTGTTCCCATTATCTTGACATTATACCTCTGTTGTTGATGCAGCCCAAGATTGCATTGGCTCTTTTGGCAGCTACAGGATGGTCTGCCAGGATATCCAGATCCTTCACACAGGTACAATTTCTGAGCCAGGTATCACCTATCTTGTACTTTGTATTTGATTTTTCCCCCTACTTACATGCAGAACCCTAGTATTTTTCACTATGAAACTGCATTTTGTTGCATAGGACCCAATGTTCGAATCTACCAGGAACTTTTTGACACCTGTGCCTAGAGGTACTAGAAACTCCTCCCCAAACTTTGTGTTGTCTGCAATGTGCTGGGCATCCCTTCTCTCCTTTCATCTCAGTATTTATGAATATTTTGAACAAGACTGGCCTATGACAAAACTCCAAGGTCCCCAACCGCAGAGTTCTCTCCATGTAGACACAGCTTCATTTAAGGACCAGCTGAAGATCCATCTAGCAGTGGTACTATATCCCTCATGTTCCATTTTATCAAGAAAGAGTTTATGCCCAACTTTACTGAAGTCTAGGTACACTACATCGACAGCATTTCTGTCTAATTAATCTAGCCATTCCATCAAAAAAAAAATCCGGCATGATCTATCGTAAATGATAGTAATGATCTTATTTCTTTCTAAATGCTTGCAAATGCTTGGTTATCTTTTCTGACATTTTCCCAAGTAGTGACTTCAAGCTGATTGATCTGTCGTTGCATGGGTCCCCTTTTTATTCTTCTCCAATAGTCTGGCACTTCCGCTGTACTTCAGGAATTCTCCAAGAACCAGTTAGCACCCTGGGATGTTATCCATCTGGTCTCAGGGACTTGAATTTATTCCAAGAAGCTAAGCATTCTTTCATAGTCCCTTGTCTATTTTGACCTATATTGCTCTTCTGCCCCACCCACCCCTCCTTCTCCAGTGCACAGGTTGGACCACATTTTCCTTTTGTGAAAAGACAGCTGCAAAATAAGAGTTTAGTGGTTCAGCCTTCTCCCTGTTATCCATCACTATGTTACTATTTTCTCCAACCTGCAGACTGACCATTTCCTTATGTTTCTCTTTTGTTTTGCACATACTGTACACCAGAGGTCTTCAAACATGGCAACTTTAAGACTTGTGGACTTCAACTCCCAGAATTCTCCAGCCTGGAGAATTCTGGGAGTTGAAGTCCACAAGTCTTAAAGTTGCCAAGTTTGGGAACCCCTGCTGTACACAGACAATCCCTTTTTTGGTTATTTTTTTGCCACTCATTGTACGCCTCAGCTCTTTCAGATTTGGGCTATTTCTTGATAATCTGCTTTTGTTATGTGCCCTTCTTTACATTTTTTTTTAGCTTTGTCCTTTATTTTTATTTTTTAGTTTATCAGAGTTCTTTGCAAGCACAATTGCATCATCAGCTGCCTTCCAGTTTTCTTTCTGTTTGCCGTTGTTTATTTTTGGGCCTTAATCATCTCGCTGTTTATAATTATGCAACTCTCCTGAACTTTTTTCCCCCCTTCAGAATTTCCATCCATGCAATACTTCCTACTTTTCCCCTTAGCTTAGTTAGGTCAGCTCTTTTGAAATCTAGAACATTAATCTGGCTACCTTCCATTCTCTCTGTCTGCAGTATGGGAAATTCAAGACTCGCATGATCGCTCTCTCCCAAAGTTCATACTTCCACTTTTTCAATCTGTTAATATCTTTCTTCCCTGTTAATAAGTATGAAATACCATATAACTGGTCTCCTGCTTCCTTTATTCATCATTTAGAACTTGTCTGCAGGGCAGAGCAAGGACCTGATGGATTTCCCACTTGTCATAAGATTTTATTCGCAGTTGATATTGGAATAGTTGAAATCTCCCATTGGTGATTTTAATGTTGTGTTACCTCAACATTTCAGTCATCTGATTTGTGAAGATTTCATCTTATCATTGGCTTGTTGGGTAGCCTGAAGTACACTCACAACAACCTCTTTATTGTTTGTTTTCTCCTTAATATTCATCTAGATGCTTTTGACAGAGTTTTCATCCTTGATGTCATTAATTTTACAGAGACGTCCCCTTTCTATTTGTTTAAAAAAACCACACCAAATTATAACCTTCCAGTGCTACATTTCAGTCTTGAGTTCCATCTCATGTGTTTATCATGCTGGGCTCTACCACTTGGCCTTTTTCAATCTTAAATCCATGCAGTTTCTCCTCATTCTCTGAGGATTTATCAGTGGTGAAATCCAATTTTTTTTACTACCAGTTCTGTGGGCATGGCTAGGTGGCATGGTGTGGCTTGGTGGGCGTGGCAGAGGAAGGATACTGCAAAATCTCCATTCCCAGCCCACTCCAGGGGAAGGATACGGCAAAATCTCCATTCCCACCCCACTTTGGGGCCAGCCAGAGGTGGTATTTGGCGGTTCTCCAAACTACTCAAAATTTCCAGTACCGGTTCTCCGAACTACTCAAAATTTCCGCTACCGGTTCTCCAGAACCTGTTAGAACCTGCTGGATTTCACCCCTGGGATGTATCCTCTGCAGAGGCCATGATAGGTAAGAATTGATGCCGCTTTGTGAACACAAATGTGGAAGCAACTCTATATTACATTGTGATTCCACAACCATCTATTGGAGTGGGAGGTGTTAAAAAATCAATCTGCCATCTTGGGTTTTTTGACTGAGCCTGCCCTGTGGGATACTGAGCATGCTTGCTTGGGGCTAAGTTACACTTACTTACAAATTGAAAGCTAGACTATGATTTCACGAACTAGGCGTCTAGATAGAAGAGTTGAATTTTAAGCATTTGCACTCTAATTTTCTGCTTTTAAGCATCACACTAAGCCACGTTTTGCTTAAGAGTGGTTTGTTGAAAAAGTGATGATTGGCTAGCGATGATTCACATAACATATTCAGCCAAAATTAGACATACAAGCACACAATATGGATTAACATAACAATCATTTAGGAATTTAATTTGTCTACTATAGCATGCAAGAGTTTCTAGTCTCACTTGACATTGAGCATTTTACTTCTCATAGGACTTAGCAGTTCATTTAAGGTGCAAGAAAGCAGAGAGATGATTTTGGAAATATCTGTCCAATTTGTGGCTCCTCCTGGAGGATTCAAAATCTGCAAAATGGCAGGCATAATATTATAATCTAACCCTATTTCCTTGGTACAAGCATTAATGTCTCTGTCTCTCCCTCTCTCTCTGTCTCTGTCTGAATCTCTGTTTCTCTCTGTCTCTGTCTCGCTCTGTCTCTCTCTCTCTTAATGCTTGTACCAAGGAAGTAGGGTTCGATTATAATATTATGAGAGGGAGGGAGGGAGGGAGGGAGGGAGGGAGGGAGGGAGGGAGAGAGAGAGAGAGAGAGAGAGAGAGAGAGAGAGAGAGAGAGAGAGAGAGAGAGAGAGAGAGAGAGAGAGAGAGAGAGAGAGAGAGAGAGTATATATATATAGATATTGGTACACAATATTGCTCTCAGTGTCTTGCTCTCATTTTGTATATGTCCCTGCATCCATTATTGGGTTTTAGATCTGCTTCCTTTCCTGAAACCAGGCTCTAACAATGAATAGGGTTAGGGCTAGGGCTAGTGTAGGTTTCAGTTTCATGTGGATATTTTGATCAATTGCAGTGTTCTTCAAACCGGACAACTTTTAAGATGTGTGGACTTTAATTCTTAGCATTCTGGGAGTTGAGGTCCACACATCTTAACATTGCTCAGTTTGAAAAACACTGTTCTATTGTATAACATTCTCATTAATCTTCAACTTGGATAATGACTGCCAATAAGGTTGAGGTCAAAATGGGATCACTATATAACAGGAGGGACGTCCCTGAGTTTCCAAGCAAACTCAGGTTTACTGAAATACAAAAACATAAAATAGTTAAATCTACATGGCACCCCTTTCCTAATGAATCCTAAATACATATTGAGTCCAGTTAATCTACGAATTTATTCTTTTGCCAGTTACCCCAGAATGAATAATCTAAATTATTTTAATGACAGGCAGTGATTACGGGACTTTCCAGAACCAATTAATATGATGTACTCAGTTAAGATGTTTTGGCTACTTACAAAAATTTATTCTGCATATGCTTGGAGGCTGTTTTCATATGCACTAGCACTAATGATGTTCCACTACTGAAGCTTAATGCAAATTACACCTTACCATGCTGTGTGAACACAGCTGTTGTGTTGTTGCCAATTGCGTAGTCTATGAAAGTTTTTTAAAAAAGAAAAGAGAATCTGAATCTCAAATTTCCCATTTATTTTCCTACAGGATTATTTTTTCTTACGCTACTTTAGACATTGAAGCTGTTCAATAGTTTGCTGGTTTGGGATGAATATTCTGAAAATATTTAGAAATTGCACCTATTATATAAGTAATAGAAAATTTACTGTGTCTAGGATCTTTATTAGTATTGTGTAAAGGAGCGCTTTGGATAAGTAAACCCTTGAAATCTTTAAAAGCACTTTTAGTCTCGGTCTACAAGGATGTCTTTAGGTCAGCATGATTTCAGTTACAGCTTTAAATGGCAAAACTTAGCAAATTCCAAGTCACATTTTTCCTGTACTGTGAATTTTAAGGGTTTAAATATCCTGTTTTTGTGGCCAGTAAGCCTCACTCACAGACAGCTGTAATACAATCAATACAACAACATTTATAAAAATTTCAGATGTTTCTTTGTATTGGAAGATCGTTTGATATCTGGGGAGAACCAACAAGAGAGTTAGTAAATACAGTGTCAAAAAGCAATGCGCCTTTAAGTAGTAGATTTAATTAGCTTCAACACATTAAAACTGCAGGTTAATTATATATATATTCTTTCTTCAGTAAATTGCATTCTTCCATAATAGTGCAGTTTAATCCCTCAGGAACTTTGTTAGTTTGTGCTGCCTTGCTTTGCAGATGTAAAAAAAGGGGGCAGAAATGATACAGAACCCAAAATTGCGTAATTTGGAACCTTTCAAACATGCTAAGTTACTAAACTCCCAGGATCATCAGCCTATTCAGCTAAACGCCTTGGGGGCAGCAGACTGATTAAAGCAGCAGTGTAATGCATGCTCTGCTGTTTTTCTTACAAGCATTGCATGTACACCCAAAGGGGCAGAACTTGCAATTTGCTGCTGGTGTCATTCTGTCCAAATGTGCAAGATCCTGTGGTTGCTACTGTGCTAGGAATAGTGGGATTAAAATTCTAAGTTATGCAGATTGTTTGAAAGGTTTTTTTTTAAAGAAAGCCAAATTGTTCTAGTGGTTAAAGCACTAGGCTAGAAACCAGGAGTTCTTCTCCCACCTGAGTCATGAAAGCTGGATGGGTGATATTATGTAGTGGGCTTCAGTAGGCAAAAAGCAGACCAGCAGATATACCATTTATTGACTAAACTGGAACTGAGGAACAGCAGGCAATGCCTGCAATTTATACTCTGGGCCCACAGGGCTTTAACCAATCATAATACTTGAAAAAGCCCGCCCAAATATGAATGTTGAAAGTTTCCCTCCAAAACAGTTGAAGTTAACAGTTAGTCATCTAAACTAAGGTTAGTTTCACTTTAGCAGGGCTTAACACAACTATATATATTCAATATATAACAGGTGATTTGGCCAGTCACTCTCAGCCCACAATGGCAGGCTTGAGTGGCAAGCTGGTCAGTCAACTCCTGTCAGTAACTAATGGATTAACACTTGGTTGATTCCTCCCTCCCTCCCTCTCCCCCCAAAAAGCAGATTGTGCACTTGTGGGAAAATAATAGGAAGAAAATAAATAAAATAATGAAAGGTTATTTTTAATGTATTGCTAGTGATAGATGTGGAAAAGATGATACAGTAATACAGGAAGTCTTCGACTTACAACAGTTTGTTTAATGACCGTTCAAAGTTACAACGGCACTGAAAAATTGTGACTTATAACCGTTTTTCATAGTTACAACCTTTGCAGCATCCCCATGATCATGTGATCAAAATTCAGATGCTTGGAAACTGAGTCATATTTATGACTGTTGCAATGTCCCAGGGTCATATGATCACCTTTTGCGAGCTTCTGACAAGCAAAGTCAATGGATAAACCAGATTCACTTAACAACCGTGTTACTATCTTAACAACTTCAATGAGTCACTTGACAACTGTGGCAAGAAAAGTCGTAAGATGGGGCAAAACTTGCTTAACAAAAGTCTCACTTAATAGAAATTTTGGGCTCAATTGTGGTTGTAAGTTGAGGCCTACCTGTAGTTTACAAACTTTGAACTTCTCCATATTATACACTGAAATGTTTTAGTTATACAGTGCAATTAATTAATTTGTTTATGAGAAAATAGAATCCCATCTGTAACTGGTTAGGGCAACCTTAGTCAACTTGTTCTCCAGATGTGGCAGAGTCCTACAGTATTATCCTCATACCACTATCTGTTTTGTTGTTCTTGATGTGCATTACATATTAAGAGCAGCAGGTTGGGAAAATTATGCTATAGAAAGGCAAGGATCATTTGAGCAGATAAGTACATTTGTTTTAATACTTTATGGGTACTGAACTGGGAAAGACAGTCCTTAATTGACACAGGACTGAGATATAATCTGATAAGCCCTTTTTTCTTTTTCTGAAATATAAACTTAAGGAAAACGAACTTAATGGAAATTATATAGCAGAGCTAAAATTGTGGTATTGTAAACTGACACATTGCTCTGTTTTCAAAGTGAGTTAAAGTAGATTTTACTAACATATATACTTCTCTGAGACCTATATCAGTGATGGCGAACCTATGGCACGGGTGCCACAGGTGGCACGCGGAGCCATATCTGCCGGCACGCGAGCCGTTGCCCTAGCTCAGCTCCAGTGTGCATGTACGTGCCCGCCAGCTGATTTTTGGCTCGCGCGGAGGCTCTGGGAGGGCCTCCAGGGTGGCGGGGGGAGTGTTTTCACCCTCCCCAAGCTCCAAGAAAGCCTCTGGAGCCTGGGGAGGGCGAAAAATGGGCCCACCGGGCCCACTGGAAGTCGGGAAACGGGAGTGGGGGGGGTCACACATGCATGTGCAGGGAGTGGGGCAAGTGAGGGGCTTTGAATTATGGGTGTGGGCACGCACACGCGTGCAATAGCGTGCATGTGCATTATTTCGGCACCCGAGGAAAAAAAGGTTCGCCATCACTGCCCTATATCATTGTGTTATATTCATTATCATGGCAGTTTTTAAATTCTTTTTTGTGCTACTGTGCAAATGTTTTATACAGAGAAGCTTGACTGGTTGATGCCTTTTTTGAGGTTTGGAAGTGGTATTTTGGGTTGATTGTTTGTTTTCTCTGCTCAGTCATTTATAAAGTATAATTTTCACATTGCTTCAAGTCCAAACAAGCACTAGAAGTTTAAGAAGCAGATTTGCAAAATGTATGTTTTATTGGGATTGTCAAAGCACTCAACATGTAGTTAGTGTTCATAATAAACAACATTTCCAGCATCATCGTGGGCTCAAACACGGTGGAACTGTTTTAAAAGGCTGATTAATATATTTTTTTGATTTAGTGAAGAAAAGATAGAAAAGATAAATCCATCCTTACGTTCCTCAAGCATTTAGGAATCTCTTCTAGGAGAGAAATTAAGTTGCTTACAATGTTAAATAGAATTGCACTGGCTACCAGAAACTGTAGTTAAGAAACCCTTCTTTCTTTTTATTGTTTGTATTCTAGCTACACAGATAGTTGACAAGGTAAAACAGGTAATTACAATGCTCCAGGTGAGGAAGAAGCTTCTGTAGTTTCAAAGACATATTATCCAAACAGAGCTTGATTTTTTAAAAAGAAAAATATTCAATTCTGGAATATGATTCTTTTTTTAAAAGAAGGTACTCTCCTTTAAGGTCTCTTTAGACTGGTATTCTTTTGTCTTGAGTATATTTTCATTGCATTAATTGGTATACTGTATTTAATATCCATCTGTCTGCATTTTACATATATCTTGACAGAGAACACTAATAGTAGCTATTGCCCATGAAGTTAACACGACTAAAAAGGTTCAGTTTTTAGCACTGGGTTTGTGGTATCTTTGACTCATTGACACAGTTGCTATGTTGGGTTTTGACCTTCAAAGGGTTTTCATTCACTATATTTCCCAAAGACCAAATAGGTAGTAATCATCCCCACATCTTCCTTTAGACCAACGTTTAATAATATAAAAAGCAATGTGGTATTTTCTGTTCGCCTGTTTGAATGTAAGTTTTGTATTTTTTCCAGTGCTTTTGCACAGCATTTGCCATATTATGGTAACAGTCTGTTTTGTAATTGCAGCTTCGGACTGTGGAGGATTGTGTATCATTCTTTGATGATTGAATTGCATGTGACAAATACAGCAATTCTAGTTCCAGCCAATTGTTTTGAAATGAAATGACGTTTGTTCTGTTGGACTGTAATATTTGTGAATTCAGCAAATGCAAAAAGGGTGTTTTAGTTTTCTAGTTTGTGATGGATTTGATTCAATTCACCTCACATATTTTTAGACGGTACAGTTTAAGGAGATGTCATATTGATCCAGTCATATTGGATAACTTCTGTTTAATCTCTTTCATTTGGAAGAAGACTTTGAAAAAGCCAATGAGTCTCCAGGTGCAGAGAATCCTATTCGAATGTACTGTATTTGGTGTTGTTGGACCTTTCAGAAGCATTTGATATTATCAAACATGATATGCTGATGAATTAATTGTGGGGGTTGAGAGTAGGAGGCACAATTCTGCAATATTAGTCAGAGGGTGGAGGGAAGAGCAGTTGGCTTGGCTCCATCAATGTGGGGTACCTCAGGGCTCAGTTCTCTCCCACATTCTCTTTTATCTCTCCTTAAAACTGCTGGAAGAGATTATTTGTTGGTTTTGGAATTAGGTATTGTCAAGAGACTGATGACACATAACTATATATCACCATCGCAGGAAGGGCTAGGAATTCTCCAGTGTCCTGAGGCTGCAAGTAGCTTGTTGGGTCAAACAAACAAACTCAGATAAAATCCTTAAAGATGGAGCTACTGTGTGTAGGCAAACAATATCATTTGATCTTGATCCCTAAGTTGACTTTGGGTAGACTTGCACTTTCTTTAATGAGTATACCAGTGACCTGAGAGTCCTTCTGTGCAACTACTGTTCAAGCAACAGGTAGAAACCTTGGCCCTGAGGCCTTCGCCCAACTTTGGCTGGTGTGCCAATTGTGGGCATTTTGAATCAGAATGTCCTTGCAACATTGACTCACACCTTCGTCACCTCGAAGTAAGACTCTGCAGTATAATTTACATGGGGTGGCTCCTGAAGCCAGCTCAGAATCTTCAGCAAGTCTAAAATACAGTGACTCAACTGCTGACTAAAAGAGTAGTTTGGCATTTTGCAAAGCTATGGAAACCATTCTATTTTGACTGGCTTTGAGTACACCAAGTTGCTTGCATAGGGTTTATGTTTATTTGTGGTTTATTTTCTTTGTAAAGCATCCTGAGTCATGAGCAGTTAGGGACCATAGGAATTTTGTCACTAAGTAAATACATAAAACCCATTGTTCTGTGAATGATGTTATGACAACAAAGTTTTGTTACCTGACTTGAAATTGAGTGCCCCATTACAAAATCATTTACAGAGATAGCCATTGCTTTAAAGTTGTAATGAACAATGCCAGATATCAGTATTTTTTTTAAAAGATTGGCAATTTTTTTGCAGCTTCGTTTCAGCCTAGTGAAACATAACATTTTAGCAGGCTTAATGATCTTTCATGCATATTTGTTTTTCAATTCAGAAGTTATGGTTTTCCTGTTTATGTGTCAAGCTAGGTTCTTTCTTAGCTTGCTGATCCTGGATGCTAATTCATACTGTGCTAATAGTCCGACTTCTATATGATGCCATTCCAATGCAGTTGGCAGTGATCTGTTCTTCCATTCATGCATCTTTTTCTTGCATGTGCAGCTGAAACCTTGGGTTTCTTTGAAAATTAATATTTTAACTTCAAATCATAAGATATATTATTTGGAAAGAAAAGGTGCGTCTTTCCAGAAACAGCCATTAACACTTGAAAGTCATTAACATAAGAGCCGAGGTGGCGCAGCGGTTAGAGGCAGTACTGCAGGCCACTTTAGCGGACTGTGATCCGCAGGTCAGCGGTTCAAATCTCACCGGCTCAAGGTTGACTCAGACTTCCATCCTTCCGAGGTAGGTAAAATGAGGACCCAGATTGTTGGGGGCAATATAAATATACATTGCTTACTGGTGTAAACTGCTTAGAGAGTGCTTGCACTGTGAGGCGGTATATAAATCTCACAAATAAATAAATCGAAAGGTATTGTGAAGTTACTCTGTCTTTTCCTCCATACATATTTTTCCTGGTATTATAAAAATAAACAGTACAAACAGTAGTAAGGAAACCTGGGGGTTTATAAAAGGAAAATGTTATCAGAACCCAATAATAATCACAATAAGGCAGGATGATTGAAAAGCCTCACCCCAAAACACTTATTGGGAAGGCAAAAGGTAATGAAATTGGCAAGGATGATCAGCCTTAGTTGGTTTTTTGTGATATTGGAGGGAACTGTGGTTAATAATGTTGACCAAAGAAGCACTTCCACACATAGAGCAAAGCTGAAGATGTAGAACAATCATATCCAAATGTGTACAGCTCTGTGGGGAAAAAATAGTGGGGTGATGGAGATTACACAGGTAGACTTTGATCTAGAACCACAATTGGGACCGGAACTTGCATTGCTTAAACCAGGGGTAGGCAAAGTTGGCTCTTCTATGACTCATGGATTTCAACTCCCAGACTTTCTGAGCCAATCATGGTAGCTCAGGAATTCTGGGAGTTGAAGTCCATGAGTCATAGAAGAGCCAACTTTGCCTACCCCTGGCTTAAACCAATCTCATCTGATTTTACAACCTTTTTTGAAGTGGTTGTTAAGTGACTCATGCAATCATTAAGCAATTCCAGCTTTCCCCATTGATTTTCTTTATCAGAGCTGGCTGGGAAAGTCACAAATGGCAACCATGCAACTCCATGACACTGCAACTGTCGTACATTCATGCTGGTTTCCAAATACCTGAATTTTGATCAAGTGACACCAGGGCAACACTGCAACAGTCGTAAGTGCAAGGACTTGTTGTAAATCACTTTTTTTCCAGCACCATCGTAACTTTCAACAGTCACTAAAGAAATGGTCGTAAATTGAGGACTACCTGTAAGATGGCTTCAACAGAGTTTAGTTGTCTCCTAGTATGGGAAACTTGAAATGTAATTGGAAATGTAATATCTAATATGATTGTGCCCAGCTGGGTGGTACCATTTAGCTGTTCTAATTTATCCTGTGTAAATTTTGATTACATGCATGACAATTTATTTGCACATTTTAATCCAGGAAGTACAGTATATCCAAAAATTGCATTTTGGTATTCATACTTTTATAAGAACTGAGAATCAGATTGGTTCATAATAACTTTCAAGCCAAGGAAAGTTTTCCAACACCCCTAGAGATCAGGAATGAGGCTACAATCCAAATCCTTCTACTGTATTAATTATTAACAAACTGCCTTTTATCAAGCAAAATTACGTTTTTAATCTTTTTTCTCATATTTGTTGACAGCTTCTTCCTATTTATGCTATTGCTGCATTTTGGCAGTATTTTTCTAAAAATACAAGTCCCATTAATGTTTGAGGCATCGGTGAAGCAGGGATTTGCAACCAATCTTTTTCTTCCTGTTTTAAAATTGCCGCTCCTTTATGACCTCTGTTACCTCTGTTTCACCCTATTAAATCTGTGCTGTTAACCATTACAACAAACTCTGTTGTTTTCTCCTGTTTAAAGAGAACTCTCTAAATTCTCAAAGTAGCCATCAAAATACCACATGTCAAAATACGGCATGCAACCGTTCCAGTTAAATGTTTGATAGGACCTTTTCAGACTTGCGGACACTTGTGAGTTGGAAGAGAGGTTAGTGCAGAAAGATTATAGGTTGGGTTCATAAATGTTCTGATTTGAACCCTTTATCTTTATTATTTGGGATAGATGTGAATTAAGCAGATCCGAAGCTGGCTGCAGAAAAACACTAGGAGAAATATTTCCTCTCCTTCCATGAGGCAAAGTGCTGTTGGTTTAGCACCTGAAGTATATTTCTACATGCTTTTCCAGGAACACCAAAATAATATCTTCTTCAACTTTTTGCTCTTTTCATGCAATGAACCAGATAGGGTGTGTGTGTGTGTGTGTGTGTGTGTGTGTGTGTGTGTGTGTGTGTGTGTGTGTGTGTGTTGGGGGGAGGGGATTTAGGGTTGGGGGGGAAATAAACCCTTCATTGCTGAAAGATCCATCTATCTTCCACACTTCTTCTTATGCCTGTGCTCTCCTTCACTCCACTTGAAAGGGCAAAATGCCTTTGGCAGGAAATCTACTTTTGCCCATTGGTCTGCCAAATTGTTCCATTTCTTTTAAATCTTTGCCTCTTTCTGAGTTCTCCTCTTCAAAGTTAAATTGGTCTTGGCCAGTTCCTGTCTACTTAGTGTGTGTTTGAGGTCATGGGAACTTTGTTCTTGTTGGTGTAGATAAATCTGCGTAGAGGGATATTTTTTTTATGGGTGATGTGCACAAAACGTTTAAAAATTACTTGGAAGCAGCAATATTTCCACAAGTTCATCTTGATGAATATAGCACAGGGCAGGCATTCTATCAGTTTGCAAGTCTTGCATATTCAGCTGCTTGTGTCTTTCTGTCTTGGCATAAAAGTGACATGTTTGAGAATTCATGTAGGAGAAAAGTTCAGAGACAAACAAGTGCTAAAAAGAAGGTGTGTTTGCATGGATGGGAGGAGGAGGAAGAGGACAGGACCAAAAACCAGGCTAGGAAGTATGGTAATGCGAAGCCTCAAGAAGAAGATGAAAATCTTTGGTTTGAATGACATATGCAAGATAGGCATACTGAAGTGTTGATGTGGGACATAAAGCAGACATTGAGGAGAAAGATGTAGTTATTTTAGTTCTTGTAATGGAATTTTAATTGGGGGGGAATGAAATCTGGAAACTGTGTCAACAGAGAAACTGTATATGCACTATTATTTGTATATTAATAATATGTTAATACTAGTATGTTAATGATAATATATTATTATATTATCTAGCAAGGTTTCCTGCTTGAGCAGAGGGTTGGACTAGAACAATGATGGCGAACCTATGGCACGCGTGCCACAGGTGGCACACGGAGTCATATCTGCCGGCATGCGAGCGGTTGCTCTAGCTTAACTCCAGCGCGCATGTGCGTGCCAGTCAGCTAAATTTTTGGCTCATGCGGAGGCTCTGGGAGGGCGTTTTTGGCTTCCGGAGGGCCTCTGGGAGGGTGGGTGGGTGGGAGGGCATTTTCGCTCTCCCCAGGCTCTAGGAAAGCCTCTGGAGCCTGGGGAGGGCAAAAAACGGCCCTACTGGGCCCACCGGAAATCAGGAAACGGGCCTTTTCCGGCCTCCAGAGGGCCTCCGGGGGGAGGGGAGGGGGAAGCCATTTTCGCCCTCCCCAGACATTGAATTATGGGTGTGGGCACTCATGCGTGTGCGATAGCACGCGCATATGTGCCTTCGGCACCTGAGGAAAAAAAGGTTCGCCATCACTGGACTAGAAGATCTCCAAAGTCCTTTCCAACTCTGCGTATTCTGTTACTCTGTTATTTGCATTCTGTATAAGGATTTCTTAATACTGAGAGTACAGGTTGTCCTATAGAAAGCTGGGGAAATAGGAAAAAAGAGAAATTACAATGGGTTGCAGGGTACCTGAAGAGAGAAAGGAATTGGCATATTCAGTGTGCAAGAAAAGAATTGCTGCATAGCTGGGTTGAACCTCCCTGCATGTCTACAGTAATTTTGCATTATGTTTTCCAGGTATTTAAAATTGTTAGTAACATAAAATGTCACACCTGCCTATTTTAATTAGTGAGGCAGGGCAGGAGAATTACTGTTTCAAATAAGTTAGGTATTTAATTTTGGATACATGCTCACCTACATTTTCCGTTTGTTTGCAAAAAATATAAAACCACATTTAAGTGTTCTTCTTTTTCCACCAGTTTTCTGCCTGTAGGTAATTGTATTTAGCCTCAGAGAAAAATACATATGGAGAGGGGAAAAAACGCCATTGCTCAAAATGGAGAAAAATAAACCCACAGCAAAAAAATTACAAAGCAAAACGTAAAGGATTGGAGCAGTTACTGAGTTGTCAGATATGAAAAAATGTACATTGTGCACGAATTCATTTTGTCCCTACTGCATATCTAAATTATTTCCTACAAAATACTAAATGGTATGTATTAAGGATGTATATGCTTTGAAAATGATCTGGAAGCATGCTTGCTGTGCCCTTTTTATTTTTCTGGTTTTCAGCTGAGCCTGAAGAAAGACATAGCTGATTTAATGAATAGACTAATTAAAGGGGTTCATTAAAGAAGCCCTGTATTTTCAGGCTCAGACATTAGCCTCATAACTGACATGACTGTTTCAAAAAGAGACTGAACTCATGCTTCCTCAAGAAGTAAAGCCCTCCTTTCAATAATTTCTAAAGAATGCAGAGCTCAAATATATATGAATTTGGGAACAATATGTCACACACTTATACCCATATATTTGAATTAACTTTGAGCTTTGTGCTAGAATGGTATTATTTTTGTGAGTCTTCTGCTAAGGAATAAAGAGAAGCCACTTCAGTGAAAGGATAATGATCATATGTGAATATATAATATTTTCACATTCATAAGAATAGAATGTTTGACAAGTACCTTGATCCATTTCTCATTATACTGAGATGTCTACTCATGGAGCTGGATATAAAATGTATGCAATCTAATCTCAATACCAGCTTTGTAGTGTCAATCTAAAAATTATTCAAATAATTGGGAATGCATTCTTCTAGAGTTGTGCAAAATTTGTTGATCTTGGAGAAGTTACTTCGGGAAACTACTTAAATAACATAAATAATATAAGTAGCTATAGGTAGAGGAAATCCAATTGGGAGAAATGCTGAAATCTTTTTTCCCCTCCTGTTTTTCCCTTCTCCTAGATCAGGGGTCAGCAACCTTAAACATTCAAAGAGCCACAAAAGTCCTAATCAGAAGCCCCCCGTTAAATTCTGGAGCAGACCTACCATAGAATCTCCTCCTAGTGCAGTGTCCTTTTTCTTCTACCTGTCCTAACCGAAAGCCCTATCAATTGTGGAACTGACCAGAAAACACGCCCCTTGCCATAGAGTCTCATGGCTCGCCGTGCTTCCTCCCTCCAACCGGAAGCTCCTCTCAAAATTGTGGCGCCGACCCATGACAGGGAGTTGCAGCAGAGGGATGAAAGAGCCACATGCGGCTCCAGAGCCACGGGTTGCTGACCCCTGTCTTAGATATTAATAAGCACATTAGAAAAGAAAGTAATAAACAAATAAAATATGATATCTGTAAACAACAAGTGTACATATACACATCCTCTTTGTACCTTGCTCTGGTATGCTGATATAAATTTTCAAAAGCTGTTGGGCTATCTGGTTTTCTTTTTGCCATTCAATGGATTGGATGAAAGGTATAAGGATTAGAATGATAAGTGTGCACTGCCCGGGTATTTCTCTGAACTAATGAAATTAGTCCAAAGCTGAAGATGAAATGCCATGCATTTTGCAACTTGCCCTCCCGTGCATACTAAAACTCTTTTTGTGAATCATTTTCAAAGCATGCCCAGCTACCCCAAAAGTGCAGTTCTGGAATTTCCAAGAGTACATTTGACATAATTAGCAAGCCATTGACCCAGAGGTATTCCCGAATGGTTTGGCTTTGTCTTAACTGTGCACTTAAGACTATTGGAGGGAATGTAGTATCTTGTGTTGTAAGGAATATCCTTCTGGGTTCAGTTCGAAGTGGGGGAAAAGACACTGGATTCATGGAAGTTGCTTGGAAAGAAGGTTTAATGGTGGACAGGAGCACATGGCATGAGCCCCTGTACAGAAAAGGTAGATCACATGCTTCCAGATGTGGGTGAAGAGAAAAGAAAGGGAAAGATGTTGAGTCCCTTGGTTTTATAACCTCTGTTGGGCCCCACCTCTTAGTTTCCTGTTCCTGTGTATGTAATGCACTGATTGGTGGTCAGGCTCCCAGGAGGCCATGCAGTGGCAACTCTATAGGCTTTTGTCTGTCCCAGGCTTGGCTGAATGAAAGGGCCTTGGGCAAATCCTAATATGGCTATGACTGAAGGAGATAAATCTTTGTTATGTAGAAGACTGCTGCTGGCTATTAACAAAAAGGGGGAGGGGGCTAAGAGTGAGTCTGTTTCCTTTCTAACAGCATGTTTCTCAATTTCTCTAGGGAATTCTATAGAATATATTCTGCCTTTTAATATTTCCTAGGATATTTCATTTTTCTAGGAGAGGAGTGGGTGCTAACTTCCTACACTTGGATGATTGTTTAATTACTTTGTGTACTTGAAATGAAACATTCAACTCCACCCACATCTTACCTGTAGAAACTGCCACACCAGAATTTCTCATCGTCCCTTACTACTAGATAAAACCTATTGCATGATTCCTTATTTCCAGACAGTTCAGTTGTGGTTTGATCATGTAAACAGATTACAGTGAGTTAGAGCAACTGGGCTTGTTACATTACAGCACATTAATCATGTAAACAAGTTCCTTAGATAGATGGAAAGTCTGACAAATAGGACTAACTCAGCAGGTAATGGGGATGTTTATTTCAAGCCAACTCCTGGATGTCTAGAACTCTTAAAGACTGCTTAGAAGCATTCACTGTGTAGATTATTCAGAAGTTGAAGTGGATTTCAGTGACCACTGGCTGCCACTCAGCCCGTTGATCTGCCTGACTAAATGGATAAAAGCCCTCTGAGAAGCACACTTTCCCCATCCCTTAATTCTTGCTGCCTTTGAGATTGGTGCCCTTTCTTTTTGTCTTGATTGGGTGTTTGTTGGTGATGGGCAATAGCTGTGTGAGGTAGTTTCTAGGTAAGGAAGGAAACTCTCAAAGGAATTTGACTTCTCAGGGAACTAGTGGATACTGCGCCGAGGTGGCGCAGTGGTTAAAAGCAGCACTGCAACCTACTTCAGCTGATTGCTAGTTCAGCAGTTCAAATCTCACCAGGCTCAAGGTTGACTCAGCCTTCCATCCTTCTGAGGTCGGTAAAATGAGGACCCAGATTGTTGGGGGCAATATGCTGAACTCTGTAAACCGCTTAGAGAGGGCTGTAAAGCACTATGAAGCGGTATATAAGTCTAAGTGCTATTGCTATTGCTATTGCTACTTTTTTGTGGGGAGGGGAGGGGAGATTGTATTTGATAGAGAATTCTCTCTGGGATAGAAAGACAGAGCACGAACTCAATGAATGAATAAATGATCTGATTACGACCAGTCAGTAGGTTCTCAAATTCAAGAAAGCTCTTCTTCTTAAAGGGAAAAATGGCAGCCATCTTATTAGAAAGATTGAAAGATAAAAATTGAAAATTGAATTGAAACAAATTCTACTGAAAGAATTGATGATTGCAAACCTGCTTAAAACCGAGTACAGTAAAACAGTACCTGGAGCCAACCAGAAAGACGTGGAAGTCCTCACAAGACCAGGTTTCATATCCTGAGAAACAGAACCAGGGTATTCTGTCTTCAGGACCATTGAACATAAAACAAAGTTGTGCAAAAAGGAACTGTGAAGGAATGCATTGCTGATTCCATGCCTGATCCCTGCAACAGGTTTACATTCTTTCTTTTAGACAATTTGTTCTTCTGAACTAGATCCTCATCTTTCCTTGTGGGTTTATGAAGATAAGCTAGTTTTAGCTTTTAATTATCGAAGTCATATAAATCAGGAAAAGAATGAGAAAAATTATAATTTTCGTTTGTGCACTCATTCCCTTAATATTGTTTTGATGTTTTAATTACCTTTCCCCAATCCTTGCTATCTTCATAACATATATATTACAACAGAGCAGGCATTTATACTAAGTGCTTGCAGATTTCTTTTCATATTGGCAACTTACTACATTGAGGGAAGGAAATGGGAGTAGGGTTAGACAGAAGCTTGGTGTTTTTTTCTTCCTATCAACTATTCAACTATAAGAGCCGAGGTGGCGCAGCGGTTAGAGGCAGGTACTGCAGGCCACTTTAAGCTGACACTGATCCGCAGGTCAGCGGTTCAAATCTCACCGGCTCAAGGTTGACTCAGCCTTCCATCCTTCCGAGGTAGGTAAAATGAGGACCCAGATTGTTGGGGGCAATATAAATAAACATTGCTTAGTGGTGTAAACCGCTTAGAGAGTGCTTGCACTGTGAGGCGGTATATAAATCTAACAAAATAAATAAATAATATTCTTCACTAACACGTCACATATTTAGGGTACATTTATCACTGGTTTTATCTCTAGCAGTGAGTAGTTTTGCTCAAATATTTTGCAAAGAGCATGATGGTTTTCTAGAAAGGAGAGTCTTTCCTTCATAAAATATATTATACACACAATTGGGGGTGATGGAAGCAGGCTTCCTTAACATAATTTTGCTGATATCTTGGTGATTTGTCATGTGGGCAAATTCAGTTTAAAGTGAACCAAGCCACACCTGTTAAGATTCAATCTGTTGAACACCTTTGGAAAAAATATTCATAATTAATGAAGAATCTAAGTTAAGAGCATCCAGGAAGTTTATCAAAATACTGTAAATGATGGACTAAATGTGGCTATAATTTTGCTGTTCCAATTTTAGGACAGTTTCCCTTTTGTTCATTATCCAAACTTCAGACTACGTGTTCCATTTTTTTAGAAATATATTTATTTCTGATTGTAATGAAATTGTGATCTGCTATTTTATGAGGTTATCTCCAACACGACTGAGAGACTAAGGCTAATGTCTATGGTATGCTTTGATCGGTTATATCTGTAGTGCTTCTGGAAAACCTATCTTTGTTCAAGAATGTTTATGTCTCTTGTAAGTTGCAGAGAACTTTCCTCTGAATTCCACTGTCTTTTTTCACAGTGGCCAACTAACTGTCCAAGGAAACCTACTAATCGCCTTCCAGGCTAATAGCCATTGATCCTCCTATATATTGGGATAGAATCTCCTTTATGTTTGTATATTATAACATTTATAGACTATGCTGGGTCACTTTCATCACTCCCTGCTTTTTGACCAAATTGAAAAGATATGGGTGCTTCCCACACATACTGCAGTTATACGGGGTTAGCAATTTCCATGTCATTGTTAATTTAAAGGAAAGAATCCTGAGATAGCTGTAGCAGATGAAACTACCCAAAACATTTGGTTCCTTTCTAGGCCAGGTTGGGCTGCTTGCAGTTCTTGGTTTCTTGGCTTAATTTCATGCAGCCATCAGTTTAATTTCAAAATCCTTGCAAGCATTCTATTTTATACTTCTGGCAAGATTAATCTGTACTTTCCTAGACAAAGAAGAGAGAAAGAAAGAAAGCACACAAAAAGAAAGCTAAATTTACTGATTTTATAAATCTGGAATATTTACAACTTCAGTGGTGTTAGTCTTGTGACATTGGGTTCTTTCTTGGCATTTGGTTTTAAAGGTCTGCTTTTAAGGCTATGCTTCCTTAAGAGATTAGAGGAATGTGGGCCAAAAGGTGTTCCTCCTACATTATAGAATATGCTGCCCACAGGTGTGCACTTGGTTCATTCAAATCTTGGCATTCAGAAGACGCTGAAAATCTTTTTTGGTTAAATACCACATACCTAAATCCATCATGGCTGTCCAAAAGCCACCAACCACATCTGGTTGGTGGCTTTTGGACAGCCATGATGGATTTAGGTATGGGTCCTGATTGCAATTGTAACCTTTTTTAAAAAAATAGTACATTTGGATTTTGGAAGGAATGAAGGCACCAGGGAGTGCCTGGTCCCCTGAGTGGCTGATATATATTTTTGTAGGTAAACAATTTTCAAGTTTGGTGTGAAGGTCTGCAAGAGATAAACCATATTGGGTTTCACATTATTCAGAACCCCGATACTGCAAGATCAACTTTCTGGATGGAAGGAGAAGCGAGAATATTGCCAAACTGAGCCGAGGTGGCACAGCGGTTAGAGGCAGTACTGCAGGCCACTTTAGTTGACTGTGATCCGCAGGTCAGCGGTTCAAATCTCACAGGCTCAAGGTTGACTCAGCCTTCCATCCTTCCGAGGTAGGTAAAATGAGGACCCAGATTGTTGGGGGCAATATAAATATACATTGCTTACTGGTGTAAACCGCTTAGAGAGTGCTTGCACTGTGAGGCGGTATATAAATCTCACAAATAAATAAATAAACTTCACACTACCTTGGCTGAAGCGCTTGACTCTCAAGGTGCTAATTCAGGAACTGGCCTATTCAGTAAAAGGTGAACACACACACACACACACACACACACACACACACACACACACACACACACACACACGTGACATGGCTAGATTAGTTTCTTTACTGCAGACAAAAGTGAAGCTATGTGCACCCAGAAGACCTGGTGATTGCAGTACACAGTAATTTAACGCCGATGCTCCTTGATTCCTTAATCCTGCCTTTCTGAATCAATGTACCTTGGCTGATCTCTTGTCACATTTGTTCTGTGTTGACATTATTTGTTCTGTGTTGACATAAACATTTCCTCTAGCCTGGGAATTGGTGCATCCTACCTTCATTCAGCTTCATTCCTTCCAAATATGGTTACTCAGTTCTTAGTTTTTTTCCTCAGTTCTCAATTTTTTCCTAATCCTTGAATATCGGGTGCCTTTTAATGGTCTACCATGCAGAGATCATGAATTAGAATTGCCATAAGGTGTTTAAATGAGAGGAATTTCTCATTTAAAATGCTTTGTGCTTTTGTATCTGCTTTAAGGTTTTCTCAACTTATAAGTATTCTTTTATTTCCATGCCTTTCCTGTCTTCCACACTCCCTATAATGAATCTTCTAAGCTTTCATTTAGAGAGAGAGAGAAAGCAAAAAAAAAACCTTTTGTTTACTTTGTGAGAAAAACAAAAATGAGCTTATATCAACATCTACTTGTAGAGTGAAGATGTTCATGTTAATAAGGGAGATTTAAAAATCTCTGGGTTGGCACCCACACAATGGCAAATTGGTGGAGGAATATTATACTATTCATCTGGTGCACAAAAGCTCTCTAAGTGCAAGCGTATTAAAGAAATCCAGCATGGTGCTTTCTTTCTGACAGGGGCACAGAGGAAGCCACATTAGCTGCAGTGTTGTCTTTTTATACACCACTGTCTCCTCTCTGCCTGATCTGCAGAATAAGCATTTCCTTCTTTGTTAGAGAGAAGAAACATTCCATATATTTTTTTACATCCCAATTCTGTCTTCCTCTCTTTCTTTCTCTCTCTCTCTCCCTCTCAAAAAAAAAACTTCTCTCCTTGAGCACTGTGGGGGAACCTTCCCCTCTGCAGGGGATTGTGGGAACCGTTCTGGCCTCACTTATCACCACTGACAAATCAATGGCAGGCTTCAGAAAGCTGGGCCCCAGGATTTCAGCTCAGCCCAGTCTGGGAGCAGTGGGAGGCTTCCTTGGTGCATAAAGGCCCCTTGCCGCTCTGACTTGTTGCCTTAAATCTAATAGAGGAACCCTTTTCAGTCTTTTTAAAAGCAACCCTCCCTCCTAGTTCAATTTGTCTTGAGGAGGGTGGTGGATTTTTTTTTTTGAGGGGTGGGGAGGAAGAAGGCACTAAAGAGGGAGAATGGGAATTGTGTGTGCAGGGGGACTAGGTTGGTAATGGTTTTTCTGTTTCCTTTTCACAATGGTCTGGCCAATGCATGCAGAGCTCGGTTCACAAAGCTTCCCTGAAGGAGCTGGAATCCCGCAGGGTTCCTCACAGAGCATGTTTGCTGTGTATATTCCCATCTACAATGCACCGAGACGTAGCAACAATCTCTGCTTTGGGCAAATATTTCTACAGCTTTTTCCTAATAGCTCTTTGTTGGGAGCAGGATAGTGATGGTAATTGGACAAGAAGTGTGTGTGTGTGTGTGTGTGTGTGTGTGTGTATGTGTGTGTGTGTGTGTGTAAAGAAGGCAGTGCACATGAGTTGGAAAAAGGAGCCTGTCACTTCCCTTGCTTCTTAATTTGGGTTTGGGTGCCGTTTTATCTCTGCGGTGCTTTACTTCTATGTGGGAAGAAGTCAGGGTAGAAACTCTGTCCCTAGTTTCAGAATTTATAACTTAATAGATTCAGAAGGAAGAGAAAAGAGATTTCACGCAAGCCTAGAAGGATGCTTCTTTAGTATCCTTAACAGATTTCTGAACTACCCTGTTTCTCCCAAAATAAGACCATCCCCTGATAATAAGCCCAATCAGGCTTTTGAGTGCATGGCAATAAGGCCAAGCGCTTATTTCAGGGTTCAAAAAGTATAAGACAGGGTCTTATTTTCGGGGAAACAGGGTACATACTGGTAGTATCCATGCAGGTGTCCCTGGATGGAAAAGGTTGACACCAGTGGAGGCAGGGACTCAAGTCTTCATTTCTTTCTGCCAGGCTCTGTAAAGCTGCAGATTTCTGAAAGTCATACTGTAGCTATTGAGCCAAGTACAAAATGAGATAAAGAATGGTCCTCTCTCCATGAACCATTGAACTGAATCATCTAGAAGAGAGTTAATACATCGCATAAACTCCAAAACCCAGCTGGTTGACTTGCTCAATTAAACCTGGAATGGATAGCTTTAGCCCCACACATCCTGTTCATTACCTGTGTATCATGCAAGCTACCAAACCATTTACTGGTGGGGTTAACTGTTCTTTCCAACCCCTGCGATCAAATTGAGTTGAAGTCTCTCTGCAGCCATTTTAGTATGGCCACATTGAGGTATAAAAAGAGAGACTGGGGCTACGATAAAGAATACCTTCCCGCTCTGTTCAAGGTGGCACGTGATTATGCCACCATGAATTTATATTTTTTTTCTCCCACTGGAGGGAAAGGGGATGAAAAATGAGACGTTTGACCATTTTTCACTCTTACGACCCTTGCAACATCCACATGGTCATGTAATCAGGATTCAGTTGTTTGGCAGCTGTCTCATATTTATGATGGTCCGGAGGTCGTGTGATCACCTTTTGTGACCTTATGACAAGCAAAGTGAATGGGGAAGCTAGATTCACTTAAAAACCATGTTACTAAATTAACAACTGCAGTGATTCATTTAACAATGGTGGCAAGAAAGGTCGTAAAATGGGGCAAAATTCACGCTTAGCAACAGACATTTTGGGCTCAATTGTGGTCGTAAGTCAAAGACTACCTGTAATTTGCTGGAGCCAAAAACTGGGCCAAAATGAATTGATCCGACTTTCTACTTAGAATAAACCTTTTGGTATTAATTGGACTTAGTTATGTCTATTGATATTCATCTAAGCAGAACTAATTCTGAATCACTGGAGGCTTTTTAGAAGAGACTGGACAGCCACTTGCCAGGAATGGAACAGGGACTCTTGCTTGAGTAGGGGGTTGGACTAGAAGACCTCCAAGGTCCCTTCCAACTCTGTTATTCTGTTCTGTTCTGTACTTTGCAAAACCAAAATCTCCATTAAGAAATTTGAACCGAAAATGTAATTTGCTCTTTTTTGCCCCTTCAGTACCATTAAGGCAGTGGATTCCCTAACTAACACATTGTCTAAAAGGGATGATAGAATGAATGAGAGCAAGTGAACTGAAACTCATTCTAGTCATAGTTGAGGTGCTGACTGACCATGAATGTGAGAAGTGATTGCTCATCCTTTTTGCAATTAGGATTTTGTTACCAGGCTACACATTATAATAACTTGGGAGCATTGTCAAATATTATACATCAGGTTGCCTTAGAAAAATGATTTAAAACTACATCCAGTCCAAAACATATCTAGAATCCTCTATAAGCCTGTCTATAGATAATTATTTTATTTGCTGTTAAATTAATCCCATGCTTTACTTGCTTTTGTATTGTCTCCTATGTTCCCCTTCATCTCTCAAGAAAGATAACATGACTGAAGGAGTCCAAGTCTTTCTTAGATGCATTTACCCAGCCCTTAATATTCCCTCTGAAGAAATATTTGTATAACGAAATAATCTCTGGGTTTTAAAAAAGTGGAAGACTATTTCCAATTTCAAAAGACCTTTAATGGTTTTCTGCAACATGTTTGGCTGTTTCTTTTTTCTGTGTTATCTATTTGTGATTACATTAACCATAATTAACATTATCAGAGTGAACCCAGATAAGCCTGTGGGATTCATGTCTTTAGTGAACAAGCTTGGATCTGAAGCTTATTTCAGTACTTTAAGCCAACCGCATTTTATCTTGCATTATAATGACAAACCATGGTTCATTTAAAAAGAAAATTAAAAGAACATTTTGATGTCCTTGTGGCCACATTGCAGGAAGAGAGAATTCATGAGTCACAGTGGGTGACAGTGTTTTGCTAGCAGTAAGAGATTCTCAGAGGAGGAATGCAGAGAATGTGAACATACAATTAACAATCTGAAGGAGAATGAGTGAAGAAAGGCTAAAGTATCCCTACACAAAGGGCAGAACAGAAATCTGGGCAAAGGAATTGAAATAGGGGGTTGGGTACAATTTCTGTACCATCTCAGAGGTTGTGAACTGGTTATAATGGCTTCCAATTCTGAGTTACAATAAAAATTTAGTCCATAGTTATGCTAATCCCAAATCCCTAGGTGTTACTGCTAATTCCTGATCACCTTAGGGGGATCTATCACATTTTCATTCCTGTAATACTAAATCAGCATGATTAACGTGTCTGAACAAAGTTTAAGAGTATAAACTTTACCTATACCTTCTGCTTTTTAATGTAACATTACTTTTCTACTGAGAATTTGCACACACAAAAATGTACTTGGTTTTACAGCCTCCTGATCTTGTACTGTCTGAGCCAGATGATCAATAGTTTGAAGAAAACAAGGAATCGGTGGCAAGTATATAAATAGGCCTTGCCATCACTCTTCCGATTTTTCAATTTCTGCTGCTCTTTGATTTTCCCCAATGTATGGATTATCATGAGAAATGCATGCAATGGACAAGACTAGCCCATATGTAATGAGAATTTGTTACTATTAACCATAACTGACTGTATGTATATATTCAATATTATAGAGGTCCACAATGCTAAAAGCCAGAGACTAGCCCAAATTTGATTTTCAGAACTTCCACTTAAAGCATTAGGTGGTGAATGGGTCAAAAATTCTCTGCCTGGAGCTCTGGGAAATTGTTGACAGTCAAAATAGATCAAGGAACTCGAACACTGGCCTACAACTTCTGTCATTCTTGACTATTTGCCATGCTGACTGGGGATGATGGAAACTGGTGTTCATAGGCAAACATAGCCACTTAGAATTGTATAATTGAAGTGGCACAGAACCATTTGTAATCAATCAATCAATCAATCAATCAACATAAAACTGCAGAAGTATTTGAAAATTGCAGATGGTACAGGTCACTGCCAGTTGGCTAACAAGCACTGGCTACTTTG
Organism: Diadophis punctatus similis; assembly: GCA_023053685.1. Taxonomy (NCBI): domain Eukaryota; kingdom Metazoa; phylum Chordata; class Lepidosauria; order Squamata; family Dipsadidae; genus Diadophis; species Diadophis punctatus. The sequence continues at coordinate 262,829,800 of JALIGW010000001.1, read as the reverse complement.
GAATATATTACATCAATTTTAAAACAATTATATTGGTTCCCAGTAGGATTCTGAATTTACTTGCAAGTAATGGAGCTGACTTTTAAAACCCTAAAATGTTTACCTAAAGAATGTTTGGATTTGTTTTTCTGATGTAAGCCAATTCATTCGTTATACTCTTTTCTGGAGGCCTTGTTTCATATGATCACTTCCTTCTGAAGGACTTTGGCTAACTTTGTGGTATACAAGTAGTCCTGTTTACCGACTGACTTGTTTAGAGACCGTTTGATTATGGAGAAAAAAAACAGCTTTGTAATCAATCCTCACATTTATGGCCCTTGCAGCATTGGGGGGGTGGGGGCATGTGATTGCCATTCAGGCACTTTGCAACTGGTGTGCATTTATCACCATTTTAAGATCCCATGGTCATGTGATCATCATTTGCAAGCTTCACAACAGGCTTCCAACAAGTAAAGTAATGGAGAAGGCAAATGTGAAATCTTAAGCTATGGTCCAGTGATGTCTCGGTTAATGGCCACACTGATTCACTTAACAATGGAAGTGCAAGTGGTTGCTAAGTCTAGTGCGGTCAAGTGATTTGTCATTTCATAACCTCGGTGCTTAGAGATGGAATTGCCAGTTGTGGCTGTACCAATAGAGCCCTAACAGAACTGTGCTGCCAAAGTAATGAAGCCTCTTTCCTTAGGGTAGGTCCCTCAATTCTCCTCTCCTCTCTTCATGTGATTGGCTGATCTGCTTTTATTTTATATTTTAATTTTTTTGAAGTCAAAGGTTGCCATGATGCCCTGCCCCTAAATTAAAAGCAGTAATAATGAACATGATGCAGTCAGAGAAATCTGAGAAATAAGAAAATAATAGAATAATGCTATATGTAGAAGGAGTGCAAGTATCCTGGAGATAATCACCTGGAGCTCTTAACACAAACTGTGGGTCACTGTTTATGGGCTATTGAGAAATGTTGATTCTTTAGCAACTGTTGGATGTTTGGGGTCCTTTACTTTTTTATGTTATTAGGGGCAAAGACAGCTTTAAATTAATTTTAGGCAAAAATAGAGTATGTGTGGGGCTAAGATTATAATGGAAACGGACCTGGGGAGATAATTGCTGCTCAGGGTCAAGGAAAAGTATTAAGAAATGACTAAAAGGGACTTTTCTTTTCTCTTTCTTGAACAAATGGGTATCACAAGAAGTAATAACCCTAACAAATTCCTACAACTCAGTCATATGAAGAGTGTTCGGAGACTACAGTTGATCCAGAATGCAGCCACGCGAGCTGTTGTGGATGCGCCTAGGTACACCCACACTACACCAATTCTCCACGAGTTGCACTGGCTTCCTATTGGTCTCCGGACACAATTCAAGGTGTTGGTTATCACCTTTAAAGCCCTACATGGCTTAGGACCAGGCTATCCGCGAGACCGCCTTCTGCCACACAACTCCCAGCGACCGGTGAGATCCCACAGAGTTGGTCTCCTCCAGGTCCCGTCAGCTAAACAATGTCGGCTGGCAGGCCCACGGGGGAGGGCCTTCTCTGTGGCTGCCCCGGCTCTCTGGAACCAACTACCTCCGGAGATCCGGACCATCCCCACCCTATTGGCCTTCCGAAAAGCTATCAAGACCTGGCTCTTCCGGCAGGCTGAAGGCCGTTGATCTCACAGCTATAATTGGAGAGATCCGGCCATGAGAGAGCATGTATGAGTTTTTAAATCTGTTCTTTTTATCTGTTTTTAAATTGTTTTTATATTTTTTGTATTTGCAAATTGTTGTTAGCCACCCAGAGTCCTTCGGGAGTTGGGCGGCATACAAATGCAATAAATAAATAAAAATAAAATAAATAAATATGTCCCAGTTCACATATCGGTATGATGTATAAAATACATGGAGAGTTTTTTATGGGTGCCCTAAGTCTGACTGGGAAAACTTGATTTTCAACATCAGGGTAATCTTCTCTATACGCACATTCTATATTCTCTTTTTAGTTCTTATCATCTGTCACTCAGAAACAACAGATGCCCAATTTAAAATTTGTACACACCTGAATGAATTCATTCATGCCAGAGAAGGGGGGAGGGATCCTGTTAGCTTATGAAAAATACTCAATTTTAAAAATAATAGAATTATTTTAATATTTCATCAAATTGCGGTTGCACTTTTATACTGATCCCAATATGTTCTACAGCAGGGGTGTCCAAAGGTTGCAGGAACTGAGTATGTCTAGTTTAATGAAAAGAAGGACCAGGGGAGACATGATAGCAGTGTTCCAATATCTCAGGGGTTGCCACAAAGAAGAGGGAGTCAAACTATTCTCCAAAACACCTGAGGGTAGAACAAGAAGCAATGGGTGGAAACTAAACAAGGAGAGAAGCAACTTAGAACTAAGGAGAAATTTCCTGACAGTTAGAACAATTAATCAGTGGAACAGCTTGCCTCCAGAAGTTGTGAATGCTCCAACACTGGAAGTTTTTAAGAAGATGTTGGATGACCATTTGTCTGAAGTGGTGTAGGGTTTCCTGCCTAAGCAGGGGGTTAGACTAGAAGACCTCCAAGGTCCCTTCCAACTCTGTTGTTGTTGTTGTTGTTGTTGTTGTTGTTGTTGTTGTTGTTGTTGTTGTTATTATTATTATTATTATTATTATTATTATTATTATTATTATTATTATTATTATTATTATTATTATTATTAACTTGACAACTTTAAGACATGTGGACTTCAACTTCCACAAGTTCTGACTGGGAGAGTTGAAATCCACAAGCCTTAAAGTTGCCAAGCAAGATTGGACATCCCTGTTCTACAGTGAAATCAAAGGGTAGAATTGTAAGCATTGTAAATGGTCAAGCAGTAGTGAATGGAGCACAGTTAGACATATATATATATATATATATACATATACATATATATATATATATATATATATATATATATATATATATATATATATATATATATATATATATACACACATATATATATATATACATATATACATATATATACATATATACATATATACATATATACATATATACATATATACATATATATATATATATATATATATATATATATATATATATATATATATATATATATATTCCTTTGCTTCTCTACTTAAAAAGGAAATATATACTGCTTTCTTGCCAACAGCATGAAAGTGATTGCCATTGTCTTCTTCTGGGGTGCTATTTTGGCTTACCAGACTAGCATTCGCCCTCCAAATACTAACGAGATCCAGCTAAGTTTGGCTAGATGCTGACACCTTCAGAGTGAAAGAACCATTACATTTGTACAAATTCACATGCAGTGTTCACATTCTAGAAAGCGGCATTCAACTCTTCATCTCTTTCTTGAGACAGCTAGCACAGTTCCCTAATGGGTAAGTCCATGCATCATGCTGAACTGTAAGGTGATGTTGCTTTTGGTTCAGTAGAATGTATTGAACAGCTATCATGGTTTACAGCCTAATAGGAATCCAACCCATGGGGATTTAGTCAGTAAACCATAGTTAAACAAAAAGTGATTTGGCATGATCTGTCAATTCAGCCAATGCTGTAACCAACCTAAAAGGCTTGTTTTTGTTACTGCTACTCATCCTTGGTGTTAAGTTGACTTTGCGAGGGGAACGAATGGTAAGGGGTGACTAGAAAAGCCTAAGAAGGGAGATAGTTTTTGACCTGGAAAATGTCAGTGTCCCTGAGCTGGGAAAATGCAGTTCTGGCTAAAGAGTAACAACATCTGATGCCTCCCATTCTTATGGCTGTTTGCAGAGGGTCAAGTCTGACTGTTTTTCTTCTGCGAGTCCTGTTGGAATGCCCCTCCTGTTTAGTTTTGTGTTGTAGCAACTGCCTTTTTATTCGAGCCACTTGGTAGGGGTGGAGTGCCATTGAACTGTGGATGGCACGGTCCTTATGTCCCGCTTCCCTCTCAATGATCTAAAATGAATGAGAAGGAGAGGATGAAAGGCCATTCGCCTGCACGCAAAACAAGCAGGAGCTAGTCCCCATGTTGATTTCCACCAGGAAACTGCCTCTTAAGTAATTATAGCCCCCCACTTCCTGAAGAAGAAAAAAGTTTTGTTCTCCCATGACCCTCATTCGCCTGCAAACTCTGCACTCCCTTGAAGAGACAGACCAGTAGTGGAATGGAACAGGTCAACTGGGGCCTGAGAACTTTAGCAAGGTTCTGTCTTCTGTCTTGCCATGCAGTGCTCATCTCCTAATCTTGCCTCCCTGCTAATAATAATAAAAAAAACAAATGATAATGCACTTCCCTTAAAAATATGTACTTCTTGTATTGCAGCCAAACAGTTGGGCTCCTAAAGCCCCTCCCTGTAAGGTGAAAGGGTACCAGAAATAACAAAACAGCTTGGCAGCAGAAGGAGATGAATGACACTGGCAGAGACAATTGTTCACTTAAATGCTGCAGGGGACTGTTCACACGCCATTTTGGGGCATCCTGCTGAGCAAGCAAGGAAAGGGGCATCCCAGCTGGTCATGAGATTTGGCTAGCCAGATTGAGCTGAGCTGAATAGATTTCTCTCCGTTTAGTTCATGTAGGGTATTTATTTTATAGTAGCCCATTGATTAATTGCAACTTCACTCGATCAAAGGAACAATCTGAAACTCCCATAGATCATTGCAGACACAAAACTGGGAGAGTTACGGGCGTGCTACTGGCATATGGCAACAAAGTCTTAACCCTTGGTAAGGAGTTGCATTTATTGTTTATATATTTACAAATCCAATGTATACAGCCAATGAAAGTCTGAGTGGTGAATAGAAATACAGGTAGGCCTTGACTTATAACAGTTCATTTAGTGACTGTTCGAAGTTATAATGGCACTGAAAAATGTGACTTTTGACCGTTTTTCACACCTATGACCATTGCAGCATCCCCACGCTCACATGAAATTCAAACGCTTGGCAACTGACTCATATTTATGATGGTTGTAGTCAGGGGTGAGTTCTAACTTACCTCGCTGCCGGTTCGCCTCCTCCCGTGCCGCGTGGCCGCGCCTTGGTTGCGCGTGGGCGCTTTGCACACACACATGCATGCACAGTGGCAAAAAATAAAAAAGCCCCCCCAAAAAGCCGAAAACAAGATGGCGATGCATGCGCAGTGCCGGAAACTTGGCTTTGGTGCATGCACAGAAGAAAAAAAAACCTGGAAAAAAATCCCCCCCCCCAAAAAAGAGATGGCGGCGCCCATGGACTGGCACCAACCGAACCGGTTCTGTGACATCATCGTAATGTCACCAGCTGTTTGCTACCGGTTTGGGCGAACCAGTCCGAACTGGGAGGAATCCATCTCTGGTTGTAGTGTCCTGGAGTCATGCAATCACCTTTTGCGACCTTCTGACATGCAAAGTCAATGGGGAAGCCAGATTCACTTTACAACTCGGTTACTTACTTAACAACTACAGTGATTCACTTAACAACTATAGCAAGAAAGGTTGTAAAATGGGGCAAAACTCATTTGATAAATATCTCACTTAGCAACAAAAATGTTGCTAAGTTCAATTAGGGTTCAATTGTGGTCGTAACCCGAGGACTACCCATGGGCTGTTTCATGGGGCGGGCACCCTGACAGAGAAGGCACCTTTCCTAGGACTCATGCTGCTACTTCAGCAAGAGGATGCAGAGGGTGCCCACTCTGCCAGATCGAATGGGACAAATGGAGGCCATTGTGTTGGTGGACCTACAAGTAACCTGGCTCCATAACACATGAGTGACAGCCAGCACCTTGAATTGTGTCTGGAAGCCTGCTGAGAGTCCATGCTGTTCCCAAACCAGCAATGTTACACGAGCACGCTGTGGTCACCCAATACTGCACATGCCTCTGCATTCTGGACCAGCTGGCCAACAACTGTAGGAGTTGTTACTGTACTGTCATAGGCTGTCATACCAGCACATTATGTGGGAATGTCCAAGCAGATTTAAGATAGCCAGGAGCAAATATATATTTAGAGTAGGAAGACCCAGTGGTCAGCTAACAGAATTTACATTTGTGGAATATGTAGTCTCTACCCATGATTTAAAAATATAATAGTGTAATAGTGTAGTGATTCTCAACCTGTGGTCTGCAGACCCCTGGGGAGTGGGGGCGCAATGTCATCACAAGGAGATCCACAAAGGCTTGAAGAAATGTTACAATTTAAATCTTAACTCTTGGGGGGGAGTCCGTGGCCATAGTCCGTGGTCACAAAAGATATATGAAGGGGGAGTCCATGGTGAAGAAATGGTTGAGAACCACTGTAATTGACGGAGTGAGAATAAATCTCACAGAGGTGATGTTTGATCTTTTCCCCGGAATTCAGATATTAGAAATGAAACTGTAGTTTAAAGTTCTAATTAAAATATTTATTTCGGTACAAAAACAATAAAATCTCATTTGTTTACATCTCTGCTATAAAATGCGACTTCCTCCATTGGAAGCCAGAAGAAGAAGGGTAGAACGGAGACTCAGGAATGCACACATGCGTACAAGAACATATCAATCACGTGCTCAGGAATAAACCATTATATTAGATAGGGATGCATCTCCCTTCATATACATGTAACAGGCAATAAATCACACCGTGACAGTAATAGTGTAATATTTTCACTTGTGCCCACCTCTCCAGTGGGAAGCTTTGTGGAGGCTTTTCTATCAGTTTCTTCCTTCTATTGAGGTATCTAAGAGGGCATCTAACAATGGATATGTCTATGAAGATTCTCAGTCATCCAGGTCATGGTTGTCCCAAAGGTGCTTTTTCAAGAGGCAACTGGACACCAGAAAGTGATGCAGGCTGTGGATTTTAAGAGTTGTACTCCCAGTATATCTGCAGGGTCCATGGAGAGCAATGGCTGGTTTACATCAACAGCTGTTGGTCTTGGCAGCTGAATGGAAACTATATACACCGGAGGAATATACATCTGTGCATGAAGTGTTAAAAGCCATGTTCTGGAGGAGGCATTATTGGTCATGCCCTGCTGTAAGCACTTGTGAAGATACCTGATTGATCGCTGTTTGGAATAGGATGGTGGATCAGTTAAACCTTGACTTCCTCTAGGAAGGCATCATTTTCAAAATCTGAGAGAAATGCCTTGGGTTTTGTGATTAGTATATACGTAATATGAACTGCAGGGTTGTAGGATCTTGGTGTGTTCCTGACAACTGAAAAATGCCATTATTATTCCCCTCTGCATAGGGAAAAATAGGAAGAGTTAAATGCAGAAATGGGGGAAGCGAGTAATTTGTTAAGGTGGCCTACAAAAGGTTTGGCAGAACTTTGAACTGAAATGATGCAAGAGGTAACAATGAACAGCTTCTGAGAAGCAGAGTGTATCTGTACGCCGCACATGTTTTTGCTCTAAAACGTTTTAATTTTATTTAATAAGGAAGTATACTTATGCAGCTAGTCTTATATAAACATCTTAACTGAAAAGCCATGAGATAACCTCTCCAACAAAATGTTTGCTCTTGTCATGAAAGCATCTAAAAAGGCCAGCTTGTATACATGCACGCAGACAGTAATATATACCCCATCATGCTATTCCCTTTCAGGATAAACAATGTGTTCGGAAAAGGAGTAAGATGCAGTAAGCCAAAGAAGTGTATTTATTTATTTGAAGTAATTGAACTGAATTCAAATGGATTCATTTGGCACCCCTACATTCTCCATTCTCTTTCTTCTTTTACCACACAGTTCTTACTTTAAGTACCCCAAACCAACTGAGTTCAATCTTTATGTTCCTGTTGACACATTCAACTCTTTCACAGAACAAACTGGACAAGCTTGTACTCTTACACACACTTTCTCTTCTTTCAACCAATTTCTCACAACAGACCCTAGCCTACCCAGCAATATGCCTTAAAATTCCTCTCTCCGTGTCTCTGCTTTTAGGAAACATGAAAGTGCAAATTAATCTACTGTACTTGTTCTAGCTTTTCACCCAAAGGGTTGTTTGCACATTTATTTGCCAATCCTCAAAAAACGCTGGGCTCCTAAAATGTTTCTTTCTACTATAAGTAAAAAATTGGGGCATTTACAAATTCTTGGGCCAGGGTAGTTCTGCTTGAGAAATCCACATTGTTTCAGTCTTCACCTGAATGAGAAAAGTGACAGCTAGAATAGGAATGAGAAGCTCTCTTGTCCATGTCTCTCCCCCGTTGTTCGTTTTATTTGTCTTTCTGTTATGTCTGAGCAGTTTGTTAGAGAACTGCCACTATGTCTGGAGGCTGCCTGATCTGATCTGCCCTCTGCTCTGTCACTTGTTTAATATGTTAAAGCCACTAGAGAACATTGTGAAGAGGGGGAGGGTGTGTGTGTGCTGTGAAGAAGGTTTGGGGAGAAGCCATGCTTGTCTTTCTCCCTCCCTCTTGGGAGTGTCCAGTTTTCAAAATGAAAATACAGATGGAGGTGAGCATACTTTTAATGGGTGGAAACTTTTCTCATCCTTTGACATTTCCGTAGGCCTTGCAAGGAACCGCTTCACACTTATATGTGAGTGACCACTGGCTTGGAAATATTTCTGTAAGACACAATTGGAAGGAGAACAAAGGTCCTTTATATGTCTTCAGGAATATTCTCACTGGGTTTGCACATTGTCCAATGCACAGTTGAGAAGGGTGGGAAATTATAGGTATAGACAACATGCTTTTCAGATAGGAGATGTTGCATATTTCTGTTAGGAAGAAGTGGTTGATTGCTGATTGCTCCTCCCTGAGGTCATATAAATAACAGTCCATTAATGACTCTTGTTTTCAAGAGTGAATGTTTAAGGCAGAGGTCTTCAAACTTATAGCTGGCTGAAGAATTCTGGGAGCTGAAGTCCACAAGTCTTAAAGTTGCCAAGTTTGGGGACCCCTGGTTTAAGGGATATTTTCATCATGAACTGGAGGTATATTTGGCTATTTAACATGGAATTTCAAATACAGAGTAACATAGCAAGTGGACTAACGGTCCATGAACTCTGAATATTAATTTAAGAATAGAAATTTCTACCTCCTGTTTAGGTAAAAAATGTTCCTCCTAAAATGAAAAGCCTTTTCACCATGTGGGAAAAAAATAAGACTATTACCTGTCATAATTCTGGATGCCATTCAAAATCATGGTAATTGCCTTTAAAGTACTTCATGGCTTGAGTTACTTATGGGATCTCTTGTTGTTTCCACCCATCCCACCTGGTCTAGGAGGAGAGGCATGCTGCAGGTCCTGTCTGCTAAGGAGTGTTAGCTGGTGCAGCCTTGGTCAAGCCTTTTTGGTTGTGGCATCTGCTAAATAGTATCCTTCAGAGATCACATTTACCCTGTCTCTGTTGGCCTTCTATTTGGCTCTGGAGATGTGACTCTGTGCATGAGCTCTGGGTGTGAGACAGAGACCGTTGCTTGGTTGAGTTTTCAGTGTGGCTTTTAAAAAAATTTCTGAATGCTATGGGTTTTATTTAGTTCCACGTATGTTTTTATCATTTTTAATACTATTAGCCACCCAAAGCCATGTATATTATATGGGTGGCCATATAAATCTACTAAATAAATAAGTCCTCTAAATAATGGTATTTGATTAAAGCTATAGGAGGGTTCTAGCATGCAAGGTAAGAACATGTGAGAGCAGCTAAAAGTCCTCCCGATCTTTAATCTTTGCCATCATTTTATGATAATGATACTCTACCTTCATGATTTTTTGAGAAGATTAAGGTATGTAAAGGACATTGAGCAATTTTGGAAGAATTCAATAAATAATGGCAATGTACTTCTTGGAAATGTTAACATGCATTGCTAGTGATATTTCTGTGGGCTAGGTTTTAACTATCTTTTAACAGTGGGATCCGATAGTTGCTATTCATCTGTATTTCCTAGAATCTTAGTTTATTCCATCTTTCCTCAACAATACCTAGAGTTCCCAATTAACATGATCATTGCTGAGAATTCTGCCATACATCTAAAGCAGGGGTGAAATTCAATTTTTTCCCCTGCCGGTCTGTGGCTGTGGCTTGGTGGGCGTGGCAAGGGAACAATACTGCAAAATCTTCATTCCCACCCCACTCCAGGGAAGGATACTGCAAAATCCCCATTCCCTCCCCACTCCTGGGGGAAGAATATTGCAAAATCTCCATTCCCTCCCCACTCCAGGGGAAGGATACTGCAAAATCCCCATTCCCTCCCCACTCCTGGGGGAAGGATATTGCAAAATCTCCATTCCCACCCCACTCTGGGGCCAGGCAGAGGTGGTATAATTTGCCGGTTCTCCGAACTACTCAAAATTCCCGCTACTGGTTCTCCAGAACCTGTCAGAACCTGCTGAATTTCACCCCTGAATTCTAAAGAGTTCCCAGATTGGCTGAGGCTGATTTTTACTGCAATGAATCTTTTTGCTCCAATTTTGCCTGTTAAAGCCAAACAGCTTGTGCTGAACACATACAAAAAAAGAGGACCATGTCGTTAACCTGCAGTAGGCTGAATCATGAATTATTTGCTCACCACCTGGCATTAAAGCTTTGAAACTGCTATCATCCAACCATCATGCTATCCTACTCTCTCATTATTCTTGCTGCCCAATTGCCACTGTAGCTTTTTGTTCCTAAATTTCACCAGTTGCAAAATTAGATTGCTGCAGGACTCTGGGAACAATGAAGTACAGAAAATCTCTATGTATTTCAAGATCTCCTGTGAGATCATGTTTCTTTCTGTTCATTGTTTTCCCCAACTAAGCAATGTATGTAGCTGCAGGTGAGCATATTGAAAGATCAGCTGAATGTTGTACAATCGTAGGTGCATAGAGATGTGGCAACTTGGCCTACATACGTCAGTGTGTGTACATATAATGGCCACTAATTCTTTGCTAGGAGTTAGAGTTTGCATCTTGGTGCATTCATTAAATCAGTTCAAGAATGAGGCGGTTCTCTGGAGTCTGAGTCAATCCATCTAATAAAAAAAATATCCGTACTGAGTATAATCTGTCTTTGAATACACAAACATTATTATGTAACAAAATGTTTTGAAATCTGGTCACAAAAATCTTGAATTCTTTATCTTCTATATATTCTCTTCATCTGGAATAAGCATTGTATAATTTTCTGCATATTTCGCACACACACACACACACACACACACACACACACACACACACACTTTTTAAAATGATGTATTCTGCACAGAGAACCATATTCTAGCGCTGGCTGTTGCAATGAGGTTCATACAGCATCCTGAGCTGTATCTGGTACTTTTTTTAATGAATCAAAAGCCACTCTTTCCCAAGTTCTCAGATGTCACTAATGTGCATATTTGAATGAGGTTCAGTTGTGCCAGCCAACCTTTCCTAAATTGATGCCTCGAAGGCAGGTTAGTTTGCAGCTTGTAAGTCAACATGGTTCAGTATGAGTAGAAATATAAGTTCAGATTGGAGAAAGTTGGCTTGGTGGGCCTTCCAAAGCTGTCCCTGTAAAAGCAAAGTTTTCCTAAAGTTCTCTCTTTTCTATTGTGCATATTTTAAATTTCTTTGTATTTCTTGGTAGCATCCCTGAATTTTTCCTCCTATGGCTTTATCAACATTTGACAAATTTCTCTCCGCCCTTCTTGTTACTTTTGGCTGTTGATCAACACAAACTCCCCACATCCAAAGCTAATTCAGAACTCTGAATAACAGTAGCATTTAAGTTTTGGGATTCTGCCAGGAGACTGGCAATCTAATTCCAGTGTCAATAGTTGCTTTGGAGTTGTCTCTTCCTACTTGAGATTAGACTTTTGGACAATCTAAAAGTAGTACAGTACCTACATCAATGTCCCAAGAGTCTGACTGAGCTTTGTTTTTCAATAACATGGAATACCAATTGCCCTTCGCTCAGGGAAGAGGTAGATGGGGGAGTGAGAGGGAAGGGCTGCCCTTTGATTGCTGAAGCGGCGCAGAAGGCTTTATTTTTACTTCCTGAGTTGAAGAACGGAAATCTTGGCACATAAGCGTAACACTAAATTGGTTTCCGTAGAGTTTGTTTAATGGTGTGTCTAATGCAGCCTTCCCCAACTTGGTGCCATGCATTGTGTTTGGGATACAGATTCCAGATGTCACATCTCGGTCAGCCTGGTCAATGGCCATGCTGGTTGGAAATTCTGGGAATTGTAATTTCCACTCATTCTGTCAGCAGTTTGTTGGCCAAAGCTGGACAAGAGACAGAGGAGAATGGATGTAAGGATAGAGAGAAAGAAAAATTACATTGTCACATTTGGAACCAACTGAACAAATGTCTTGTTTTAGTATCTAGCTCTATTCTGGAGTCAAGACTACATCAACAAGTGAAGTGTATGCACTGAAGTTAAGCAATGAGTATCTAATACTCACTGGTGTGTATCTGCCAATTGGTGATTTATTGCCTCAGAATAATAAAACACACTGCCAGGTTGCTGGTAGCACAGTACTGGAAGAAAGAAGATATACCTACTATTGAGGAATGGACAATAAAAGTTACACATCTGGCAGAAATGGCCAAAATTTCATCATATCTAAAAGAACATTCAAATGAAAGATTTATATTGGAATGGAGTAGATGGACTGATTATACTCAAAAAAAGTATCAGATTAAGAAGATATACATAGTTTAATAATGATATATGTTTAGAATTTTAGAATGATTTAACAGATTTTAAACAATGTGGAGCCCTAAAAAATTAGAGGAATTTTTGAATTTATAATTTCATAGTATATTTTAAGTTTATGTTTATCGAAGATTATATCCTGTGCTTTTCCTGGGAAGTCGGGGGGGGGGGGGAGGAAGGGGAGGGGGTTGGGGGGGAAAGGGGGGAGAAAAATTTAAAAATGTTTGTACTTTGTACTAATAAAACTTTTTGAATAAATAAAAAAAAGAATAATAAAACACAAAATAAACCTGGATAATTTCTGGTAGAGAGTTGCCGAAATAATTTGTTTTCTCCCTGGTCTCTTATTTTGGCTTTCAGTTAAGATCATAGTCTTGTTAACTCCTACTTACAGATAAAATCTTAGCACTAAATATCAGAATTGATTACAAGCAGGGGAATTGATAGATCCCAAAACCAGATCTTGGAAAGAATTAGGGCTGGTTTTTGTTCTTAAGAAACTGAGGAAATTCCTTTTCAGTAGAGAAGACTTGAAGCATAAGAATAGCAAGAGCTAAAATCTAAGTTCATGAACCTCTCTGGAAGTACGCAAGTTGCGGGTGGGCTGTGCAGGGTCAAACTTTCCTGCTTGGATTGCTGCGCTGTTGTAACTTCACCACTGAACGTCTTGTTCTGCTTCTGGCAACACTACTGGAAATGTCTAGCCCCATATGAACCCATAAAAAGTATTTATCAAATGGTTTCCCCTCATCCCGTAAAATAATGGCCAAGGCTCCTTTTACTTTCAAGTCTGAATTTCTTTCAGTTTTCTGGTAAGCAGTGGGGGATCCGTGATGACATTGTGGTTGTGTGGTACTCCTTACTTGATGGGTTTGGCCTGGTTCTGACATAGTCAGTTCAGTCTGGCAGTTAATAAGTTTTCCTATTTTGCTCATTCTTTGAGAGAAACCTAATACTATATGTGTTTTTGTTACATGTTTTAAAAAAACTGTCTTTCTCCCAAGATAGCTGCATTTATCTTGTGGTTCTGCTTTTGAAGCTTCTCTGTTTGGGCATTGCAGAATAGAGGTTTCTACCTCATTCTTGCCACAAAGCCACATTTACCATCCTCTCTTTCTCCAGAGACCTTCTTTTGCAAAAACTAAGCTGCTGTGGCTTGCTTTCCCAGCCTCTGGTGGAACATCAAATAGTGACAAGAAAGCTGTGTTGCATAGATGCTCCACTATTAACAAGGATAAGATTACACCAAAATAACTCATTTGCTGACCCTTTCACAAAATGTTTCCCACATTGGTGCCATTCTAATATGTTGGGCTGCAACTGCTTCCCTCCCGAGTCATTAGCTGAGGAAGCTGAAGATGATGGGGTTGTGGTCCACAACATCTGGAATGTGTCACTTTGGGGAAATCTGCTTTAACAGAAGAGTTGTGGTTGAAATTCTGCAAATCACAGTCCTGAAAAGAGTCGGATTACAGCCCTCAAAAATCTGATATAGAAACAAGCTCTTATTTCCTTCCCATGCTCTAGGGCTAGAAAATTATATCCCTATTAGTGAATTGAATTCTTAGCCTAGTAACACAGAAAAGGAGTTGATATAAATACATATTTAACATATTGTGGGATGGTACTTTGGGAGCATAGGAAGAGAGAGAAGGGCATGTTGAGTATTCCACGCTGCTAAATTGCTAACACTGCAAACTCATTTGCCTCTGGATATATAACAGGGACCAGATCCTTTAGTACGAATTAATTCTAGACAGAGCTAATCAGATCTTAAGGAAATTGGTTACTAATGGTGAGAGACAGAAGGCTAAAATTTATAGAACCTTACCAAGCACAGGAGTGAGTGAGATCAGTCATGAATTGCTTGGTTTAGAGTAGATTCCCAGGGAAATGATAGCAGTTTTCAAATCTTCGCCTTTTGGAAGGTCTTTGAAATGCCAACACACCAGCTGGCTATGTATAATTTAGGTCTTAAAACTAGGATTTTCCCCTACATTATCTTTAGAGGTCCTGATTGTAAATATAGTTTAAAATCATGGTGCTATTACAGATTAACCTTTTCTCCAGGAACATGATCTAGAGATGATATGTACAGTTATGCTATATAGGGTTGGTTAAATACATTGTGAGTAGAATATCAAGAGGTGTTCTACCAATAAATATAGGAAAGAATAGGGAGGTGCTATGGTTCAGCAGTTAAAAACGCTGCGCTTGTCAGCTGGAAAGCTGATAACCCAGGTTCGACACCCAGTGACACGCAACGGGGTGAGCTCCCGCTATTTACCCCAGCTCCTACTCACCTTGCAGTTTCAAAAGCATGCAAATGCAAGTAGATAAATAGGTACCACTTCAGTGGGAAAGTAACAGTGTTCCGTGCACTTTTGGTGTATAGTCATGCTGGCCACGTGACCACAGAAATGTCTTCAGACAACGCTGGTTCCCTCGGCCAAGAAATGTCAGACATGACTGGACAGGTGAAACCTGTACCTTTACCTTTATAGGAAATAATGATGCTTGGTTGGGTATTAAAAACTAGAAAATGACAATACTAGGATTTCTGGAAGACAGGAGATAAGAACAATATCTGCTATCTGACAGAGAAGGTAAACAGACGGTTATCAGTTTGAGATACTAGCAGTTATTCTGGGAGAAGTATCTGCAAATCAGTTAATACAGGATCCTGCAGTTCAGTTTCTCTTGAAGTAATCTTGTAACTTTACCTTAAGTACTTTGCTTATTTTGCAATTTCATGGGCCTTTGTTGATTTATATATAAGGCGTGAAACCTATTATTTTGAGTATGAATTCTCTACAGTGTTTCCCTTAACAAAATAAATTTGATACTTAATACTTCACTCTAGATTGTCAAAGGCAGGATCTTTTCTCTTGCTCCTAAAATATAGGTAGGCAAGAAATAGATCACTTCTGAACATTTGAAGTATAAATAGCAATGGTTTTGGTTCTTAGTTGCTTGTCTACATAACAACAAATAAGACACATTGTTGAAAACTTTCAGAATTTTTCAACGGGGAATCAGGAAAAAAATGATTTCAGTATTTGCAATATTTGCTTTCAAGGCACATTTCTACATTTGTCTGTTGCATTGTTCATGGCTTCTTGAGAATGAAAAGGAGACTTTTCAATGTCAAACTTTTCCGTGGAAGCCTCAATATTTTCAGATGAACAAAAGTGTGTGCAAGGCTCTAGCAAACCATTAGGGAAGCAATTAATCTGTAGTCAGAATTAACTCAGTCTTTTTTTTTAGGATCACACATGCCAGTTAGATATCAATATATCAGTATAAGAAAAGAATATAATCAGTATAAGAAAAGAATATAATATAATATAATAGAATGTAATAGAATAGAATGTAATAGAATGTAATGTAATGTAATGTAATGTAATGTAATGTAATGTAATAGAATAGAATAGAATAGAATAGAATAGAATAGAATAGAATAGAATAGAATAGAATAGAATAGAATAGAATAGAATAGAATAGAATAGAATAGAATTTTATTGGCCAAGTGTGATTGGACACACAAGGAATTTGTCTTGGTGCATATGCTCTCAGTGTACATAAAAGAAAAGATAAGTTCGTCAAGAATCATAAGGTACAACACTTAATGATAGTCCAGGTACAAATAAGCAATCAAATCATAAGGTTTTATGAATGACCCAATAGCTAAATTTGGAAGAAGCTTAACCTTTAACAACATTTGGCTCCAAAGCACCAGAGGGCAGGACAAGAAACAATGGATGGAAACTAATCAAGGAGAGAAGCGACCTGGAATTAAGGAGAAACTTCCTAACAGTGAGGACAATTAACCAGAGGAACAGCTTGCCTTCAGAAGTTGTGCGTGCTTCATCACTGGAGGTCTTTAAGAAGAGACTGGACAGCCCTTTGTCTGAAATGGTATTGGATCTCCTTCTTGAGCAGGGGGCTGGACTAGAAGACCTTCAAGGTCCCTTCCAGCTCTATTCTGATTGATTGATATTCATTTTGTCATGGAATATCTCAGAAAGTGTGAGTTAAAACATTTAGCCCTCTTCCTCCGTATATATTTCAATCACAGGCCATTTCCCAGAGCTTTTATTATGAAACACAGTATAGGTGTTGTGTTCCAGCTATGTGTTGTGTTGCTCTGCAAAGTTTTCACTCTGCTTGCAGCCAAAAAGGACTCAATTTGAAATGAATTATGCCACTTCTACTAGATGGGCTCTGTAAGTGAGCATTGTTTCTTCCATAATAGTATCTATGAATGCAAAGTGACTTTCTCAGTTTCTGTCTGAAGAATTCTCTATTTAAACAACGGGTCAACAAATCCCTCCATTAAAACAGGATTAACTGTACTTTCTTTCAGTGAAGAATTGCCACTTGAGGATCGAATCAGTTTCTTAAGAGAGAAGTGAAGAAATAGTTGCTATTTGGCAGTTCTCCAAAGCAAGTAGCACCCCCACTGCTTTGTAATCAATATTTCTTCACTGTAGGGGCAATTGATTAATCATGCAATTGGAGACTCTGGGGAGGGGAGGGAGAAAGTAAAAAAAACAACAACCCTGGTCTTCCTATAAAACAATGCTTGGAATAAAATACGAGTGAGTAGAAGATCGGTCAAAGCAGATTTCTGGGTATTTGCATTATATATTGTAGGTGTTTCTGCCTCCTAATTATCTCATTGTAGAACCAACTCAATTCAGCTTTGCTGAAAAAGAATACTTGTGGGAAAAACCAAGAACATACAGTATTTGTGTGTGAAAGGATTTGTGAGATTGGTTCTGGGGGTAACTCACACATTTCTGGGCTGAGCGTGTGTGTGTTTTTGCAGCGCCTTGTTTTTAATGCTTAACATTTGTCCTACCAATTTCAGCTCCTAGTTTTGCAGCCTGCTAAGTGGGTTGGAAGGATTTGAGATTCCCTCTTTCTCTCTCATGCATGCTAGCAAGGCATCTAAGTGCATCTTGAAAGCCTGAAGTTTGGCGCCTGCCGCTACTCTTAGAAAGGGAAATGATTCGTAACCATTCCTTATTGTCCTGTCTTTTGCCAATTTGCAAGTTTCTCAGCAAAAGAAGAGATCCCACAACTATTCCGAATTAGAACCTTGAAGCATCATTAATAGCACCAGGACCGTTCTGATACAACAAGGAGAAGAGTGTATTTTATTCCCTAATTAACTGCTTTGCTTGCCAGTAGTCAGGTGCCCTGACTTCCAAAGCATTTCCGGATCTCTCGGCTGACTGGGGTTGGAATGCAAGGTGGAGACAAGAGTCATATTCATAGGCATGAATCCTCTTCTGGATTTCTGAAACCCTTTGAATGGTGCAAAAAGACATGTCCCGTTTTTAGAGGTAGGGTTCACTTGAAAGGCATTTGGCTTTCCTCAAATCTGCTATCTTCTTTCTCCCTTCTTATCTCTCATAATATGGCTAACATCATCATGAAATGCTATTTCATGCTATCTGCTACTACAGAGAGAATAATATTATATTTTTGCGAGCCACTTTGAGAGGATAAAAACAACAACAGAAATGTAAGGAAATGACACACACTGAGCACTACTTGTTTATGAAATAGAAATAAAGTGACATTACACAATGAATTTGAAATTGAAAATGACACACACTGAGCATTACTTCTTTAGGAAATAGAAATAAAGTGACATTACACAATGAATTTGAACACATTGTCATCTGTCCCACTGTTGCGTGTTCTTTCGGTTTAGCTATTGTTATTAATAACTTTGTTTAATTGGCATTTTTGTTTCTGCCCCAAAGCTGTAAGGATAATCTAAAACATATTTTTAAAATGTCTTGTTAGAACACATATTATTACCATAGATTGCATACATTGCTATGCAACACAGCATAATTAAAGACGGAGTTTTTTCTTGTGCACGTTGACGTGGTAAAGTTAACCAAATGATATATTGTATCATATTGAAATTCCTCATAAATTAAAAATAGCATTTGGATCTATTATGATTTTTCTATATTTCTCATTTGTCCAATTTTAACTACAATTTGTCCCTGGTCTCCATCTTTTGAGACTGTTTTGGAAGAAAAGTTTGCAGTGCCAATGCACACACATTTCTATCTAACATGCATATGCACATAATTTTGCCAACTATTCACATCACTGCAACATATTTCCTGAAAAATGCATTTTTGCTTACTTTGAGGAATATACATATTTTTTCCACACTTCGTATTTTTGTCAGAGAATTAACACCACAAAGAGTCAGAAAATATAATTTTCATAGGATAACTCATTTTTAATTCATTTATACGTATGAAAGTAGAAAATTAATTACACTGTTTATTCAGTACAGTGGATGCATTTCCTGATAATATGCACACACATAGACTCAGTTTGGTTGTGTTTAGTAGTCGTATCCAGTTAGCTGTAGAATAGAATAGAATAGAATAGAATAGAATAGAATAGAATAGAATAGAATAGAATAGAATAGAATAGAATAGAATTCTTTATTGGCCAAGTGTGATTGGACACACAAGGAATTTGTCTTTGGTGCATATGCTCTCAGTGTACATAAAAGAAAAGATACATTTGCCAAGAATGGTTGTCATAGGGTTCAAGTAAGCAATCAGGAAACAATCAATATGAATATAAATTCATATTATTCAATATGAATAATATTATTAAATTCATATTATTCAATATGAATAATAGATTGTGTGACATAAATTGGAAAATACTTTGTAAGGTGGCCTAATATGAATGTTTTTTTGTATCCTTATCTTTTTAGACTCTTCTCTAAGATAATGCTAATTATTTCTTTCCCACAGGTGCAACTAGCAGCAGCTCTGAATGTTCCTGTGGCCGCAACCATTTCACCTGTGCTGTTAGTGCTTTTGGCGAATGCACGTGTATCCCTGCTCAGTGGCAGTGTGATGGCGACAACGACTGTGGGGACCATAGTGATGAAGATGGTTGTAGTAAGAAAATAATCCATAATTAGGAGGGAGGGATTGAGGCTGAAGAAGATTTCCATGTGTTTTTTATGCTTCAGTATTTGGTTCTTTTAAAAAGGCATATGCCTTATTTTTTCCTAAAGGGTTTCTTTAAGACTCTATTATTAGAGTCCGGAAGACCAAATGCATGTGGCTAAATTATGAAATGCTGAAACCTGATCTCTCTCCAACCAGTGTCTTTGACCTTCTTGGAAACTAGAGGAGGCGGGGTTTTGTTACATTATCTTTTGTGCTCCTCGGATATAGCAAAATCGAGTTTTGCATTTTGTGTTTATTTTATGACCTACCGTATTTTTCGGAGTATAAGACACACCGGAGTATAAGACGCACCTTAGTTTTTGGGGAGGAAAATAGGGGAAAACAATCTGCCTACCAGTTATTCATCTGGCTAGCATCCTTAGTCTGGTCAGCTTCAACACATTATTTTATCCCCTGGTTAGGACTTAAAAAAACCTTCTTCTGAGAGAGTAACAATGAAAGAGCCTGCAAGCCAATAAGAGCTGGGAAGATCGTTAGCACCTAGTTAGGGCTAGAAAAATACTTATTCAGAGCAAGTAGAGCAATGAAAAAAACCCTGCAAACACTTAGGGCTGGAAAAACATTCTTCTGAGAGAGTAACAATGAAAGAGCCTGCAAGCCAGTAAGAGCTGGGAAGATCGTTAGCACCTGGTTAGGGCTAGAAAAAAACCTATTCGGAGCAGCTTCAGCACATTATTTTATCTCCTGGTTAGGACTTAAAAAACCTTCTTCTGAGAGAGTAACGATGAAAGAGCCTGCAAGCCAGTAAGAGCTGGGAAGATCGTTAGCACCTGGTTAGGGCTAGAAAAAAACTTATTCAGAGCAAGTAGAGCAATGAAAAAAAAATTCTGCAAAGACTTAGGGCTGGAAAAACATTCTTTGGAGAGAGTAACAATGAAAAAGCCTGCAAGATAAGAGTTGGGAAGATCTGTTAGCACCTAGTTAGGGCTGGAAAAAAAAGCTACATTCGAAGTATAAGACGCACCCAAATTTTCAGCCACTTTTAGGGAGGAAAAAGGTGCGTCTTATACTCTGAAAAATACGGTAATAGGGACTCAACTTCCGCTATCATATCATTATAAAAGAAGTGTAAGTGGTGATTTGAACCCTGAACTGTTATGCATTTTGAGATCACCACTCATTGATTGGCAGTTGGAGACAAAGTTTATAACTGGCGCTGATGGTAGAGGAAAGTATAAGCTAATAGAGATCTTGGAGATTTTTAAATACACTCATTAGTTGAGAATGAGGTGTATTAGGAGGGGAGAGAAAATGAACTGGAGACAAAAGAAGGATGCAGAGTGAAACATGGCCACAGGAGAGTCAGGAAGGATATAGAATTCAGTAGTTCTTCTACTGTGATGCCTTCTGAAAGAAACCAGTAATGATGGCAGATCTGTGATGCTAATGTTTAATGTTTGCCATTTATGCAATTCTTTCTACAGTCATTTTTGTAGGATTGTAGGTAGGTAGGTAGGTGGGGGGGGGAGAGAGAGAGAGAGAGAGAATATGAATTGAATTCCTACAAAAACTGAAATGGGAGTCAACTACTATATATACCTGTGAAGGTAGAACTTGTACCATATTAAACTGAAGAGGATCCCCTTTCCCATGCTTTCTCCAAATACATATTTTTATTTTGCAAAACAAAATGACACATAAGGTAGGTAAAATGAGGACCCAGATTGTTGGGGGCAATATAAATATACATTGCTTACTGGTGTAAACCGCTTAGAGAGTGCTTGCACTGTGAGGCGGTATGTAAATGTCACTAATAAATAATAAATAATAACCCAAATGCACTGAGTAAATGTAATTGCTGAAATGGGAGTTACATTAGAGCTGTTATCTTAAAAAGGTGGCTAATATTAAAAATAATCAAATAATATTTTATTTTATATATACTTTGCAAATGCATGTGTGTTTTTTAAAGACAGAACTTTTAAAAAGTAGGGGGGAGGAGCATTATGTATGCCATCCTTAACTGTACAATATAAAGTTTGAGTTTCAATCAAAGTTTCTCTTAGGTTAGGCTCAGTTCCCTATAGCTACCTAGGTAAATCTATGTTGCTTCCTTAGCAAAAATTACTTGCTATTGCTCTTCGCTAGGATTTTTTTTTAAAAAAACCCTGAGTCCAAATTACAGCCTTGAGATTTCCAGGTTTCTAAGTGGATTTTAGGAAAGCACATACTGTAAATAAATGCTTCCCTTAGAGAGTCTCTTTTGGAGTACCGTAATTAGAACTTCTGGATCTGACATCTACAAATAAATTAAAAGAATCTTCATTACAAAGAATGCAGAGAAAAATGAGATATCCCGTTTGCATATAGTTTTTAGTACAATAGCAATATATACTGTAGGGATAGAAATCCAAGGTGAAAGCAGATCTCATAAGTTTATGTCATTAAAATATCTGATTTCCAAAACTTAATTATTATTTTTTAAAATTATATTAGGACCCTGTCAGGGGTCAGTTTCTTTACATCTCTTAATTATGCAATATCTCTTTGTGAAATACAGGTAGTCCCTGACTTATGACCATAATTGAGCCCAACATTACTGATGCTAAGCAAAACATTTGTTAAGTGAATTTGCCTTCATTTTACGACTTTGCCTTCATTTTACGACCTTTCTTGCCATAGTTGTTAAGTGAATCACTGCAGTTGTTGAGTTAATTACACATTTTGTTAAGCGAAGCTGGTTTCCCCATTGACTTTGTTTATAAGAAGGTCACAAAAGGGGATCACATGACTCCAGGATGCTCCAACCTTCAAAAATATGAGTCAGTTGCCAAATATGAGTCAGTTGCCAAGCGTCTGAATTTTGATCACATGACCATAGGGACGCTGGAATGGTTGTAAGTATGAAAAATGGTCATAAGTTGCTTTTTTTCAGGGCCGTTGTAACTTTGAACAGTCACTAAATGAACTGTTGTAAGTCGTGGACTACCTGTACTGCTGTTGAGTATCCTTCCCTTCCCATCCCTTTCCTTATCAGTAGTTTGTAAACCTGAGGTAAATGAAGAGAGTTGTAAACCTCCGGTGTTTTGCATGTTTTTTAGTGATCTTTTCTTTGGCCTAATTATTTTTAATAACTGAGGGGTCTGTGTGTGCAGGGCTTCGTATCTGATTTCAAAGGAATGTCAAGGGCAGCTGTTGGAGACAGAAGAATAATGCAGTGTTTGTACCCACATGTTTTCTGTGAAGCTCCATCCTGGAATCAAATGCAAACCATCGCAGAGCCCCAATAACTAAAAGAGGATATTTTACATTTTGAAACAATTTTTTGTTGTTACCAAAAGTGCTTTTTTCAAGAGGAAACTGGACTTTCTGGTTTTTCTTTGAAGACGTTTCATTTCGCTTCTCACCTTAGATGAGAAGCGAAACGTCTTAAAAGAAAAACAAGAAAGTCCAGTTGCCTCTTGAAAAAAAAGCACCTTTGGGACAACCATGTCCTGGATGAGTGAGAATCTCCATAGACAGTTTTTGGGATCCTTTTTTAGAAAATTGAAATAACTGTATATAATGTTTGGGAGAATTGAACATGTCTTAGATAAGAAATGAGGACAGTTGAAGCAGTAGGGCTGTAACACCACCTGTTTTGGTGATTTTATTCATCCCGTATGTAACTTCCAAAGAAAGCCCTACAGAATGGGCTTAGCCTTAGCTGAACATTTTAGCTTTTTAAAAGGGTATTGGAGGAAGGACTTGTTGGAATTTAAGGAGCAAAATTATGGTCGCTAGTAGTACTTTCAGAGCATTGGGATATTTCCTGATTGCTTACTTGAACCCTATGACAACCATTCTTGACAAATGTATCTTTTCTTTTATGTACACTGAGAGCATATGCACCAAAGACAAATTCCTTGTGTGTCCAATCACACTTGGCCAATAAAGAATTCTATTCTATTCTATTCTATTCTATTCTATTCTATTCTATTCTATTCTATTCTATTCTATTCTATTCTATTCTATTCTATTCTATTCTATTCTATTCTATTCTATTCTATTATTTCACTCCTGTACATGGACACACACAAACCTAAGCTGATTTTTCCAGGGATTTTTGGGGGTGCAGGGATTAAGGAGGAAAAAAAGGGTTTAGCTTTAAAGGGTTTCTGTTTGGTTCCTTTAAAGCCCTGAATGTACCCCCTCCCAAAAAAATATCCAGCTTTTCCCACTACGCTCATATATTTAGTTATTTTAAAGATTTATATGGTTGTCCATCTTATACAACTCCGGGTGGCTCGCAACAACAATAAAAACCAGTAACTATAAAACAATAATAAAACAGTAACACAATAAAATGAAAGCACCATGCATTCAGCATCCCCTTGGTGCTCCATAAGCACCAGTTGCTTAAATTTGGGAAATTTAGACTGGCAGTTTTCAGAGCTCCGGCGAAGCTCCATGCAAACGGAGGAGACAAGCAGACAAGCTTTGAAGAGCAGACAATGCTTGAAATAGAAAAGGATACAGAAGAGCTTGAGGGGAAATCTCACGCTCAGATCAGATTACAGCAATTGTACATGGGCAAAACAGAATTCTCTTTCCCAGAAGGAATACAAAACAAAACAAAAAAAGAAACCGAAAGAAGAAATTAAAGTCAAGCAGGTTCCTTGTATCTTCTTCGCAATATGGTTTTGCCGACACATCCCACTCCTCGATCAGCTTGGTTTTCTCTTGAGAGATGTTTTCTTCCGCCGCTCTGCTTCAAGTTATACAGTAGATCAAATTACTGACTGCTTTTTAAGACCGGGGATGGGTGAATGAGGGTCAGTAAAGAAACAAGCCCACTCTTCTGTGTTAAAGATGTTAAGGGAAAACAGCACTTTGAACTTAGAGGAGCAAAAAGAGGGTAAAGAATTACATTGGAAAGAATATGCATAATTATGTATTCCAAGAGCTAGCTTGATGGAAGGACCATGTAGAAGTAAATGAGTGAGGAAGTTCCCAGGCATGAAGAAAGGAAGTATATTGCTCAGTGTTTCCTAACCTTGGCAACTTGAAGATGTCTGGACTTCAACTCCCAGAATTCCCCAGCCAGCGAATGCTGGCTGGGGAATTCTGGGAGTTGAAGTCCAGACATCTTCAAGTTGCCAAGGTTGGGAAACACTGATATTGCTGGATATGGAGTTATAGATTTGATGGGATCTCTTAATTTTCGTCTTTGGCAGCTCCCAGCCAGTTGCCTGCTGTGGTTTAAGTAGAGTCTCTTTAACTGTTGCTATATAAGATCCACCTAGCTGTTCTTTCTTTAATGCACCTTGCATTCTGTTTCTTTTGGTGATTTAAAAAAAACCCATATGTAGTTCTTTACTGATCTTAGCCACAATCAAGCACCTCATTTGTACTTGATTGTGGTTAGATCCTCTTGCCAGTCTCCTTAAAAAATGCCACTTCCCACTAGAGCAGAGGTGTCAAACTCATATTGTCACGGTGGTGTCATGTGACGTATCCATATAGTGACTTCCCCCCCCTTTGCTAAACCGGGTGTGGGCGTGACTAGTGTGTGACACATCTGGCCCATGGGCTACGAGTTTGACAGCCCTGCACAAGAGGGAAACTGTTCTGTATTGGTCTGTCTGCTTTTCTGCAGGTAGTGGGAGGTAGAGTCCTTGATTGAGGTGGCATCCACCCTTGGTTTAGAAATTAAGATTCATCATTGCTATACAAAGGATTAATGATAGTGACAGTTCCTTGCATAACCTCTTCAAGTGGAAATGATAGCATGACAAAGAACAATTAATTAGATGCATCCATAGGTGATCCAGGAAACAAGAGGTATGTACATAAAAGTAGGAGGTAGGAAATATTGGTATACTTGGCAGCCTTTATATGTGAGGACTTTCTCCATCGTGGGTGGAGCCAGCATTCAGGATGGGTTGTCTTCGTCCACTCAGAATGAGGACCGAGTCTGTTACTTTTTTCCGGATCCGCCCTTCTAGGACCCAGATTCGACTCGGGTCCTCAGACTGGACGGATGTGGCTAGCCAACTCTTCCTTCCTGAATGCTGATTTTCTGATTTCTTGGCTTGACTTTGGACTGTTTTAAGGACTTTGTGAGTGATTTGCCTAAGCCTCTGTCATCCGAGGCGCTTGGGCACTTTGGCAGCTGAGCTTTGGCTCCTGCTGCGGCAGCACATCCAGGCCCTTGTGTACCGGCCGCGCAGGTCTGCCCGGACTGTTTATTAGCGCAGGTCGGTTTTTGGACAGTGCACCTCAGGCGAAAGGGAGGGAGTGACCTGATTGTCGGGCTTCTGTCAGCCTTCCGGGACGGCTCACCCTTAGCCTGGCCGGCATGGCTGGCCCATTGACCCCCCCTTACGTCCTGCTCTGCCGCCTGCGTTGCCACTGCCGGGGTGGACGTTCATTCCCACCCAATTTGGCTGTCACTGTGGGGCTAGAGACAGGCGCTGGAACTCACGCTTGCGCAACCCTCCATATCAGTTGTGCTGACTGCTAACACCTGCTGAGGTGGACACCATTTCCCACCCAGATTTAGCAGTTGCCGAGAGGCCTGGACGTGTCGCTTGAGCCTCGGCTCGCGCAGCCTCACCTAGCCTTCTGGCCCAGGAGTGGCTTTCAGCCAGTGTCAGGTGCCTGGACCTCACAGGGCTCGCCCTGATCAGCACCAGCAGCCCTTGGCTCCCCTCCAGCCCGCCATTTCTCTCTCAGAACTGTTGCGGCGGCCATTTGGGGGCCTCATTGTCAAAAGTAGTTGCGGTGGCCATTTTGTGCCTCCTTTCGGTGGCCATTTTCTATTGCCGATTGTCGGGCCTCAATAATCATGTCAATGCAAGGTTCCTCCGATAAACCTGGGAGCAAGAGGTGGCACAAGACCAACTGCCCAACGTCAGAGGAGGGTCAACCAAGTACCTCCTGTTAACCAGGGGAGGACTCCTCGCTCAGTGCCCGCAGCTACAAGCCCACTGAGAGGGTGGAGCACCACAGGGACAAGGTCCTGAAGAAAATCTGCAACAGGGCCGCGGGCCAGGTCCCTTTGGAAAAGGGCTTCCCTTCAAGGGGCCCAGAGGCTGAACAAGTGTCAGACCATTTGTCAGACCACTTGTCTTTGGACAATCCAACCTTGTATAGGGGTTCTGCAGACCCCTGGGGTTCAGCCGGCCTCCCTAGGCCCTCTATTCCTCTGGCCCCTGAGGCTCCCCTTGATTCCGGGGCCCACGTCCTCCCCTCTTTGTCAGGGGTTCCAGGCCCGGCAGCACAGGTCTCCCTAGACCCGGCCAACCTACAGGTTCTGATGGCGGCGGCCGTTCAATAGGGCCTTGACGCATGTCTTCAGTCTCTGAGCAGCTCCACCCAGGTCAGCTCCCATGGACCTTTGCTCCGCCCTGGCAACAGCGCTCGTCATCATAGCTCAGACTGCTATTCCGGGGAGTCGGATCTCGACGACCAGGAGGCCATGCGATGCCTTTGATGGGGGGGGGACTATGCTCTCTCAGAGGATGAGGAGATGCCACAAGAACAGCAGGCCTCCTCAGCCCTGTTCCCCCCGGGACTTTTCAAGTTCCTACTTTACAAGGCCCAGTCAGCTGCGCGGTTGGACTGCCCATCAACTTCGACCGCTGATTCTACATCCCCGCACATCGATCCGCTGTTTACCGAGTTCACACCGGAGGTGGACTTCGTTCCAGCACCGGAACTCTTCTTGAACAACGTCCAAAGATAGTGCAAGACTCCGGCATTGGGTCCTATGGCTACCTCGCTCGTTCGCAAGAACTTCAATGTGGCTCCGGAGTTATCCTCCCTTCTCAATGTCCCCACGGTTGGCGCTTCAGTGCTTGCCCTTCATACAACAACAACTATGCCAGGCAAGTCAGAAGAATTGCTGTGGCCTGAAGACCAAAGAACTGAGCAGGCCCTTATCAAGGCCCACCAGGCAGCTGCCTGGGCGATTCAGGCATCTTCATCGGCTTCCTTTTTCACTCGCTCTTCCTTAATTTGGTTGAGACTACTGCAGGACCAAATCCCTGCGTCCAACCTGTGAGTCCAGCAGGATTTGAACAAAGTCTTCACTGCCTCACAGTTCGCAGCAGACGCCTCCCTCCATGCATCCCATTTCACCTCCAAGGCTATGGTCACGTCGGTGGTTGCTAGGTGCATGCACTGGCTTCGCCAGTGGTCGGTCGACACCCACCACAAGTGGCGCCTGGCATCAGCTCCTTTCCAGGGACAGACTCTCTTTGGGGACACTCTTGACCAGATTGTGGTAGAGACTCAGGATAAGAGGAAAATTCTGCTGTCCTTGTCTAGGCGGGGCAATTTCTGACAGTTTCCCTTCTCTCGTCGGCCCTTTCGGGCTGCTGATCAGGGCTTCAGCTTCTCCCGGCCCCAAGGTCAGTTCAGATCTAGGCAGCGCCAGCCTCAGGATAGATCCAGGAGGGGGAGGCAGTTCAAGTGAGCTTTCAGGGGAGTAGGAGGGGGTCGCCCCTTCCGCCACTCCTGCTAGTGTCCCTTCCGATCCCCCCATAGGGGTCACTTAGCCCTTTTCTCCTCAGTTTGGGAGCAGACCACCCAGGATAGATGGGTCCTTGAGATGGTCAGTCAGGGTCTCTCGCTAGAGTTTCTTTCCCTTCCCCCAAGGTTTTTCATCCGATGTCCCATATCCAAGGTGCCCTCCAAGAAAGCCTTTATGGATTCAGCGGTCCAACACCTGCTGGACATTCGTGCCATCCAGCAGGTTCCTCTGGATCAGCAGGGACAGGAGTACTATTCCATCCTTTTTGTAGTCCCCAAATTCTCAGGGGGATGGAGGGCAATTCTGGACCTAAAGCATCTGAACCGGTATATTAAATATAGGCAGTTCAAGATGCACTCCTTGCAGTCTATCCTGGGGTGTGTAAGGCAGGGCGATTTCCTGACCTCTCTGGACTTGACCGAAGCCTACCTGCATATACCGATTAACCATCTTCACCGGTAGTGCCTTCGGTTCTGCGATGCAGGTAGGCATTTCCAGTACAGGGCTCTCCCCTTTGGCCTTTCCTCTGCCTCCAGGGTTTTCACAAAAGTCCTAGCGGCAGTGGCAGCCCATCTCAGGTCCCTACCCGTGCGTGTCCAGTGTTACCTGGATGACATTTTAGTACAGGCGTCCTCTGAACACCTTGCAAGGCTTCATCTCCAAGTAACCATTTCAACTCTCCGACAGCACGGGTTTTCCATCAATTTAGAGAAGAGCCACCTCTCCCCGTCTACTTCCCTCCTTTACCTGGGAGCCATTATAGATACCTTAGAGTGTAGGGTTTCCGTTTCCCAGGAGAGACAGGACAGCATCAAGAACCTCGTGGCTCAGGTACAAAGCGAGCGTAGGCTTTCCCTGGCCCTCTTGTCCACTCTCCTGGGGAAAATGATTTCATGCATTTCCATCACCCCTTGGGCATGCCTACACTCTAGGAATCTTCAATGGTTCCTTTTACCGTTCCAGAAAGCGGGCCGCAGCACCTTGGCATCCAGAGTCCTGGTCCTTCCGGACGTTCAATGGTCCCTCTCCTGGTGGTGCTCGCCAGCAATCTCCCGGGGATGCCTTTTCTGGGATCCACCCAGGGTGGTTGTCACCACAGACGCAAGTCTGACCAGCTGGAGGGCCCACTCACAAGGACAGATAGCTCAGGGCCGGTGGTCACAGCTGGAGTCCAGAGCCTCGATCAACTGGTTGGAGCTTCGGGCAGTGTTTTTGGCCCTCAAACACTTCAAGCGACTCTTAACCAGCTGTCATGTCCTAGTCCTAATGGACAATACCACCACCAAGGCCTATGTCAATCGGCAGGGCGGCACCCGCTCGCAGACTCTGATGCAAGAGGCGTTCAGGCTGGGGATGTGGGCCGAGAGGCATCTTCTCTCCCTTTCAGCGGACCATATCTCCAGGGTTTCCAATACCCAAGAAGACTGGCTCAATCGGACAGAGATGGACCATGCAGAGTGGTGCCTGCACCCATTCCTCTTCTGCGACATCACAAGCTGCTTCGGCCTCCCGCAGGTCAACTTGTTCGCGACCCCAGAGAATGCCCACCTCCCAAGGTTTTTCTCTCGGTTTCCATCCCAGGGAGCAGAGGGGGTGAACGCCCTCCGAGGACAGTGGCCATTGGGTCTTCTCTATGCATTCCGCCTTTGCCGATCCTGCCTCAGGTCATACAGAAGGTGTTGGAACAGCGGGCAGAGGTGATCCTGTTGGTGCCTCATTGGCCATGAAGGGCGTGGTTCACGGACCTGAAGGCCCTGTCACTGTCTCCGCCTTGGCGAATACCTGTGGACGAGTTGTCGCTCAGCCAGGGTCGTTGGTACACCCGGATCCCCAGTGGTACCAACTGACCGCCTGGCAGTTGAGTGGCGCACTTTGAGGTGACAGGACTATGACCCCGACGTCATTCTCACCATCCAGACATCTCGTTGGCCTTCCACAGAACGGATCTATGCCCCGATGTGGAAATCCTTCTGTTCCTGGTGCGCATCGGAGGGCTGTTCGCCTTTACACATACCTCTTCCAAAGGTACTGAAATTCCTCCAGTGGGGGTTGGCCATGGGTTTCTCCGCTAACACACTTTGCCGCCAAGTGGCAGCCCTGTCCTCTGTCCTTTCCTGTGACCAGGTGGACTCTCTGGCGCAATTTCCCATGGCTCACTGGTTTTTGCGAGGGGCTTCCAACCTTCACCCTCTGGTTATCCACTGCTACCCAACCTGGGATCTTCCCAGGGTGTTACAGTCTCTGAAGGGGCCTCCTTATGAACCACTACAGTCGGCTACCCTCAGGTATCTCTCCTACAAGATTGCCTTCCTGGTGGCGATCACGTCGGCTCACAGGATCTCTGAGCTCTTCGTGCTTTCTATTCAGAAGGACTTATGTATTTTTCATTTGGACCGAGTTGTTCTCCAGTTAGATCCTTTGTTCATTCCTAAAGTTAATTCTACCTTTCATAGGGTCAGGAGCTGGTCCTGCCTAATTTTTGCTCGAACCCGACTCATCCGTTGGAGAGACTTCGGCACACGCTAGACGTCCATAGGGCCCTACGCATTTACATTGATAGGACATGCCAGTTCCGTAAGACTGAGGCGCTTCTGGTGGCTTTCTTGCCTCATTCCTTGGGTCAGAAGGTGTCCTCCACGACTGTAGGCCGTTGGATTCGCGGAACTATTGCCAAGGCATATGAACTCTCAGCTATGCCGCGGCCACTGGGGATCACGACCCACTCCATGCGTAGTGCAGCAACATCGGTGGCCTAGGAGACCCAAGCGCCCTTGGTGGAGGTTTGTCGAGCAGCGACTTGGATTTCTACTTCTCAGTTCATCCGCCACTACAAAATTGACAAGTTTGCATCGGCGGACATGGCCTTTGGCCACAGGGTCCCGCAGAGGGTCCATGAGGAGTCTCACTGAATCTGACTTGGACTATGCCCACCTGGGGGACTTTAGGCTTTGGTAGGTCCCATCCTGAATGCTGGCTCCACCCACGATGGAGAAGGGGCGTTGGTCTTACCTGATACGCCTCTTCTCATCAGGTGGAGCCAGCATTCAGCCCCGCCCATGAGGGGGTCCGTTCTTGCTTACTCCTCATTTCTTGGACTGATGTTGCCGTTGTTGCTCCTGTGATCATTGCCTTTCATTGGCCTGACTTTTTGCTTGGCGGCATCCGCTCTTTTTGGCGGTTTCAGGAAGGGACGCCTACATGTACAGTAGTTGACTGTATCCTCTTGGTAGCCACGTCGAGTCTGCTTCTTCGGTCTCATTAAAGCTGGGTCCTAGGAGGGCAGATCCGGCAAAAAGTAACAGACTCGGTCCTCATTCTGAGTGGATGAGGACAACCCATCCTGAATGCTGACTCCACCTGATGAGAAGAGGCGTATCAGGTAAGACCAACGCCACTTTTCAGCAAACAGTCCTCAAAATATATGGAGTGTCAGTGAACTAGCTTCAAACCCCTTTTAATAAGTGGAGATTTTGTAAATACGATTTTGGAGTTTCCCAAACAGAAGAAGACAAGAACTATAGTAAACATGTAACAAGCTCAGTCTTGCATGATGGGTGTTGCAAGTAATTCTTTGATGGAATTTCAAGCATCAGTGTTTGCCTAAATTATGAGGAAACCTTGCCTACTAGACAGACAAGACCTTCCAGAAACTCGAATTAGCACTAGATAGTTTATTAAAAGCAGATTCTCGCTGATTGAAGGCATTCGTTATGTTCATGCCCCAATATAAATGGAAATTCAGTGTCCAAGATAGTACTTGGCAACATTTCCAAGTTAGAGAATAAAAATGTTGGAATTAACAACTAACAGTATATAAAGATTATCTGAGAACAAGTCCCACTGAATAGGAAATTTAAGTATAAGATTTTTATTTATTTTATTTTATTTATTAGATGTTGCTTTTGATTGTTGAATGTCCTGATCAGTTCCCTGGTTTCCTTACTCTTTGTCTTTGAATTTAACATTTATTTTATCCTGGCATCTTTCTCTTACTTACTTCCTTTCTTGTTCTCATTTCTTTAACTTCTTTGCTTCAGAGTATCTGATTTCCTAGATTTTATATCTTGAAGGAGAGTTATATTTATCACTAAAGTGAGAATACAGGTTCATTTGTTCGCAGTGGATATTTCAGTAGATAGCAAATGTAGCCTTTGCTCTCTGTGCTTGACTTCCCAATGAACTTCTTTGATTACTTTACAAACACAATTATTGCATTTCTAGCAGTCTTTCTGTAACCTATCAGTGCAGATAGGTTTTGGCAATCTCACACCCGAACCAGCCTGCACCTCAGTTGCTTGTCTGTCTCCTAAGTCTGTCACCGTTTGAGAGCAGAAGAACATTGAGTTGTCTTCTGCTTTCAAGAAATATGCCTTCTTATTTTTCATATGTATGGCTGTGAAAGTTGGACCATAATAAAGGCTGAGCACCAAAGAATTGAGGCCTTTGAACTATGGTGCTGGAGAAGACTCCTGCGAGTCCCTTGGACTGCAAGGCGATCAAACCGGTCAGTCCTAGAGGAGATCAACCCTGACTGCTCTTTAGAAGGCCAGATCCTGAAGATGAAAGTCAAATACTTTGGCCACCTAATGAGAAGGAAGGACTCACTGGAGAAGATTTTAGATTTAGATTTATTATTAGAGTTGGAAGGGACTTTGTAGGTCATCTAGTCCAACCCCCTGCTCAAGCAGGAGTTCCTACACCATTTGAGACAGATGGCAGTCCAGTCTCCTCTTGAAGGTTGCAAGTGTTGGGGCTCTCACAACCTCCGCTGGCAAGCTGTTCCACTGGTTGATCGCTCTCACCGTCAGAAAGTTTCTCCTCACTTCCAGGTTGAATCTCTCCTTGGTCAGCTTCCATCCGTTATTCCTTGTTTGGCTTTCTGGTGCTATAGAGAACAGCCTGCTCCCCTCCTCTCTGTGGCATCCCCTCAAGTATTGGAACACTGCTATCATGTCACCCCTGGTCCTTCTCTTCGCCAGACTGGCCAAGCTCAGTTCCTGCAACCGCTCTTTGTATGTTTTATTTTCCAGACCCTTTATCATCCTGGTTGCTCTCTTCTGCACTTTCTCTAGGGTTTCAATGTCTTTTTTGTAGTGTGGTGACCAAAACTGGATGCAGTACTCTAGGTGTGGTCTGACCAAGGCTTTATAGAGTGGTACTAGTACCTCTCTGGTCCTTGATTGTATCCCTCTATTTATGCAGCTCAGGACTGCGTTGGCCTTTTTGGCTGCTGCTGCACACTGCTGGCTCATATTTAGTTGGCTGTCTACCAAGACTCCAAGATCCCTCTCGCAATCGCTGCTATTGAGTGTGGTTTCACCCAGTTTGTATGTGTATTTTTGATTCTTCTTACCTAGGTGTAGAATTTTACTTTTCTCCGTGTTAAATTTCATTTTATTGGTTTGGGCCCAGTGTTCGAGTCTGTCAAGGTCCCTCTGGATTTTGAGTCTGTCCTCTGGGGTGTTTGCTACTCCCGCCAGCTTGGTATCGTCTGCAAATTTGGTTAGTTCTCCTGCTATTCCCTCATCTAGGTCATTTATGAAGATATTAAAGAGTACTGGGCCTAGGACGGAACCTTGTGGTACGCCACTGCTTACTTCTCTCCATGTGGACTTAGAGCCATTGAGGACTACTCGTTGGGTACGGTTGGTCAGCCAGTTGTTAATCCATCTGGTTGTGTAGCTGTCTATCCCGCTTTTTTCTAGCTTATGAAGAAGTAGGTTGTGGTCTACTTTGTCAAATGCTTTGCTGAAGTCCAGGTATATGATGTCTACTGCATTTCGCTGGTCTACTAATTTGGTCACAGTGTTGAAAAATGAAATGAGGTTGGTTTGGCATGACTTGTTCTTAACAAATCCGTGTTGGCTGTTGGTTATTCCTTGGTTTGTTTCTAGATGATGTGAGATCTGGTTTTTAATTATTTTTTCCAGTATTTTCCCAGGTATTGATGTTAGGCTGATTGGTCTGTAGTTTCCTGGGTCTGTTTTTTTACCTTTTTTGTAGATGGGGACCACATCAGCTCTTTTCCAGTCCTCAGGGAGTTCCCCTGTGTTCCAGGATTTGTGGAAGATGTGGTGCAGTGGTTCCGAAATGACTTCTGCTAGTTCTTTTAGGACTCTGGGGTGTAATCCATCAGGTCCTGGTGCTTTGTATTCATTAAGTTCAGATAGGTGATCTCTTACTATATTTTTGCTTAGGTTGAGTCTTGCTTCGAATCTGTTTTTTATTTTTGTAGAGCCTAATGCTGGGAAAGATTGAGGGCAAAACAAGAAGGGGACGACAAAGAATGAGGTGGCTGGATGGAGTCGCTGAAGCAGTTGGCGTGAGCTTAAATGGACTCCAGAGGATGGTAGAGAACAGGAAGGCCTGAAGGACCATTGTCCATGGGGTCACGATGGGTCGGACACGACTTCGCAACTAACAACAACATTTTTCATATTTCTCCTAAATCTCCTTTTTCCTCATCATTAATAATCCAAAAGTGGTATGTTTATTTATAAAGAATCACTATACATGTCCCACTTATGTGGTATTAGACTTCATATGCACATTTTTTGCATTTCATTTATATTTTCTATTCTGACAAGGGTGGTAAAGTATACAGGACTTTTTTAGAATTCCCAGTTAAAGCCTTTTCTCATCTAGGAATGCTGTATCAAGGCTGCTAAAATATGGAAGACCACTAGATGATTTCACAGAGACAGAGATAACTTAATTTTTTTGATCCTATCAAGTGGTCATCCAATTTCTTGCAAGCCAGGTAAGTTATGCCAATTTCATCTCTTCCATAACCAGTGGTGGGTTGCTGCCGGTTTGGACTGGTTCGCCCGAACCGGTGGCGGTAATTTGCCCCCACTCGCTGAACCAGCAGCGCTGGCCGGCTGGCCACTCCCCCAAACTGGTTCTCAGGTCACTGCTCCTTGAAAGCAGCTGGCAACGAACCCTCTGTGTATGCGCAGAGACTTCTGCACATGCGCAGAGGGTCATTTGCATGATGTGACATAGGCACAAATGCGAGTGAAGTGAGCGCACACACGAAAAATGCGCACTTCTGACACAATGTGAACCGGTAGGGAAGGTAAGTAGAACCCACCCCTGTCCCTAACCCCCCTCTGCCTCCGGGAGATTTCTGATTAAATGAGTGCTTTAATCAGAGCTGAGGTGGCGCAGTGATTAGAATGCAGTACTTCAGGCTACTTCTGCTGACTTCCGGCTGCCTGCAGTTCAGCAGTTCGATTCTCACCGGCTCAAGGTTGACTCAGCCTTCCATCCTTCCGAGGTTGGTAAAATGAGAACCCAGACTGTTTGGGGAAATATACTGACTCTATAAACCTCTTAGGTCTGTAAAGCACTATGAAGCGGTATATAAGTCTAAGTGCTATTGCTATTAAAATAGGAATGTAATTTGGTTAGATTGAAAAAGATTTTACATATTTGAGAGATCCTTATGTAGTCCTTCACATCAGCAGGGAGGCGGTGCAGAGGAAATTAATGAGACCGAAGCTTGCTCTTAGACTTTCATCCAGTAGAATCATATAGGGCCAAATAACAGCTGAATCTTCCCACGATCATGTGCATATTATGTACTTGGGTGTGGTGTTTAATTTTCAGTGTTGGTCAGCAGGTTTATAAATTTGGTGACGCTTTCTTAAGGGACCAGAAATATCAGGAGAAGGACGGGTGTTCCAAAAGACTGTGACATTTGCAAAGGCTGTAAGAGACTCTTGATATTAGTGAAGAAGTCTTGGAAGCCTGCTTTTCCTGAATAATGGCTATTTAGGCACATGGCCAAGTTTCCTAGTGCTATGATAAAATTTCTGAACATAGCTGAGTTGAGACATGTTCTCCATTAACTAGGAAGGTCACTATGTGGTCAGCAAACACATGAAACAAATATTTACTTGTCTGTTGACTGAATTGTGTCCTTCCCAGTAAGTGTGTATTCTCAAACTCTGCTTATCAGGAAGATAATTCTGTATGGGGATCTTGATATAAAATACAGATGTTCTTCCCTATTATTTAGACCACTCTTGCTGCCATGCACTTTCCAAATGTGTTAATGGCCGGGAATGATGGGAAATATAATCTAACACATTTGGACTTGTCAACAGAGGTGGGGGAGGAAGAGCAATGTTTTCACACCCATCATCTTTGTTTCAAGATTTGTTTGTCAAAGGTATTTGCAAAAGATAAGTGTGATTTTGATGACAGTCTAGGGGGGCTGAAGGAAATTGGTGTGAAATTTGCTTTTACTTCTATACCTGTGTGTGTGTGTGTGTGTGTGTGTGTGTGTGTGTGTGTGTGTATGTGTGTGTCATTTTTTTTCTGACATATTTTCCTCCCTTCGTTTTTTTTAATAATCATAACAGATTATTATTAAGACAAAAATAATCTATTTAGACTTTCTTAATTAAAGGACTAGTATCCTAATTAAAGCCATTGTTTTGCATGATTAATAATGAAAGTTGATGTATATTAGCTGGGTTGCTAAAATAGCTTAGCATACTTCATTTCTAAAGAAGAAATGTGTGGAACTTGAATTTGGCTTTTTTGTGACTCAAGAAAGTAACAATTGATATATGTGCATGTCTTTACTAAGCTTTTCAAAAAGAGCAGATTTGGTTGCCTGACTGTCTCCGAGCTGGGGGGGAAATATAGACACAAATGAATTATATCTACAGTTTTTTCCAGGGCTCAAGTTGTCAAGGTAGCTGGTACAAATGAATGCAATTTCTTCTCCAGTGAGAGTTTGGAAGTCAGTCTTAGGTTTGTGGAATCTTCATCATCATATAAAGATTAGATTACCTAAATTGCAGGTGTAAATTTAATTTCTGGCAGCAGCAGGGGGCAAGCATTCAGTACTGCATTACCCCAGGGTTGACCATTCATTTCTCTCTATGGAGGGACGGCAAAGGAAAGAGTATAAAAGCATTTCAGATTTCTTACTGGGGAACATAATATTCAAAAAACTTGTGATTTAAATTATCCAATTGGACAAACGTTGATCTTGAACTTCATCCACCTTCCCACACCTAGCATCTCTTTGGAATGTTGGACTACATTTTCCATTAATCAAAACCAGCATGGTCAGCTATCAGGGAATATGGGAGTTATGGTGAAAATATCTTACCCAATCCTGATTGAGGAAGACTAGGTTACAGAGTGATAACTTTGCAATAATCATCAACTTCAGACTATGTTGGTATCAAAAGTTAAGAGATGGAATTTTATTTTACTCATCCCACCCACAGATTTACGGGGGGGAAATTGGAGGAAGGGAGTACTACCATGTTTCCCCCCAAATAAGACCCTGTCTTATATTTTTTTGAACCCTGAAATAAGCGCTTGGCCTTATTGCCATGCACTCAAAAGCCCGATTGAGCTTATTATCAGGGGAGGTCTTATTTTGGGGGAAACAGGGTATGTTGCATAAAGCTCCAGGTAGAAGGGGAGAATATAAATATATTGAAATGGTAACAATTCAGATAAAAGGAAGGATCTATAATAGAAGACAAAATGGAGAAGGCTGTCAAAATAAAAGTGCATTGTGGAAATAAGGTTTACTGCATTAAATTTTTTAAATCATTTTAACTAGAATGGGTATAGTGCAGGGGTGGGCTGCTCCAGGTTCGCTCCAGGTTCGCCCTCTAGCGAAGATTCTGTGCGGTTTGGCGAAACCCTAAATCCCACTCCTGACTGGTCCTGCCCTCCCCGCCCCTCCCTCCCCACCCTGCCCCTCCCAGGAGTCTCCACGTGGCCCATTTTGAATGCCAGGTAAATGCAGGGCCTGCGCGGAGGCTCTGGGAGGGTGAAAAATGGGCCTCCCAGATGCTCCGGAAGGCCGGAAATGGGCCTATTTCCGGCTTCCAGAGGGCCTCTGGAGCCAGAGGGAGGCCATTTTCGCCCTCCCAGAGGCTCGAGGAAAGCCTCCGGAGCCCGGGGAGGGTGAAAATGGCCTCCCCCCCCCACTGTGGTGCAGGAGGCTGACTAGGCCACAGCCACCATGGCCACACCCACCCAGCAACTGGCAGAGAACCCATTGCTAAAAAATTTGAAGCCCACCCCTGGTATTGTGATTGTGTATATATGCCATATCTTACCTTTTCAATCCATTTTAAAAAAGAGTAGTTGATATTGGTACTACTTAGTTTTGCTGTAGGATTGTGGGCAAGGATATGCACTGCTGACAAATTAGTGATGATATGGACTCTAGCCAATTCATTGCCCTTGTGCTCAGGGGTGGGTTCTAACTTACCTCGCTGCCGGTTCGCTTCCTCCCATGCCGCGTGGCCACGCCTCGTGGACGCGCGCACACTTTGTGTGCATGCGCATGCGCAGTACTGAAAAATCTGAAAAAAATCCCCCCCCCAAAAGCTGAAAACAGGATGGCGATGCATGCGCAGTGCCGGAAACTTGGCTTCTGCGCATGCTCAGAAGAATAAATAAATAAAAAAAATTAAAAAATAAATAAAAAATAAAAAAAATTCAATTTTTTTTTAAAAAAAGATGGTGGCACCCACGGACTGGCACCAACCGAACCAGTTCTGTGACATTATTGTGATGTCACCAGCGCATCGCTACCAGTTGGGGCGAACTGGTCCGAACCGGGAGGAACCCACCTCTGCTTGTGCTAAACAAAATTCCAATAACTGAAATTGAGTTCTAAAAAAAATGCCTTCCTCCTCTAAGGGACATTGGTGTTAAATATCCAGATCTTACATAAAAAGATGGAAATATTTGGAAGTCCTTATTTTAAAATAATACTTTATTCCATATTTATGTGCACAAAACTTCCATATTTATGTGGAAGTCTCCTTGGAACATATGGAACAAGATGGATTTTGTTGCTGTTGTTAATTCTGCTGGGTTGGATAAATAACCTATGTTGTCCGCTGACCTGATTTTCAGAGTAAACAACCTAGTGTTGGAAATCTGCAAGCTATATATGGTATAATTAAGGGAAATTGCTGCTTCTCTGCTGTTTATTTTATTTATTTATTATTTATTTATTTATTTTTGTCAAGCATATATAAGATTACAGTAAAAGTATAAACATGTATACATGAGATGGTTTTGAGTACATGGGAACATTAGGACAGGGACGATAGCAGAGGTGGGTTCCTACTGGAGCTGCCCGGTGTGCAGTTCCCGTAGGGAGCGGCCGACTGCACAACCGCTCCGGAGCCCTCTCTGCCGGTCCATTGCACGTGTTGCCATTTTTTCCCATGAATTTTTGCCTGATTTTGCTTCTGCACATGCGCGGAAGCGAAATCACGCTGAAATCTTTCTCACGCGCGCGTCCCCTCGTGAGATTTTGGCGTGATTTTGCTTCTGCGCATGTGCAGAAGCAAAATCGTGTGAGGGGGTGCACGCGCGTAGCGAGTGCACACGCGCCCGAAGCATGGAGATGCGCGCGCACCGGCACCGGTAAGGCAGCAACCCGCCGCTGGACGGTAGGCACGTTGGTGTGCTTATGCATGCCCGTTACAGACCTCTTAGGAATGGGGTGAGGTCAACAGTAGACAGTCTAAGATTAAAGTTGTGGGGGTTTGGGGAAGTACATTCCAGGCATTGACCACTCTGTTGCTGAAGTCGTATTTTCTGTAATCGAGTTTGGAGCGGTTTACCTTAAGTTTGTATTTATTGTGTGCTCATGTATTGTTGCGGTTGAAGCTGAAGTAGTCATTGACGGACATTGTAGCAGATAATTTTATGTACTACACTTAGGTCAGACCTAAGGCGGTGTAGTTCTAAATTGTCTAAGCCAATCTGTAGTTCTGGTCATATTTCTGAGCTTATCCTGTGCACGTCTTATTCTTCTTGGTTCTGTTTAATTCCTTTTGAATCTGTCTAAGTTGAGAACCACACTGAATTATGAGTATATTCTACCATTCAGTTGGGTACAATGAGGTGTGTTTGTTCCTTTTTTTCCCCTTTGAGAACTGATGATAGTGAGGCAAGAACCAGTATTTCTCAGACTAGAGAGAGCTGTTACATAATAATAAACCATCCAAGGCCACTAAGGGAATCACCAAATATCTGTTCACTTAGAAAGGCAGGAGGAAGAAGCCAAGGTTTTAAACTCTGCAATAGGGAGGGAGGGGAAGAGAGGGGGGGAGGTAATCTAATCCAATAGTTATATGGGCATACACTCTTGAATTCTTTGCTCTGCAGTTGTGAAATCATGTGTTGTCTTCAAGACTTCCTTGCTGTCTGCAACAAAAATTCAAAACTAGCCAAACTGAGAGTCTTCTGCCAAGTTTAACCAAAGGGTGAATTAAGGATTAAGTATCTGGAGATCTGTGATTACTGTCAAGGCCTATTGTGATGTCTCACACCTTCTAATCTAAAAATTTAAAGAAAATTTGCTGTACAGCTAAATTGTAGGTTAAACCATTCTCACTAATGGCCAAGTTGACTGAAGATAGTAGAGACTGTAGATAAGCCTGGATGGCACTGTATTGGGGAGAACTTCTGCTGACAGCTCCTAGATAAGTTGCCACAAATATACTAAGCATTTGGTTGATTAGTACTTACCTACTTTGTGCCTCAAAGTATTGTACAATTTCAACCAGTATAATTAAAATGTGGCTGTGAGGTTAACCATGGCTAGTGTGTTTATTTATAACTTTTAAAACCTGCTTTTCATAATTAAAGCAAACCCCAAAGTAGATTTGCAAAGATAGTTCCTGGCTGCAATTTCAGGGTAAGGATACTGGAAAACTGGAAACACTAACTATCCAAATGGCCATTTATTTGCAAAGAAACCACCTTTCTTTCTCTTTATTGGGCTACTGCTGCAGATGATGACAGCTGTAAGATAACATCAGCAGACTGGGCAGAGATGAAAGGGTTTCTTTTTGTTGCTTGCTTGTTTAGTTGAAGGAAACCCTGTTCGTTTGGATAACACAGCTACCAGTTATAAAATCCTTTCTCCTTCTCCTTCTCGGAATAGTTGGCAGCCCTTGAAAACACAGTCCTCATAGGTGAAGAATTTATTGCAACCCAAAGGGGAAGCCTTTATAAATGGCATTCTGAGAGAGAGAGAGAGAGAGAGAGAGAGAGAGAGAGAGAGAGGGAGGGAGGGAGGGAGGGAGGGAGGGAGGGAGGGAGGGAGGGAGGGGGGAGGGGGGGCTAATCTAATTCAATAGTTATATGGGCATACTCAGTATAGAAATTTAATTTATAGAGCAACAAATGTGCACATGTTGCTTGATCCCTCTGCAAAATCCATACATCTTCTCTTGCTTAATCAAAAGGAAAAATGATTATCTACTAACCATATAAAATATACCGCATAGATTTTCCTCAGACCTATTTTAACTTCTCAGCTCCACAGGGAGCCCAAGCAAAGCTGTTAAAGAAGAGGAAGAAATTAAATGAGATAAGATCTTCTACTCCACTGAAGAGACTTCTAGATTAGGACCTGTATGTTCAAGTGGCTCAGCCATATATTCAGCACGTTTCTTTTTCTTCCAGAATTTTCTCCCAAAATGCTGAAAAGGAATGTTCAGAAGCAACCGGAAAGATTTTCATTTCTAGTTTTGAGAGTGAATGAGTGAGCGGGAGAGAGAGATGTTATGTAAAAATCATTCTAGCCTGTCTTCAGTAGGGAAATGATTATCTTGATTTGCTTAATACAAGTAGTCCTCAACTTATTGCTATAACAGAGACTGACCATTATGGTCATAAGTCATGATGATTGTAAAATAGGACATCATGTGCGGGTATGTGTAAAACAAGCCCGTTGTTTACTCTGGGGTGTTTTTGCCAAAAAACTAAAGTAAAGGCCAGCTTTGAGCAAAAGTGCAGTTCATGTGATCATGGGACGCTTCAAATGGCCATAAATGCAGGCTGGTTGCCAAGTGCTCAAAACGCTGTCACGTGATTAGGGGTGTGTGGCTATCAGAACTTTGGAACTGAGTCATAACTACCTTTTGGGGCTCTGTTGTAACTTTGACTAAGTTGCTAAGCAACAGGTTGTAAGTCAAGGACTACCTGATTGAATGGGAATGATAACAGCTGTGAAGAAGACCTAAAAAGAAAATCTGAAGCCAAATACTAACTTTGGTGCCTCATATGAATATTTAGAAGCGATGCCTCCTCATTTGGCATAGGCTGTAAGAGTTGGGAAATACTGGGGAATGAAAACCCACAGTGTGGATCTTTGGGGCTTCCAATGGTGGAGAAAATACTGGCTATCAAACAAATTTAGGATAAACAGAAAGAGAGTAGAAAGTTTTTTTTTTTTTTAATCTTGTCAAAGGCATTTAAAAATATCAAGAGGCTTGGGACTGTCACCTGATAAATACGTCATTGAGCCGTGGTGGCGCAGTGGTTAGAATGCAATACTGCAGGCTACTTCTTTTGACTGCCGGCTGCCTGCAGTTTAGCAGTTCAAATCTCACCAGGGGCAAGGTTGACTCAGCCTTCCATCCTTCCGAGATTGGTAAAATGAGGACCCAGATTGTTGGGGGCAATATGCTGATTCTGTAAACTGCTTAGAGAGGGTTGCAAAACACTGCGAAGTGGTATATAATCTAAGTGCTATTGCTATTGTTTTGTTTCTCACTTCCATGTGTCTGTTCTGCCCCAGCTACGGACCAGAGAAAACGTAGCACACATGCAGTTTGTTCAAACCTATATTTAATTGATTAACAACTACTAATAAACTGGCTTAGTAGTGTTCACACACAAACAAGTCTTAAAGCAGTCTTTTTTTGAAAAAAACCAGCTGTTAATTATACGGCATTAACAGCTGGCATAAGTCCATAAAGTCATAAAGAAAAGATAAGTAATTAGTCCTGGATATCTCAGGAAGCTTACAAAGGTTGGCAAGATGCCTGGAATCAATCCACAAGAAGTAAGCCAAAACAGATAAGTCGAGCAGAGATTTCCAAACAAGAGGCACATGAACGAACAAACTATCAAATGAGTTGTTTCCTGCAGAGTTTTTTCTGTCTTCGTCATTCCTTAAGTAGGCTTGGGGAGTGGCCAATTAGCCTCAAGCCTACTCCCGAGGAGACCTCCTCCTGAATAGCCATTCCTGCCTTTTGGCAGCTCTGCGTGCCCGTGCATTAAGAAGAGGCTCCTCCTCTTCTTCCTCATCACTGATGTGAGGTGCTGGAGGTTCCGAAGGCCCTGGCTGAACCTCTGCCTCTGGCACCGAGTCCTCGCCAGCCTCCTCACTGTCTGACTCGGGTGCCAGCTGCACAGGCCGCTTGCGCATCACCTCATTGGCCTCGTCTCGGACGGGATCCACTACCAGCTGCACAGGCTCCTGGCGAGTCACAACAGTGTCAAGGTTACATATGTTTTTCCTTTTGCGTGTTGTCTTCAGAGAAAAAAGGACTGCTACTGCACATGCAAAGTGGGAACTTTCAAAGGATCTGCAAGAATAAAATATGTTTTCATTTAAAAAAAATGAAGGGGAGGAACCTCCAAGGTAGCTTAGTGTGGGCTGTAGACATCCAGAGACCATGAAATGCTACTGGTAGTCCTCAACATACGACCACAATTGAGTCCTACATGTTAAGTGAGACATTTGTTAAGTGAATTTTGCCCCATTTTATGACCTTTCTTGCTTCAGTTGTTAACTGAATCTCTGCAGTTGATAAGTTAGTAACCCGGTTGTTAAGTGGATCTGGCTTCCCCATTGACTTTGCTTGTCAGAAGGTCACAAAAGGGGATCACATTATCCTGGGACACAGCAATGGTCATAAATATGAACCAGTTGCCAAGCATCTCAATTTTGATCACATGATCATGGGGATGCCGGAAAGGTTGTAACTGTGAAAAACGTTCATAAATAATTTTTTGTGCCATTGTAACTTTGAACGGTCACTAAATGAACTGTTGTAAGTCGAGGACTACCTGTATTAAATGATGGAGGAGGTCATTGGATGGAATATCATGGGATGGGGCAGCATTTTGATGCCGACATTTTTCGTCTTCTTTGAGTGAGATGAGATTCTAAGAATTCAGATATAAGGCCTTTTTCATTCTGTGCATTGGAGCGCAGATCACTGGAAATTGGACTTATCTGTTCCCAAATATTCTGCGGCACTATTGTTTGGAAGTGTGCAATGGAAAATCTGACAATTCTGCTTTGTGCTCTTTGGCGGGCAGTGAAGAACTTAGAAGTTGTTTTAATCGAACATGATAGGGAGAAATGAATGTTTCAGGTTTTTGGAAGAAGTGGATTAG
Source organism: Diadophis punctatus similis (assembly GCA_023053685.1). Lineage (NCBI taxonomy): Eukaryota > Metazoa > Chordata > Lepidosauria > Squamata > Dipsadidae > Diadophis > Diadophis punctatus. The sequence continues at coordinate 262,785,537 of JALIGW010000001.1, read as the reverse complement.
TATTCAAGGCAGAATGAGAGAGGGGCAGATTTTCAGGACTGAAGTAATTAACAGATACAGAGAAATTGTTCTTTTGTATTTCTGGATGAGTGTTCGAAATAAAACGTAAGTGTAGAATGTTGGCCAGGGCTTATGTTCCTACTTTGAAAATTCGTGTCTCTTTTAATTCACCACAATTTCAAACCATATTGAGAACACCGACTGTTTCTTCCCCCATTTAATAGGCTAAATTGATCTGACTACACTACAGCTGAAAGTTGGCTTAACTTTCAGTAACCTCTGCAACAGTATTCTCTGGCACAGAAAAGGGAACTTGGCTGTTCTTTCAGCACAATTTTAGCTCACTTTTAGTGATATCACCAAGTTGTTACTTGTTATTCAGAGTACAAGCTGATCTTAAAAAACTGCACATTAAGTTTGGGAAGTTATTAATATGGCGGTATTTCCCATCCCTTTTATTAGTAATACTACTGTACTAATTATAATTATTACTAAATTATACGTTATAATTATTTTCTTCCATTCAGTTGTGTCCAATTCTCAGTGGCTGGCTAGACAGTTTTCTTGGCAATATTTTTGGAAATGGTTTGCCAGTGCCACCGTAGGGCTAAGAGAAAATGACTGGTCCAAGATCAGCTGGCTTTGTGCCTAAGACAGGAATAGAACTCAAGGTCTCCTGGTTTTTAGCCTGGTGCCTTAATCATTACACCAAACTGGCTCTCATTACAATTATAATGATTAGAACATTTTATATTTTAATTATAACTAAATATAATTAGTACTACTACTGCTAGTATTACTACTGTACTACTGTTATGTCCTTGGCATGTGTGTATGATTTAAGAAGTAAATATAGTGCAACTTATTGAATGTTCTTCGTTGTTTCTTTTTCTCCTCCTTACTTTTCAGTGCTGCCTACTTGCTCATCCCTGGATTTTCACTGTGACAATGGCAAATGTATCCGTCGATCATGGGTCTGTGATGGAGACAACGATTGTGAGGATGATTCTGATGAGCAGGACTGCCGTACGTTAAACACACAATCCCTTTGTGAGAACAAACAGAATGTCACTGTTGGACCTGCAGTCAGCTTTTGAAGATGGTTAAGCAGTAGAGTAGCTGTTAGAATAGATATGGTGTATGTTAAAACAAAACAAAATCCAGTTATGTGAGTTTGCTCTAACCTTAGTACTTTAGGTTTGTGATGGTCCTTAATATACTACAAAACTTGACTTTGGGCAGGTGGACATATTTGTGCAAACATTTTAAAGTTGTCTTCCTATGCTACCTTAATCCTAGATGGTGAATTCCAACCAGAGATGTGTATTGCTTATCAAATTATGCTTTGAAATTTGCATTACACAGATCAAGCTTTTATAAATATTACATGTTTCCTGGGCTATTTATTTAGTATGCTTACCAACAGTTGTATTCTCAACTGACATGGGCTAATTGGGCTATTATTGTATTTTATTGTTTCGTTTTATTTTAAAATAGTCTTATAATATGTTCAGAGAAATTAAATGAACAGAATAAATATATAATAAAGAATTGCATTAATAGATGTTCCTAAAATGTCTGGTATATATAGGCTTCTGTTGGCTGAGTAAACCACAATGCTATGTTTGATGTGTCTTTTTGTGGGTTGTGTTCTTGCAGCTCCCCGGGAATGTGAGGAAGATGAGTTCTCCTGTCAGAATGGATACTGCATACGCAGCCTATGGCACTGCGATGGTGACAACGACTGTGGAGACAACAGTGACGAGCAGTGTGGTTAGTAACCTGGTTGTGGTACTAGCATTTTGGAGTGCCAAATGACATGAGAAAAATAATAATCATAGCACAGATGATTGGAATAGAGTTTTTGCATAGGTTTCAGTCCTAACATGGTGGGCTGAAGATCATATATTTTATTCTTTATGAAGACTTTGATGTTATCAGTGCAAGAGGCAAATGGCTGTTCCCAAAACAAGTGAAAACCCAATTTGGAGCTAAAGCAACCAGATGATAATGTCACTGTAGTAGCCAAGATTTGAGGGGGAGTGATTTGTTCTAATATGTCTAAAAGAAAGCCCATTCCTTTCCCAGTTTCTTGACCATTTGCAACTGCAGTTTGGCATTACAGCTTCTGGGGCTTTGAGGACTGTGGGGGGGAAATGAGATCAGGATACATCAGGCTCCATGGAAAAAGTTAAGTTAGTTTGCATGACGGGTTGGGAAATTGGGGTGTTTGGGGGTTGTGCTATGTCTCTTCCACGCCACATCAAACTGTGTTGTAGTACAACTTCAGTTTATCTCTGTAAAAATCTACACTCAGCAAGCAGTCATTATTCTGTGCAATTGTAATATTGGAAGGTTTGGGGATGTGATCTATTTTTAAAAACCTTCACTTCTGGCTGTGAGGGAAGGGAAGGGAAGGGCCGTGGTGGCAGCACAGTGGTTAGAATGCAGTATTGCAGGATAACTCTGCCCACTGTCAGAGGTTCGATTTTGACCGGCTCAAGGTTGACTCAGCCTTCCATCCTTCTGAGATTGGTAAAATGAGGACAGTCTGATGGTTGAGGGCAATATGCTGACTCTGACACTGTAAACCACTTTAGAGAGGGTTGTAAAGCACTATGAAGCGGTATATAAGTCTAAGTGCTGTTGCTATTTTCCCCTAAGCTATTCTTTCTGCTGCAGATATGAGGAAGTGTTCAGACAAAGAGTTTCGCTGCACTGATGGTAGCTGCATAGCTGAGCACTGGTTCTGTGATGGTGATACTGACTGCAAGGATGGGTCGGATGAAGAGAATTGCCGTAAGTGCCCTCTCTTTCTTGTTGCTTCTAGCATTTAAGCCCCACGTTCTGCTTCTGGGAATATGTGCCAGTTTTTTTTTCTTTTGTGATGTAAGCACCTATTGGCCTTAGCTTTGCAGTGTAGGATTAAAAATATATAAACTGGTATAGTGCAAATCTCTGCAGGCATTTTGCTGTCAAAAGAGCTACTTGAAATGACATCACCCTTCCTTCATTTGATAAAAGCATCTGCTTCTAAGCTTTGAAAATGATCATGGGTATCGGTTACTACAGCTGTTAATGCTGCTCTTTTATTTCTGTCCTGAAAGAGTAATATCTTCTCCCACAGTAATGCTTTTTTAAATTGATTCTGATAAATGGAAAAACCCGTACCAGATTTTTCATTGAAGAATCCCCACCAAAATGTTCAAGAATTTTAAATTCCATTTTTAAAAGAAACTGACCTCATTTTCAATTGTGATTTTTCTTGCCTGTTTATTTAAAGAAATTATATATTATGTACTCCAATTTGCATTAGGGTTGTTTAAATACATTTGATGTTGTATAATTGTTGCAAAATCAATACTTTTCTCATGAAACTCGATTAAGATGCAGAATTTTTAAATGGTAAGCAAATGGTATTTTAACACAAGACTGCTTTTATCCTACTCCAGTAACTTTGAACTTTAGCATGTTTTGATTAATTTTACTGTGTATCAATGAGAATCAATATACATATCAACTGAAAGGTATACAGTATTTAATTTTGCTTTGTTAGTATATTACAGACTATTTTGTTTCTAAATTTTGCCTATGGGTAATCCTTGGCTTTCAGCCACAACTGGGAGTGGAACTCCCATTGCTAAGGGAGGCAGTGATTAAGTGAGTCATGCCATATTTTACAACTTTTTTTTTTTGTTGTAGCTATTAGGTGAATTCAGGGGTGAAATCCAGCAAGTTCTGACAGGTTCTGGAGAACCAGTAGCGGAAATTTTGAGTAGTTTGGAGAACCGGCAAATACCATCTCTGGCTGGCCCTAGAGTGCGGTGGGAATGGAGATTTTGCAGTATCCTTCCCCTGCCATGCCCACCAAGCCACGCCCACCAAGCCATGCCACGCCCACGAACCGGTAGTAAAAAAATTGGATTTCACTTCTGGGTGAATTGTATGGTCATTAAGTGAATCCATTTTCTACTCCTGACTTTGCTTGCAGGAAGCCATTTGGGAAGGTGCAAATGGAGGTCATGTGACTCCAGGACACTGCAACTGCCTTAAATATATGCTGGTTGCCAAGTGCCCAAATTTTTGTCATGTGACCATGGGGATGCAGCAACAGTCATAGGACCAAATGTAAATCACTTTTTTCAGCATCATAACTGGTAATGGCCACTAAATGAATAGTTGAAAGTCAAGGACTATCTGTATGCATCAGACTTTTGATACTAAGGTGAGAATTACAGCTTAATTATATGTAGAATTATCAAGTAAGTGGAGGAATGGAGTGGGATCCAAAACCAGAAAATGAGGAGTTGGAGGATGTTATAACTTTGTTACTGATAGGAGAGTCCAGATGTGTGAAAACTAATCAAGAAGGCAAGGATAAAAAGAAGCTTGCAATGTTTTGACCTAACAATCCATCAGTACAGTGTCACTTTTAATTGGTGGGCCTTAGGATGTAATGAACAACCAATGAAGGGAGGAGGTGAACAGGTGCACAGTAACCAATCAGATCATGAGATGGCATGCCTTTGTCCGCTAAGTGATAAAAGAGTGAATGAAAGTCCTGACACAGATTAAAGGCGACATTCTTCCTGGATGATTAGGGACAGTTCCTGAATTCCTTCTAACTCTGACCTTGTCTGCTTGACAAAGTGGCTACATTAAAGTAGATGATCGGAGAGGATATCGTTTGTTGTAGGCAACCCCCACCCCAACTTCGGAGGAAGTTATTTTGATGAATGATTTCCACCACTCTTTGTTGCCTTTCTCCCAGTCTGGATGCACTTGGATCATCTATTTCAAACATCCATTTACCTACTTTTTATTAATATCGGGGGAAACCAGCTCCAGCCCTTGTGAATTGCTCCCTTTCCAGATTAGCTCACATTTTCATTCAGTTTTCTCTTTCTGCCCTTCCTCCCATATCTGAGAAGTTAACTGGATTCTCAGCAGACAGGCAAAGTCTCCTCCCCCACTCCTGCCTCAAGGGCATTTTTCATAATATGTTCTAGATAGGAGGAAACTTCAAAAGGTTTGGAGGGAGAAGACAATAAAAGGCGTCCAGCTCCTGAAGGGCAAGGGTGGGGAATCCTGGGGGTGGTGCTGATGTGGGGTGGGATTTGTCTTTTATCTTCAGAGATAATGAGAGCTGGCAAAAAGCCAGAGCTGTAAAGATTTCAGAGCCAGGAAAGACTTGGAGAGGAAGCCAATTTCACTCCCCCCCTTGCCATTGGCTGTACTTTTCCTGCTGGTTATTAAAATATGTATTTTCTTCAGAAACCTAACTGTGTTAGAGGCATGGGTTTAGTGAGATTAACAAGCTCTCCTGTATATTTGTAAAAGTCTAATGCTTTATTTTTTAAAAAAAAAACCACAGAAGCAAACATTAGAAATGTCCCCCCAGTTTAAACCAGTCTTTCCCAACATGGTGCCCTATTAACCCAGGGGTCTCCAACCTTGGCAACTTTAAGACTTGTGGACTTCAACTCCCAGAGTTGAAGTCCATAAGTCTTAAAGTTGCTAAGGTTGGAGACCCCTGCTCTAACCTATGCTGAACCATTATTATAACTATTGTCAATTTGATGTATATTTCCATCTTTCTAACCAGAGGGCACTCAAGATAGCTAAGAACTTGTGGGCCTTCAATTTCAAATGCATTTTACCAACTCTTGTGCTCTTCTCTGTCTCCTGCTTCTTACTATTTGTAATTGAAAACAGGTGCAGTTGCCAGAAAGTGTGACCCAGATGCTGTCCTGGGGTCATTCTGCTTGAATATCCTTCCAAAGCCTCCTTTTTGTTGCAGTAGTGGTTTTTCAAAACCTTGAATTTTACAAGCTGCTGATGTTTGACTATCTAACACCAAGAATTCTGTTCTCTGGGCTTAATTGCCTTGGTGAAAGGGCAGCATCGTACATCTTTTGTCTTAAATTAAACTGAGTTCTGGACCAATGTTATATTGGTGCCTAGGAAGAATTCTTCTACGAAACAGAGAGAAAGGGAGATGTTTGTCCTGGCATCATTTTGAGATACATTTTGGTACTCTTCAAAGGCTTTGCCACAGCAATTCATGGTGACTTCTGCTTAAGAGCATTGGTTGAACAAAATCCTCACATGAACAGTTCCTCTGTTCAACCATACAGTTGGCTAATTGCAAACCTTTGCATAGTCATCTCCAGAGATACAGAAAATTATAGCTTTGTATTGCCTGGAAGCTATCTTGGAGGTTAACTTGCTGTTTAGGCTTTTGGAGAACACCATGCCCTCATTCTCTTGAACACAAGGAAAGCCATTGGAATGCTTGTGGTCAGTGACAAATGAATCTTCACATTAGAGTGCATACATAGTCATGGCAATCAACGTACGATAAAATCAGTGGTGGAATTGAATATGTAGTAAATCTACTGACATGTGCTATTTCTATGTTTATTATGAAAGTGGATGGAAAGTCTATGTGGATTCGCTTAATGGATTTTGTTATTGTCCACCTTCATAAAGTGTGCTTCATATTCATAAATGCGGCTTTTCAGTTGCACAATCCCTGTTGCACTTCAATGTGTAGAGAGAACCTTGTGCATGTCTACAACTTTCAATGTGCTAATTCTATGCATGATGACATCTTGATAGGATAGGATAAGACATAAGATCTATGCCATTCAATATATGCAGCTTGGATATGTAAGGGTTTCCTAGGCTGTGACATGAAATAACCTTAAAGAATGGTGGAAGATCTTACTGTGGTCTTTTGGTGGATTTTTACAAAGCAATGAACGCTCTGTTCAAAACAGGCATTCGGGGGGGGCAGGAAGCCAATTACTGCTAGCGTTCGATAATTTTCAGCGTAATGACAGCTTGTGCATGATGCTTGCCATTATATCTGCTAGGAGCCATGGTGACGCAGTGGTTAGAATGCAGTATTGCAGGCTGACTCTGCCCACTGCTAGGAGTTCTATCCTGATTGGCTCAAGGTTGACTCCGCCTTTCATCCTTCCGAGGTCTGTAAAATGAGGATCCAGATTGTTGGGGGAAATATGCTGACTCTGTAAACCTCTCAGAGAGTGCTGTGAAGCACTATGGGGCGGTATATAAGTCTAACTGCTACTGCTATTGCTTTCTATTTTGTGCATCACCAGAATCACAAAACAGTTTAGGGAATCTCTTGTTAAACTTTCTTTCTTTCTTTCTTTTTTCATTCCCCTTTTAGCATCAGATGTGCCAGCAGCAACATGTAACCTGGAGGAATTCCAGTGTGCCTATGGGCGTTGTATCCTGGACATTTACCACTGTGATGGAGATGATGACTGTGGGGATTGGTCCGATGAATCTGATTGCTGTAAGTTACTTGCAGCAAGGGCCTGCAGACTCAGATAAAATGGCATTGCTATGTTGTTTTCTGGTCAGATGTGCTTCATGGTAGGAATAACAGAGAAAATTTGTGAGGAGGCAGCTGTCACTCCAATATTCAAAACAGAAGCTTTTCAGCTTTCCCTCCAGATAGCAAACTAAATCTCTCGGGCTTAATTTGGGCTGAATTAGAGTTTGAATTACCATATACTGTTTATCTCCGTAGCCTCTCACCAGCCTTGCCGCTCTGGAGAGTTCATGTGCAACAGTGGCTTGTGCATTAATGCTGGCTGGAGGTGTGATGGTGACTTTGATTGCGATGACCAGTCGGATGAGAAAAACTGCAGTGAGTACCCTGGGACTTGTAAATCAGGTCCAGCCTAGGGGCAGCGAGTAAGATAATAGAAAAGCGTGTGGTGAAACCATTTTGAAATTCTTGTTCATGTTTATTTCTTCAGCTACCTCCATGTGCACAGCTGACCAGTTCCGATGTAAATCTGGCCGCTGCGTTCGGCTGTCTTGGCGCTGTGATGGGGAGGGAGACTGCTCTGATTACAGTGATGAGGAGGACTGTGAAGATGCAGGTAAAAATTGTACAATTGAATGCCTCTTTTTTTGAGCTAAAATCTGTGCTGAGTTCAGCTGTCAGTTCTATAATTTTGAAAATTCTTCATTCAGGAATCCCACAATGTTCCCCTGACCAATTTCTGTGTGGAAATGGGCGCTGCATTGGCCAACGGAAGCTATGTAATGGTGCCAACGATTGTGGAGATGACAGTGATGAGAGCCCAGCCCAAAACTGCCGTAAGTTGATAGTCCTTGACTTACAACCATAATTGCAACTAGAGTATCGGTCATTGAGTTTAATGGAGTCACGCGACTGTTTCACTCAACATCGGCAATCTCAGCACTCCCAAGATTTGCGGTTGCTAAGTGATCCTGTGGGTTGTTAAGCAGAGGGAGTACTAGGTACGGAGTGCCAGGTAAGGAGTGCAGGTGCCTCAAGGGGATGAGGAAGACCCAGGGAGACGCAGAGCAGGCAGCATGTGAGTGTCTCTCTGCTCAGGAGCTGAAAATCCTCCCTGCCAAAATCCAAGAAGGATTTTCAGCCCCTGAGTGAGCACTTGTGCACAGCCTACACTGGTTCTCCCAGCGCCTCCCTCAACCCCCTGAGGCACTCTGCACTCCTTACCTTCCCACGCTGCTTGTTCAAGGACTGAAAATTGGATTTTGGCTTCCTTTCATCTCTGGGGGCTGGCTGAAGGAACTCCTTGTCAAAGGATTTCCACTCCATGCCTGTTAGCGTGGAGCTGAAATTCTTCATGCCTGTTTGCTCGAAGCTGAAATCCTTCAGCAGGAAGCTCTTTCAGCCAGTCCCAGAGATGAGAGGGAGTCCTCTCAGCAGATAGCATCAGCTTGCAACCTTCCTTGCTCATTTCTCCATTGACTTTTTGGGGAAACTGGTAGAGAAGTTTGCAAATGGCAGTCACATGATCATGGGCACTTGGCAAACAGCTTGCCAAGCACCTAGATAGCAATTGCATGACCTGTGTGTGTGTGTGTGTGTGGTGGGTTCTGAATTAGTTTGCCACCGGTTCACGTGCATGCTCATGCGCATGTGCAGAAGCGTCCTGGGTGGGTGGAGCCTCACGCCACCGCCGCTACTGATTCTAAGAACCGGTCCGAACCGGGAGCAACCCACCACTGGTGTGTGTGTGTGTGTGTGTGTGTGTGTGTGTGTGTGTGTACATTTTGCAATGGCCAGAAGTGTTTTATAGGCTATAAAAAACCCTTTCTAAGGCCATTATTAATTTGAATGATCATTAAGCAAACAGTTGTAAATTGGTACACTACCTGTAAGAATATTCTGAATGTTGGGGTGATGACCTAATCTGATATTTTCACTCCTTTCTTTCCTATATTGTCTTTTTTTCTGGGTTGTTTTTGTGGATGCAAGGCTATTTGTGGAAGAATATGGCATTCCAGGTATATATTGAAGAGCCAAGCTAAGCTCAGTCAAGATATAGGAATTGTTCCTTTCTTGACAATTTAGGAGCAATTGTTTGTGTGAAATATGGGGTCCCTTTTTTCCACTTGAGAACACAAACTCTTCTTTCCCCTCCTGATTACTACTTTAGGCATTTTTCATAATTTGTCCTAGATAAGAGGAAAATTCTAAAAGAATGGTTGCGTTACAATCATTTTCCACCTTTGATCTTTTCACAGGTCCTCGAACTGGAGAGGAAAATTGTAATGTCAACAATGGGGACTGTGCCCAGAAATGCCAAATGATTCGCGGAATAGTGCAGTGTACCTGCCATACAGGTTACAGGCTTCTGGAGGATGGTAGATCGTGTCAGGGTAAGCAGCTTGAACACTTAAGTACATCTGTAGGTATGACTAGGAATGAAATTGTCCTTGCTAGAGTCATAGCACTGACAGGCAGTGGCATCCACCAAGTTCAACTGTATAAATATGTGACCTTTCTGATTTGTATTGGTGCTTCCAAACCATTGATCCTAACACTACCAATCAAAGATACTTTATCAACCCTCACTTAATAGTCATTTAAATTTTTAAAAAAGCAAAGTAGAATCAATAGAAAAATGGGGAAGATTCCAATGGAAAGAGAATCTTCTGAATTTCAGAAAGAAATATGATTTATTGTAGAAGAACCACTATAGTGTGGGCAAATATTATTAAAGGAAATAGGACAATTTGGTAGTGTAGCAGGATTGAAAATAAATAAAGAAAAAGCAAAAATGTTGACCAAAAATCTTATCAATAAACAAATTGAAGAACTGGGAAAAAATATTGGGGATTTTAAGAGCAAAAAAAATTAAATACCTGGGTATATGGCTGACAGCAAAATGTACTACTATAAAGGAAGATAACTATAACAAATTGCTTAAACAAATACAAAAGGATTTGGAAAACTGGACTAAATTACAAATATCATTAATTGGCAGAATTTCAACGATCAAAATGAATATACTTCCCAAACTATTATACTTATTTCAAACAATACTGGTAAAATTAGAGAAAAACTTTTTCAATCAATTGAACAAAATGGTACTTAAATTTATATGGGCAGGGAAAAAAGCACGTATAAAACTAAAATTATTGCAAGATAGTAGGGAGAAAGGAGGATTTGGTCTCCCAGATTGGGAGTTATATCATCAAGCTGCAGCTATGACGTGGGTTAAAGATTGGATCCAACTGAAAAACAAAAGAATATTAGGGATTGAAGGACACGATCTTCAAACTGGATGGCATGCCTTCTTTTGGGAAGAGAAAAGTAAATGCCATACGTATTTTCAAAGACATTTGTTAAGAAACTCTCTGCTATCCACCTGGGAAAAAATAAAAAGGAATCACTATACGACAATCCCAATTTGGTTATCTACCATGGAAGCAATGATCTATCCAAACACAACAGATTTAAATAAAATGGTGAGTTACGCAGTGCTACTGGATGAAAAAGGTAAATTAAAATCGGTACAAGATCTAAAGAAACAGGGAATTGTAATTGAGTGGTGGCCATACCTACAAATTAAAACAAGATTTAAGAAAGATAAGGAGAAATTCGGCATTTATGAAAAACAATTGGAATTAGATAAAATATTACAAGGATTGGATACAAAAATAATTACAAAAATATACAAATTCCTTTTAAGATTTAAATTAGAAGAAGAAAAAGTTAAGGAAACAATGATTAGTTGGGCGAGAAATTTTGGATATAATATTGAATTGGAGCAATGGGATAAATTATGGGAAATTAATTACAAACTTATAATGGCAGTGGCCTATAAGGAAAATTTATATAAAATGTTTTACCGGTGGCATCTGCCACCAGCGAGATTGGCCAAAATGTTTCCAAACCTGTCCCCCGGAATGTTGGAAATGCAGTCACAAATCTGGAACATTTTACCACATGTGGTGGACTTGTTCACATGCAAGGATATTCTGGCAAAAAGTTAAGGAATGGTTGGAAGGAATGATGGAATATAAAATTCAAATGAAACCAGAACTGTATTTATTGGGAATATTGGATTCAAAAATGGAAAAAGATAAACAGTACTTAACTCTTCACATACTAACTGTGGCCAGAATTACCTTTGCACAATACTGGAAGCAAAAAAAGGTTCCCCTCGGATGAAATGGTGATTAGTAAGATTTTAGAATGTGCTGAAATGGATAGGATGACGATGGAATTAAAAGAAAAAGAGGAATCGGACTACTATAGAATTTGGAATTGATTTTACAATTGGCTAGAAATTAGGAATCAAAGTAAGAAACAGAAAAAACTAAAATCTGAATGATAAAATATTCATGTATATATGAAACTATAGGTTAAATTACTAATGGCAAAAAACATGTACAAACTTAAATGGTGAATTAGGAAAGTAGTATATTTATTTTGACATGAAATACTGTAAAATATATTGTATAGTGTTCTTAATGTTTATATTTGTATGTATTCTGTATTTGTTCAATTTGATTTTTGTCTTATTTTTTACTTTTATTTATTTTTCTTTGTCTTGTTTTTTTTTTGTATTTGTATTTGTATTTTGTATTTGTGTTTTTTAACGTTGGAAAATTAATAAAAACTGTTAAAAAAAAGAAAAGAAAAAATATGATTTAAACCAATAGCTGCATATAATGGCCTTGTTTCGAAGTGCCTACAGTAGAAAATCTGCTAGTCTGACTGAGTTCTTTTTTTCTTTATCCTATTACCTAATACCGTGATGGCGAACCTATAGCACATGTGCCACAGGTAGCACGCAGAGCAATATCTGCCGGCATGTGAGCTGTTGCCTTAGCTCAGAGGTCGGCAACCTTAAACACTCAAAGAGCCACAAAAGTCCTAACTGGAAGCTTCCCGTTCAATTCTGGAGCCGACCAGAAGTCCGGTTCCCCCACCATAGAGTCTCCTCCTAGTGTGGCAACCTTTTTCCTCTGCTGACTGGAAGTCTGGTTCCCCCACCATAGAGTCTCCTCCTAGTGCAGCATCCTTTTTCCTCTGCCGACTGGAAGTCCGGTTCTGCCACCATAGAGTCTCCTCTTAGCACGGTGTCTTTTCCTTTTACTAACCAGCAATAGGGAGTCACAGCAGAGGGATGAAAGAGCCACATGTGGCTCCCGAGCCGCAGATTGTTGACCCCTGCCCTAGCTTATCTCCAGCGCGCAAGTGCGTGCTGGCCAGCTGATTTTTAGCTCGCACGGAGGCTCTGGGAGGGCATATCCGGCCTCCGGAGGGCCTCTCGGGGGGAGGCCATTTTCACCCTCCCCAGGCTCCAGGGAAGCCTCTGGAACCTGAGGAGGGCGAAAAACGGGCCTACCGGGCCCACCGGAAGTCGGGAAATGGGGCAGCGGGGGAGGGGGTCATGTGCGCATGCGGGGGGTGGGGCAGCATGGGGGGGTCATGCACACATGTGCAGGGGGGCAGGGGGCATTGAATTATGGATGTGGGCACACACGCACGCTTTCGGCACCCAAGGAAAAAAAGGTTCGCCATCACTGACCTAGTACATAGTATGAAGGTAATAAGACAAAGAAAAACAAGAAATCCAGGGTCATAAAAAGGGAGGGTTTTTTATTACATTCATACTATAGTATGAATAGATTATAAATTGTGTAGATTGATGGGCTGGAGATGATAAATTAAGTGCTTGATATTCTGGGTTATCTTTTACTGTTTTGGTTTTATTATCTCTGCCTAGAGTTGTGTTTTACAAGACAGATAGCAATAAAAATCTTTGAGTGGTGCAGTGGCCTAGAGGTGGAGCTCTCACCTCACAATCAGGAGGCTGTGAGTTCGATCCTAGGTAGCGGCAGATATTTCTCTCTATGGGCACAATGAGAAAATATCTGCTGCGAACTCCACATTGGCTACAGGAAGGGCATCTGGCCAGTAAACACTCAGCTCCATTCAGTTGCCCTGACTCCACCTGATGCAAGGGGTCATTTTAAAAAAAGCCATATAAATCTTTAAAATAAATAAATAAGCATCAAAGTATGGAATCGTGGGGACGCGGTGGTTCAGTGGCTAAGATGCTGAGCTTGTCAATCAGAAAGGTCGGCAGTTCGGCGGTTCGAATCCCTAGTTCCGTGTAATGGAGTGAGCTCCTGTTACTTGCCCCAGCTTCTGTGAACCTAGCAGTTCGTAAGCATGTAAAAATGCAAGTAGAAAAATAGGGACCATCTTGGTGGGAAGGTAACAGCGTTCTGTGCACCTTCGGCGTTTAGTCATGCCGACCACATGACCATGGTGACATCTTCAGACAGTGCTGGCTCTTCAGCTTAGAAACGGAGATGAGCACTAGAGTTGGGAACGACTAGCAAGTACAGTATGTGCGAGGGGAACCTTTACCTTTACTTTTATGGAATCCAAAACCAAACTATTTACCCTTTTCTCTTTAGCTTCATACTCTTTATCCTTTTCTTATTCCAGATGTGAATGAATGTGCAGAGGAAGGATATTGCAGTCAGGGGTGCACCAACAGTGAGGGTGGTTTCCAGTGCTGGTGTGAACAAGGCTATGAGCTTCGCCCAGACAAGCGCAGCTGCAAAGCCCTGGGTAAGAAAGAGTCTTCAGCTCCAGGCACTGGGGATCATTCAGTGCTGATGGATGACTGCTGGCTTAGTTCACGGCTTCAATTTCTCCACGATATTTAATTTTCAATTGCTGCTTGCATAAGGAAGCTAGTCTATTTTTCCACAGCCTGATGACTCTAGTCAGGCTGGAATATAGCTTCCATTATTCCTGGACAATACATTTTGGGATATGTTTACTAGATTTGATGGCAGTTATAGTCCTACACTTTTTTGGTTGGAAAAAGCTGGACTAGTGGTTTTTTTTTTGAGGGGGGTGTTTCCTATCCCCAGCTGCATGCCTCTTTTGGAAAATAGAAGAGGTAAAATGCGTCATCAATCACGAGTCCCTTCATGCCCACAAGAGATTTAAGTCAGTCCACCTTGAAGTCCTTCTATTCTTAACTCTTGCTAATTTCCCTCAACAGGTCTAGAGAGCTTAACCTTACAATAAATCTTTATACACATTGAACTGCCAGGATCTCCTAATTTTCCTGGTGCTTGACAGGTTCTCTCTGGAAATGTTATTGACATTTTGGTTGGTACTCGTGTTTTCCCCAAAATAAGACCCTGTCTTATATTTTTTTTGAACCCTGAAATAAGCACTTGGCCTTATTGCCATGCACTCAAAAGCCTGATTGGGCTTATTATCAGGGGATGTCTTATTTTGAGGGAAACAGGGTACTAGTACAAGGGTTAGATATTAGTTGCCCCTTTAGATCTTACCAAACTAGAACTCCCAGTCTTATAGCTGAGTAGTAATGGGAGAGCACAGGTTTCTTTCCCTTAGTGTGGCATTTCATGTAAAATACCTGGAAAAATGTGTTTTGTCACACATTTGTCAAAATGTGTGTCAGCAAAAATTCATTTTTAAAAGATTTTAAGCCTTCTGAGCCAAAGAACATGTATATTGTCGCAAGTTTTTTTTAATGGAGTAGAGAGGTATTCCAAACTTTCTCTCATAGAACATTCTAGCCTTGCAGTGGTTTGTTTCTGGATATTCTAGAAGAGATCTGACCATGAACAGAAATATTCTATGACACAGCTTTTTATACACCTCTAATATGGAACTGCCTGATTTTTGAGAAGCCAGGTTATGTGAGGATGGCATTCATATGGCTTTCCAGAAAGTTAGAAAAGTTTGTTTTTGTGGGCAGCCTTTCAGGATTGATTCTGGGGGCAATCAATTATATATTTTATTGTTATATTGTTTTCTGTTGTCATTATTATTATTACTATTACGACTATATTTTACTGTAAACCTCCTAGGGTCAACTGGACTAAGGTAGTGTATACATTTAACAAAGAAACAGATAGAAATGTAACTTGTACAGGTCCCAGGAAAAGACTAAGTCCCAGGATAGGAACTACAGATTCAAGACATCAGCAAAAACAAAAAGGCTGGAGTTGATATGATCCATGCAGAGAATCCACTTATTGAATAATCACTTTTCATGAATACTGGTTCCCACATTTCTAACAAGCTGCCGAATAGCCAAATAAAATACAGTGGAGGGAGCTGCAGTATATAAGTATAATTCTAAACAATGTGAATATGCCTACGTATAATATTTCTATGTTCGTTTTCTATTTATGTCTTGATTCTGTGCTGTCATTATGATCTCACTGTTGTCCAGACCAGTGGTCACCAACTGGTGGTCCATGGACCACTGGTGGTCTGCGAGAAAATTTTGATGGTCCGCAGAAAAATTATTTACATTTTTTATATTGCACTAAATCAGGGGTCCTCAAAGTACGGCCCCTGGGATGGATATGTGCAATGAATGCTTGTGTTGCTGCAGATAGTCTCCCCCTTTGGAGTCTTTTTGAGCCTTCAGAGGGGGGCAGAAATTCCGACTTGGGGTCTGCTTCAGCCTCCTGGTGCGGGGCTTTTGGCGAAGGCTGGAGGGAAGTGCCGCTGGTGGCGAAGAGCCGGAGGGCCTTGTTCCAGTGGGACTGTATCATGGCCTGGAACTGGCTGACCATCTCAGCCCGCTGAGCCTCCAGGCGCCGGTACCTGGCCTTGCACTCCTGCAGGTCTTCCCTCTGTTTGGAAAGCCTATGCTCGTAGTCCTCAGTGAGGTGCTTCTGCTGTGCTTCCTTCTCGGTCAGATCCAATTGGAACTGAGCCAGCTGTTTTGCCAACTCTTTCTCGTGGTGGCTGCTTAGCTCCAACAGCTGCTTCCTATTGGGGCCCTAAGGAGCCTGGGCGGGCAGGTGAGGAGAGGCTGGGAGGGAAGGTGCGAGTAGAGACCAGTGAGGCGCCCCTCGACGTGAGTGACATCAAGTTGGCCATGCCCATCCAGTCACATGCCCACCTTGCCACGCCCACCCAGCCAGTCATTAGGCAGATCATATTAGTGGTCTGCGGGATTTAAAATTATGAATTTAGTGGTCCCTAAGGTCCAAAAGGTTGGAGACCCCTGGTCCAGACAATAATCTTCTCACATCTCTTTGCATGTATCCCTCAGGGCCAGAACCTGTGCTGCTTTTTGCCAATCGGATTGATATCCGGCAGGTCTTACCTCACCGCTCCGAGTACACTTTGCTTCTAAACAATCTTGAAAATGCTATTGCACTGGATTTCCACCATAGTAAGGAATTAGTATTCTGGTCTGATGTCACACTGGATCGCATTATGAGGGCCAATCTGAATGGTAGCAACGTGGAAGAAGTGGTGTCTACAGGATTGGAGAGTCCAGGTAAATATCTTTAGTGGTTTCAGAAGTAAAAATGGCAGCTCTGTATGTAGCAAAATTTATTTCTTTGTTTATATTTATCTGTCAAAATTGTATGTTGCCTATCTTTATGGAAGCAACTCTAAAATTGCATAACCTGAGTCTCCAGAGTAAAATGTAACCCCTAAAACCTTGCTGCAGCCCTCAGAGCTCCCTCATAGTAACCACTAATCATATGTTTTACTGGGGAAGAAGAGGAACATTATTAGAAAGCATAGGATAAAATAAAGTGAATTGTATTTAACTTGATTTTCAATTAAATTTAAATATAAATCAGGCCTATGTTACTCTTTCTCCAATCTCCACTTCGATTTCGGAGTGCATCATGCCATTAAAAATCAAGTGTGGCTTATGGCTGTGTGTGTGTGTGTGTGTGTACATTTACATTTATATCTACATCTACAGTATATGTATATCTTGGTCATAATGGACATTTCAAAGAGTTACCTAAATATTTTAGTGATTTATATGACAAGAGGAAAAAGACCCTTGTTTCCATTTTCCTTTTACACCGAGGGTGAGTCAAAAAGTAATGCCATTTTCTTTAGGACAGGTATAATTACCAACACAGGAACATGTAGCATACATCAAAATGAAACTGGTTCTCTGTGGATCACATCAACATAGTCACCGTTTCTCTCAATAGCAATGTTCCACCTTTGAATGAGAGGATGTATCCCTGCCTCGTAAAATTCTGTTGACTGTTTGAGCCACCTCTTCCCTGCAGTTTTCACTTCCTCATCACTGAAATAATGTTTGGCTCTCAAACCCTCTTCTTCGGCCCCATGAAAGAGGGTTTGAGAGACAAACATTATTCCAGTGACGAGGAAGTGAAAACTGCAGTGAAGAAGTGGCTCAAACACTCAACAAAATTTTACGAGGCAGGGATACATGCTCTCATTTAAAGGTGGAACATTGCTATTGAGAGAAACGGTGACTATGTTGAGAAGTAGGGATGTGATCCACAGAGGACCAGCTTCATTTTGATGTATGCTACATGTTCCTGTGTTGGTAATTATACCTGTCCTAAAGAAAATGGCATTACTTTTTGACTCACCCCCATAGATCAGGACAGCCTTAGCCATGGCTCAATGGGACTATTCTTGAACAACCATTACTTATCACACTCTTCCTTCCACTGGGTCCTAGGTGGGCTAGCCATTGACTGGATCCATGACAAGTTATACTGGACAGACTCTGGGACATCTCGCATTGAAGTGGCAAATTTGGATGGAATGCACCGGAAGGTGCTTCTTTGGAAGAATCTAGAAAAACCTCGGGCAATTGCTCTTCACCCCATGGAAGGGTGAGTATGAGATACTCACTGCTTGTTATCTTAATTTATCAGATGAAATTTGCTGAGGGAAGACTCTACTTTGGCCGCCTGGAGCTAAATCTAGATTTGTCATTCTACAAATGAATTAACACCTTCCACATGTAAAATGCCATGAAAGCTAATGACAACTTCCCCTAGAGGGGAAAAAGGGAGTTGGTGATTTTTTACAAATGTGTTATTACTTTTATTATTTTTTGCTTGTTGCGCCTGATAACACCTCATCCCCCATATTTTAGAACAGTGGTTCTCAACCTGGGGGTCGCGACCCCTTTGGGGGTCGAACGACCCTTTCACAGGGGTCAGGAGACTTCACCCAGATGCTGCCATTTGGGTTCTTTTACCCTCTGCGCATGCTCAGAACGCTTTGCGCATGCGCAGAGGGTAAAAGAACCCAAATTGCGGCGGCAGGGCGGGGGTCACGGCAGCAGCGGGCGCGGCGGCGGGGTGGGTCGCGATGGGGACACGGGGGCGGAGGGGCGCGGCATTAGGAAGGTTTGAGAACCACTGTTTTAGAAAATCTGCAGATAGAAGAAGGAATCTGTAAAGATCACCTTTTCTACACACTCAACTTGGAATATCCTGTAACATAATTCTATTTACTGGAACTTAATGTACTCTTTTGATGGCCTTATTAAAAGAACACGTTCTCCTGTATTCTGTAATGTAAGCTATGTTAGGACAGATCAGCCTTCTTCAAATGTATTACCCTCCAGTTGTGTGAAGTAACTCCCAGAATTCTGAGCAATTACCATGCTAGCTTAGCTAAAATTCTGGGAAATTAACTTTGTCCATCTGGAGTGTACTCAGTTTGAAGAAAGCCATTGCAGGTGCTCATTTGTGAAGCCAAAAGATTCCGGTTAATAGTTTATTGACAAAGATTGTGGTCTTGTATAATCATAGCCTGAATCTGTTATCCTTGTTTGCTTTCATCAGCTCAATACAATCAGTTGTAGCTATTATGTCTTTAGCTTTAGATTGCTAAACTAGTGGCTGTTTTGGTTAGCTACGTCTGTTGTCCTTTCAAGGAACTTCCACTGTTCACGTTTTTTCCTCTTTTCCAATAGTACCATCTACTGGACAGATTGGGGAAATACTCCTCGCATTGAATACTCTAACATGGATGGCTCCAATCGGCGCATTATTGCTGACACTCATCTCTTTTGGCCAAATGGGCTAACTATTGACTATGCAGGGCATCGGATGTACTGGGTAGATGCCAAGCATCATGTTATTGAGAGGGCTGATTTGGATGGAAAGAACAGGAAGGCTGTTATTAGTCAAGGTGAGATAAGGAAATTGGGATTGTTGTCTACTAGATAAGCAACTAAGGGATGCTCTGAGTAATTCAGATAATATTGTGTGGCAGATCAGATAATTGATGCCAGGAGTTTGAGATCATCGGTCACTTGCTTTCGTCCCATATCTGATTTTTCACCACGCTAATGCCAGCAGTACTCTCAAAACTATATCTGATGGTTGGTATCTACCAATTCATAAGAAAGTTATAAAATCTCAATGGCTGGGACATACAGTATGAATAGCAAATTGCACTGTGATGTTAGCCTTTATCTCCAGGAGAACTGGCAATACAGAGTGCTAAGGCAGCAGAAACCAGCAGCAGGTTTGCTTAGTTTTGGAGGTATTATTAAAAGAAAGAGACCTTTTTTTGTCTCGGAGATAGAAGCAACCTTTAGAAACAGTAAAGAGTGACCATAACCTTTTCATCTGCTTTTACTGGCTTCTTTGCTGCAGGCCTTCCACATCCATTTGCTATCACTGTATTTGAAGATAGCCTGTACTGGACAGATTGGCATACCAAGAGTATAAACAGTGCCAACAAATTTACTGGAAAAAATCAAGAGATCATCCGTAACAAGCTTCATTTCCCCATGGATATCCATACTTTGCATCCTCAACGCCAACCAGCAGGTAACTACAGAGAGAAAAGGCAAGATATTATTGCTAAAAGACAAGTGTTCTATCACAAGATACTGACAAGCAAATGCTTCCTCAATCTATCACTCTTTGTAGAATATAAAAATTGCCTTAGTGATTCAAATTGAATTATTTGATCAGTGCTGTACATTCAGAAAGCATGCAGTGTTTCCAAAGACATAATCCCAGGTAAAAGTGAATAGCTATAACGTTTTCTTAGAAGCAATGGGCAAGCAACTCCCCACATAAATTCATAAATGATGGTATAATATGATAATCCTTCATTATTGTTGTTGTTATATTACTATTGTTGTTAGCATATTTCTGTGTACTTAGAAAAAGATTTCCGAATTAATCTGTCTCTACTATTGTAAAAAAAGTTGAATTGCAATAAATATCTTCATTAATTTTATTCATGCTTTACTATCCTGGTAGTATTAAAGTCCACAATTTAATAAAAATTACCATTGGACTAATACCATTACTACTGGCTTATCAATATGTTGATCAATATGTAGGGGGAGGGCCTTCTCTGTGGCGGGCCCGGCGCTCTGGAACCAACTGCCTCCAGAGACCCGAACTATCCCCACCCTGCTGGCCTTCCGAAAAGCCGTTAAGACATGGCTTTTCCTGCAGGCTGGGGGTGGAGCCTAATCCATCTGTGCTCTCCCCCGGGTATGTCTGATTGTTGGATGGTTTTTTAATATGAATTTTTAATTTTTATATTTGTTTTTAATCTAACGTTTATTATTGGTGATTCTTGTATCTTTTTCTGTTGTACGCCGCCCTGAGTCCTTCGGGAGTTGGGCGGCATATAAGAAAACCGTAATAAATAAATAAATAAATGTTTCCTTGTTGTATCACGAAAATAATTTCAAAGTATGAAAAGTATATGGCTATATCCTTTATAAGTCAGTGGTGAATATTTCTATTTTAGAATTACACCAGACAGATACAAATGCACAATAAATTAAGCAGTTCCAAAACAGAACTTTGGCTTCATGATATCTCTGGTTCTTTTCCCTGTATAGGTTATGGTATTTGTTTATGTGTGCGTATGTATAGCTATGTATATATAAAATATCTCTGTTTGGCTATTCGAGCAGGGAGAAATCGCTGTGGAACCAACAATGGTGGCTGTACTCATCTCTGTTTGCCAAATAACAAGGGCTATACCTGTGCATGTCCCACAGGTTTTCGGAAGACTGGCGGCCATACTTGTGCCCAGAGTAAGTGTGATAAGGAGTTTGTGTACCTTCATAACATGTCTGTGTGCACACACCTGAGAGAGATTAAAGAGTTTTAGCAAAAATTACATTTAAATGATACAGTAAATTTCATGTGAAGGGGTCGTGGGGAAAGCGGTCACAATAGATTGCCAATATTACAACGTGTTTATGAAATTGATGGCAGGATGACATTTGGACTTTTTGTTGCTGTTCTGTTTTTCCAAATTTCCATATAAAATATAGAATAATTTTTTCGCAATTTTATAAACAAAACAAAACAAAAATCAAAAGTTCAGCTGCAGAAAAGCACCGGTGGCATGATGAAGGATTTGGGGTATTTTCTCTGCAAGGAAAGATGGAATTCTTGCCTTGGGGAAATAATAACCTATATTTCTTAGCTTGATACGGTTTCTTGCTTCATTGGAAAATACAGTATAAATATCTCAAACAACTAAAAAGACTGCTGGGGTAGGAAGATTATGGAAGTTTATAAAATGCTGAGAATGTAAATGGCAGAGAGAAGTTGAATAGAGATAATATTAAAACTGCAAGTCACTCAATGAAATAATTTGTCAGTTCACAACCAATTGTTTTTCCACACAATGCATAGTTTGTAGAATAGTTTGCTTCTAGATGCAATGACAACCTGTGGCTCGGCCAATTTTTAAAGTTAGTTTATTAATGGAAAATTGGTTTGTCGGCCCTTAATGCTATAAAAATTACATTGAACCTGTGGGGTCAGAGCAGAAGAAAGTAAATTGCTAGAATTGCTAATGAAGGGCAGTTTTTGATTCATTTTTTTCTTTCTGGGCTTTCTAAAGGCACCTGACTAGCTAATGCTAGCAGTGGCACTGATGGATCCTGAGCGAACAAGTTCATATTCTTCTTCCTAATATTAGAATAATGGAACCACCAATTAATGTATCTTGTCATGTCCTTAAATACAGCGACATTTTATTTAAGAATATGTTCTTTATTCTTCTAAAATCCCTCTTTCAACATTATATACTCATTTCCTTTTGCTTTGTACTTATTTGCTAGTTAGTTAAGAGCCATGGTGGCACAGTGGTTAGAATGCACTATTGCAGGCTAACTCTGGTCACACTGCAGGCCGGTTAGAATCGATTCTTTCTATCCGAACCGGCTCAAGGTTGACTCAGCCTTCCATCCTTCCAAGGTCGGTAAAGTGAGGACCCAGATTGTTGGGGGCAATATGCTAATACTGTAAGCTACTTAGAGAGTGCTGTAAAGCACTGTGAAGTGGTATATAAGTCTAAGGGCTAGTGCCAGTGCTAGTTCACGTCTGGCCTACATTATAGATTGGACTTTTATATCCATATAGAAAGCATTGATATAATAGAACTTCGTTGTGCCAAGATCACTTTTTTGTGTTTGTTACCATAATTTTCTGTTAGAGATATTAAAAGAAGACCTTTCGACCTTTGATCAGGTCTTGACAAGTTCCTGCTTTTTGCCCGAAGGATGGACATCCGTCGTATCAGCTTCGACACAGAAGACCTGTCTGATGTTGTCATCCCCTTGGCAGATGTGCGCAGTGCTGTGGCTCTGGACTGGGATGCACAGGGTGACTATGTCTACTGGACAGATGTTAGCACTGATTCCATTAGTCGGGCAAAATGGAATGGAACAGGCCAGGAGGTAATATCCCACAGAAGCTCAGTGGAAGCATATAAGTTGCTTGTCTTCTTGGTGTTTGTTTTGTTACACCTATTTTGGCTCATTATAACTATCTAATCTTTAAATTCTATTTTTTTCAACTATTTGAGGAATATATTCCATGCATATATCTTAAAGTGGATTAATTCCAGAACTCTTTTTGAACAACTGAACATTCATAGTCCAAGAAAGGTCAGTGTTTCTGGTTAGAGTAACATTGCCCTCAAAGTTTCATTGTGTTTGTTTTGTTGCTAGATTGTGGTGGAGAGCAGTCTTGAAAGCCCAGCTGGTCTTGCTGTTGATTGGGTCACGAACAAGTTGTACTGGACAGATGCAGGTACTGAAGGCCACTGCCATATTGGCAAAAGAGTTCATTTGTTACTCTAAAAGCTAATCACACACTGAAAAATTGCCTTCCAAATTCTTAGCAGGATTATTCCCAATGCATCTATTGAGATGTTTGAATGAGACTCTTTCAAACTCAATGATCATGATGACTTTAATAACATTTCACCTTCCTGTAAACAGTGGACAGGTTGCATAGAAATTCTGGGAGTAAGAACTCATTTTATGTAATTAAAAAAAAGAGTGTTCTGAAATAGGAAAATCTCTAGCATATCAATTTATCCCTGCAGAAATGTCTCTGCATGCCACTTTATTTGAAATGTTTCAGTTACACATTTTAATCTTATACTGATGTACTTGGTTTGTCAATGTTATCGGCAGATGCAAATGTGAAAGGTTGCTTTGTATTGTAGCATTGAAATAATAGAATAATTCAAATGGCGTTTTTTAATTTCCAAATTGAAATATTCCAGTAGACAGAATTTTCAGCCTATCTGAATAAATTTGTTTTTCTTATGGATAAAAAGAACACGGGACAGCATTCAAACCTATAGTAAAGGAAAGGTTTTGGTAAAATTATCCTGTGTTTTACTTGCTTTAATAGAACCAATAGTTTCTGAGTAAGGATGACTAAATATGATGATCAAATTAATTGAAAAACAGTTTGTAGAGGTCAGGAGTTATTATTCTAGACTAAGGATACTTTGTAGGCCTGCTAAGGAAGTCATTTTGCTGATATACCTGTTGGTTTTCTTTGCCATGGTGTGTGAATGAAATTTCGGTATGGATTATTTTCTTTCATGATTTTTTTTCCTGGTTCTGAAGGCTGGTTGTTTTTTCTTTCCCTTTTCTATCAAATGCAGGAACAGACCGGATAGAAGTAGCTAACATAGATGGAACCATGAGGACTGTTCTAATATGGGAAAACCTAGACAGACCAAGAGATATTGTGGTGGACCCTGTTGGAAGGTGAGAACTTTTCTCTTAAGACTGCATTGATACAATTCCTGTATGTCATTACATTTTGATTCTTCATGACAGTGATATTCCTGAAAGTTTGCTGTTATAATTTTATACATAATTTTTAAAAGTCTGTAGAGTTCATTCTTATGTGCTGATACTTATGGTCTTCATAAAACAAAGACCCAACCCTAATATTCTGTATGCCCAATATCCTTAAAAGATTAATTCAGGGATAGACAATGTAGTATTCTCTAATGTTGAGAATAAACAAAAGACAATCCAGTGTTGCATTTTGTACCAGACTTGGCCATTGGTCATGATACTGTAGCTACAGCTAATAGGGGTGAATGAAAATCTTTTGAAGGGTATGAATCTGCCTGCTTAACATTAATATGTCATAAAGAATAAGGAGGATGACCATATTAAAGTTATCTGCAGAAAAGGGATGAGTAACATGTAGCCGTTTTGACTAATGTGTAAGATATTGTAAATTACAACTCTCCGCATTCCTTACCTTTGGCTAACTTGGCTGGAGCTACTGTAATTTATAATTTGACACTATATGAAAAGATGCTGGCATATTTGGCAAATGTAAGCAAATACCTAAATAGCCACTGCAAAAGTGGAAAACCTTCATTGTTTAAGGTTTTCTTTTCTGTTCTGTTCTCTTTCTTTCCTAATGCAGTTAAATAAAAATTGTCAGATTAATAAGGTATAGAAGTTACACACCATTTTGGGTATTTGTTATGCAGGTTCATGTACTGGACTGACTGGGGAGCTAACCCAAAGATTGAACGTGCAGGAATGGATGCCTCTAATCGGTTGGTGATCATCTCTTCCAACCTGACTTGGCCCAATGGACTGGCTATTGACTATGAGTCTCAGCGCCTATACTGGGCGGATGCTGGCATGAAGACAATTGAGTATGCTGGCCTGGATGGCAGTGATAGGAAGGTAAAATAGCCACGTTGAATTGACTTCTGGGAAAGGATAAATAGGAGATATGCAATGTTTGTTTACAGAAAGCATACATGTATTCTCTTCGATCCAACATGTCCCGTTCTGATGTTCAGAGGAGTTCAGTTGCTCCTCTAAAGGGACAAAATGAATAACTTTTGAGCGAAGACTAAGACAGTGAAAAGTATGGAAAACTATGCTGTGTTGTTGAGACAGGCTTAGACTTCCCCTGGTGCCCATAATAATTCTCAGCCAGGTCCCTAAAGGTCCAGCACATTTGAAAGGGATCAGGATGGGAAAAGTTGCTCTACAGTTTGTCAAACATGAAGGCAGATATACAGTATGTGTCCCAGGATAATGTTGCAAGTTTTAATCTGGGTCGGTCACCAGGACCAGAGGTCTGGTCTTCTGAAGTTTCCTGAGGATGGGCTCCGACATGAGGCCAAAAAACTCTGGTCCTGATGACCGATCCAGATTGGATTCCACAGATTGGATAGTGTGTGTGTGTGTGTTTTCTGTCGAATTCTGTCTCCCTTCATTTTCATTTATCAGCAAAAAATGTTATACACACACACACAAATATATATATATATATATATATATATATGTGTGTGTGTGTGTGTGCGTGTGTGTAACATTTTTTGCTGATAAATGAAAATGAAGGGAGACAGAATTCGATATATATTTATATATATACCCTGTTTCCCCAAAAATAAGACATCCCCTGATAATAAGCCCAATCGGGCTTTTGAGTCCATGGCAATAAGGCCAAGCACTTATTTCAAGGTTCAAAAAAATATAAACAGGGTCTTATTTTCGGGGAAACACGGTATTTATTTCAAAGAGAAGCGGTCAATTTATTCAGGCGAGGAACAGCCCAGCCAAGAGATCGTCTTGGAGGAGAAAGCTCTTTCCCTCTCCAAAAGAGACCCCTGGGGAGGAAGGGAAGCCCCCCTTGGAGACACCAACAGGCTCAAAGGAAGCTGATGCAGGAGGAGACAATCTGCTTCTGGCATGCTGCTGCATCTGATTCTGTGCCTGTTTTACACTCATCCTGCATCTCATCCTCATTGTCCTCATCTTCCTCCTCCTCCTCCTCCTCCTCCTCCTCCTCCTCCTCCTCCTCCTCCTCCTCCTCCTCATCGGCAGCCTCGCAGTGCATTTCCTTTGCGATCAGCTGCCTGGCCAGCTTGATGCTCTGCGCTTCATTGTAATGCATTTTCCTCTTCATTTCAAACTCCCTCAGATATTGATTGGGAGCAATTTGCCTCACCCATTTGGACTCACTCTTTACGGAGCTCGGATCTACTGGACAGACTGGCAGACGAAAAGCATCCAGAGTGCTGACAAAAGGACAGGGCTGGATCGTGAGACTCTACAGGACAACCTAGAAAACCTTATGGACATCCATGTCTTTCATCGGCAGAGACCTGCAGGTATGGAGGTCTTCTGCATCAAGATAAGAAGTTATACACATCTTTGGGCTCTAGAAAGAAAGAGTTTCAGGTTTTTCATTCTACTCTGAAAGCGCCATAATGTTTATGGTACCACTAGATGGCACCCATTGATACCCACCGAATCCCCTTTTTTAATTCTACAGGTAGTCCTCAACTTATGACCACAACAGGGACTGGAAAATTAGTTGTTAAATGGTGTGGTCATAAGTGAGGCATTATGTGACCACAGCCAATTTTACAATCTTTTTTGCTGTGGTCTTTAAGCAAACATCACCGCAGTCATTAAGTGAGACATCACGGGACTGTGACTTGCGTGACCTTCCCCACCAACTTTCCCAATTGATTTTGTTTGTCAGAAGCTGGTTGGAAAGGTTGCAAATGGCAGTTATGTGACTGCAGGACACGGCAATTGTTGTAAATGCTCTAAAGGATGCCAAGTGCCCAAATCATGATCACATGACTGTGGGGATGCCATAAATGCAAGGACCTGTTATAAGTTACTCTTTTTCAATGCAATCATAACTTTGAATGTTTGCTAAATAAGTGGTCGTAAATCAAGGACTACCTGTAATGTTATTATCTTTTTTTTTAAATTAGGCAGGACCACATGTAAAAGCAGTTGGAACCATGCTAGATTTTATTTTGTTTATACATTAAGCTACATTAGAGCAGTAATTAAATTAATTTAATTCAGTTAATGGAAGAGATTGGATAACCATTTGTCTGAAATGGTATAGGGTTTCCTGCCTAAGCAGGGGGTTGGACTAGAAGACCTCCAAGGTCACTTCCAACTCTGTTATTCTAAGACACATATTTTTAAGTATTATCACTCTACCTTTGTTAGATTAAAAACTATAAATCGGTATGAACTTTTGATGAGCTGGGGATTTTGCTGAAAGATTTGGAACCCTGAAGCATCAGTTGGTGCATCAGTTTGTTTTTATGGAAAGTACTCTTTTAGCCAATTCAGATATATATATTTATACCTATAGAATTTTGTAAACCACAGTTATTCCTAATCACTTTCTTTTGATACATGGTTTCGCTACTATCTCTTTCAGTGCATACACCGTGCCACATTAATAATGGTGGTTGCAGTCATCTTTGTCTCTTGGCTCCACTTCCTAAAGGCTACAGCTGTTCTTGCCCTACTGGCATCAACCTACAACCAGATGGCAGAACATGTTTATCTGGTGGGTCTCTTATCTTCTGTGATTCTATTAGTCCCTGGAAGAGAGTAAGGTTTCCTAAACCAGGGGTCTCCAACCTTGGCAACTTTAAGATTTGTGGACTTCAACTCCCAGAATTCCTCAGCCAGGAATTGGAGACCCCTGTCCTAAACCCCACATTCCGACCCTAGAAAAGTTATATACTCAAATTACAAGAAATATTTTACTTACGTAAATACTTGTTCTACTTCAGGTAGAATTGTATGTGTTGCAGTAGCTATTACTACTTTTCAGCCAAAAGTAGGAATAGCTTTGATGATGATGTAACGTCTACATAAAATGTGTTCCTATATAAATTAGGTCTGATCACTTACTAAAGTAGATAGAATTTGGAGGAAGCACTATGCTTTGTAGTATCAGACACATATGCATTAACAGACATCTTGGTAACGTGGAGTAGTAGTATTTGTGGAATCCTTGCTGCTTTTCAATATTATGCATTATTTTATTTCACTAATTTTAATAACATTAATTTAAACTGTAAACATACATCAGTTTACACATGAGAATGTCACTAGGATTTGTTGGAAACCAGTAATGTATCATCTGTTGAATATGATAAATACATAATTCTTGTATTGGTTTAATATATGCATAGTCTGAAGACATGAATATTTTTTTAATATACTGGACCTTACTTGTAGTGATTCTGATTATCACAATATATTTTATTTGGCTTGCATATAGTAAAGTACTATTGGTAAATTATATTGAACAATATTTTTCTTTAAGCATATGCTTATTACATAGTTGAAGAACCGCATTCAGTATTCCTTATGATCTTTCATCACATTTATGGCCCTACTTTTATGGTCTTGGATAAATTGATGGCTTTATTCATTGCCAAGATCACCTTTGCCAGCTGAAATTTTTGTTGCAGTAAGAAGGGACATTTGAGAAAAGGAATTCCTGTAATTATGCATTGAACTCCATTTTCAACTTTGCAGGAATGACTACCTTCCTGATCTTTGCAAGAAGGTCGGATATTCGTCTGGTTTCACTTGATATTCCATATTTTGCTGATGTAGTTGTCTCAGTCAACGTCACTATGAAAAACACCATCGCCATTGGAGTTGATCCTGAAGAAGGTTGGCAACATGTAGTTTAACCATTTTAGGTGGGGAATTGTTCAGGGCAGAGTAAATTTACCAGTAAATGAAAAGCAACCTGTCCAATAAGTGGTGTGATTCATGTTAAACAATATATTCCCCTATGTTCATGAAATCATTGTAAAAGTGGTTTTTTTAATGTCCAAGTCTTATTAAAGCAACCTTTCCCAAACTAATATGGTTCCAAATACCTTCAAATGCAACTTCAAAATTCCTATAGGTCATTTTGGCTGAAAATTTTGGGAGCTATAGTCCCAATATATCTACAAGGCACCAAATTGAAGAAAATACCCAGTTTTTAAGGGTAGCTGGAAAAAAAATCCCTGTTTTAATGCTCTTATTCGTATTCAAAAAGCAGTTTCCCCCCAAAATAATTTTCAAGACAATCGTATTCCACATAGGTTCTGCTCTGGTGCAGTGAAGTGTTTTTCAACCTTGGAAACTTTTAAGATGTGTGGACTTCACCTCAGAACATGTTGCTGTAGTACTCTAGAAGTCCACAAATCTTAAAACTGATAAAGACATGTATGTGTGTTATGCATGTATGTGTGTGAGTGTGTGTAGGTGTGTGAGTGTGTGTATGTGTATGTGTATCAGTAGTGGGTTCTAAAACCCTTTATTACCGGTTCGCACATTTATGCATGCACGCAACACTTCTGTGCATGCACAGAAGCATCCCGGGCGGGTGGGCGGAGCCTCCTGCCGCCGGAGCTACTGGTTCTTAGAACCGGGCCAAACCAAGAGCAACCCTCCGCTGATGTGTATGGAATAAAAAATATGTAATATTAATATAGTGATGGTGGGTGTCTTCATTAAATATTACATGGTACACTTATAAATAATTTGCTGTTGTTTTTGCTATTCTTTATAGGGATATAGAGATACACACTTTCTTCCTTACTTTCCTCCATCTTTGGACATTCTTTTTCTAGCAATAATAGAATAAATAATAGATTGAAGACATAAAAGAACCTGAAGACGCACTTTACAGTGTTGTTTTTCACCAAAATAATCTTACATATTTATGGACTAACAAAGGAATTTAATTTCAATAAATGAAACTAATGTTCTTATGTTTTCTCAACAGGAAAGGTTTATTGGTCAGACAGCACACTGAGGAAGATCAGCAGAGCTTCACTGGATGGGTCTCAGTATGAAGATATTATTACTACAGGTAATACATAGTTGGTTTGGTAAATATTGAACATCTGCTCCAGGCTCTTTCAAAGATATGGATTCTTTTCAATGAAGTGAACTTTTTTTTTTTGCATTATCTTCACCTAATGCAACTTCTAAATCTCTAATATAAAGGTTGCCTTGAACATCCAGTGGATATTTTGAGGAGCCAGGATGTATATACAGTATATGTTACTGACACTATAACAATAATATACGGTATTTCTTTTGATGTAGGGTTGCAAACCACAGATGGATTAGCTGTGGATGCTATTGGCCGCAAAGTGTATTGGACTGATACGGGAACAAACAGAATTGAAGTGGCTAACCTGGATGGGACAATGAGAAAAGTTTTGATATGGGAAAATCTGGACAGCCCACGGGCAATTGCATTATATCATGAAATGGGGTGAGTGCTAGTAATGGATTATCTTGTTTTCAAGGCAAAGTCTGCAGAGTAGAAGAGAACATGACAATAAGTAATATGTTGACTTTTCAATGGATAGTTTATTTGCCCCTTCTTTTCCTTTAGGTATATGTATTGGACAGACTGGGGTGAAAATGCTAAACTGGAACGAGCAGGGATGGATGGCTCTAACCGCATGGTGCTTATTAGCAACAACCTGGGATGGCCTAATGGTCTGGCTGTGGATAAAGCTGGATCACAACTATTTTGGGCTGATGCACATACTGAGGTTAGAATGACATGAGGGGCAGTCTACAATTTTAAATGTTTGGTGTAGAAAGTTGCCTCAGAGTGAAGCAATGGAATGTAAGGATGAGTATGAGATCTTAGGGATTAAGAGTAAATTTGTACATATATGCATGTTCATCACTCTGGGATTGTAACACCATTCGATGACTTGCGTGTCTAAAACACCTATAACCAATCAAACTTTATTGGTTAAACTTCATATTGGTTGATATTGTCTCAACTTCTGTTTCACTTGAATATATTTGTATACAGGTAGTCCTTGACTTATGATCACAATTGGGATCCGAATCTTGGTTGTTGAGCGAAGTGGTAGTTTAATGAGATGTCATCAGTGGTGGGTTCCTACCGGTGTGGTCCACTCTATAGCACCGGTAGCGGCCCGTTGGTGACGTCACAGTACTGGTGCGGTTGGTTGCCTGTGCCTGGGCACTGCCATTTTTTTTTTAAAAAAAATTAAATTTTCTAAAAAAAATTTCTTCTGCGCATGCCCAGAAGCCGAGCTTCCGGCACTGCACATGCGCTGCCTTCCTACCCCACAGTGAGTCCAAGCAGGGGAGGATGGCTGAGGGAGCGCGTGAGACACTGAAAGAACGGGCGGCAGGAGCTATCTCCATTCCCCTCCCTTCAGCAGTCCGAGAAGCCACGAACGGTGATGATCCTAGGCATTTTCGCACGTTTGAGGCTTCTCAAGCTGCTAAGGGGAGGGGGAATGGGCAGCAGGACCTATCTCAGTTCCCCTCCCTTCAGCAGTCTGAGAAGCCACGCCCACCCGGTCACATGGCCAGCAAGCCATGCCCACCTGGTCACATGGCTGGTAAGCCACACCCACAAAATAAGACACGCCCACAGAGTGGTAGTAAAAAAATTAGGAACCCGCCCCTGGATGTCATGTGACATTTGCTTTGCTCAATGACCATGATCCAGTTGTGGTTGTTAAGTGATTGGGCAGGTTGTTAGGCAGATGGAGTCCTAGGTAAAGGAGGTGCTTCAGGTGGTAGGGAAGACCTGGGAGGCTCCCTTCAGGAGCTAAAAATCCCCCCTGCCAAAATCTAAGCAGGATTTTCAGCTCTGAGGGAAGAGGCACTTCTGCATGACCTGTGCCATGTCTCCCGGCGCATCCCCACCACCTGCTCCTTATCTTACCATACTGGCTAATTAATCTCTGGTTGGATTTTGGCTCCTTGTTTCTGTGGCTGGATATAAAAGCCGCCTGCCGAAGGAGTTCAGCTCCCCTCTGAACATGGGAGGAACTCCCTCATTGGGGTTTAGAAACAGAGCCAAAATCCTCAAGAACCAAATAGGTTCAGTTCCCTCCATGCAAGGAAGGGAACTCCTTTGGCCGAGTGTAAGAACAGAGCCAATATCTTCAGGATTCCAGTTGTTTCTGCACCCCGCTGAAGAAGTTCACCTCTGCTTGGGATGCAGTTTCTTTCTGTCAGCTTCCAGAGACGCGAGGGAGTCCTCCTGGCAGACAGCAGCAGGTTGCAACATTTTCCGCCAGCTTCCCTATTGACTTTCTGGGGAAGCTGGTAGAGAAGATTGCAAATGGCAATCACATGCCTGCAGTGTGCTTAGCAACCAGTCATGTGTGAACAGGTTACCAAGCAACCAGATTGCCAGGGTATTAGTTTGTGGGGTGTAAAGCATCCTTTCTGTGGCTATCATAATTCTGGACTATCATTAAATGAATAATCGCAAATTGAGAACTACCTGTATTGCTGTCTGATGAGTTACAGACAAGAAGCAAAGAGAGTCAGATTTTAGAATCTAGATATGGTAGCTTGGAATCTTTCTGTGACTTGGTTCAATCTTTTATATATGTGCATTGGCTCTGAGGAAAAAAAAACTTAGGATGATGAGTTCACCCACATATCTGTCTCACATGTCTTCTTTTCAAAGTGGAAGTGGAGCACTGAAATTCACTGTTGATTTTCTTAAAGGTATGCCCTGATGAGGCGCCCATAGGACAGCATTATTGATAGCTAGATTCATACAATAAATTAAATCCTAATCTCAGAATAGCAAAGTCTATTTCCTATGTTCTCATAACCTGCTGATCAGTGGTGAAATGTAAAATTTTTTGCCATCGGTTCTGTGGGCGTGGCTTGGTGGGCGTGGCTTGGTGAGGGCCATGTGATTGGGTGGGTGTGGCCATTTTTTAAAAGCATTTTTAACTAAAAAAAGTTTTAAAAAAGTTCCGACGATCAGCTGTGACAATCGTCAGAACCTTTTTTTTACTTTTTAAAAGCATTTTAACTACCCATTCGCCAGAACCGGTAGTAAAAAATGCTTTTAAAAAGTAAAACAAAAAATGTTCCAACAATCCCGTGATCGTCGGAACTTTTTTAAAAAAACTTTTTAAAAGCATTTTTTACTACGGGTTCGTCGAACCAGTAGCATTTCACCCCTGCGTGCTGATCCAAACACATAAGATGGAGTGATCAACACAACATGCTGACAACTGGGTAGACTCCTATTTCAGCCTGGTCCAGAGTGTTGTGGAAATCCAACCGATCAATGGTTGATTCACTGCATAGCATAGTTGGGAAGTCAAGATAAGCTTTGCTGACTTCATTTCTTCTGGCCTGGCCTTTCTTTTCTTTTTTGTCTTATGGAATCCTTGGGTGAAATTGAAATATAGTTTAGCAGAATGCTAGAAATAAGCATCTAGATCACACTGTTCTTGGCTTCTTGGATCCTAGGAAGAGTCGCTACCTATTGGAGGCCTCTGAACCCGTAATCAGAAGTCTCTTGACATTCCAACCTTCTGTTCTTTTCAGCGTATTGAAGCTTCAGATCTAAACGGTGCAAACCGCCACACCCTGCTCTCCCCAGTGCAGCACCCTTATGGCCTAACTCTATTAGATTCTTACATCTATTGGACTGATTGGCAAACAAGAAGCATTCACCGAGCTGATAAGAACACTGGTGCTAATGTCATCTTGGTGAGAACAAATCTTCCTGGATTAATGGACATCCAGGGCATTGACAGAGGGAGACCTCTTGGTAAGTTTTCCTATTTTCTTTAAGCCAGACTTCCTGAATTTTCATGGGCATGCTTTAATTCTTAAATAACTCGTGTATTTATGGAAATAACTCATGAAAATAACTCATTTATTTATTTATTTTTAAAAGCAACCAGCATGCTTATCTGGTCTCCAGATATTTTCTGTAGATTTTACTCCATTGTTTATTCTTACTGTTCAAGCACAATTCCTTAGGCCTCGTTTGCCTGAGAGTTATATCTGGAGGGCATCAGCCTGAGGAAAGCTATACTGAATTAATATTAGCCTTTTTGATGGTAATCTCAGATACGATCCATTTCTCCTAAGGTACTAACAAATGTGGCATGAAAAATGGAGGTTGCTCCGATCTCTGCCTCCCAAACTCTGAAGGCTTCTCATGTGCCTGCCCTACTGGAATTCAACTGAAGATTGATGAAAGATCTTGCGATCCTTCTCCTGAAACCTACTTGCTCTTCTCTAGCCGGGGCTCCATCAGGAGAATCTCACTAGATACTAGTGATCACATTGATGTTTATGTCCCTGTCCCAGAGCTGAACAATGTTATCTCCTTGGACTATGACAGTGTAGATGGCAAGGTTTACTACACAGATGTCATATTAGATGTCATTAGGTAGGTATCTTCCAAATTCCTCATTGTATGTTAATTAGCTACATAATCATATCTTTTCCCCCCCAAACTGTTCTTTGTCAAAGGGATCTGCCCTATGGAAAAATATTTAGGGAGAATGTTCTTCTTATTGTCTATGGCAGGGGTCGGCAACCTTAAACACTCAGAGAGCCATTTGGGCCCGTTTCCCACAGAAAACACCTGGAGCTACAAAACTCTTCCTGTGCCTGACTATTTCCTGAGTGGCCACAAAACTAGCATATAAGATTCTGTTTTCTTCTGAAACTTTTCTTTTCTTGGATTTATCCATGATTGGCCTATCGGGGGTTGAAAAGCTTAATAAATTGCGCGTCTATGGGTGTTGCACATTGGCAGTTGCGACGCATATTTTGAGCAACAGGGAGCCGCAGCAGAGGGATGAAAGAGCCACATGCGGCTCCAGAGCCGCGGGTTGCTGACCCCTGGTCTATGATATCTTCTTCCAGGAGAGCAGATCTAGATGGCAGTAATATGGAAACTATTATTGGCCAAGGACTAAAGAGAACAGATGGTTTGTCTGTGGACTGGGTAGCTCGAAATCTATATTGGACAGACACTGGTCGCAACACAATTGAAGTTGCAAGACTGGATGGAAGCTGCAGGAAGGTGCTGATAAATAACAGTCTGGATGAACCACGGGCAATTGCTGTCTTTCCTAGAAAAGGGTAAGTGACTGTATTAGCAGTATGTCAGTATTAGCAAAAATATTTATTTAAATAATTTATTGCATTAGGCACAGATATTCTCTTCTTTTGGTACATCAGCCAAAAAGGTAAGTGTAGAGCAACTTTCCCGACCTGGTGCCTTCAAGATATTTTGGGCTATTGTTCTCACTAGTTAAATTATCACTAGTTATGTTATATTATCAAGAGGGAGTTGTTACACTTGGAGGATGCCAGGTTGAGGAAGGAATAGAATGAGTAGGAAAGAAAAAAGCAAAGGATTTGCTAAAATAGAGGTCTGCCTTCAGACATCAGGCATATGAATTTCTTTGGTGGACAGGCCATTTTTTAGAGCTGACTGACATGTACCATTTTGCATTTGTTTATTTTCTTCCAGATATCTCTTCTGGACTGACTGGGGACATATTGCTAAAATTGAGCGGGCAAACCTGGATGGTTCTGAACGAAAGATATTGATCAATACTGATTTAGGCTGGCCCAATGGACTGACTTTGGATTATGACATCAGAAGGTCAGTATAACCTTGCATTTCAAAATTATTGACTGGAGAATTGTTGTTATTTTTTTTAATTCCTTTTTTTTAAAGGCAAGTTTCCAGCTGCCTTAGAATCAGAAATTGTAACTGAGAGAAAGAAAGTTTCAGAAGTGGATATTAGTTTAACTTCCATTCTTTCTCTTCTTCTAGGATTTATTGGGTAGATGCTCATCTAGACCGCATAGAAAGTGCTGATCTTAATGGGAAATTGCGCCAAGTGTTGATCAGTCAAGTTTCACATCCCTTTGCCTTGACACAGGTACAAAGGAAGGTGGGGTGGTGAATGCTGAAATGAAATTTAACTTCTAAGCAAATGGTTTGTTTACTTTGGGCACAGAGGACAAAGTTTGTACAGGGCTCTTTTTTCTTTATCCTGTATATCAGCCTGTTAAGTGATGCTATAATAATTTAAAGCAGGGGTCCCCAAACCTGGCAACTTTAAGACTTGTGGACTTCAACTTCCAAAATTCTCTGGCTGGAGAATTCTGGGAGTTGAAGTCCACAAGTCTTAAAGTTGCCAAGTTTGAAGACCTCTGAGTTAAAGAGAGGTAATGTAGTACAGTTCAGCTAATGTGCAGATGGTTGGAAACAAATTTTTTTCATGACAGAAGAGTCAAGGAACAATATTGATTCCTTAGATGTATTTAAGGCTTTTGATTCTCTGGAAATCCAATTTTCAAAACAAGTATTGATGAAATTTAAATTTGGGACCAGTTTTTGTAAGATGATTGAACATATTGATTGATCAACTAAAGACTAAACAGCTATTATTCAGATCCTATTATGATTTTAAGAGATATGAAGCAGGGTCATACTTTATCACTTTTATTATTTAAGCTAGCCCTAGAAGCATTGGCAATAGCACTCAGACACAATAATCAGATTTGTGGGATGAAAATGGGAGATATTTGCGGACAATTCTGGGAGTTGAAGTCCACAAGTCTTAAAGTTGCAAAGTTTGAAGACCTCTGCTTTAGGGGATTCAGTAGTATATAAATCTTTATAATATTTAGGTATGCCTATTACTAAAATATTAACACAATATTTACAAAAATTGTATACCAACATAGAAGAAATTAAGTAAGAAAATGAAAAATTGGGCTTTAAAATATTTCAATATTGTTGGGTGAATTGCAGCAGTAAATAGGTAAATTCTTACAAGGCTTAACTTTTTATTTCAATGCCTCCCAATGATATTTTATTTTATTTTATTTTATTTTATATTATATTTTATTATTTTATTTTATTTTATTTTATTTTTTATTTTATTATTTTATTTTATTTCATTCTATTTTTTATTATTATTTATTTTTTTATTTTATTTTATTTTTTATTTTATTTTATTATTTTATTTTATTTATATTTTATTTATATTTTATTTTATTATAAAATATTATTATTTTATTTAATAAAATATTATCAACATAAAAACTAAAAATTTAAAAAGAGAGAAGCAATGTTAAAAATTAATTAAGCTTTTTGTTTTAATTTAATTAATCAAAATAATTTCAGAAGAGACTTTAACACACTGGCAAAAAATGAGAGTCAATAAAATAACTTATGTTAATGTAGTTACTTGGTGTTAATTGAAAAACGTAATATGTTGAAAAAAATATAGATGAGAACAAGTTTTAAGTTTACACAATCCCATTTGATTCCTCTCTGTTTATTACATAGTATTTTAATCCTTTGTTTGCCTGTTTCCTGAGCAGCAGGATAGGTGGCTGTATTGGACAGACTGGCAAACAAAATCTATTCAACGTGTGGACAAATACTCTGGTCGTAATAAGGAGACTGTGTTAGCCAATGTAGAAGGACTTATGGATATTATTGTGGTTTCTCCTCAAAGGCAAACAGGTATATGCAATCACCTGGGTTTCTTCATTAATTCATTGTCAGATTAACAAGTGATGTATTCTCTAAACCAGCCTTCTGCAATCCAGATGGTTGGATTAGAACTCTCATGAGAGGTGGCTGGAGAATTTGGGGGCTGTTAATAATCAAAATACAGAGAATCTCTTTTTCCTTTTCCCTCTTGATGAACGATTCTGAATTGTCTCTATTGCCTTTCTATGGATTCAGGTGAATAAAATAGTTGAAAGCATATCATTATGGAAAGCAATTTTGGATTTAGGATCATACTTGTGAAATTATCTGCATTCCCTTCGGACACAAAAGCTGGGGATAATGGCTTTGCCATACAAAGTATAGGAATACACCTGCCTTTCAGCTCTGGCTGTTAGCTACTATTAGCCCACATTGATTAAACAAAACTCAGGGTGGTACAATTAATGAATTAGGCAAGAAGTATGTAAGAAAACCTACACCTCCCTTGTTGTTTATGCCCCAACCCACTCAAGGGAAAACACATGTCAGATGTTGAAAAGTACAGGATTTTGATCCAAAGCATTAAGGAAGTGGTAGCTGTATGGCAGCAAGTGATTACGCCCGACCGCCACTTCTGGTATGCTTTATGAAACTTTTCTGAGTATGGCTATCTACTGTGTGAGCCCAGAAGAGCAAAGCTTGCTGAAGGAATAACCTCAGGTACAGCATACATGTCGGATTGGCAAAACAAAGCAAAAACCTACTCCTCATTCTGAATCCTGGTATTATTGCTGCTATGTTCCAATTCATTTCCTTTCTTAACTCCCATACTAGCAAATTGCTCTTATTCATTTCAATAGGATTTGGAGTAAACTGCTGCATTTGAAAATGAGGCCGCAAACTTGCCAGTTATTCCTCTTCTTCAGCATCCTGAAGAGAGGATGAAGAGAGACATTCATATATTTTTAGACAGCCAGCAAAATAGAGGCCCCATACACTTTGTATATCATCATGACTCATGACAAGCATTTGACTTTTTAAAAGTTTAAAATAGTCTGTGTGGTTTTTGCTCTTAAGTGTTTATTCCTTTGGGTCTTGGAGAAAGCATGGTGTTTCATATTCTGTGATGTACTGTAGGTAACTTCGGTCAGGAGAATATTCATTTAAGATATTGGCACTTAGGTCAGAGGAGATTCTTCTCACTATACCCTAATATATTTTGGGTAAGGGAACATGAAGTTCTATGCTAGGGAGGAGAAAACTATATCTTTTGTGAAACATCTGGTCTGTATCTTCTAGGCACAAACATTTGTGGAGTGAATAATGGAGGCTGTACCCATCTCTGCTTTGCCAGGGCTTCTGACTTTGTTTGTGCATGTCCCGATGAACCAGATGGACGGCCTTGTTTTAATGGTAAGTTGTTTGTATACTACACCACCCAGCATGAATCATAGTCCATGTTTTCTCTTATTAAAAGCTGCTTGAGAAAAATGGTTTCGTTCCCTTAAATAAGCTACAGCTATTAAGTACCTCTTTGGTAAAAGCATTCAAATGCCTAGGGCAGTGATGGCGAACCTTTTTTCCCTCGGGTGCCAAAATAGTGTGCGCACATGCTATCGCACGCTCGTGCGTGCCCACACCCATAATTCAAAGCTCCCCACTTGCCCCATCCCCTTGTGCATGCGTGTGTGACCCCCCCACTCCCCCATTTCCCGATTTCCAGTGGGCCCAGTAGGCCCGTTTTTTGCCCTCCCTAGGCTCCAGAGGCTTTCTTGGAGCTTGGGGAGGGCAAAAACACCCCCCCGCCACCCCGGAGGCCCGCCAGAGGCCAAAATCGTCCTCCCAGAGCCTCCGTGCAAGCCAAAAATCAGCTGGCGTGGACATACATGCACGCTGGAGCTGAGCTAGGGCAACGGCTCGCGTGCCGGCAGATATGGCTCCGCGTGCCACCTGTGGCACCCGTGCCATAGGTTCGCCATTACTGGCCTAGGGACAAGAGAGTACTATTTTGTCTTTTTTTTTTGCACTGTTTTATTAAAAAATGTTAAGTATTTTTTCCTTGAGAGGATTCTTCCGTCTTTCAGATGTCCCATATATACCTTCTTCAATTCTTTAATCTTTGAATACAGTACAATTCAGAACAGTTTGTTACATTTCACTGGTAATTTGTGTGTAGTGATTTCAAACATTTTCCCACACATAATATTAGATGTAATTTAGGAATCATTCATTGGTAGATAAAATAAGACCCTTCTGATACATGTTTTCCATTGCATTTACACAAGTTCTAGATGCCTGGCAAACTAGAAGTGCTTATTTCTCATTTTTGTTCTCACAGTACAGCACTACATATTGCATTACAAGAAGAATGTTATACGCTTCTGCTATCTCTTGAATAATGAAAAAGTTTATAGTTCCATAAATAAAAAGATCAGGCTTCATCGTCTCCTTTGTCTCGCGTTATTTTCCTTTCTCTTCTGTCTAGTTCCTAGCATGGGGCCTCCAAATCCTGAGACAACTCATGTAAGCAAAAGGAGCCAGACTTCTACTGACAGATTTAAAACTCCAACAACCAAGCCCCATATTTCTGTGGAAACAATAGAAGGAAAGTGAGTGGTTCTGTTTCTTGAAAGTGATTGAGAGGGAAATGTGGGGTCCAATCTCTTTTTTAAATAGGGTCCTCTCTATCTATTTTTTTTTAACTGCCAGATTTTGGACATCATAAAGTTGTATACCTCTTTATCAGATGATAAGGGATCATAGCTAATCTGTTAATTCCAACCATTCAGATATAGCACTGCATTCTTCTTCCCTTATAGTGACAGTTCATTGTGCTATATTAAACAAAGGTTTTTCTAATAATAACAGCAGCAATAACTTTGGGCTATAAAGGTTATTCTTTTTACCTAGTTTTCTGCTTTATCTTGGTTCAATTTAACACAGTTTCTAATAGGAAGATGGCTTCATTTGAAGTTCAGCATCTACTTTTTCTTGTTGTTATATAGCTGCTCTGACAAGAAAGTTGGTCAAGGTTTGTGCAACCGAGCAAATGAAGCAATATTGGCAACTGCAGGTGAGTTTTTCATGTTTGTCATCGCAAGGATTCAAGAACAATAGAAATGATCAACTATTGCTATAATTAAGTTGGAGCCACTGAATGAAATTATGTAGGTTGACAAAAGAGTAATGTGTTTAGTTCGCTATCTTGCACCTCACCTGTTTTATTTTGCAACTTTTCTTATTTCTTTTGCTCAATAAATCTTAGTGGGCACTAAGATGCTAATACTGAATGAAACCACTGCAGATCACCTAGTGATTTCAGATACATATATTAATCTGGTTCTCTTCATCATAATCTAATAGGTTACCCCCCAAGTATGTATGATGTTGAATGGATGTTGTTGTTTTTAATATTGCTTTTTTAAAAATTTGTATTTGTTTCTTTTTAATTACATGTATTTTGATTATTCTTGTATTTTTCCCTGTTGTACGCCGCCCTGAGTCCCTTGGGAGTTGGGCGGCATATAAGAATAACAAAATAAATAAATAAATAAATAAATATAAAATGTAAATAAATACTTAACCGTCTAGGACAGGGGTGTCAAACTGGCGGCCCGTGGCCCATGTGCAGGCCACGCCCACCCTGGCTCCACAAAGGAAAAAAACCTCACGATACGCCGCAATACATCACGTGACGTGATCAAGTTTGACACCCGTGATCTAGGACACACAGGTTTTTACTACCTCGAATATATAGTTGTAAAATGACAGCATCACCCTTAATCTGACTGTTTATCTTCTTTCAGGAGAAGGGCTACATGTCAGTTACATCACTGGAGGTCTTCTCAGTATACTAAGTATTCTGCTGCTGATTGGTGCTGTGATTCTATACAGGTAATTCTATACCTTCCTTCAGTCTTTCTGAATTAATGTATCAGAACACTTTAAGCACATGCCAGGATTTCTTTGAATTCAGTACTGTAAATTATAAGAAAATTTATCATTTTACCTTGCAAAACTAATAGATGTGACAGTGTAGTATTCTTACAGGATAACGGGAGTTTAGAAGCAAGATAATGCTAGACAATAAAGGCCAGATGCTTGTTTATTTACATAACTTAATTTGTAAGAAAACCTTCCTTTTCATATACTTCTGTAAAATTCAAGATAGG
Organism: Diadophis punctatus similis; assembly: GCA_023053685.1. Classification (NCBI taxonomy): domain Eukaryota; kingdom Metazoa; phylum Chordata; class Lepidosauria; order Squamata; family Dipsadidae; genus Diadophis; species Diadophis punctatus. The sequence continues at coordinate 262,743,850 of JALIGW010000001.1, read as the reverse complement.
TAGGATAAGTGATAACAGAATTTCACATTCCAAGGATTGGACTTCTATTATCTATGTATGCTGTATCTGTGTATGCTGCCTGATAATTGTAAGTAGGCATATAATGGAATATTAAACATGCTTTGGTTTAAATCTTTCATTTTTGAATGGATATTTACCTTGTTTGTGAATGGCATTGTTTATTACTTTGCCAGGATGAAACAAAATACACTTTGTCTCTTTTAAATGTACCAATTTGTAGTCAGATGTACCAATGACTATACAATTAACTGAAGAGATCTGATGAAGTATACATTATATTGCCATGAATTTCACTAGGGGTTTTTGGTGTAGGGATGAGGGTTTGTCTGTAGAACTTTCCAAGAGCTAATGTTTTTAAGGAAATGCATCGAGATGCAGAGTGGCCTTGGACTAGTCACACGTTCTCACTCTGAACTGTCTACTGCATTGTTGACATGGAAATAAAAGGGAGATCTCCATGGTAGCAGTAAATGTGTAGATCAGAATCTAATAAATAGAAAAAAAATCTCTTTATCATATTGTTCCTGCAGGCATAAGAAATCCAAATTCACAGATCCTAATCTAAGTAATCTGACCTACAGTAATCCCTCTTATCGGACATCTACCCAAGAAGTGAAGATTGAAACAATTCCCAAGCCAGCCATATATAATCAGCTCTGCTTTAAGAAGGAGGTAAAGAGCTCTTTTCAGAACTTGATATTAATCTGCTGTGGCATTAAAAACAAATTGTAGTAGCGTAATTTATTTGCATTATTGGAATCCTTAGCTGCCTTAGGCAGTCAGAAAATTGGAACATCTTGTTTTAGTTATATTAATTATAGTCTTTGCTGCTTTAGTCTTAGGCTTTTATAATCTGTATCTTCCACTTTGAGTTGGTCCAGCTGATCTGATGTGCCCTGTGTCTATTGGTGCTTTGCTACCCATTAATATTATGGTTGAAGGAAACCAATAATAGGTTTAAGAGTTTAGCCATGATTTCTTTTGGTGCTGAAGTCTCCTCTGTTTCTTCCTCAGCATCTTTCTCACCCCTCTGATAGCCTTTCACCATTCCTCTTTTGACCATCCACAGCCTCATATCAGGTATCATAGCTCTCTTGCAACTTCCACCTCCCTTATTTCTGTTAAGTTAAGTGACCTAATGCTCTCTGATATAACTTCTGCTTGGCTAACTTTCTGCTTTGTGTTGTTGAACTACTGTTGTTTCTGCCCTTAGAAAGAAGTACTGGAAATTCTTTTATCATTGCCCTAGTTATGTCATTTTATACTGCCTGAATTTTGTTTTTACATTTGCATCTCGCACGTAATCAAAAAGTGATCAGCCAAAAGAGGCCTTTTGAAAGAGGTGATGCGTGATCCAGAGAAAAACTACTTTACCTTGAATAGTTCTCTTCTTTCCTATGCATCTTGCTCAATTTGGAGACATATTACCGTGTGCCGTTTGTTTTTATACTAAAATTAATTATGGATTGCTTGGTGTGGTACTTCTCATTTTCAATAAAGATTTTCCCTTGGACATTTTTAATATTGCATAAATCAGATATTGGCAATATTTCTAATTTTTACTGTACTTCCTCTACTGAAGATTAGACGCAAATTCTCAGATCTGTGGACAGGGAGGGTCTCCATAAGATATATGTAATGGGAAACTTCTGCACTTGTTATTTTGGTCAGTTAACAGATTAACAAATTAACAGATTAACAGAGTCGGAAGGGACCTTGCAGGTCATCTAGTCCAACCCCCTGTATAATATGTATGGTATTGATTCCTAGTTTAATAATTGCTTATATTAATAAGATTTTGCTATGTCATTGTTTCTACAGTAGTAGTTCCTCATTTGTAGTTTCTTCCAATTTTTCAATTACAAGATTTTTGCTTGTACTTTTTACTATTGTTCCTCAATATATTTATTGCTTCTTTTACTAACACTTAAGTAAACTGAATTTGCAAAAGCATTTCTCAGAGGTTAGTAGGCTAGATCGTATTTCATACTTGCAGAATGTTACAAATTAAGAGAAATTTACAACAATGCATTACTATTTGATATTGAGCTCTAAAATGCTCAAAAACTTTTTTTGCCTTCCATAAATCATTCTCAAATGTGTGCTTCCTTTCTCAGATTTGTCAAGTAAGAATGTTTTGCATATCTTAGTAACATTTTGCTTTTGTGAGTTTGTTTCATTCTTTGCTTCCTCATCATTTACATTTTAAGAGTCAAAGGAAAGTTTTTCTATCTGTAGTTAATCTGACTAAGAGACTGTGTTTCTTTGCATTTAATCCAGGTGTGTCCAAGCTTTTGACTTACCTGGGCTGCATTTGGGTGAAGAGCAATTGTCTCGGGCAGCATATAAAATATATAATACAGTTCACATATATAAATAACAAGCTTCCTCTATTTTTAAATAATTTTTATTATATCTTGTGGGGCTGCATTATTAACTGTCAAGGGGGCCCATAGACTACAGGTTGGACATGCTGATTTAACTTATCTCACCTAAGTGATTCTAGGTATGGCTTACAGGATTAAAATTCATTCTTTCTCCCCCCCCCCCACCTCTCACACACACACAAATCTACCCAAGGAACCTTGACTCCACTCATCACCACCACCAACAAAACACGTTCAGTCTATCCCAGATGTCTGTGGAAACAGTCAAGTCTTGCAGAAAGCTAACAGTTTCCAACTGTTAGCTTTCTGGGAGGTGGGGATGCTGTACCATAGGACCTGTGCTGCTACTGAAAAGGCACAACTTGGTCCAACAAGTTTACATTGTTTAATGGAAGGGATCCAGAACCCGTCCTCTCTAGTTCTGGTGGGGTGAGCAGAAACAATGGGAGAAAGGCGATCTTGCAAATAGCCTGGTCCTATGTTACAGTGGGCTTTATAGGTGATGACTATTACTTTGAATTGCACCTGGGAGCCCACTTACCAATATTGTTTAGAATCCATCTGTAGATCCACTTTTCCCCCATAGGTTGTTTTGTTTGTAGCACACTGTTAAATCTGAATTAATTCCAATCGGTCTTCAATATTTGAAACTATATTTCTTGACTCCACTAGTCTTCATATTTGGAGGGCACCAAGCTGGGAATGTCTGATTTAGATGGGACTATGATGATTTGTTGGGAAGATTATCTGCCCCATGAGTTGGAGGGTATAGTCTATTGTTTGTTTATTCAAGTGACAAGAATTGGTCTTTTAAAAGTACTCTGCTTTTTATACTTGACTGTAAATATGTCTTGGTATTATTTGTTTGCAGACTGGTCCTGATCATAGTTACACCAAGGACAAGATCAAGATTGTTGAAGGAATATGCCTCTTATCCAATGATGAATCTGAATGGGATGATCTTAAACAGATAAGAAGCTCTCGGGGATGTATTCTCCGCGACCATGTATGCATGAAGACTGACACAGTCTCTATCCAAGCCAGCTCTGGCTCACTGGGTGACACTGAAACTGAGCAACTGTTGAAAGAAGAGCAGTCAGAATGCAGCAGCATCACTGCAGCCTCTACTCCTGAATGTCATGGCTCCCTTCCAGACACAGGCTGGAAGCACCAGCGCAAACCCTCAACAGAAAGTGAAGTCTAAAAAATATGCAGAGACTTGTCCCTCCTACTGTCATCCTTCACATTGATGAAATAGGATCCTGCCTTCTATTCAACGAAAAAGTTTGGAGTCCAGAGACTTCCTTTGCAGAAGCATTTGAGCTGGACTGTGCCTTTGAGGCAGATGGAACACAGCTAAGAGAACCCTTTTCACTCACTGCTAGATCATGTTTATTTATACGTCCTTTCATCCTAGAAGCTGTGGTGTTGAATCTAGTAGCAGTTTCTTTTTCACTTGGATCTGACACAGCTTTCATCTGGGCTTGTGAATAAGCTGGTCAAAGATTCCAAATCTTCAGTGGCCAGTTTTATGAATTTAGCCATAATTGATACCTGTTACCTTTTCTCAGAGGCTATTGGCACTAACTGGTTTTTGCACTGTACTCCTTCTGTTTTAAGAGGAAAGGCTTAGGTCCAATTGAACTGCCTGAAGTGAGCAAGGGAATACAAGAACAGGTCACTTTCACAGGTTCTGTACAGGGAGAGCAAATACATCTGAAACTTAATTGCAAGGGACAATAAAATATCACCACCATTTTTACAAACTGGGAAACCACTGCTGCGTCTAATATAGGATGTGAGGAATTTAAGAGGGTAAAGTCTTAGTCTGTTGCTGGCAACAGTCATTGGTCCTGTGACATCCATTATAATACCTTTTTTAAAATATAGATAGAACTTACAAATCTGTTTCCTGGATAGACTGTTTTTCCCCCCATTTTCACTGGGCTTCCATTTAGTTTTGACCTGCAAGGGAAATTCTGGTGCAGTTATTTAATCATTCTTATTACCTGGTTCACAGGGCCAACTGCTGAAAAACTGTGCTGCTGAAATATGTGTGGAACACAAAAGCAGTGTATTAGGTTTAAGTATTTGGAACAAAATTGGTGTAGCAAAAACCCAGTTCCAATTTTCTGTTGAAAAATAGGGATCTTCTTCTAACTTATTTTTTGCCAGTCTTTTCTGGAAGGAATAACTTAGCTGCACCTTTTTTCTCATATTTACTGTATTAGTTGAGCAGACAAAATGTGGTGTCAAAAAGTGGGTGGGTGTAATTAAAAAATAATGTATGTGGATAGGAAATAATGCAGTCAAGGTGACAGATGGCACACTACAAATAATTTGCTTACATAAAAATCCTTCCCTTTTAACTACATCAAAAATGATGCTATTACTCATTCTATGCTATAACAAAAAGTCAAAAGCTGAGAAACTGCCATTTCACAATATGCACGGTGGGTAATGACTTACACAACAAATAAGTGTTTTGCACATTGTCCAAACTTTGACAACACAGAAGTTCTACGGAAGTCCTATCTAGAACTATTAACCATATGAGGTATTCTCTGGGAAAATGTGATTGTCTCATTCTAGTCCTGCAGCTGCTCCCCCATGGTCAGTGAAAGATGCATGGACAATGGTTGTGTCCCTGTGACATCAGTCTTGGTGAAGAGCACAAATTTCCTGTGTCCAAACTACTCATCCACCTGCTTTCTGCTTTCTGCATTGTTCAAGCAGGAAGGCAGGAAAAATTCAAATGGATTAATGGACCACTGCAAGATTATTTTTACCTCTGTTCAAAAGCATCATGTTGTAACTTTATTACATAATTTCTTCCACTGAAAGAATATAGCTTTCTCTTCTTTTCCAAACATATACTGCAAGTTGACTTAACAATTTCCACACTCGAGTATTGGATAAATCATCCAGAATAATAATACATGCAGAAAAATGTTTCCCTGAGCATGTTCAAAGGGATCCTTTCAGTACAGAGCTTGGTCATAGCAGCTGTATAATGGCCGCAAGGATGGCTGCTGTTGTGTACGTATTCAGCTGTTTTAAGTAGTATATCCTTCCATTTTCTTTGCCAGTTCTAAGCAGCAAGATCAGATGAGAATTTATGAAATCCAATATTTCTGGGGGGCATGAAATTGGGGAAAGTTGTTGAATTGACTGTCTTTTCAGTTTCAGGCTCTTATCTATTCAGATTTGACTGTTTATTGACCATTGTTTTAGTGTATGATAAATTAATCTTTAAACTCTAATGATGGAGTTCCATGGATGGACATGCATTGTCTATTTTATGCTATATTTCCATAACTGACTGTTCCTATGCTGATACTTAATAAGTGCCATATTCTCTGTACCTTCATCTCTTTGAATTCTGAATGTCATAGGGGGCAGAAGGGGAAACATAGCCCTACCTAAAACATTATTTTCCATAAGTATCTAAGACTATTCTCTTCAGAAAGAGATCTTACTAAAAGTCAGATAAGTAAAAATTTACTTAAATTTTATGAGCATGTGAACCCTAGACTGTGGGATTAAGTGGCTACTAGCTCTTAAAAATGGATTATTCTGTAGAACAGTTAACATTGCTTCTATTTTTGCATTACAATCTTTCTGAAAAAGAAAGTTGACTGACTTACGTAATCTGGTCAAAGGTTTCAATGCATTGAACTGTACTTTCCAGATTTATCACTCTAGTGTGATAATAGGTATACATTGAAAAAGAATAAGTACACCTTCCTTGTGCAGTTCTTTTTTTGAAAACAAAATTACCTTGCTTAATAACTGTCCGGTTTAGCAACCATTTGAAGTTACAATGCCAAAGTCAGATTTTAGAAAAAATAACTTTATGATCAATTCTTATGCTTACAACTGTTGCAGCATCTCCACACTACCGTGATCACCATTTGAGCACTTCACAACCAGGCATTTACAGCCATCACACCATCCCATGATCACTATTTGCACGCTTCACAATCAGCTTCCAATAAGCAGTCAATGAAGATGTAAAGTCACAAATTGCAATTGGTGGTAATGACTTCCCATGGGGATAAATCTGTTCCCTTAATGGCCTCATGGCTTAGCAATAGAGTTGCCAGTCCCAATTGTGGTTACCAAGCAAGGACTGCCTGTATCTGCTATACATCAGTTCAATCTGGATTTGAAAGTCTTGTTTGGTGGCATAATAGGTATACATTGGAATAGAATAAGTACACCTTCCTTGTGCAGTTCTTTTTTTTTCTGAAAACTAAATGTATTATGGTTATTTTCTAATTTCATAAAGTAAATCAAGGTATGAAACTTTTTCCAGACCAACTGGCATTTTAGTGATACACAAAAAATGCAACCTAAAGAAGAGTGGATAGGTCAGAAAGAGCTAAATTTGATCTCATTTAATTGACCTGTGGTTAATATTAGTCTCAAGCTTTGTATCTAAGAATGTAATTCTGTGACAGAAATGTTTCACCTATTTCTGATAGCCAGCTAAGAGTCTATTTTCAGTTTTCAAATTTTCCCTTTTCTTGCAGAAATCTTCTAGCTCAGAAATGTTCTTGAATTATCTTACATATCCTGCACATTTGAGATCTTCCTACAGATTTCCAATTGTATTAAAGACTGGGGATTGTGAAGACCACGGGTGTCAAACTCGCCGCGTCACGTGACGTTTCGTGATGTTTTTCCCATTCATGAAGCTGTGGTGGGTGTGGCCTGCGCGTGACACCCCTGGGAAGACCATTCCAAAATCTTTTATAAAGATGTTAGAAAGTACTAATGAAAAGGGAATCCAGACTTTTGCAATCTGCCATATATCGGTAGTACTCATTTAGTGACTGCTTCGAAGAGCGACAGTTCAGTTATAAATGTGATGAAAATTGGTGACCAATGCCTGCATTTACAACCTTTGCAGGATCTCCTCTCCCACTAAGTCACGTCTGCCATTACAGTCATTCAACATGGTACCATATTGTTTGCCTGAGCCATTTTCTTCCTTTTGCCCCCTCATAGGACAGAGATATAGCTTCTTAGCTCTTCCTGAGCTGCTTTTGTCCAAGTCCCTAAAAAGTACTAACCACAACTTAACAAGCTCAGCACTGTGACTTTAATTAGTTGATTAGAACCTTCCAGCCAGCTGGTGCTTGAAAATGACAAGATCTTAATTTCTCGCTAAAGCCTTTTGTTTGGCTCTAAGAGGATTCTGGCGCTCAGGAGAAGGAATTCCCAAAGGTGCTTTTTTTCCCACCAAGAGGCAACTAGACTTTCTTGTTTTTCTTTGAAGATGTTTTGCTTCTTATCCAAGAAGCTTCTTATCTCTAGCTGAAGTCCAATTGCCTCTTAAAAAAAGTACCTCTGAGACCGCCATGACCTGGATGATTGAGACTCCATAGACAGAAGCAAGGCAAACAGCTGACTAGTGCATTGCTTTCAATGTGTGTTCCCCAGTATGTCCCTGCCTACTCTCTAGTAATCTCTCCTTCTTCAATGAATGGAAATATAATAATCAATTCCCTTCTTGCTAATTATCCCAGCATTGGGCTGAGCATTCCAAAGGACAGAAGAATGGGGGGAAAGGGATACAAAACTTGCCCTATTTCCAGCTTCCTTGTGAATCAAGTTCCAAAAACCACCTCTGGTTTGGGCTCACCCATTTGGGTAATAAATAATTTATTAAATTTATATGCTACCCGACTCCCAATGACTCTGGGTGGCTTACAACTGTACAACATTTAAAAACACAAAACGGGGGGGGGGACCCACCTATACAAAAATAACACAAGACAGAAGAACTTCAATGGCTAAGAGAATAAACCGAGAAGGGAACAGAAATTTAAAAAACTCAGTCATCCTCTCCAAAGGCTAATATAAATAGGCAAGTCTTTAAGGCTCTTCAAAACACAAGGTGCCAGCTGTTTAAATCTCAGGAGGGAACTTCATTCCAAAGGCCAGGCGCTGCTGTAGAGAAGGTTACACTTCCAAGGCACCAATAGATGACATTGTTTAATTGATGGGACCCAGAGCACACCAATCAAGCCAGATCAAACCAGTCAGGCAGATACTATGGAAGATATATTCATATTTTGCTAATGCTGTAAAGCAAAGTAAAGCTGAAATAAAACCCTAAGCAGTGTCACAGCTGCGTGATTTTTCACATAGGGATCACTTCAGTCACTGGTCTCAATTGTGGTTGCTTAAATTAAATCTTTGTACATTGTTTTCTTACAAAAAATAACAATTCGGACATACTGAATTTCAACTCTCATACTCTCCTAGCATCAGATCTAACGCATCTGTAAAACACTGAGGAAGTATATCTATTCCTTTGCCATTTGCAGTTATACATTTAAAAATATAGATGAAAATTAGGAGGTTCATATTATATCCCCATTGTCAGATAAACTGTGATGAAAAAATAGGTGCTGCACTTTCAAGAGACAGCTGGCAAGGTGCTTAAGTCATGCACTTTCATACTCCTCTGCAAGGATTCTCTTGTCCACATTTGTCTTACTTTTTGGATCTTGGCTATGGATTGAAATGTGGAAGCAGTGAGAATAATTTTAAGTCCATAAGAACTGATTTTCTGTAAAATCTCCACTTAGCAAATACATTAATATTACAAGAGAAATAATGAAGGTAAAAGCCATTATTAGGTCTAATTCAGCTTTTCTTAATCTGATGTCCTCCAGACGTTGACACTGCAGTTCCCAGAAATTCCAGCCCGCATATCCAAAGCTGGCAGTAAATTTGGGGGGGGGGGGGTTACAGTAGCTTCATTTTTCGATGTATATGTTCATGATTTCCAGTTGACTTTTTTCCTCTTCTGAAAACTTTTTCATTGATATGTTATTTGACTTGAGATAATACCTCATTTACAGCCATATTATCTGCTTTGTCTATATAGTTTGGGGCAAAACATTTTCCATTGGATAATAAGAAACAGCATGAAGAAGTTATGATAGCTAGCTATATTGTATTTGTATACATGTCCATGTCTATTCTCCTACATGCAGAAGGGGGGAACTAGATCTTAACTGTATTTATTTTTAGTTGGTTCCAATCTTTGTAGCCATTAAAACTTCTTTACACTTGAGGAATGAGAAAAGCAAATTGCAGCCAGGCATGCAGCTTTGTAGCAGTAAATATAGTAATATTGAGGCCATTTCATTTGATTAAAAAATTGTGAAATATGAAGCCATTCTTCTGACATAAAGAGGGATGTGTTGTTCTGACTAAAGGAATTCAGTTAAAAGAAAAAGTTTCACCAGAGATCAGTAGTGTTTTCATCCCAGCTGCGTGTACTCAATTGCACTTGAATCCTTTTTCATAGATAAAGGTGCTTTCTGTTGCACATTCTGATTGTATACTTCACTTGCTTTAAAATCCTTTGCCCTTCTCTTCCGTTTTACCAAAAACAGTGTCAGCATAGCAGGGAACTGAAGGAATGGCACCAACTCTTCTAATCTCACTTGTGAAACAAGCAACGATCAACTTCCCTTGTGCTAGCAGGCTTTGACTGAACATTACCTAATTCATGGTTCTTTGCTTGCATGTTAAAAAAAAAGCAAGTCTCATTGCACTGGGACTATACAGAATGTGGAAATGTCAGGAGTGGGGAATAATTTTTGAGTACTCATTTACTATGTAAAAAGCATTTTTTCTCCCATATGTTCTGAGCTAATGATAGTAACTTCCCTGCATCCACTTGTTAATGTTAATGTTACCTGCTGAAAAGATGTCATTTTTATAGTTAACTTATTGTTAGGTTCAATATCGTAGGGCATGGGTGTCAAATTAGATCGTGTCATGGGCCGAATCATGACGTATCACGACATTTTTTGCCTTTGCGGAGCTGGGGTAGGTGTGGCCTGCACGTGACATATCCGGCATGCGGGCCGCCAGTTTGACAGGCCTGTCTTAGGGAATTATGATAATTTAATATAACTCTACCTTTCTAAAATCAATTTGCTGTCCATTTAAATTGTGAATTACACATTAAGCAAACCTGCCTCCTAAACAAATAGACTTCACAAAGTCTCAAAGATACAAGCAATTTGGGAGTAATGTGAAGCCAGGGAAATGGGAATTCATTGGTGGAATTAATTTACACATTTGATTGAATGTTAAAAGATATGATTTTTTTAATTCAGTGAGGTTGATATTGTCTAGATTGTTTTAAGACAAATGTAGCATAAAGATCTTTGCATCTATCATGCTGATATGCTAATAATGCATTTTAAACAGTGTACACTCATCTGTTTTCTACTCCCTATTAACAAACCTGTGAGCTGTGAATGTTTTTACCTTAGATCAGTGTGTCTTTATTCTCAATATACCATTTCCCAGAGTCATGTCATAAAATGGAACCAATTCAAAGTTTCCAAGTGTTTTACTGTATATATAAATATGAAGACTGATTAATCTAAAACATGAACTGATTAGTTATAAGAGTCTAGATGGTAATGAGAACAGGTACCTCATTAACGAAGGTTCTCTTAAATTCCTTTTCAGGATTGTAAATTAATTTGTTTTCTTTCAATTTTAATTTTCCTCATAATACTACAGTAGCCCAAACTGAAACTTGCTAGCTTTAAAAAAACCTGATACACATGCTCCGTTCCTATTAAAACAAGGTTGTTTATCTTTAAAAGTATTAACTACTAATAAAGAAAACATGTACTTTATATAATATAGGCAAAATAATCCTAACGCACTTTAAAAAATATTTATTATGAAACAGAATTTAAAAAATCAATTAAAATAAAAACACCAAGGGGAGTAATGACTGGGAAAGATGGCTTTTAAAAGATGTTAAAATATGCCTAAAATGTCAGGATTGGGATCTTGGCTACAGAATGGAGTATACTATATATTGATAGGCAACAGAGTCTACCGGCAGGTAATCTTGTCAGAGCTCAAAAGTAAGCAGCCAGTTTGGGGGAAAACTTTCTTGGACACATATTTCATTTCTTCTCCTGTTCGATTCACGGGTCCAAGCAGTGGGCATTTTAAATAAGTACATGCAATCATACTTTTTTTAAAAAAAAGAATGAGCTAAAGAAAACAAAAAACAGCTATGGGAATCTGGCTGCATGGGATTTCATGTTCATCTGTGATTAAAATGTGTTTATAGGTAGTCTTTGACTTACTACTGGTCGTTTAATGACCATTTGACATTATGACAGACCTCCCGTGTTATTTATGACCGGTTTTCAAAGTTACAATGGCCGCACCTATGCTGTCACATGATCGCATTTTGGGTGTCTGGCAACTAGCTTATCTTTATGGCTGTTTGCAATGTCCCGCAGTCATATGAGCACAATTTGTGCTATTTTTTTGCCAGTTTCTGGAGTTTATTTGTATTTCTGGCAAAAAAAACCTCATTAAGGGAAAATGGATTCAGTTAACGAACACAGCATTTGGTTAATGAATGTGATGTTCACTTAGCAACTCTGGTGTTTATTTAACAACTGCTACAAAAAAGGTCAAAAATTAGGTATGGTCACATGATGCCTCTAGTTACCACCACAGTGACTTACAACCTAACTCCAAACTTGTAAGTTTGAGGACTACCTGTATCTAGTTTTGGCTCAATCATCTAAAGATAAATCACATATATCTCCTTAAGTGACTTAACTGTTAATAGCTGAGGCAGAAATTCTATATTTTGTGTCCTGGAAATTAAGTCCCATTAAACACAGTAGTATATATGTTTCACTAAACACGTGTAAGATTAGGCTACTGTACTTTGTCTTGAATTATCAATCCTGGCATTAAGCCTAAATATCAATAAGATGGCTAGATAGATAAATTTTAAAAACTTTATCCCAGAACACAATATTATCTAGGAATTGATACTCTAAATTATAATTTACTATGTTATTTAGAAATTGTCTGCATTTTTAAAGTAGGAAACACACCCTAACGATTCCTAGCATTCCTACAGGATATTTTGTTGCTGGTTACAAGTTTAATAATTTCTACCTGGGCAATCTAACAAATTTAAATGATACTTTATTCTCCTCTGGTTCTGTCTTCAAGTCAGACTTGACTCCTAGTGACCAAATGAAGAAATCAATCCAATTATCTGGGCAGCATTTTTAGAAGTTATTTGTGCTTCCTTTTTCCTAAAATTGAGTGTTTGGCCCAGTGTGATCCAGCAGGCTTTTAACTGCTCAGAGTCCCTGCGGAGTTGAGCGGCATATAAATACAAATAAATAAATAAATAAATAATTTTGAGCCTAAGGCAGAACGAAAGTGAAGTTTCCATGCTTTTAGTTCAGCACTTTAACTGCTGGGCCAAACTGCTAGAATCAAAGTGGTTCATACCAGACTCATAAGATTATTTTCATATCGCCTAATATGTTTTGAAGCTTTTTTGCCAACTTAATTTTAACTATTTTCAGGCTTGTTAAACTTGGAAACTTCCTATATTTATATTTTTAGAAACTAAAATCAACGTATGTAATAATCTAATGTGAAATCTAAATACTGTAAATGCAAAGAGATGTGCTTTATATGTAGCGTGAACTTTTGATAGTAGAATGTATACGATCTACATATGCTGATTCGCATTCTTCCCATATCCCTTATCTATTCCCTTATCAATATTATGCCATGAGCATTAACTTCAGAACAGCCTGTTTTCGTCTGTCTCTACCTCCAGATGCACGTAGGAACTGGTGCACTGACTTTCCATTTTCACCATGAAAATGCTTGTATACCTATGCCAGGTTTTGATTGTATATGTGTTCTGACTTCTTGATTTCTATAATCGATATCCAGTAGGATAGGACAAGATACTTTATGGTTTAATTAGACAAGACAAATAAAAGAAAGGCATAGAATCTGAAATTAAATTAAAATCAATTGTTTTGTTACCTATTCTGGGCAGATTTTAGAAACCTCCTCTGAATGCTAACTTCTCTGCTAAATCCAACTCACCAAGAATAATTCACTAGAGCAGGGGTGTCAAACTCACGTCGTCACATCATATGACGTGACTTTTCCCACCTTCACTAAACCGAGTGTGACGCATCCAGCATGTGACACATCCAGCCCACGGGCTGAGAGTTTGACAGCCCTGCACTAGAGTAAGTAACAGAAAATGGTTTCCATGGAGATTTAGTTGTTACTGCATCAAGGCTCCCAAATACTGAATGGAAGGTAATTTTGAATGTACTTGGCAGTTAGTATCTAAAATATTAAAACATTGCAAGGATTAAAAATATAAATAAGTAGATGTCAACTCCTGTATATATTGTTTACCTGAGAGCAATATTTTATGTATTACATTTATGCTCCACTACAATCAAGTTATCTTTCAGTGGTTTACAAAGAAATATTTAAAGCACCCACATAACACAAAGTTTTATAGTACTGAAATAATAAAACAAACAGAAAAGATGATTGTCAACAAATGAAACCATTCTATGGAATATCTTTTGTCTTCATTTTGAATGGGAACAGCTTGATTACAGAGAAACTTCAGAGTTTCCATTGAAAGCAATGCTTTTCCATAATTTTCCAGTGGTGGGTTAGGATTAATAGATTATTCCTAATAAATTGGGCCAATTGAGATCATAGCAGAGTCTTGTAAGCACTCAGGTACCAAACCGTAAAAGGCTTTAATATGGGCATGGTTTGCTACCATTTTCCTTCAAAATGTGTTATTTCCCAATATGTCCTTATAGTCCTGGAATTTTCTGATATCCAAGTATTAAGCAGAACCATCCTTTCTTAGCTTTTTCAAGGTAAGACAAAGTCCAGTAGACCTTCCATAGATAGTCAAAAGATTATGTCCTCAAATGAATTACATTTATAGGCCACCCGTCTCTAAGAGATTCTGGGCGATATTTGGGTTTCTGGCACTTATTTTATTATTTAAAAAAATATCCACTCCATTTCAGGTTTTCCGCTGTCCCCAAGTAAAAATTCACCACTAAGGAAACAAGCACCCCATTCTTTTTACCACACGCCGTCTTTTCAACAACTATACAGACAGACATTATTTTGCTAAGTGCTAAATGCTTAAGTCAAAGCATTATCCCTGTGGAAAGCCTAAGAGCCCTCTCAGGATCTGCGGGGCAAGAGGGAGGAGGGAGGCACGGCAATCCAGTTTGGGGCTGGGTCTTCTTTGAGCTCGCGTTTGAAGTCTAGAGCCGGCACCTCCTTGCGGCGCCCTCCTTGCTTTCTTTTCCGCCAGGTTCTGCAAATAGAGACCGAGGCTGTTGCCAAGGCCTTAGGCCGGCCACCACCACAAGGGTTGACGTTTCTGAAGAAAAAACCGACAAGAAACAGCAGCCGAATAAAAGCACAAGACGCCGACGCCGCTGCTGCCTCCCACTTCTTGCGGGCACCCGGCCTCAACTGCCAGATTCAAACTAACCAATACGGTTCCAAGTTGAGGAGGCGGGTATTCTCGGTGGAAACCAATGAGGAACCGGGATATTGGGAGGTGTGGACATCCTTAGTGATTTCAAACGGTGGCGAGGAGAGGCCTGGGGTTTACCTTTCTCCTTGGCTTCGGTAAGTGTCCCTTTTCTCCGTCAATGACTGTCCGAGTAGCGGGGAAGGCTGGGGCTGCGGAGCAGAGTCACTGGTATGAGGAGGTCACGCTCCATCCTTCTTCTTCACTGGCCACTTCTCTTACTCGACAGCGAGGCATAAGGCCGCTCCCGTGCTATATGGATGCCCCGGGGACCTAAAGCCAGAAGCCGATCTGACCACCTCTGTGGTTTGCACCATTTGAAGCCCCACTTCTCTTCTTTACATAGTGTCGCATGTGGCTGGAGAGGCTCTGGCAGGGCTAGCTGTGGGATCTAAGAGGCGTTCAGAGGGATTTCCTATGTCGTGGGCGTCTCCTCTTTTAATATGTACTAGACCGGTGTTTTCATGTGCAGAACCACCAACTAGCCCACTTGATATCATCCTAGCAACGTATGAACTAGTCCAGGTGGTTAGTGTGGAGGAATTGTATAAATGGTGGGCAGGCGTGCTGTGGAACACAGCTGGTGGCATCTTTTGTCTGGTGGAAGAAAGTGAGGATTTTAGCTTACTGGCTATCAAGCCAGTTACTAATGTGACCCGATTATTTATCAACGCAGATTAGCAGAGTTGGAAGGGACCTTGTAGGTCATCTAATCCAACACACACACACACACCACACACACCAGGAGACCCTACACCATTTCTGACAGATGGCAGTCCAGTCTCTCCAGTTCCCACTGCTTAAAGGAAGAAGTCAGCTATGTTAAGTAGATGAAGCCATTACTAATCCTTCAACCAAACAATGTCGGTTGGCGGGCCCGCGGGGGAGAGCCTTCTCTATGGGGCTCCGGCTCTCTGGAACCAATTCCCCCCAGAGATCCGGACTAGTCCCACCCTGCTGGCCTTTCGTAAAGCCATTAAAACATAGCTCTTCCGGCAGGCGGGGTGATATTGAGATCAATCCCCCATGTATGAATGTTGGTGTGTTTTTTAACTTTTTTAACTTTTTAATTATTACTGTTTTATATTGTTCTTAGACTATGCTGTACGCCGCCCTAAGTCCTACGGGAGTTGGGCGGCCTATAAGAATTATTAATAAAATAAATAATATTTTACTAGTAGATTATTTCACAAAATGGATTTGTGAATGGCCATCGTTATTTAAAAAAGCACCTGCCACCACTTGCTCATCCACTCTTTTTCTTGGAAGTAGTAACTACATTCTCTATCTTTGGTGGGAAAAAAGGCACTGCCTTAGGAACAGCACCACTAAAGGCACAAACATTGAGAATATTTCAGAAGGAGTCTTATCCCTCCACTGCTAGTCAGATGTCATAACTACAATTAATGCCCAGTGGGGACTTAGCTGCTACCTAAAGTCTTAGGCAACTGTTTCTTTCCATTCTTCAGCTAAAGGAACACAGCATAAAGCCATATTCCTGCTTGCTCACTTCCTTGTGTGAGTGAATGACTTTTAGGAGTTGCCACTGTTAGCACTATGAAGAAATGAGCAAACTGCTAAGTTTTACATGAACTATATTTTCATAAGGAGAAAATAAGCACTCTTAAACAACTTAGCTTTGTTTCCATACTGAAGAACCCATCATATATATTGAAAATGTAAGAGTAGGTAATCCCAATTTTATCATATATGCACAATTATCTGCAGAAGAATCTTTTCATCCTCCCAACGGGGGGAAAAAAGTTAACTACAGCCACTGCCCAGAAGGAGACAGATGAGCATGCAGAAGTTTATTCTTGATCATGGTTACTTCTCATGTGTTGTGATGATGTAGTAATTGAGCAACAGTGGCAGCTGAAAGTAGTTGCTACTGATTTTTCACATTAGCTTCTCGGCTGTCTTCATTTCTTGGCAGTTGTTGAACTTCCTCAATAGATTCATTTTCTGAGAAGAGGGAGAGGGAGATAATGTAATAAAAACAGGGATCAATGGCCAGTAAGCCTATCTCTTTGGCTTGCATAATCCAGAGTTACTTGAAGTACTTGGTAATATGCCAAGGGAACTTTGGGAGAGTTTATCTGTGACTTTTACTATTAGTTTCTCCTTTTGGAATTATGACATCTGTATAGTTATACTAATTTTATCTTACATATATCAAGCCCCTTGTATTAAGTTTCTTTACATTTTGGAAACACAATGTATTTTTAAGTATGTATTTTAAACTGAAATATGTGCTTTATTTCTAAGCAAGGGTTTCAAAAATATTAAAATCTGCTATATCCCAAACAAGTATGAAAAGATATCCTAGCAATCTGGTTTAAATATTTGATAGTGATGTCTTGAAATCTGAATTATCTAAACTCTCCATGAAATTGATAATGCCTCAAAAGACAAACTATTGAAATGTTAAGGCTGCTGAAACCATTTTCCTTGGTACCTTTTCTCTCCTCAATGTTTCCTTCATTATGGTTGCTAAGTGCCCTTTATTCCAGAACTTGGAAAGTCAATAGAACATAATGAGTTGCTATTTCAGAACAAGGTTGTTCTTAACACTCTCCAGAGCATGCTATAATGTCAGAATATCTTGCCTCAATGTCTTAATCAAATATTGGTATGCTGAAATAGATTCAGGGACTGCATTATTTCTAACAGCAATTTCTCTGTCATGGTAATAACATCTACAAGATTCTTAAGAGTTTGTTGGTAGGTTCCATACCCACATTTAGGGATCACTGAGATCAGGGGTAGCTTTATGATCTGGATCTTGCACTTGATTTTTAGATTTCTGGATGTAGATACTATGGTAGACTTAAGTGCTTATGAATGGAGTGCTGGTTAATCCCTAAGAATGTTTCATTTGAATGGGATCATATTTTAAATGACAGGTTAACATTGCATAAAGCAGAAAATTAGTAAATAAGTGCTGAAATAATCCTATGCTTTCAGTGTTGTAAAGACTGGCTTCCTCAGTTTAGTTGTGGTTATGTGTTGAGAAAAATGCAAAATTTATTTTATACTATTTTAAAAGATGTTCTTTAGTTTGATAGTAGATTGTTTATTTTCCTTTTTTTTAATCAGTTTTTTTTGTTTTTTAAAGTCATAGTTTTTTGATAAATAGTAGTTATTAAAAATATAGGAGTGAGAATACTAAAAATGGCAACAGGATGCCAGACTAACGCTTATATGTGATACATGTATTACAGACCCTGTACAAAAGGAATAAAGCTTGCAACATGATGCTGCTTTCAGCAGCAAGATCTTATGGATGCTCATGGCTATGACTATGTACACATTGCTGGACTAAAAGTGAGGAGACCTGAGTTCTAGTCTACCCTGATCCACAGAATCTTACTGGACAACTTAGGGCCATTTTGTTGTTTCTCAGTTCAACCAATCTCATAAGGTTCTTGCTGTGTGGAAAAGGAGGAGAGAGCACTGTGTACATCTTGTTGAGGTCCTGTACAAAAGGTGGGATATAAATCAAACTTTTGAATTTAATGAAACTTTATGCATAGAATTCTTAGAATAAGCATTTTAAAAGTGAAAATAATAGCCCAGAGCTGTCAGAAGGAAACCAATTGTGTCAAAATTTGTATTCTTGCCGATTGCACTTGTAGTGAATACTGTTTCATAGAATGTTCTTGATGCTGATTTTTTCACCAAATGTGTCCATTTTGCATATATACTTGTAAAAAAGATAGGTATTTGTACCTGTTTCTTACTCTTTTGTGATTCTTGCTACAAATTTCTAACATACAAAAAACTTTGAAATGTTAAAGAAATAGACTTTTAAGGGTCTTGTATTTTCTGCAAATGAATAATTCCTATCCAGATGTTGTATTTGTTACAGTATTTATCTTTGGATTAATTTATTTTTAAAGTGGGAAAGGGTTTGCATATGAAAAATGGATTCCTTAGTTCGCATGCTGTAAAGCAATACTCTGTTCAAAAGTTTTTTGTAAATATGAAGCAAGATAACTAAATGAGATTTGAATAGAACATTTAACACTGCGTTGACTTTTTCAGTTGAGCGCACAGGTGTATTTTGTTACAATTTTGACATAACAATTGTTAGAAAATTAGACATTTTTTTGAAATCATTGGTGGCCAAAATTATCTCCGTAGGTTTTCTAAGAACAGCCAAGTCTAAATTCAGAAAATCAGGGTCTCAAGACTGCAAGTGAATTTGCAGGCTTTCTTTCAGTATAGAAAAAGATACTATCCACTGAACTGGGTGGGTTGGTTGTTACCTGCGTAAGAAAGTTTTTCTGGGTCGTCGTCGTCCCTGTCTCTCTCTCCCCCCCCCCCCCGTATCTTTTACTCTGTGGGAATAGTATCCATCGGGCGTCTTCACCTTGCACGCTAGTAAAAACAAGCTGCGAGACTTGAAACCTACGCGCGCTGCACTTGTTGCATCCCAAACGGTTTTAGTCCGGCCGAACTGCGCGTATGAACGACTCCCGAGTTGTGCAGCCCGAGACCCGGTTCCCTCTTGGGAGAGAGATCGGACTTATCAGCACGCGAGACGCTGAACAAAATAAGACGACTCTTGAAGTCGTCACTTCGCATTCTCCTCTTCTTCGAAGAGGAGCCCGAATAACTCCCCTTTCCCACCGCCCCGGCGAAGCGAGGAGCGGATTGTGCGCATGCTCCTTACTGGGAGGCGGACACCCCTGCCTTTGTTTGTCACATGGGCCGGAGAAGGCCCCGCTCTCAGGTGCGGTGGGAATCGGAGGCTGGTGTCGCCGGCTGTAATGTAGTCCGCCCCGCCTCGGAGGAGGTGCCTGCCTTTTTGCCGGTAGGAGTTGCAGTTACCCGCCAGCTCCTTTTAAGCGGGGCTACCCTGGCTGGGTATAACGAGAACTGCGGCCTAGCTCAAACTAGGTAAGTCGTCGTTGCCCGGCCATCGGCTCCGGGGCAGGGTGGCGACCGATCGAGCAGGGGCCTAAAGCTCCAGAACCGAGGTTTGCTAGGCTGGGCTGTTAGCAGAAACAATGCCCGGGGAGCGGCCTGCTTGCTACTCGGTGGCGTTTGACTTCGGAGTAGATTAAGAGGTGCCGGAGAGCGGGTTTTTGTGTGTATTTTCTTTCCCAGAGTAGCAGCAGTGCTCGGTGATGCTGAATTTGTTAATGTCGACCGACCGAGCTGCAGTTACTGGGAGATGTGGGGCCCCTTCTTTTGGGGGCGGGAAACGAGAAGAGATTACGATGATTCTCCTGGCAAGTCCTGCTGTCGCAGGAAAGGGGAGCTCCGGTGATGTCGCCGACCCAGAGCTGTGTATATCTTGTGGGCAGGGGCAAGGAGTGTGATTTTGGATAAGGGAAATTCATAGGCATGTAAACAACTGAGAAGACCGGCTAGCTACTGAGAACAATGAGATGCCTCCTAAGAGCATCAGAAATAACAAGAGATGAGACTTCTAATTGACATTCCTGGCTCAATTGATGTTAGTGCAGGAGTGCTATAAATAAAATGAGGACATGGATCATGAAAGAGAATGGCATTTATGCAGGGTATAAATATATTGCTCTTTCGGTTGGTAAAATATTGGATGTGTGCCTTAAAGAATTCTACTGTAATTGTACATTTGAGAGAAATATTTTGAAAGTGTCCATGAATCAAGCTGTATTACTTGCATTATCAGGAAAATAGGCAGAATAGAAATAATAGACCAGGAGAGAGAGCATGAATTTTCAAAGGGCTTGCTCCAAAGAGCATTTGTTTCAAGAGTAGGGAAATCTTCACAGCATCTCAGATTTTTCTGAATTGAATTGAAAGACAATGACAGGGCTTACAAATTGTGCTAGGTCATAATATAGTTTGCTTGGTTTTAATTTAGTGCATTCCATGAAGCCAATGATGCCATTTTTAGCACATTATTACTTTGGGAAATCTGCATAAATCCCATTGTTAGATGGTAGAAGCACGTAAGTGATATATAATTGAAGAGTTTATTTTTAAAAATGCTGTGTTGTAACTTACATTACACTGTACACCAAATTGTTTTTAAAATCATGGTTTAGTTCATAACCAAGGTGTGTAGTTAACTCTTTCATGCTAAGCCGTATATTTGTGTTACACTCACAGGTATTGCATTTGTCTGAGGCTATGTTGCAAGCAAGCAAATATGTAGCATAGTGTATGTGTGTGTAATATATGATAGCATTACAGGTAGTCCTCAACTTAAACCCATTTGTTGACGGTTAATGACGGTTTAAAGTTACAACAGCACTAAGAAATGTGACTGATGTTAGTTTTTCACGCAAGTGTTGCGGTATCTCAGATCATGTGATCAAACTTTGGATGCTTGGCAACTGGCATGTGTTTATGACAGTTGCAGAGTCCCAGGATCATGTGATCACTTTTTGCGACCTTCTGACAAGAAAAGTCAATGGGGAAGTCAGATTCATTTAACAACTGTGTTACTCAAATTGTTGTTACTCAACAATTGCAGTGATTTGCTTAAATCTGGAAAGAAAGGTAAAATGGGGCAAACTCAGTTAACTATCTTGCTTAGCAACAAATTTTGGGCTCCATTGTTGTCATGAGTCAAGGACTACTTATACATAAGTATAATTTTTGTTAAGGAAATATGGTCCATAATAAGTAAGGTCACAACATGAAGTATGCAGAGTAACCCAATATATGAAGGAGAGGGCTCCTGTACTTCAGTAGGGGTATAGAAGAGTTATGTTCAGACGTTATAACATGTGACCCTGCATATCTTCAAAAGTGTCGGAATTGTGACAAAAACAAAAGAGATTTTGGGCCTATATGACATATATGATATACCTGTCTTAGGTTATGGTTACATTATTTAGACTGATAGAAAATTAGAACAAAAATTTATGAACTTCTTTCCTTAAAACTCTCCATTATTAATCAAGCAACAAATGAAACATGATTTAATCATTTTTCTAGATTAAAATAGGCACTATTTACATTTTTAAGAAACTTATTTGAAATGGAACTGTACAGGTAGTCCTCTACTTACCACCACAATGGAGCCAAACATTTCTGTTGCCAAGCAAGACATTTGTTAAGTGAGTTTTGCCACATTTTACGACCTTTCTCGCCACCGTTGTTAAATGAAACACTGCTGTTGATAAGTTGGTAACATGGCTGTTAAGTGAATCTGGCTTCACCATTGATTTTGCTTGTCAAAAGATGGCAAAAGGTAATCCACATGATCTTAAACAGCAACGGTCATAAGTATGAGCCAGTTGCTAAGCATCTGAAGTTTAATCACATGGTTATGGGGATGCTACAAAGGTTGTAAGTGTGAAAAATGGTCATGAGTCACTTTTTTCAGTGCTGTTATAACTTTGAATGGTCATTAAATGAACTGTATAAGTCAAGGACTTATAACAATTTGAAATTTATTTCAAATAACCCAATGGTTTTCCCCCAAAATCCTGTTCTTGCTTTCCGAGGAACAAATTTATTATGAATGGAGGAACTTCCTTCTGACTATAAACAGTAATGTTGAATAACCCAGAGTACTTACATTATTTGTGAACAGTATTCCCAGAAATTATAATTAGTTTGCCCTACAAGATTCATATATATCATACATATATCATCATACACAATGTTTTTTCATCAACGTTTATAAAATAGGTCGTTGATTCACATAATAATGCTATGATTAGTTAGCATTATCATACACTAACTAATAGTAGAAGTGTACAAGTCTCAATTCGTGGGGTTGAGCAAAACATTGAGAGGCTGCATCTCCCCAGTTAAGTCTGCTTATCCCATTCGTTTCAGCAGGAAAGAGCAGTCCCAATACTATTTCTTAGGGAGTGCCCTTTAAGAGCATAATTTTTCCTCCTCCTCCAACATTGGATTGGCCCCAATCCTGCTGGGGTTTTTTTGTAAGTTCTTCAAATCATGGCTTTTTTTTTTTACTTAGCTTAGGGATCCAGATACATGGCAGTGCCTGTGCAATAACTCTGTTGCGTAGGGTCAGATTATCTGTGGGGACTCCCTTTTCCTAACTACAACTACTTGTCCAAATAGATAGGGTGGCAAATTCCTAGTCCCTTCCCTTAAATGTGGTCACCTTATGAGTGTTAGGATGCGGGCCTTTTCTGTGGCAACTCCCTACCCTATGGTATACAAGTAGTCCTCAACTTACAACAGTTCGTTTAGTGACTGTTTGAAGTTACAACGGCACTGGAAAAAAATGACATGGTTGTGTTTCACACGTACGACAGTTGCAGCATTGCTGTGATCAAAATTCATATACTTGGCAACTGACTCATATTTATGACAGTTGCAATATCCCAGAGTCATGTCAACATCGTTTGTAACCTTCTGACGAGTAAAGTCAATTGGGACGCCAAATTCATTTAACAACCCTGTTACTAACTTAACAACTGCAGTGGTTCACTTGACAACTATGGTAAGAAATGTCGTAAAATGGGACAAAACTTAGTTGACAACTTCTTGCTTAGCAACAGAAATTTTGGGCTCAATTGCAATGTTAAGTCGAGAACTACCTTTATTCTTCCCCCTGAAGGCCCCTATCCTCCTAACCTTTTGAAAAGCACTGAAGACTTGTCTTTTCCCCCAAGCTCTGGGATAGGATGAGGTGACTGCATGTCAGAAGCTTAATTTGGTGCCAGGTTTTAGTTTTTAATGTTTGTGATATTAATAGTTTAATAAGTTTAATAAGTAATAGTTTAATTAATAGTTTAATCCATATTGTTTTCATTTGTGATATATTTGTTTTATTTAAAAAAAACATTTATATAGCTGTCCAGAATTTGGTACAAGATGGGCAGGTAGAGAAATATAATATTTGATCTGTTGGTGGTGGATTTGTTTTTACCTTGGCTGATGATTATATATATATGGTTTTTTTTACAGTTATTTTAGTATCCCAAAGATACTTTATCAAGAGGCAACTGGGCTTTCTTGTTTTTCTTTGAAAACGGTTCACTTCAAAGAAAAATAAGAAAGTCCAGTTGCCTCTTGAAAAAGCACCTTTGGGACAACCATGACCTGGGTTGAGAATCTCCATAGACACTTATTTTAATAGTGTTTCTAATTGTTGTTAGATACCTAGAGTCATGAATTTGACAAGGGTGGTCATATAGATTGATATAAATCCAAAATCAAGAGAATGGGGTTAATCAAGTAAACTGGGGTTTAATTAACCATAGCCAAGTGTGCACCAAACCCAACTACTTTGTTTCATATGGTGACACCTAAGTGATTTGTACAACGAAGTGGTTAAGGAACTGGACTTGAACCAAGCAGCTCTTGATTTAGGTCCCAGCTTGATCATTGGTTATTTAGCTGAGTTTGGTAGTCACCCTGTCTCATCCTAATCTAGTTCATATAATTGTTGCTGGATGTATAAAATTAGATGTGTGAGGGGATATCAGGATAATGTGGAACTGAGTTATTTTAAAAATACAGTACATCTCAATCTTGTGAAAGTAGGAAGCATGAGAAAAACTTAAAACAATGCTGTGTTGATTTCGGTTAGGAATAAGTTGAGATAGAAAGAAACGTCAACAGTTTTTTGTTATAATAAATAACCTTAACCACATTAAAGTACTTTCTGAGATTCCTAGCTGTTCCTATTTCTTGACCCCTTGTCCATTTCAAAAGTTGACGGGGAAAGACCTTCCATGTATTAGGTTTGAATCATCAAATAAAAGTTAACATATACTGTATATTTATGCTTTGGATCCTATTATAAAGTTTAATGAAAACTGCCCATCTTAATCGGTTCCAGAATTAATTTTTAAATGTAATTTTATTTAAAACCAATTTGTATTTTTTAAACAATGGCTAGAAAAATATCTGTTAGGTTGGATCCAGTCACCTAAATCACTACCAGATCTATGATTTATTATTTATATAGCTTTGTTCTACAGTAGTTTTGAGAAATGAAATCCTGCACTGGAGTTAGAGATAAGAAAATCAAGGTTAGTAGTAAGATGCACCATATACTGTAGAGAAAGAAGTTTTAAGGAAACCTTTTTAGTATATTTGCTAGGTAGCCGAGAATGAACACTGTAAATATTTTTTCTGCATATATATCTGCCCACATAGCTACTGGGAAATATAAAACAAACCAAAAATCTGAATGAATGTGTTTTAATCTAATCTGTATTGCATTCAAAGTATTGAGTAAATGCTGGATAGTTGGGGAAACTTCTATTAACAATTATTTTTCTTTCCTGTCATGACAGTCCTTTACAGTGAATACCTATAAGCCCCGCCCATCCATGCAGCTTACTCAACCAGAGTAAATATTAATGGGCGGAAGAGATGCAGAGTAGTCACTGGCATAGTCCCAATGCTGCTTAGTCTTAACGTAAATCGCTTCTAGGGATGTGCAGAAAAATAGCCTGAAATTTGGCCTGAGCATTGAGTGAGAGAGAAAAGAAGCTTCCATCTTCCTAAAAAGCTCTTAGGAAAAACTTGGCCTGGAAAGAGAATAATTTTGTCTTTGTGAGTGTGGGAAAGCTGAGAGAGCGGTTAGAGGCATTGCCGTGTAACTTGGATAGTGGGACAGTATCATACAGACAGGGAGGAGAGAAGTTATGGAGGTGGGATTCTCGAGACGGACAGTTCCCTCATGGATTGCATATCTGAGGAAATTCTGAAGGTGAACCCAAATTTCTCTGCAAAATGGGGAGGGGGAGTTTAAAAAATTGCTTTTTTACATTGTTGAAAATATGAATCTCTATCTCTCTCCCTCCCTCCCCCTCCCTCCCTCCCTCCCTCCCTCCCTCCCTCCCTCCCTCTCTCTCTCTCTCTCTCTCTCTCTCTCTCTCTCTCTCTCTCTCTCTCTCTCTCACACACACACACACACACACACACACACACACACACACACACACCAACAACATCAATCCTCAACTACATAATAAAGTATGGGTACTCATTTCTTATATTCTGTTCAATTTTATTTGGTGGCAAAAAACCAAAAAGTATTAGCAGCATTGGGTCCAGTGATTAAAGAGCCAGGCTAGAAAGTTTGAGGCTTGCCTTAGAGATGAGAACTAGCCGGATGACTTTGGGTTAGTCACTCTTTCTCAGCCCAATTCATCTCATAGAATTATTGTTGTGAGAAAAATAGGAGAAGGGAGTAGAAAGAAATATTAGGTATGTTTGCTGCTTTGAGTTATTTATAAAAATAATAAAGACGGAATTTTAAAAAAAATCACCCTTCCTGCAGAGAATGGAATATTACAGGTGGGACATGGAGAAGACTGCCTTAGTAAATCCATTTAGATGTGCAGTGTTCTTCCATTCCCTAATTTTTCCAAGAATAGATTTTGTTTCATTATCAGTGATTGGTTAGTCAAAATACTTTGCTGTGTTGCTTTCCTAAGAAATTGGAGAAAAAGGTGACTATTTTGACTTCTAGCAGCTATATGGATATTTCTACATACTTTTGATAAAAGCAATATAGAAACAATTTGATATTGCTGCCTTTGGAATGCTGAGGGTTTTTTCCTTTATTCGTGTAGCCCAGTGTTTCCTACTGGTCTTCTTTCCAAGCAGTAATCAGCTCTCACTCTTAATTTTTTGAGACCAGTGAAGTTTAACCGGGTGCTGTCATCTGCTGAGAGACATAATGTTGAATGTTATTAAAATGACAAATAATCCCTTGAGTTGATAGAAACATTTCTGTTGTATAATAATTAATTAGATTATTGGAGCCTGATTAATTTTGTGAATGTGTAAACATGGTGGCAGTGATACAGAACTCAGTATAATAATCGGGAATTTTGTGTTTTTCTGCTACTGAATGAATTAGCCAAGGTTTGAATTGGCCAGAGAAAATAGAGGCAAGATGCAAGATGATAGAGCTTCTGGAATTATTATAAGAGAGTAGTGATGTGCTATTTCTTGCTTTTTTCATTTAATGGTTTAAAATGACTTGGGACGTGTTAAGCTATATAAATCAAAAATGTTACCAAGGAATAAAATTATTTGGATATATTTCAGAATATATTCATATATATACTTGTTTAGTAGGTGCTGAAGATTTAATGATACCTAAAATAGTAGAAACTTTTAAATAAAGATTACTTCAAATGGCAAAATATAAAATATTACATTTTTTAAACATTTTGATAATTTGTTGCATTTTAACAGCTTTTATATATTTCACTAAGGCATACAATGATGTATATTGTCTTGAGTCTATCAAATTAATCAATATGGTGTAGATTAATTAGCCTGAGGAGTGATGTAGATATGTATATCATTAAATAAATGTGTTTTTAAAGTAAAGCATGACTATACTTAAAATTTAATTTGCAATCCACAATAGTTTTTTTTTACACAATATATCAAAAAATAAACTCACATGTTGACTTGGCATGATATGTGGATCCAGATAGTGGACCCAGATAGTGTATATTATATGGTGATATTCCTCGTATGTCAAACTACAAACTAAAACTAGTTATAGTCATTGGTCAAGATAAATGTTATGGCCTACAGATATACAGAATCCATTAAAGTATAAATAATCTACAACTTTCTATACTAATTTTATCAATCTGTTCCTTTTCCTTTCAAGTCACCATGCCTCTCCCCATCTCCTAGCACTTTGTTTCTAATTAAAGTTTTCCTTCCATGGCTAATAAGCAGTCACACTTTTTAAAGACAAATGACTAAGATGGAACTGAGAAGAGTAAGAGTAAGACTGAGTCTCTAACAATATACTTCATATTCAATAGGGAAGGTGGGGGGGAGAGAGATTGGTTCCATTACTATATGGTGGTGTACTCAGTATTATTGTACATTTATTATTATGTGCAGGATTGTAACAGTACAGGTAACTGTCCTCAACTTACGAGCACAGTTAAGTGAGACATTTGTTAAGTGGGTTTTGCCCCATTTTACGACTTTTGTTGCTACAGTTGTTAAGTGAATCACTGCAGATGATAAGTTAGTAACACAGTTGTTAAGTGAATCTGGCTTCCCCATTGACTTTGCTTGTCAAGAATAGAAGAATAGAATAGAATAGAATAGAATAGAATAGAATAGAATAGAATAGAATAGAATAGAATAGAATAGAATAGAATAGAATAGAATAGAATAGAATAGAATAGAATTCTTTATTGGCCAAGTGTGATTGGACACACAAGGAATTTGTCTTTGGTGCATATGTGCTCAGTATACATAAAAGAAAAGATACATTTGTCAAGAATCATGAGGTAAAAAGTCGCAAAAGGTGATCACATGACCTTGGGACAGAGCACCGGTCATAAATATGAACCAGTTGCCAAGCATCTGAATTTTGATCACATGCTCATGGGGATGCTGCAAAGGCTGTAACAGTGAAAAATGGTCATAAGTCACAAATCAGTGCCGTTATAACTTTGAACGGTCATGAAATGAACTATTGTAAGTCGAGGACTACCTGTAATGTGTTGTATCCTTCATGAGCTAGGTTGTAGTGAATCTGAGCTTGAACTGAAAAAAATCTAGAAAAGCAATCCCTCTATAACAGCCTTTCTCATCAGGATGTGTATGAGCTTAAATACTTACAATTCCCAATTCTGAGAATTTTGAGAGATGTAATCAGTGTTTCAGGAGGGTGACAAGATTGCAATGTTTGTCTATTTAAAATATCTCTCAAATTAATTCTATAGTAATCCGTAATAAAATGTAACAAAATGAAAGATCCTTGGAAAAGATTTAGTTTTTGAGCATGTTCCCGTCAAATTGTCTGTTCAAAACATTAATAAGGATACCTTTCTTGAGAAGAGAGGGACATTCGCATGAGTAGTTTTGCTAGTTTAATGAACTGGTTTTTTAGGGAAATGTGTAAACTGCCATCCTATCTTAGGAGTTGTGAGGACACTTTAGAATGAGCACACTATTTTGATACTGCTCTTAGTAAATAGAGCAAATGCTAGTAATACTCTTTATCACTTCATCTCATGTGTAGCAAGATATTTTGGCACCAGAAATGAAAAGGGAGGCATTGCTAAGAGCTGAAACAAAAACTGTTGTCTCTTCAGTCCAGCCTCTGCCCCACCTAGAATATATTGTTATGTAGCCTGGTGATTTGGCTTATTGACATGTGCTTTTTATAGGCTGCTTCCATGCAGTGTGCAACGTTATAATTTTGGCTAGCTATATATTTTGAAACTAGGTTTTTCTGTTACACTTTTAGTACTCGTCGTGTTTTTTTCTGTTCTTACAATTACCAAAAATGGACTCTTTAAGAAAATATATCTGTTTTAAATAGAATATATTCAGATTTATAATTCCTGAGCATAGAATTTGGATTTGGATTATAGAGTCAAAATATACAGAATATACGAAGTCATAGTTATAATCATTTGGTGCTGCTATTAGGTAGCTTATAGTTTTTTAATGTTAACTTTCATTCAGATCCTATTATTATCATGTATGTTCATTTCTACTGGGTTCATATGTTTCAGCGTGTCTTTTTAGTTCTCATTGTTATTGTTGCTGTTTTTGGTATTTCCTAGGTATTACAGTGAAGAACTACAAGAAACTGAAGCATCATGGCAGATGATAGTGAATGGATGAAATTACCCATTGATCAAAAATGTGAACACAAGGTAAGATTATCTTGTTTAAGGAACTGGTATTTCCCTACTTACTGAGTGATAAGCCTCTTCTCTTACTGAGAAGATCCGAGGTGGCGCAGTGGTTAGAGAGCAGTACTGCAGGCTACTTTAGCTGACTGTGATCATTTGAGTTCATCTGTTCAAATCTCACCGGCTCAGGGTTGACTCAGCCTTCCATCCTTCCGAGGTAGGTAAAATGAGGACCCAGATTGTTGGGGGCAATGTAAATATATACATTGCTTAATGGTGTAAACCGCTTAGAGAGTGCTTGCATGCATGGCTGGCTCAGGAATTCTGGGAGTTGAAGTCCACAGGTCCTCAAAGAACCATAGTTTGGCCACCCCTGGGCTATGGCAATCGCTGCAGCCTGAAACTATTAGCTGCTTGTGCTAAAACTGAAAGTGAAACTAAAACTGCAAGGAGGCAAATTGCTGGGAGGCAGAGCCAGATTTTTATTTTCTTGTGCTAATCAGGCTGTGCCGAAACTGGCTGTTTGTTGTTTGCTGCAAGGAGATAAGTCAATAACTATAAATGCCTATAGAATGTTCAAATTATTAGACTTATTTTTTAAAGACTGCTTTATTATTGTTCTAGACAACTTAACAAAATGAAGAAGCTTTTTAAAATAAATGCTTGATCTGAAGAGGCCCAGTGCTATTGTATCTTCTTTTAAATAGCAGAGAATAAGTATACTTCCAGAAAGCCACATCAATTTTAACAGCATCTGTACAAGTATAGTGTGAAATGTAACAGTGTCCTGTTTTAGTATTAAGATAAGGAGCTGAGTTAGACCCTGACTTAGTTATGTTTGGAGTAGAACTATTTAAATAATTGAAAGGAGTTAGTGTGACTACATTTAAGAAAACTTTCTGGCATTAATATACTGCCATAATGTACATTTCTCCAATTATTTGCTATTTCTATGGGTCAGGCACACATGCACAGAAATACACAGCAAACATGTATATCAGTGATGGCGAACCTTTTTTCCCTCGGGTGCCGAAATAGTGCACGCGCGTGCTATCACACACGCGTGTGTGCCCACACCCATAATTCAAAGCTCCCCCTCGCCCCAACCCCCTGCGCATGCGTGCGTGACCCCCAACTCCCACATTTCCCAACTTCCAGTGGGCCCGGTAGGCCCATTATTTTGCCCTCCCCAGGCTCCAGAGGCTTTCTTGGAGCTTGGGGAGGGTGAAAACGCTCCCCCCGCCACCCTGGAGGTCCTCCTGAGGCCAAAATCGCCCTCCCAGAGCCTCTGCGCGAGCCAAAAATCAGCTGGCGGGCACACACATGCGCGCTGGAGCTGAGCTAGGGCAACAGGTCGCGTGGCGGCAGATATGGCTCCGCGTGCCACCTGTGGCACCCGTGCCATAGGTTCGCCATCACTGGTGTATATCATCTGTGCTGTTTGCTGGGAGGCAGAGGCAGAATTTTTTTTCTTGTTTTCCTCCCCCAAAACTAAGGTGTGTCTTATATTCTGGTGCATCTTATACTCTGAAAAATATGGTATATTTTTTTTGCAAGCTTCCACAAAGCCCCAAACTCTTTCTTTCATTTGTTTTGCTCTGGTGGTATCTATGTTAGGCAGGCAACAGTTTGAGATTAAATCATTACTTCCTCCAATTCCACATATTCATTTTGGACCAACTTTCAAACTATTACTAAAATATTTTCTCTTTGTGTTGAACTTTGCTTTCATTGTACATATTTTTTTTCAACAAATTACCTTACAATGCGGCCATGGTGATAGTTTCCTCCATTTCTAAAATTAGAAGTTTAACAATGATTGGGACTGGCTCCAGTGCTTCTCCCCTATTTTGGGGATGAAAAAGAAAGGTTGGATATTGTTACATGCATGCTGATTGTAACAACAATCCAAGATTTATTCTGTGAGAGAAAAAGTTGCTTGATTTCAGTT
The DNA here is from genome assembly GCA_023053685.1 of Diadophis punctatus similis. Classification (NCBI taxonomy): domain Eukaryota; kingdom Metazoa; phylum Chordata; class Lepidosauria; order Squamata; family Dipsadidae; genus Diadophis; species Diadophis punctatus. Next base: position 262,712,482 of record JALIGW010000001.1, on the reverse strand, counting down.
TTATAAACATGCCATTTTCATCTTGGACAATTAGCAGAAAACAGATGGCACAAAAGTACAGGAAGGATATCAGTATGGGCTCCTAGTTTAAGGGAATCCTATGACTGAGTTACCCAGGTTTGCAATAAGAGATGTATGAAGTTATGTAGATGCTTACTAAAATATATTTGTATCATTTCCTCTCTTCTTTCTGTGATTTCGTATTTCTTACATAGATAATTCCTACAAAACATTTCTTCGTATCTTTACAGAAGTTTAATAATCTAAATTAAATTTAAACATAAAAATAGTAATTCAAAATAATAAATAGATCAACAAAAGAAAACAAAAACAAGAAAAAACATCAAAGGGCAGGCTCGATGAACCACTAGATCTTTTTCTGCCATCAGTTTTCCATGTTTCTAAATTGTTGAAATAACTTAACTGGGGAAAAATAGCAACATTAGTAGCATAAGTTATTATTTATGAATCTTAATGTTTTTATAAGTTTGCTATAATGATATTTATTTAGGGCATCTCATGTGTTGTTTTAAAAAAAATTAAAATAGTTTACAAATATCAGACAGTGTTTGTTGGAAAGGAGAACTAGTAAAACAATTGAGATCCTCTATTCTCCCTCCTCCTCTTTTCTCCCCTTCGCTGTATCTGTCCTTATCTCTCAGCAATTAGCAACAGAAGTCAACATATGGTGGCAGCACTTTGGAGGCATGACAAGAATGATGCGGAGGTCTGAAGAGGGGGAATAAAACATATTGCTAGATTTGTGAAGAAAACCTCAGTTTGTGTTATTTTCAACATTATTAACTCTGTATATGATAGTTCAAATGAGATAGAAAATTTCCTCACTGATTTGTATGACTGTATTGTATTGTAATCAATCACGACTAAAGCAGTTTCAGAACTCCTCAAATGTGTTCTTGGAACTGCAGATAGTACATCTGATGAATGCTGCAGAATTTTAGTTGGCATTTGGATACCTGTGATTTGAATACTTAGAGGGAAAACTACAGTACCTCAGTATTGGTTGTAATAAAAATATATAGTTGGCCATATAAGAGAATAGCATATAATTCTCTTGGGTCACACAGGGATTTAATTTATTTATTTCCATTTTCTTCCTAGGTATGGAAAGCCAGATTAAATGGGTATGAAGAAGCACTGAAGCTGTTTGAGAAAATAGATGATGAAAAGAGCCCCGAATGGTCCAAATACCTTGGACTTATAAAGAAATTTGTGACAGACTCAAATGCAGTAGTTCAGCTAAAAGGATTAGAAGCTGCACTTGCTTATGTTGAAAATGCTCACGTAGCAGGAAAGTAAGTTATTTGTATTTGTACTTTAGAAGAACTTGCTCCTACTAATGAGCTTAAGATCCCAAATTATATTTATATATCAGCTTTGAACAGTTTCAAACATTATAGGAGCTAGAACAATGCTTTGGACAATTTCTTCAGAGCCATGAGGCTAAAATTGTACAATGAAATCTATACCATAAATCTTTTTGGAACATCCCTACAGTACATCAGTCATTTAATCCCCAGTTTGGGTTTTTGAAATGATTTTCTTTAATCAAATAAAAACTGACACCTTCCCCACTGCATGGGTACCAAATGTTGGAGGAGATCATTTATGTTGATAATTAATTATCTGACTTACAATATTCATATTTGTTTCTAGAAGAAGTTTAGAGTAATTAAATAATCACTACACATTGTAATGGCCCTTCACATTATAAAAATATTTTTCACTTAACACAATGCATGCATTTGAGCTGTCTGTAAAATGTAGCAGTGAAGTGCTCAACATGCATGCTTATGAATTGGGTCTTTTTGTGTATAATTTTTATTAAAACTTTTAAACTAGAAGATAAAAGCTAACAAGCTATTAGAAAGTTAAAAAAAAATCAAAGAAAAACAAAAAATGTAAGAAAGGGGGGGGAAAGCTAAGAAAAATAGAAAAGAAAGGGAAAAAAGTATAAAGTGGCTTCCAATATTTTCACAGCAGTTGTAAGTACAAATACTTTTGACTGCTCTTTCTCTAAAATTATATCGTATTTACTCTCTTCCATAATCTATCCCATGTAATCATTGAAACCAGAAGTTACACATTCAGTTGTTTTCATTTTTGCACAAAAGGTCCATAAGAGGCTTCTAATCAAAAATAAATGTACATAATGTCTTTTCCCTAATCAAAGAAATTAATTTCTCCATGTCAGCAAAATTTCTCAACTTCAGCAACCATTCCTCCATTTTGGGTAGGGTCAAACCTTTTCAACTCTGTGCATACAGTAATCTCGCTGGTGTGATCATATATTGAGATAATTTTCCATGGCTATTTCTGTTTATCCATTATTCCTAAAAGAAAAAGCTTTGGCTCCATTTGAGTAATGTGTATGAATGTGGTTATTAATAAGTATCCTTGAATGCCAAAAAAATACATTTCAGGGAAATTTTTCAGATTTCCAGAACCCCTAGGAATATTTCATAAATGCATCAAAACCAATCTTAACCTCAATAAATTGCAATAAATATAACAATGTACTGAAGAATCCTGTGTTTAATGGAATTGACATTATTGCTATAAGGTGGATGAGAGAGAATCAAATTGTTCATTCTGTTTTCAACTAATTCTTGTTATTACCTTTCTTCCTTTTTTAAGAACAACAGGTGAGGTGGTATCTGGAGTTGTAAATAAAGTGTTCAATCAGCCTAAAGCTAGAGCAAAGGAACTAGGCATAGATATATGCCTCATGTTTATTGAAATTGAGAAAGGGGAAGTGGTGCAAGAAGAACTGCTTAAAGGCTTGGACAACAAGAACCCCAAGATTATAGTGGCATGCATAGAGACACTGAGGAAAGCACTAAGGTAAGATTCAATGGAAATTTTATTCAGACTTTCTAAGAATAAGGGAATTTCTTATGACTAATTAAATTCTCTATTGCCGTTTTCCATTTTAAGTGGTCAGTGGAAAAAAGCTACATTATATAGTATTTAGTATGCATACATTGCCCTTTAAGTTCATGTGTGGTGTTCATCCAAAACTAAGTTCCTTTATGACTTAGTACACGAGTGAAATCAACTGCCGTTGATATTTGATGCAACTTAACGAAAGACTGAACTCTACAAAGCAAGAAATGAAGAAATGGGAAGGAATCCATTTAAATACTGTAATTTAGTCTGTATTCTGCCTGACTATGTGTTAGCACATAGGCAACCTTGATTAACATTAAAAGCCAACAAGCATCAGAAATTAGAGGGCTATAAAAAGTTGGTGGAAAAAAATCCCCCAAAAGCAGTTGAAAAACCACTTATATAGAAAGTTAAAGGCTCAACTGTAGATGGCATAGAAACCCTAGTTTTCTCTCTCCGCATAATACTTGTATGGATGGAGTATTCCTCAAGCTATGACTATTAAAGGGTGGCACTGAAAGAATGGTATTTATGCTTAATCCCCAAAGATACTGCCACGGTCACGTCAAAATTCAGCTGTTTGGCAGATCACCTGCACTTACCCACTTGCCTATCACACCCCCATCTCTGTCCTTTTGGCTGCTCTGCATAGTAGCACTCCTTGGTGGTGGTAGTGCTAAGCTGAAATAGAGGCCTGAGGCCGGCTATCCATGGGCCTCTACTTCAGAGTGTTCTCTCAAGCCCCACGTTGCAGACCACCACTCCAGTGGTATGCCCAAGTGACTTTCATTGGCTTCTTCCAACGACTGACAAAGCATGCCCAGCCTGGCCCTATACAAGACAATTGCTAGCTGCTCAAGGCTGGTCTCATCACTTCTGAGGCCTTCTAAAACCTCACAAGATGTCCACTGTTCTCAAAATTGTGGGTAATCTTCTGATGTTCTGGAAAGCCACAGAAGCTTTCTGAAGCATCATGAGAACGGTGAGCACAGCCTTTTCATGAGGTTTTAGAAACCCTCAGAAACCCTTTGAAACCTTGTAAGAACCACATGTGGTATTTGCAGAATGGTGTCAGTGGTCTTTAGAAAAAGGCCTGGTCACAAAATGTCACCCTTTATGATTGATTGCGTAGTGACTGAAGCGGTATATAAGTCTAATTGCTACTGCTATAATGTTTTAGAACGCCTAAATATTTGTGTCCGAGTGTACTGTACATTAAGATAACATAATGTAACTAATTGCATGTATATATTTCAGTGAATTTGGTTCAAAAATAATCGCCCTGAAGCCAATAATCAAACTGTTGCCAAAACTTTTTGAATCTCGAGAGAAAGCGGTTCGAGATGAAGCCAAACTCCTTGCAATTGAGATTTATCGATGGATTAAGGATGCTCTTAGGCCTCCATTACAGAACATAAATTCTCTTCAGGTAAGTTGGGGAAATGTTGTGTTCTGATAATCTTAACAGGAAGTTACCAGTAAACAGAAGAAAATAGTTTTTTTTTCTGAAATGTTTTCAATCATTCAAAGCTTTGTTTTGGAAAATTGTTCCTTTTAGATACAATTTTAGTGGAGGAAACTTTAGAACATAGGCATGAGCTCCAAGACCTGAAATGACTGGGGTTCTAACAAATCTCATATTGAGTCTTTCAAGAGGCTTGGAAAAAATGGTGATATCTTGCACTAAGAGTTAACAGGTGATCATCCACTATCAAGCTTTAAAAGATGGGTTTTCTCCTGGAACCTGTGCTAATTATTAAGCATCAAATAGTTATGTCAGTAAAAAGATTTTGAAATCATATAATGACTTACTAATGATTAGTAAACCTTCTTTCAGTAGCAGATTATTTATAATCAGTTGTATTCATATAATCACTTGGTCCAGCTTGCCTGTTACTCTAATCCAGTGGTTCCCAACCTGTGGTACGTGTACCATTAGTGGTACGCAAGGGCCTTCCAGGTGGTACGCGAACACTTTCGGGGTCATGAACGATTTTTAGTTAGTTATTTTTTACTTCACAAAAATGTTTACTGCCTAACACAACTGTTGCCACACGCCACCCACCTGGTCCCAGCGGCCCGAGAATCCAGTTGCTGGATGCGCGGGGCCAAAAAAGGAACGGTACAATTATGGAAATAAAGTGATATCTGATCGAATTTAGTTTCTCTGGAACCAGGTGGTACGCGGCGACTGTATGGGACCTCCAAGTGGTACTCGATCACAAAAAGGTTGGGAACCACTGCTCTAATCATAACACTTTGAGTGGCTAATAACAAGCCTATATAGAGGGAGAAAATAGAAAAATAGTTTAAAAATCCAATACAGTAACAGCAGTGCCCCTTAACCCAGAGCAACATATGTTGGGTCAGTGTAGTTTTTATCCTCAAAAGGCTTCTTAAAGAACTATGCTTTTATACCTCTTTGAAGGCAGGAAATAGTCCAAACATCAGGGGTCAAGATTGTGTTTATGCATCTTTCGGCTATTTTAATTTTTGTAGTTAAAAGAACTGGAAGAAGAATGGGTCAAACTGCCATCGTCTATTCCCAAGCAGTCCAGATTTCTGCGATCCCAACAAGAAATGAAAGCAAAGTTTGAACAACAGCAGGCAGCTGGTGGAGATGCAGATGGAGGTAACATTTGATCTGGAACTTCAACCTTGAGGATGTTACTAGGAAAAAGAAAAACTCACCAAAAAGCACAAACTGACAGAAAAGTTGAATGCATATCAGTATCTAGACAGTATCATTGCACCGAAATCCTTATTCGGGGAATTTTGATCATATGATTAGTAAAATGTAGTATTGTAGTGTAACTGGCCTTTACTTGACTGTGTCTAATAGCTGTTTCCATAGGAGGTGATGATGGTGATGAGGATGTTCCACAAGTTGATGCTTATGAACTTTTGGAAGCCGTTGAAATTATCTCCAAACTTCCCAAGGATTTCTATGACAAAATAGTAAGTGGAGATAAAACAATATGTTAATCTTAATCTCTGTAACTTCCCTTTGCATCAATACTGTGTGCATTAAAATATCTACCAAATAATTTCTGTTTTCTACTACTGAATTTATATGTTGTCATGTCTAAGAGGTATTACTTATTAGGGACAATTGCAGTAGATCAATGTGAAAACACAGTGGTAAATTAAAGTACTTCATTGTTACTGACCCCATGGAAGCATGTGCATGTATTTTTCCCTTATACGAATAGGAAATGACGTGACTAGAATTTATCACTTTCAATAATGCGTATATCATATATGTTTAATGGTTTGACTTGCAGGAGGCCAAAAAGTGGCAGGAAAGAAAAGAAGCTTTGGAAGCAGTAGAAGTGCTGGTTAAAAATCCCAGATTGGAAGCTGGAGATTATGCAGACTTGGTGAAAGCTCTTAAGAAGGCAAGATTCTCTGTATTACCCAAATGGACCTCTCAAATCTAAATACAAGGTCTCAGTATTAGTATAGTTATAAGGAGCTTTTAATCTTTTATTGGTAAATATAGAGTGTTTAATTATAATGTTTGCTCACAGGTTTAAATGGATGATTGAGATCTTAGTTGGATAGAAATAGAAATAAATATAATTGAACACGTTCTTAACTCTTTAAGCAGATAGCAAGTCAGCTAGCACTAGTAAATTGCCAGAATCTCTGGTTTCCAGCACTTATTACGTAGAATAAAATCCAGCATTTGTGCTCATGAAACACAATTTTCTCCTGTATTTGCACACTCCACCAAATGGAGCATATTTTGTGAGTGTATAGGAGAGTGGCAGGGGAGGGGAGAACAACCTCTCTCCCATTCTTTATGATTGTGGGCTGTCAAATTGGAGAGTAACTCTTAGATAGTTTAATATTAATTTAGATGAATGGCATGAGAAATTATTTTTAATTTGTTCAGAACTATTTTGAAATTTTACACCATTAGATTGTGATCCTCTTTCTTTACAGGTTGTTGGAAAGGATACTAATGTGATGTTGGTTGCTTTGGCTGCCAAATGCCTTGCTGGACTAGCCACTGGTCTCAGGAAGAAATTTGGACAATATGCTGGTCAGGTGAGTATAATGTGCTCAGTGTTTGCTTTTGAATTCTCTGTGCGTAAAATTAATTGTGGAAGGAGGAATAGACTAGAATTTGGCAACAGCCTGATACTGATTTCTACTGAATGCGTGTTAAATCTTCCTTTTATCATATTTCTAGCAAATTTTCTTGTGGATTTTGTTTTATTAAAACAAAAGAATATCTAGGAAGATAGGAAAAAATGTTTCCAGAGTAGTAGTTTGAAATAAGTATGAGTTTTAAAAACAGCAAATGTTTTTCTTTATAAAAGCTGTTTTAGCTAGATTGTAGTATCAGAGTGTTTCTTGATGTAATGAACTTTTAGTGTGATTCGAATATTTTCTCTGTCCTTTGTATGGAACAATGATGAAGATTTCCTGGTATTACAATTGACACTGGAGTGGATGCACAATTTGTAACATCTTGATAATATTCAATAGGTTGTCCCAACTATTCTGGAGAAGTTCAAAGAAAAAAAGCCTCAGGTCGTGCAAGCCTTGCAAGAAGCCATTGATGCTATCTTTCTTACTGTAAGTGAATTGATACCAAAACTCTGAATTGAATTGACTCAGAGTAGTCAATAGAATAGTCAAAGAATCTCTCATGTCCAAATATTTTAGACCACATTACAAAACCTCAGTGAAGATATCTTGGCTGTAATGGATAACAAAAACCCAACTATCAAGCAGCAGACATCTCTCTTCATTGCACGAAGCTTTCGACACTGCACTCCTTCTACCCTTCCCAAAAGTCTCCTGAAACCATTCTGCGCTGCTCTCCTCAAGGTAAAAAAATAAAATAAAATCACCTGCAGAACTTGCATTTGAAATAAAATAAGGTGTTAGCTGAGCTTTATGTAAAATACAAATCAATTCAGAGGAGAGAAACCGGTGAAAACATGTTTTCACTATCTTTCACTTTATAGTGGCAGAGGTCTCCAATCCCCGGGCTGCAGCCCACTACCGGGCTGAGGCCGATTCGGAACAGGGCCATTCAAACAAGTCGAGCTGCTCACATATGTTTCCCTTACACCCCCCCCCCCCGGCCAGGCCGCCAAACTACAAAGGTTGGGGGCCACTGCTTTATAGGATTCTGTGAATCAAAGCTCCATCAAGCAGAATACACAGATTTTGGTTTTTTTTGCCACAGCATATTAATGATTCGGCTCCGGAGGTTAGAGATGCTGCATTTGAAGCCTTGGGCACTGCCCTAAAAGTGGCAGGTGAGAAAGCTGTGAATCCTTTTCTAACGGATGTGGACAAACTGAAACTAGACCGGGTAAGTAACACTAAATCATCAAGTCTATAGTAGGGTTCAAATATGATGTTATTCAAGGAGCTCTGAGAATAACCCCCTGAGTCAGGGGGTTAACTATTAATATTTTCAATAGATGAATAAGCTTTGACTTGCTATTTTTGAACATGGTATGAGTTTTAGGTTCTATAAAATAGTGAAGTCATTTCTATCAGATAAATTGTGAACTTTTCATTATTTAAAGCTTATGTTGTATTGGGCATAGCAGAATTTCGGTCTTGGGAAGGGGGCCATGGGCAAATTTAAAGCTTGTTTTTTCAAATAAATTTTTATTTTATTTGGAAAATTGAGGTAAAATAGACTCCCCCCCCCCAAAAAAAAGGAAAAAAGTAATTTTACAAAAACCAAACAAAGATAGATAGGCAAAACATTAGAAAAGGAAAAAAAATGTGGAATAAAAAAGACAAAAGCATGCGCGTGCAGACGCACACACACACTATATATACCTCTAATTGTAACCAACTTGACCTGTCAACTATATATAAAGGCAAAGAAGCTAACAGGTAAGGGTATATTTGCAACTTTTAATATGTTGATTGCAAAATGGCCATTGAAAGGTTGGAAGCGTGCTCCTGTTCCTCTGTAAGGGAGGTCTTTGCATAAATGCATATACGTTTTAATCACTTTGACTTTGTTCTTTCTCCTAAGAACTTACATCCCTCCCCAGGTTGCTTGGTAATGAGCGCCTTCATCTCACAAGCTTACTCTTGCAGTTCTTTTTCTCTTTCCTAGTTGGCAAGTAGCTTAGGTTGCTCCCTTCGGTGCTCTTGTTTTTTCCCTTTCCTCTGAAGAATGCACTGGCTCTCCTGGGGCCTGAGACGTTCAGGCCATTGATAAGGGAAGAGAGCAGGCATATGTTGCAGATTAAAATTTTTATACTTGTCCAGCCTTTAGAGTATAAAACGATTGAATTGTTGTGTAAATATAATAAAAGTCAGAACTGAAAAGAACTTATTTAAGTTGTAATTGTACTGCATCTGTACCAGAAATTAGGACAATCCCAATAATTTAGGGGCAATATAGTTCAAGAGCTGTACTTTTTGTAGCAATATTTTATGACACTTGTCAAGGACCTAGAAGGGTTAGCAACTGCTAGATAAAGCATTTTAATGCTTTTGTGTCAATCTAATTTTGCCTTTTAGATTAAAGAGTGTGCTGAAAAAATAGAGTTGGTTGGTGGAGGTAAAGCCAGTGGAGGAGCTGATAGAAAAGAAAACAAAGCTGTTCCTGGCAAGACTCCAGTTCTTTCTGGCGCTGCAGGAGATAAGGATATGAAAGAGAACTCCGCTAAATCTGGGCCACCGAAAAAGGCTCCCACTACTAAGGTATGAAAACCACACACTCTGAAATATGACAGTTTGAATTTGCATATATTTAAATGAGTACAAACTAGTTGCATTTTCAGAAGTGACAAAATAGGGTATTGCATTTGCTTATGAGCTAAATTTTATGTAGATGTTCTGAAAAAGTCCAACGTTTTAACAAACGCGTAATGTCAGGATTGCTATGTTTAACTTTCACATTCAGTATGTATATCTTTTGTTCCCATGAAACATTACAAAATGAACATTGGGATTAACAGGCTCATGCACACACGTACACAAATAGCAAATTCAGTAAAATAAAGTTTAATTAGATGGAAATGTTCCCAAAGAAAACAGCAAAATTCTGGAATAGTAAAAAGGTAAAAGTTTCCCTCACACATATGTGCTAGTCGTTCCCGACTCTAGGGTGCGGTGCTCATCTCCATTTCAAAGCCGAAGAGCCAGCACTGTCCAAAGACATCTTGTGGTCATGTGGCCGGCATGAGTAAACGCCAAAGGCGCACGGAACGCTGTTACCTTCCCACCAAAGGTGGTCCCTAATTTTCTACTTGTATTTTTTACGTGCTTTCGAACTGCTAGGTTGACAGAAGCTGGGACAAGTAACGGGAGCTCACCCCGTTACACGGCGCTAGGGATTCGAACCACTGAACTGCCGACCTTTCGATCAACAAGCTCAGGGTCTTAGTCACTGAGCCACAATAGTAGTTAATATTTAAAAAATAAAAAACAATAAATCAGGGGTGACGGACCATTTTCCTAAAGTAAGTTTCCCATTTTGAACACTACAACAGGTCCTTTTGCTTAGGTGATTAGGGTCTCTGCGTTAAAGTTGTATGAAGACTCCATTTTAGATGCTCTTGTTTTAGTCATCTGGGGTTTCAGAAGTTTCTATTGAATGTTATTTGCATGTTTTTTCTCCCTCAAGGTGGATATAGCATCCAGGAATGGGTTAAATCCGTCTGTTCTGTGATTCGACTGAGTCTGTCAGAAGCTGTTCAGGTCCCGCCCTTGATGTTATGCTTGACAGCTTTTTTCTCAATCGCTCAGCGAGGATGGTTGTGCCAAACTTTCCTCCAGCGAATTTAACCTGTTTCTGGTTGCTATTATACCTTGGTAGCCCTTCCTTGACTTAGTATTCTATTTAGAATTATTGCCTTGGACTATGATTTCAGATTGAGAGAGAATCCACGAACTGTGAGTGTTGATTCTGCCTGCTTGAGAGCAGATTCTGCCTCCCTCAGGCTGAGACTTCCCGGGCTCAATAATGATCTTTTCACCATGTTTTTGATTTGACTGAAATTTTCAAATACTTTTTGAAGACTGATTAAAAAACAATCCAGTTGAACAGTATGTTTTTTCCCAACACTTTTTCTGTAAGTAATATGTTTTTGGAAAAGTAACGAGTCTATAAGTAAGTAGTAAAATCCAACATTGTTCATTAGTGCCAAAGCTATAAAATGTGCTATTATCTACCGACTGGGCGTATAAGACGACCCCCAACTTTTCCAGTTAAAATATAGAGTTTGGGATATACTCGCCGTATAAGATTCCTCCTCCTACCATCTTTCTTTTTCTTTCTGTCTTCCTTCCTTCCTAACATCTTTCTTCCTTCCTTCCTTCCTTCCTTTCTTCTTTCTTTCTTTCTTTCTTTCTTTCTTTCTTTCTTTCTTTCTTTCTTTCTTTCTTTTCTTTCTTCCTGTCTGTCTGTCTGTCTTCCTACCTTCCTTCCTTCTTTCTTTCTTTCTTTCTTTCTTTCTTTCTTTCTTTCTTTCTTTCTTTCTTTCTTTTTCTTTCTCTTTCTCTTTCTGTCTGTCTGTCTGTCTTCCTTCCTAACTTATTTCTTTCTCTCTCTTTCTTTCTCTCTCTCTCTCCCTCCCTTTCTCTTTCTTTCTTTTTCTGTCTGTCTGTCTGTCTTCCTTCCTAACTTCTTTCTTTCCTTCTTTCTTCCTTCCTCCTCCCTCCCTCCCTCTTTCTTTCTTTCTTTCTTTCTTTCTTTCTTTCTTTCTTTATCTTTCTTTCTTTCTTTCTTTCTTTCTTTCTTTCTTTCTTTCTTTCTTTCTTTCTTTCTTTCTTTCTTTCTTTCTTTCTTTCTTTCTCCCTGCAAACCAATCCCCACCATAATTTGCAAATAAATTATTTCCAGATCAGACAATGTGATTGTCTGGATTTGTTTTCTCATTTTATCTCTCATAGTTGAGGTCTACCTATGATGTCAATTACAGGCCTCTCTCATCTTTTTAAGTGGGAGAACTTGCACAATTGGTGGCTGACTAAATACTTTTTTGCCCCACTTTAAGTGGGCTATGACTTGAGAAGTCTGAAGAGGAAGGAAGGATTGTTGAACATATATAAGCAGAGTTCCCCGTCCCCCAAATCTTTTCTCTGAATTCAGTTGGTGATCCCTTTCCATTTAATCATCCGTTTCCAACATCATTGAATATGTGCTCATTTCAAAAGTTTTCCCCTCTCTTTGTTGTATACATAGGCTGGTGGTCCAGTGAAGAAAGGGAAACCAACTTCAGCTGGAGGAGTAGGAACTACTGGAACAAAAGCCAAAAAAGGAACTGAAGTAAAAGAGATATTTGAGCCAGAACTCTCAGTAAGTGAATTCTGTGCTCAAAATGGTTTAAATTGACTTGATAATAGGAATGTGAACAAACTGGAAAATGTTATGTTTCGAACTTTGAACAGAACACTGCACCCTGGGAGTTCTGCCACTGTGTTTCAGACTGACCATAGTTCAGCAGAAACAAAACATGGAACATAGTGTTGTGAGTTTTGGATGAAACAAAATCCAAAATTCTAAATTATTTTATTGGGGCAAGTAAGGCTGGTATGCACTGCCTGCGCACTCCCTACTCCCTGTAGCTATTTTCTAAGCAGCATATCCCCACAACCTATCCAGACCCAATTTTTCAAGCACCTTTTCTGTCTCCTTCAGCCACTATGACTACTGTCCTTGGCTTTTTCATGCTCTTTCCCACATTCCAAATCCTTTCAGCCTGAGGCAACCACATTTCCATCAGTATGCAAATATATATAGAGATTCAGCATTTAGACATTTGCCTAATGTAAATTTCAAACTATTGGTTGTCTTTATATTCGTAATAGGGAAAGTGCTACGTACTGTATAGCAGTTCAGCAGAATCCTTGAAGGAAGTACCTCAGCTCTGAGGAGCATGCCAAGAGTGCTGTAGAATGAAATAAATAAAAATAAATAAATATTTTTAAATAAAATGGTATGTGTACATGCCCACTTGGCACGGCTGTCCCATCATTCAAGAGGCTAGTTACATAAGCAGGAAAAGATACATTGGGTCTAAAAATTACTGATAGGCACTACATGCACATGTCTATGTGCTCTGAAGTAACATGTGTCCTTTGAATCCAGGTTGCTGTGCTTTAGTGAACCTGATATAAGTCAAAATGCCTAATAGCCCGATGAAGGCATGTTTGGAATGTACCAGTAGACTATTAACAGGTGTGCAATTTTTCCTTTGCTAATAGATAGAGATGTGCGAGGAGAAAGCTTCAGCTGTCCTTCCAGAAGTTTGCATACAGCAGTTAGATAGTGGCAATTGGAAGGAAAGGCTGGCTTGCATGGAAGAATTTCAAAAGGTAATAATGACAGGTTCTTCTAAAAAAGTGTCTCACCCCTAAAAATATTTGTTTGTTCCATAGTAAATTATTTTGGCATTTCACAGAAGTCTTTAGTGTCATATTGTATTTTGCGACTTTTCAGATTATTCTGGGTACTGCAAGTTTGTTAGACCAGATCTGATCCTTTTTTGAAATACATTAAAGGCTTAATTTGTGTAAAATCTGTACTAGCCATTTTCATACAGGGAGGCATCCAACAATACCGTATTTTTCGGAGTATAAGACACACCTTTTTCCTCCCTAAAAGTGGCTGAAAATGTGGGTGCGTCTTATACTTCGAATGTAGCTTTTTTTTCCAGCCCTAACTAGGTGCTAACAGATCTTTCCAGCTCTTGCCTTGCAGGCTTTTTCATTGTTATTCTCTCAGAAGAATGTTTTTCCAGCCCTAAGTCTTTGCAGGGTGTTTTTTCCAGCCCTAACCAGGTGCTAACGATCTTCCCAGCTCTTACCGGCTTGCAGGCTCTTTCATTGTTACTCTCTCAGAAGAATGTTTTTCCAGCCCTAAGTCTTTGCGGTTTTTTTTTTCATTGCTCTACTTGCTCCAAAGAAGTTTTTTTCTAGCCCTAACCAGGTGCTAACGATCTTCCCAGCTCTTACTGGCTTGCAGGCTCTTTCATTGTTATTCTCTCAGATGAAGGTTTTTTTTAAGTCCTAACCAGGAGATAAAATAATGTGCTGAAGCTGACCAGACTAAGGATGCTAGCCAGGTGAATACCTGGTAGGCAGATTGTTTTCCCCTATTTTCCTCCCCAAAAACTAAGGTGCGTCTTATACTCCGGTGCGTCTTATACTCCGAAAAATACGGTAATTAATTCTTACTGCTGAAAAATAAGAATTGGTTCAAACATCCTATCACTTTTACATTTCTTTTCAGAAAATCAGAATAAAGTTTCCAAAATAAAACTTAATTGTAAATATTTGTAAAATATATTTGTAAAAAAAGAATAATTCTTATATAGTGTGGATTAAACTTATGTTTACAATACTTACAATCTTCAGACCCAAACCCAGATCATTTCTAATCTACTTTTATCCAGCTTTGGGTTTTAAGACTGCAAAAACTAAAGGTAATTTCTTTACAAAATTATCTAATGAAGGGAAAAGAAATAATCTTCTTAAGAACTATGGTTTTTACATATGCTAAACATGAAATGTATCTGAATGAATATAAGTTTATAGAATGTAGTTCAGCAGTATTTATATCCCTGCATTTCTTAGAGTTTAACACTGTTCTTAATCTTTAAGGCTGTTGAGCTGATGGATAAAACTGAAATGCCTTGCCAGGCTCTAGTAAGAATGTTGGCGAAGAAACCTGGATGGAAAGAGACCAACTTTCAGGTAGAGCAATATTAATTTTTAGGGTTCTATTATCATTGAATTTATAACTAATGAACTTTGTTTACAAAGTTACCTTAGAATTGAGCCTGGAATTCCTTATGTGTAGGTTTGACCATTTACGTTTGAAAACTTTATGTAAGAACCTTAATCTATATTTCTTATTTGCATCCAGGATAATAATATCGTTCATTATATTATTTTATTTCTTCATTGATACGTGATACATTTCTGGTAGCATTATACAGCTCATTAAGGTTTAATTAAAATATGGGTATTTGGAACCTTGTTAAACAAGAATAATACAATTAAGATAAAGCATTCAAATATGTACATTAAGAAAAATGCTGAGAACTGTGTCAATATTTATAGTATCTGTATTTAGCCTGTATGTGAAAAACTTCTAAACTCTAATTCAACGGCATTAACAGCTTTTTAAGACCTAGTCCTTTGGGGATATTCATTTCAATAATATCTGGATATTAGCTTATTGTCAGGCACAAGCAACCAGAACAACTCATGAGTAGGCCCAAGTAGATAATTTTATTGTTGATCACCTGTATTATAAGAATCTCACCAGGCTGTCTGGCTTCCCTTGGGAAATGGCAGATATAGGCCTATAGTTTGACCTCAGATGTATGTTCCCCCAAACCAACCCTAAGCTGGAATTTCGCTTTACTCCCCCTTAGAAGGGCCACCTTTCCTTCAGCTGGTGATTCCTCGCAGTTATAAAGGTATTCTCTGAACTTGTATTTTTCAAGGGAAAAGTCATAATGTATGTGTTTTGAATGTATGCATAATAAAGTAATAAGAAATATAGCTAATTTTAGGGCATAACAGCTTTAAAAAAACATTTTTGGTCCTGGAAGTTTTGTCTGCCCTAGACATTGTGTCTGTTGTGCCTAGTAGATAATGTAGGCACGCACTAGTCGTATTTGATGAAATGTAGGTCTCAAGTCTTACTGTGCAGCAGATCATTGGCTTGAAAATAGCAATGGCTCCTCTTATTTGCAGGTGATGCAGATAAAACTTCATATCGTTGCTTTGGTTGCTCAAAAGGGAACCTTTTCCAAAACATCTGCACAAATTGTCCTGGATGGCCTTGTGGATAAGATTGGTGATGTGAAATGTGGAAGCAATGCCAAAGAAGCACTAACAGCAATAGCAGAAGCCTGTCAGCTACCTTGGACTGCTGAGCAGGTGCATATATTGTGTTTCATAGATATGATACATTAAAAAAAACTTATCACAGGAACTGTTGCTCATTTATATCAGTTGCAAATAGTCTCTTTTCGCTCTAGGTTATGTCCATGGCGTTTTCCCAGAAGAATCCAAAGAACCAATCAGAAACTTTAAACTGGCTCTCAAATGCCATTAAAGAGTTTGGGTTTACTGGGTAAGTCTCGAAATTAGAGTAGCATGCTGCTTACATATATACATGTTGTTTACTAAATAACTGTGACATAAAAGATGTATTAGCACACAGAGAATGTCAATAGCGACCATACTAATTCACGTTATTTGTATATTTTTAGATGAGATGAATGTATTCATATGTTTGTTAGAGCAGTTATATTCATGTGTGAACCAAGCTCTAACTATTGTACTAGTTTTGTACAGTCTGGTACTCTTTTCCCCCCCCCCCTCCCATGTAGTTTCTTTTTTGTTTGTATAGTGTACCGTATTTTTCAAAGTATAAGACGCACTCCCCCCCCCAAGTGGGTGGAAAAGTCTGTGCGTCTTATACAGTGAATATTGTGGTAGTGGGGAGGGGGGTTGGTGCGGCGCTGATCAGCTGTTCTAGAATGGGCTGGGGCTGGGGCTGCGGTGGCGAACGGGCTGCACCGAACGAGCAGCAGTGGCGGCGAATGAGCCGCGGTGAACAGGCCAGATGCTGGGAGGCAGAGCCAGATTTTTTTTTCTTTTTTTCCTCCCCAAAAGCTAGGTGCATCTTATAGTCCCGTGGTGGCGAACCTATGGCACGCGTGCCACAGGTGGCACGCGGAGCCATAGCGGACGGCACGCGAGGGTTGCCCACCGGCAAACCGGAAGTGCGGAAAAACGCACTTCCTGTTTGCCGGTGAGCTGTTTTTTGCACTCCGGAGGGTTCAGGGAAGCTCCCTGAAGCTCCGGAATGCAAAAAACTACAAAACGGACAAGCCGGAAGTGCATTTTTCCGCACTTCCGGTTTATCCGTTTTGTAGTTTTTTGCATTCCGGGGCTTCAGGGAGCTTCCCTGAACCCTCCGGAGTGCAAAAAACAGCTCACCGGCAAACCGGAAGTGCGTTTTTCCACACTTCCGGTTTGCCCGTTTCGTCGTCCCAGGCTCCGGTAAGGCCTTTGCGCGGGGGTGGGGGGGGTGTGCATGCGCAGGGGGCAGCATGGGGGGTGTTGTGCGCATGCGTGGGGGGGAGGGAATGGGTGTGGGTATGCGAGCGTGCGCGAGCGCCCCCCCCTTTTTGGCACGCGAGCCTAAAAAGGTTCGCCACCACTGTTATAGTCCAAAAAATACGGTAGTTAGAATTTAGAAATCTATTGGTGTAATGTTGCCCCCAGACTCCATTGCCGTGGCTTCTGGATTGCTGAAGTCTGACAACAAATTGCTAGATTCCAGTAGAGATTTTTAAAAAGGAATATAATATGCTTTTATCATTTTGAATACACTTTGCATACCTTAAAAATTCAAACCTGCTTTACAGAAATTCCCAACAGATTTTTAAAAAGGAATAAAATATTATTGTGTCCACCTGCATGATGTGAGACAAATTTCCTTCTTTCCCCATGGTCCTTGGGAATACTAAGAAAACATGCAGAGCTGGATGCGAAGTATTCAGGTGTCATTTCTTTAAGAAATGCATTTTCTGAGATGTAAGATGTGTCCCATTCTTTTGAGAAGCAGTTCCATCATAGCCAGTACTATTATCTCACATTTAAATTTCATAATCTTTTGACAAAGTGGTTGAGAATGAGTAAGAAGTCGTATTTTTCACTGCTCTGTATAATGTTATGCTATTTTGGGGTAATCTTTATTGTCTTCTCTCTCAGATTGAATGTGAAGGCATTTATCAGCAATGTTAAAACAGCTCTTGGAGCTACAAATCCCGTGAGTATCCCCCCCCCCCAGTTCAAATTAAATTCTTTCACTGTCTGAATATTGAGCTTAAATATTTCAATTTCCTATTTAATAGGCTGTGAGGATATCCGCCATAACCTTACTAGGCGTCATGTTTCTGTATGTTGGTCCCCCTTTACGGATGTTCTTTGAGGATGAAAAGCCTGCTCTTCTTTCCCAAATAGATGCAGAGTTTGAAAAAGTAAGTTTCCTTTGAAATGCTGAAACATTTATTGTTTGGATGATCATTTCGACTGACTTCAGTATCTTTCTTAGTATTGCTAATAACACAGTGAAATAAATGAGCAATCTGCCTAAATAATCTTAGAAGATCATATTGGCTGATGACTGACTGAAGATGCATTCTGTGTTTCAGATGGAAATGTTTGTCAAACTTTTATTAATATGAGTGTTAATTCTTCAAGACTCTATGTACTGTAAAATTCACTGTTTGATTGGTGATAGAAACTAAGTCTTTGGTAGTATACTAAATAAGCAGCAGGTTCAGTGGTGTATCACACAATGTCATCGCCTATACAGGTAGTCCTCAACTTATGACAATTCATTTAGTGACTGTTCAAAGTTACAACAGCACTGAAAAAAATGACATAACCGTTTTTCACACTTGCAACCATGGCAGCATCTCCATGGTCACCTGATCAAAATTCAGATGCTTGGCAACTAGTTCATACTTATGATCGTTGCAGTGTCCTGGGATCACGTGATCAGCTTTTTCGACCTTCTGACAAAGCAAAGTCAATGGGGAAGCCAGATTTACTTAACAACCGTGTTACTAATTGAAGAACTGCAGTGATTCACTTAACAAACGTGGCAAAAAAAAGTCGTAAAATGGGGCAAAACTCACTTAACAAATTTCTCACTTAGCAACATAAATTTTTGGGCTCAATTGTGATCATAAGTCAAGGACTACCTGTATCTTATCTGATCCTTCCATTTTGACCATTACTTGCATGATTTTTAATTAGCACAACATAACGCCGTACAGTCATGTGAATTAAAATTCCAAATGCTCCCTATCAAAATAATGCAAAGTAATTTGGTAAGTATATTTCAGGTGCAAGGACAAACACCACCTGCCGCAACGCGAGGCAGTACAAGGCACAATATTGGCATGGATGATGGTGAGGAAGGAGAAGAACAGGAGGATTCAGGGAATGATGTCGTGGACCTCTTGCCTAGAGCTGATATCAGGTTTTTATACTTTGTTTCTATTTGATTTGGTTTTATGCTACCTTTTTTTTGAAATCCAAAGCAGGAATTTGGTTGGTTGGTTGGTTGGTTGACTGACTGTGAGCTATCAAGTCATTATTGGCTCCTAGCGACTATCTGGGTAGACTTTCTCCATGGTAATTTGTCCCTAAGCTGCTATTTTAAAGGCCTTCTAATGGTGCGCTCATCACCAATGTAACTGAGTCCATCCATCTTGCTGCTTGGCTTCCTCTTTCCTTTCACCTTTCCTAGCCTTGAAGTCTTCTTCAGAGATCTAGGTCTTTCCATTGCATGTCTGAAACAGGATAATTTGAGCCTTGGTGGTTCCAAGTAGTAATCAGCATGTTTCTTGACTGCTTGTTCCTTTACTACCATTGCCAATTCTAAAGCTGGTTCTATCTAGCCATTTTGGTCGTCTTAAAATTTTAGTCCCATTTTTCACTACACTCTTTACTTGTTATTACTAGAGCTTGCAGATCCTTTGCATTTTCAGTTGTCAGTGTAGTGTCATCAACATAGCACACGTTGTTGTTGTTGTTTCTTCCATTTAAAACCATGCTCATTTTCTTCCATTCAAGCTTTTCCTAATATATATTCAGCATATGGGTTGAATAAATAAGTGGCGAAGACTCCTTTTCCAACTTGGAGCCAAATCTGTTTCACCTTGTTTCACCTTTACCTGTACTGTGGCTATCTGACCTATATATAGGCTTCTCATAAGGATAAGGATATGTTCTGGGAAACCCATTTTTCTGAGACATTCCACAAATCAGTGAAGCACATGCTCACTTCTTTTCCGGTATTTTTGGACTTTCTTAAGTATCCAGAGCGCATCAGCAATAATGTCTCATGTTCCTCAGCCCTTTCTAAAGCCAGCTTAAACATCTGGTGCCTTTTTTCCCCCCATGTAGGGCTTATTACCTGTTTTGGGTGATCCTAAGTGTTATTTTGCATGTGAAATTAAGCATATTGTATGATAGTTTGCACATTCAATTAAATCTCCTTTTTTGGTCATTGGAATGTAGCTTGACTTCTTGCAATCTGTTGGCTGATGCATCATTCTCCAGATTTGTTTGAATAGTTTGGATAGAACCATTATTGATTCTTCTTCTGTTGCTTGCCATACTTCTGTGGATATTCATCAGTTCCTATAATCTTCCAACTTGGAATTGAGCAGCGTATTGATCTAACTTCATCTTCTTGAACGAGAGGCTGGGGATATTTTCAACGGGATCTTGGATTTGACATGTCTACGGCATAATATTTCAGTTTCCCCTTTCCATCTTGGTTTGATTTCTTTTGAATCAATCCGTCTACAGGTAGTCCTCAAATTACAACAGTTCATTTAGTGACCGTTCAAAGTTACAACGGCATTGAAAAAAGTGTCTTACAACCACTTTTCACACTTATGACCGTTGCAGCATCCGCATGGTCATGTGATCAAAATTCAGACACTTGGCAATTGACTCATATTTATGACGGTTGCTGTATTCCAGGGTCATATTATCCCCTTTTGTGACCACCTGAGAAGCAGAGTCAATGGGGAAGCCAGATTTACTTAACAGTAGTTTGATTAATTTAACAACTACAGTGATTCCCTTAACTATGGTAAGAAAGTTCATAAAATGGGGCAAACTCACTTAACAAATGTTTCACTTGGCCACAGAAATGTTGGGCTCAATTGTGGTTGTAAGTCGAGGACTACCTATATTGGCATTGCTTAGCATATAAATTTAAGATTTCTTAAGACATGCAATCCAGTGAAGCAGCCCAGGACTTGCGGGTGGGAGACAAAGCAGGAATACTAGTTGGTAAAATAACAAAATATAATCTGAATATAAACTAATACAATATAAACTAATATTTATAGTCTATCTAATAGATTTATATGCCTCCCCCATTGCCCTCCTCATCTTAAACACAAGTCTGGGCCTCTTAAAATATATATAAAAGAAATTTGCAATTAAAAGAACAATAACAGCTAAATCCTCTGAAATATAGTATGTTTAAAATTATAGAACATCTTGAAATACCATAAGACGACAATAAAGCAGAACAGAAGGCAGAATAGCACAGATTTAACCAATAAATACATGCTAATCTGGTATTAAACGCTTATCAGTGTCAACTATAAGGAAATGGGGAGAAAACTTGTCAGCTGAGGATTGCTCTTGCTGCCTAATAAATCACTGAGAAACATGGAGCCCTGTGAGGGCATCACCACAGCATTTTAAAAGGCAGACAGCAACTGTGCTTTGTAAGTGAGGTATGTTAAGAACAATTTCTCCATGTATAGGTATGTAAACTCTTAATTGTTAATCTATAACATATTTTATAATTTGCATTTTCTGTCTTGACTGTTACCACCGCTTAAGATGCGTATAGTTTGCTTCTTGTTTAAAGAAAATTGATGATGAGCTGTTGGGGTTTTGGTTTTTTTTCCCAGTGATAAGATGACATCTGAGCTGATATCTAAGATTGGTGATAAAAACTGGAAAATCCGAAAGGAGGGTCTGGATGAGGTAACCAGCATCATCAATGAAGCCAAATTCATACAGCCAAGTATAGGCGAACTTGCACCTGCCTTGAAGAGTCGTCTCAATGATTCCAATAAAATCCTGGTATGCTTAATAAACGAGTAACAAATTTGTTACAGTCAGTCATCTTCCATCCTTTATATTCCGGCTTAATTTAGATCTTGTAAACAGAAACGAAATGAAAATGTCACTAAGCATTGCTGCCATTTAATTTATTTTATGTAGTAAAATATTTTTACAATTGCTAGCTTGTCTGTTGATGCATCTCGTTCTCTTGGGGGAAATGGTACTCCTGTATTCAATGAACAGCAGAGAGGTTACTGTAAAGGAAATGCACTCTCCCATAATATGCAGAAGAACACAGTTGAGCTTTGTTTAATCTGTTTGTAGCACATACACCAAAGCACAGCTGGGGATATTGTGTAACTTCCTCTTAATGGTGCTTCTGTTTCTCATGAAAGCCTAGTATAGAAAATCAAAATCTTGTGATTTAAATCAAATCGGAATTTAATTTGAGGTTCTAGGTAAATATTCAAATATGGTTTATATCTTTCCACATCTAATGCAATATAAACTCCTGTATGATAGATAATGATAATAATTTATTAAATGTATATACTTCCTCAGCTACAGTGAGTATGGCCAGTAGATGTTATTTGAAAGAAAAGTTAGCAAATTTAGTTGTTTTTAAAATGAGTTTGGAATATTATTCCAATTTAGTCTTGTGTAATTGGCTTCCCTATTTTCCTTGTATTGTCCTAAAATTCCTCTGTATTCATTTATGCGGCAAAATACAATTTTTTTTGGCTACAATTGTTTCTTAATAATAACTTAATTAGCTTTTATTAGATTATAGCAGGCAGAGAGGCCACAAGGATACTGCAGATTTTCTTTATAGGGAAGTTTATGTCCTTGATTGGGAATTTTGGAGGTATTTAAAACAATTACATAACCTTTTGTGAAATACTGCGCCTGTATTTTTTCCTTACAGGTAGTCCTCGACTTCATGATCATTCATTCAGCAATTGTTCAAAATTATGACACTATTGAACAAAGGGACATATGACTTGTACTTGAAGTTACAGTCGCTGTAGCACTTTGCAGACACGTAATCAGAATTCAGATGCTCGGCAAACCTCTCGCCCTTACAACTGACCATGGGTACACTACCTATCCCTACCTGCCTATCTTTTCCCATTCTGCCCTGCTGGGTCTACTTCCCACCAGGCTGGGTTCACACAAGCTTTGGGCCTGCCTCCTGCCCTGCTGGGTCCCATATATCCTTGAGCCTCCCCCCACCCTGTCATGCCTTGCTCCACTCACCTCTCCCAAAGATCACCTTTCCAAGAGTGCCCAGCTGACAGGATGCATGGCCTTCCTGCTGGGGCCACCTTGGGCCATTCTGGAGGCAGTCACCATTTGCAATCTCAAACAAAATCAACCCTTCTGAGAGATCATGAAAATTGCAGCCACTTCCTGAATGGTGCAAGGCAGTCTTGGCCAATTATCTTTTGGAAATACAATCTTTGGAAGAGATAAATGGAGTGAGGCACAATGGGGAGAGGAAGCCTAAGGGTGCGTGTCCCAACCCGGTGGGAAGCTGTGCAAGGGATGCCTCGAGGTAGAGAGGCCCTGGGAGACCCACTTCCTGAGGCACCCCAGGCTCTGCTTAACAACCACACAGTCACTTAACAATTGCAAGAGGAAAAGTTGTAATTGTGGTCATTAAGCAAGACAATCATGTAGGTATCTTGCTTAATGATTGCAATGACGTAGGACCATAATTTTGGACTTTATTGTGGTCATAAGTCGAGGACTACCTATACTTACCAAAGAAATCTTGATATGCTAACAACACAGGAAGCCAGAGATTTCAAAAGTTTTGCTCACCTGTTTTGAACAACTGTTGAACTATAGCATCTACCTATGTGAATGTACCACATTTCTTCCAAGTTTTATAGTTCAAAGTGCTTGTGGCAGCTTATTAATTTGATTGGGTTAAGGTACAAAGTTGTTGTGTTTAATATCTCGTTCTTCAAGCTACGAAAAAACTTCAGTTGCTGTAAAATGATACTGCTGTGTTGTTTTTTTAAGAAACTGAAAGCTCTCAACCTAGGTACATTTCATGCTCTTTCCTTCCACTCAGGTGCAACAAACACTGACCATTCTTCAGCAACTAGCCACTGCTATGGGCCCAAATATAAAGCAACATGTGAAAAATTTGGGAATTCCTATCATCACAATTCTTGGAGACAGTAAGGTAAGACTGGTGTACTATTTTGATGGTACTCTTCGAAATTATATTATCCATGATATACATGCCAAGCTCTGCATATGTGATCAAAAGACGACAGCTTCAGTTTCTCATTGAGAAAGTTGAAATTGAAGAAAATCAGACATTGGATGGCCATCTGGCAGAAATGTGCTGGCTATGTACTGTCTTGGAAATCCTGAATTTAAGGACTTGACTTCAGAAGTCCCTTTCCAGTTCCTTTATTCTGAATGTTTCATCATCAAATATTAGTACACCTTCTGATAAATTTACTTGTTGCTGGGTGATAAAATAGGCCAAATAAAACTGCTGAAGATGAAAATTGCCTATATGCAATGGTAATGTCCTAGCTTCAAACATTGGTAATAAGTGTAGTATTGTTACATCTTATTGGGGTCTAAGTGGAAAATTGAAGGAAAGCAAATGACTTTCCATTTGAAAATGACAAAATGCAGATAGAATTAATATGGATTCAGATAAGCCATTGAATTTGCATCTAACTTACTGCCGATCCTATTTCCGGGGTGTAAAGGAAAGTGGTTCGAAAGATCTGTTCCCTGAGAGTATGCACCTTCTTGAACTTGCATTTCTTGTGTTGCATTAAATTGGCACCTCAGAGATTCAGTGGAAGATTATGCTCTCTTTAAGGTGTTAAACTCTGATTGTTTCACAGTAATGAATATAAATAGTACATAAGACAGATGTGAGAACCTTCTCTGGTTGACTTTTTCACTTTTCTGGAACATAGATAAGTTTGTGTATTTGTGTATGTATGTATTATATCTTATTTTCCCTCTCCCCCTTTCCAGAGCAATGTACGGGCAGCATCCTTAGCAACAGTAAATGCCTGGATCGAACAGACAGGCATGAAAGAGTGGTTGGAAGGGGAGGATTTGTCAGAAGAACTCAAGAAAGAGAATCCTTTTCTAAGACAAGAGGTGAGGATTTTAGTCATGGTTTGCTTTTTTACTATTCGGTTTGCTTTTCTACTATTATCTTGGAAGAAGTGTCAGTTCAGTAGAGATGTGCAAAACAGTCCGTGCACAATATACAGTAGAACCTCGGGTCATGAACGCTTCTGACCACGAACCAAATTGGATGCCGACCAAAAAAATCTGCTAAATGTTTCACTCTGGTCGCGAACACATCCTCGGGTGGCGATCAGACACAGCTGTGGCGATTTCCCCTGCTGCGCCATATTTTTTTTGGGTGCATGCATGTGCAGTCAGTCTTGCTTCCGGTCACGCCCAAATCGGGTTGCGACCGAAGTCTTGGAACGGATTACAGTCATGACCGGAGGATCCACTGTACTATGTTTCAACTCATCTGTTCATAATCCAAAATGTGGCAGTTCTCCGAGTAGAAGTGGTTCTAAGGAGAGCAGGAAAAAAATGAAGACATTAGTAAGTGTTTGTGGCTAATTGCACCCATTGTGGCAGGTGGTTTTGAATAGATTATTACATTAGTGAAAAACCTCACAGTATGTTGTTAACATTCTAAAAGAGAATCCAAAATTAAAAGGTGATTACAATGATGTGTTTTGTTGTTGGAAGAAGTATATTGAATCAGTTTCCGCATCCATTTGCTTAGTTATTGCCCCAATACTATAAGAGAGATAGCATTAACTGATCAAGAATGTATCAAATCTTCATCTACAGGTTACTTTCTCTTCACTGTCTCTTTCAAATCTTTCATAAAATTCCTCCCCTAAAAACTGTTTTATTCTATTTAAAAAAAAGGGGAGAAGGGAAGCAACATGTTGTTTCTATTTGTTCTCCCTAGTGGCCTGCTCTTTATGGTGTCTTGTTAGTCAACTATTGCTCCCTTCCATTCAGTTTATTTTTCAAATCAATTTTAGTGGATTAGTGGACATCTATTTTTTAATACACCAGTTTAATTGGCTGTTGACCCAAAATGCCACCAGTTTTAATTATTCATATGTAAATTTGTATAATCTTTACTTAGAATACAGTGTGTTCCTTCAGAATAATCTTTCCTAACGTTAGCTTTTAGGTTGGCTTGCTGACAAGTTGCCCACTCTCCGAGCTGTCCCATCAGACTTAGTTTTATGTGTACCTCACCTGTACTCCTGCCTGGAGGATCGAAATGGAGATGTCCGTAAAAAGGCACAGGATGCTCTTCCATTTTTTATGATGCATCTGGGTTTTGAGAAGATGGCCAAAGCCACTGGCAAATTGAAGGTACAGAAAATACTAATGAATTGACTGATTGTTGTAACTAGGTTCATTATATGGGATTTTTATCCTTGTAAGCCACTCAGAGTCATTGAAATTGAATTGAATGGCCATATAAATTTTCTTAAATAAAAAAAAAATCAATTAAAAAATTCAGAGGGAACAGGGTGAGACAGCTAATGGGAGTATAAATAGTGGCAAGGACAAATGGTACATAGACGTGCAAGTAATAGCATGAGTGGGTTTCTGGGAAGTTAAGGACTTCTAAAATAGCTTTAATTATTGGGATTTTGAAATCTAATCTAGGAAATCTAAAATGTCTGCATATGGGTTCTTAGCTATATAAGCTTGGGTAATTTGGGTTGGGAGCTTTTGAGCAGTTGGGCTGCAACTCTGGAAGTCTTTAGGACCACTGTTGGTATGGCAGAACTTTGGTAACATGACTTTGAGCCATTTTTAAAAGTAGTTCAAATATATTTTAGAAGGTCGGAGAGGTAAAAATGGTATCAAAAATAGCCATTTTGCTATTTGCCATTTTGCTACATAATTCACTGCAGTGTGGTATCAGGGTGGTGGGAAACAACCTGTGAGCCACGGGTTGCCCATTCCTGCTGTAGGTTGCCACCATTCCTTTGCGCTGTGCGCTGACAAGCCAGGGACTCTCTACAAAAAATAATTTCTGTTTAAAGACCTGGAAAGAAAAGAAAGTTTGGCTTGTAGTTATTTGATCAAGTGACTTAAACATAGATACCTAAGCACTCTTTTTTTTCTGTAGCCAGCTTCGAAAGATCAAGTACTGGCCATGCTTGAAAAAGCTAAAGCCAATATGCCTGCCAAACCTGCTCCACCAAGTAAGACATCTAGAGCAGTGGGAGCAGCTCCAGCCAAATCTCAAGCTGCATCAGGTAATCTTTCTACAATTGACCTATTTGAGAGAACTCCAGTTTTGAGAAAGATTAAAATCATGAGAGACTGCAATCATCATAAATATAAGTCAGTTGCCAAGCATCTGGCTTTTGATCACATGACCAGTCATAAGTGTGAAAAATGGTCATAAGTTGTTTTTTCAATTCCATTGTAATTTCAGTCACTAAATAAACTTTTATTTAGGGGATGGTTCTGCGTGAGTGGCCAGCACGCATGCATGCAGCTCCATTTGCACGAGCATTGTACGTGTGTGCCTGCCACTCGTGCAAATGGAGCACACACACTCGCCTACTGTTTGCGCAAATGAGGATGCGCGTGTGCTCACTGGCCGTTTCCATAGCTTGGTTGCAATCCCCTCACAGCCCCCTAGTGGGACGCGGCCCACAGGTTGGGGACCCTTAGTTTAAAGTATATCTTGAGAATTATAGCATGTTTTGTAAACTGGCAGAAGGGGGGTTGGTACTTTTGATCCCAAGCCTATATAGCGTAAACTATCAAATTATTCCTTAGGTTCCAATGAAGATTATTTATCTAGCACAATGGAGACTAAACCTGATGCCAAAAAAGCCAAAACAGGAGGAAGCGCCCCTAAAACCAAGGTAAATGACAACTGTGGGTCCTGGTTTACTTGGCTTTGCAGTCATTACTAGGAGATTTCTAACTTTGGGGTAGCACCAATCCCAAGAATTCCTTCCCCCATTGATATTCTGGCAGGCATTGTTTCTGAGGCAATGCATTAACTATCTAGACAGGACCAGTGACAAAATGAGACTTTGCCAAGGAAGACAGGCTGGAAGGCTGCTTGAGGGAGAGAAGACCTCTCTGTCAGGCAATGAGTGGCAAGGACCACATTGTTGTCTATCTGTCTGTCTGATCTGTCTCTCTATCTAGCTGTCTTATCCATCCGCCTGCCTGCCTACCTAGCACATTTTTGAACTGCCCATCTCCCTCACATTTCTCTCATCTAATGATAGAAAACGAAGAGCAGGATTTGGACAGCAGTTCTTAGTGGGATGGCTTTCCTGGATGATATCAGCCTAGATACAGGGTTGCATATCAATCCAGAAATAAAATGAGATAGAACCCTGGTTATGGAAAGTACTACCAGCTATGTGGCAGAATGAAATGACTGCATCACAACTCTATTTTGCAGCTCATTCTGTTTCATAGTAAAGCTTTATTTAAGAAGTTTTTGCTTCATGGTACATTGTAATACTATTCTTTTTTTTTTTTCATTTTTGACTCACTAGAGCAGGGGTGTCAAACTCGATTTCATTGAGGGCCGCATCAGGGTTGTGTTTGACTTCAGGGGGCCGGAGTGGGCGTGGCTGAAGTGGGTGTGGACAGCTCAACATCACTCGTGTTGGGGGCGCCTGTCGTGGCCCGAGCACTCTGCCAGCGAAAATGGGCTCCAGAGCTCCGTTTTCAGATGGGACGGCCTTCTACAAACCTCTGTCAGTGAAAATGGAGCTCGGGATGGCCCCACGCAGCCCTCGCAAGCTCCGTTTTTGGCTGTGATGACCTGCAACCCTCTGCCAGTAAAAACGGAGCTCTGTTTTCGCTGGCAGAGGCACCGCAGGCCAGTCCTTCACTGTTTCTAGGGTGGCCCCGCGGGCCGGATCTAAGCACCCCGGGGGCCGCATCCAGCCCCTGGACTTTTACACCCCTGCACTAGAGATTTTTGTGTCAACGTATGAAAAAGCTTCATGTTGCAGACCTCGGGTTAATGAAACAATCCTTATGAAACACTCATGGCAATTGGAGTCTGAGCCTCTTGGTCTTCACTGAGAGGAAATTTGATGGCCTGACTAGTCTCTTCCAACTCAGTCCTTCCTCAGTATAATTTACATGCCAGTGATCTTAGATATGTAACATTTCACATATGGTCAATAAAAAGGAACAGAGTGCTTGTGCTCTATATTCATATTTATGCAGAAGTTAAAAAAAACTTTTAAAAGGTGTTTATGTGGTCAATACTATTAACTACAGAGTGTTTTATGACTTGTTTCAGCATTCTGATGCAAATTCAGGCCTCACCAAAGGCAATAGTAATCTGACAAAGAACAAAGTTATCAAACAGGTAATAAGCTGGAGTACCACATAGAGTGGCTGGTACACTGACCTTTATATACTTGCTGCACTAAACACTGTTATGGCCTTTGTCTTTACTCTGCTAAATAGGTACTTCAGGTCTTCAGTGCACATTCTAACACAAACTTCTGTATAGGTGAAATACTTGGCTTGCATGCTGATGGGATAGATTTGTTCTAAATAAATGCATTCCTGTTGACTTCAATGAGATTAGTCCAGAGGTGCAGAATGGAAAGCGGTTTAAAACTAGATTATAGGAGGTTGGTTACGGGGAAATGAACTTAACTATTGTTTTGTTTCTTAGGGTATACAAGGGAAAAAGGTTCCAAGCAAATCCAACTTGAAAGATGATGAAGACCGGTCTGGCCCAGTTTTTATTTTCGTCCCAAATGGAAAAGAGCAAAGAATGAAAGATGAGAAAGGATTAAAGGTGAGAGAAATGCTCAATGTCTGATTTCTGGGCTGTATTAAACATTAATTCCTATTATAAACCATATTTACTTTAACACTGGAAAGCTCCAGATAAAAATACTTGTGGAGATCACTTAAAGTTATTTATTCACTTGATTGTACAAATGCATATTCTGCTCTAATGTACTTATCGATGTTATTAACAGTTCAGTGGACAAGCATACAGAATTAGAAGTTGTTCTGTCATTCTTTTTTTGTTAAACATGGCCTACAAAATCTGCCAAATTTGTTCTGAGTTACTGTGCTTAAAACAAGTGAATTCTTTTGAAAAAGTTGAGTGGGGAGGTGTCTCCTCATTCAGTATTTGGGAATGTTTCTACAATAGCAAAAATATTTTATTGTATTTTTTTTAATGGGAAGATTTTAAAATTGCACCAGCCAGCATGGGGAATTATGGAAGTTGAAATAAACATAACTTAAGAGTCACTAAGTTTGAGAAATACTGCACAAAATGAATAGGCAGAAACAAGCCTCAAACCACTGACTGCATGTGAATGCACCAAAGCATCTATGTTATAATACAGTTCTGAGGTATTAAAATACAAAATACCAAGACCCATGTTTAGGTCCACTTCAGCCATGAAAGCTCACCAGGTGATGTTTGTGAGATAATCTAACACCTATCCAACAAGAGATCTAGTTGACACAAGTTAACTAGAGGCCAAGGTAGAAGCATTAACCCATTTTTTAAATAATCTGGACTTGTTCCTATTCAGATACAAGAATAAATTATCCTTTGTTTAAAATAATCAATTGTTTCTGGTATCCTCTTCCTGACTGTCTCAAAAGTGGGATGGGTGGAAAGTGCTTGCTTGAGGTTTAAACCAAACTAGCCTTAGTGAAAGGAGAAAAGTGAACGTTACAAAGACACAATGCTTTGGTAGTCAAATAATAATCCATATAGGGAAAAATATTTCTTCTGTAAATATGAATTTCTTTTGTTATGTTAAGAGGATCGATGTTACTTAAAAATTACCTGTGGCTCAATAATGTAGTCTTAGCAAATAAGGAAAACAACTACACACATACATAGGATGGATGTACATGCCACTTACAATTTATAGACTAATTATTTTAAGTAAAATTTTAAGTTACAAGTAGGTTAAGTTACAGGTTTAATTTTTAAGAAGACCATGTTCCCCTCTTCCCTCAGGTTTTGAAATGGAATTTTACAACTCCTCGTGATGAATACATTGAGCAATTGAAGACTCAGATGTCTAGCTGTGTTGCCAAGTGGTTACAAGATGAAATGTTTCATGCAGATTTTCAACGCCACAACAGAGCACTTAGTGTAATGATTGAGGTGAGGAGCATTGATTTCTGGCAGTTGACAAAACAATAAGAACACTAGTATAACTTTTCCTAGAGCATGCAACGTTTGGAAATACTCTATTCAATTCTAGAGCCCTGCATAATATTCTCATAAGAACAGTGAAGTTAGTATTGGCCTCCATCAAGGCACTGAATAGGAGCATTTGAAACAAACTTAAATGGCAGAGTAGCTGATGCAAGTAGCAATTATGCATGTACAAAACAATTACCTTTGGTCCCTTTGCTATCAGAAAAGCCATGGCATAATCATTTAATTGAAATACAATTTCTTGGTTAATTTTATTGTAAAAGAAAAAAATTAATTTTTTTTGCAAAACTTTACCTTGATTTTTTTTCCCTTTCAAGCACTTGGAGGGTGAAAAAGATGGAGTTATCAGCTGTTTAGATCTGATTCTGAAGTGGATCACTCTGAGGTTCTTTGACACCAACACAAGTGTTCTGATGAAAACTTTGGAGTATCTTAAGCTGCTGTTTCTCATGTTGAACCAAGAAGAATACCACCTGACTGAAAATGAAGCCACTTCTTTCATTCCCTATCTTACCTTGAAGGTATCCGGAATTTAAAAAGCTGCGTACTTGGTGTGTCTTGATCTCTTAGAGTGGGTAGAATGGAAGAAGAAAAAAACCCTAGATATTGTTGCTCACAAAATATAACAAAAAGCAAATTGTGAAATTAGAGCTCCCTCTGTGACAGTATTGAGAATTATGATGACTTTAGCAGATAGAACTAGAGGATACGGTATATTTGGAAAAGAAAAGAAAAACCCTACTTGGAAAAGAGAAGCAAGAAAACTAGGTTTGAAATATAGTTACTTTTTCAAATAATAGAAATGGAAAACATTGCTAAAAAGTTTTTACTGATGTAAAGGACCCAAACAATTGCCATCAGATCTTAGTTTGGCTTCGTCCTTGGGATCCTTCTCATTCCTGAAAAAGCATAAGTGATAATATGCTTCAATTGTACAATGCTTGAGCCAAGGTTTAGAATAATACTCAATATCATTAAAACTTCAGTCAATACATTATATTAGGCAAAATCGGAAAAATAGGATGCAAGAGGTAGACGGCAAACTTTCATATGTTCTATGATTTTTTTAAAAATGTGAATATGGTCAGTAACTTAGGGAATTCCATTAACTGTATTCCATCCTTCATATCTGGTATTAGGTTTTTTTTAAGTAACTTTGATCTCAAATCAAAAGATACTATAGAAGGTAAGATAAAATTAAGATCGACTGCTTGGGAAATCTCCATTTTATTTTATTTGCAACAATACAAAAGTGATCTATTGTCATCTTCTGGGATGTTTTTCCACTTCCTAGACAATCTCCAATCCTGAAATTTCCTGGTGGACTTGTATACAAGTATTCACAGCGTCCAGTCTTGATGATGTTGATAATTTATTAAACTTGCAATTCTGAATGACTGAGCAGCTTTACAAAAATCAGAAAAATTACAATAAAACCAATAAAAAGTTTATATTTTATGAGATCAGCCAAGATGAGCTGGGTGGTGTTACCTGTAATGTTAAAAATCTGTAGAGATTCTCAGTCATCCAGGTCATGGTTGTCTCAAAGCTGCTTTTTGCCTCCTGAAAAAGCACCTTTGGCTGTTATCTGTAATGTTAATAAAAAATATGAGAGCAGTTTCAAATAAAATACTTGCATTCATAATGGTAGTAGAATTATGTCTATTAGCAAAAAAAAAACTAAATACATCAATTAGAATTTCTGATCTTTAACAGCTAAATTAATTTTAATACATGATACACTTGATACAGTGTGTGTGAAAGAGCAACGGTTTTTTAACATTGCAATAAAAATTCACCAGAATTTTTGCTGAGCAAATATCTTACAGAATTTTTTCAATTCATTAGAGAACATGTATCTCTTATTCACTATAATGACCTATGAGATTCTGTACCTCTTTCTGCTGCTGTATTTGCAAAGATTCTAATTTACAAAACTCAGAGCAATTGAGAACAGTAATCCACATCAGAATAGCATCTTTTAATGTGTTGTTATGCTCAAGGTTAAATGCGCTCATTTTGCTCCAATGTATTTGTGACTACCTAAAATTTCTGAGTAAAAATATACAATCTGAAAACATGTGATTCCCTGAAAGCATTGGATGAGAATATTAAGAAAATTTATTATGCTTCCAGTTTTTCTAAATCTCCAAATGTTTTCTCTGGTTTTAGGTTGGCGAACCCAAAGATGTTATTCGAAGGGATGTGCGTGCCATTCTGAACAGGATGTGCCTTGTCTATCCAGCCAGCAAAATGTTCACATTTATCATGGATGGGACAAAATCAAAAAACTCAAAACAGCGGGCAGGTGGGACATGTAGTACAGATCACAATATCTTATTACAGTCATGAAAATAATGGAATGGGCAAGTCCCACTTAAAATACTGGTGTGTCAAATTTCTGCATTGGATGCATGAAATGCGGGCAGATGCATTGGTGTATGCAGGGGTAGGTAATTGTTTTCAGCCTGGTAAGGGATTGGGGGTGCACATTCATATATGCCATCACTCGACATAATTATTTCCAAAGGGAGCAATATGAGCCTTTTACTTAATGGCCTAGTTGGCATACCCACAAAGATGTAGCAATTCCTTAAACAATGAGATAAGAAGGAAATGATTTTAAAAAATAGAGAGTAACAGTTATGTTCATGTTATAAAAATTGTTTTTAATGCCTGTTCAAGCTACTGACAATAAATGTGAATTGTTAAGGGCCAAATGTGGCTATTTCATACATTGTTTTAGAGAGGGTCCCCAGTTGCATCTTGGAGACTTAATCATAAAGAAGAATTTTTACCTTGTCTATAATAACAGTTCACCTTACTAAGAAGTGTGGTTGCCTTTGGGTTTTGTTTACATCTTCTTTTGTTACTCCTTAGAGTGCTTGGAAGAGCTGGGATGTCTAATTGAATCATATGGCATGAATGTGTG
This sequence comes from Diadophis punctatus similis, assembly GCA_023053685.1. NCBI lineage: Eukaryota > Metazoa > Chordata > Lepidosauria > Squamata > Dipsadidae > Diadophis > Diadophis punctatus. Next base: position 262,678,754 of record JALIGW010000001.1, on the reverse strand, counting down.
TCAGCCAACTCCAGGCAAAGCCTTAAAGGAAATTGCAATTCACATTGGTGACAGGGACAACACAGTCAGAAACGCTGCACTTAATACCATTGTTACTGTTTACAACGTGCATGGGGACCAGGTGTTCAAGCTGATTGGAAATGTAAGTAAACAGGAATCAAGGGAAAAAATTAAATCCTTACAGTGTATTGGACGATTCAGGTTAAGTGGTACAAAATCACAACAGACCTGCATTATACAACTGACTGAATATTGATTATCAAGAACAGATAAATTGTACTTTACACTACTTAGTTGATGGCTAATTAAACATTCAGATGAAAATGAATTGTAAGATGGTAAATAAATAAGCATTTATTGTTAAATCTACAATAGCAGTAACATGGAAATTAGTTGAACTTTTGTCTACCACAAAACTTGTTCAAAAGTTTTGACAACTATGTCAGTGAAGAATTGGAGGAAGTTGCATTGGTAAAAGAAAAGAAAAAAACCCATCTGCACAAAACTATTATTTAGCCAGTTAGTCCAGTTTTTGAGAATCAGTTTTTAAACTGTTCAAAGCGTTAAAAGCAACTAAGCAAAAAGTCACATATTTTGTGTATATCCAGATAAAGAGGGAAGGAAAGCCTGGAGATGTCTGTGAAGGATCAATCATTACATACCTATTTAGACCAATAGGTCTCTTGATGCAACTTATTTTATATCAACCTGATTCTAAATACAAATGTGACTAATGAACTTAGAACGTAGCTGTTGTCTCTTTACAACAATTTTAAAACATTTATTAGTTGTGTACCAAATTACAAAAGGTTGGGGTTAAATAAGACAAAAAATCTTTTTGAGAGTTTCACCATCCACATTCAAGTAGGATATCAAGCTATTTTGAAGTAAAGAAATCAGGTGGTATCAAGTATCACCTACTTCCAAAATAGTACCTTACATGGAATTATTTTTCTTACATTTCAGAACACTGCTTTTGTCAAAATTTCAATTTAAGTTTACTTAAATTGTATTATTTAGCGCAGATGTCTGAATTTCTAGCATCAAAATATTAAGAAAGGTCAGTCTTACATGAAACTTCAGGCTGTAAAGGCCCTGCAAAATTGGAGAACAGCTGTAGTAATAATGATTTTATCTTGTTTTTTTTAATCTTCAATGCTTTGAGTTTTAAGATGTATTTTACATCCTACAACTATTTTCCTATTCTCATTTTGAAAATCTAAAATTACAAATTAATGTTATTCAATTTAGATAACATCTCTGCACTTGAATATAAAATCTCATATTCTTGCAAGATGTTAGCTTTTGGGGAAATTGTAAATTAAGTCAATTGCTGCTTTAGGACTTACTGTTCCTCATGTCACTTTCCTAGGTTGGTAGGAAAATGATAGAAGCATCCAGAATTTACCTACATGGCAGTCCTATGTCAACAAAATGGGTTAACATCTGTCAGAGTGCTCCATAGTTTCATTCAAACACTGACAAAAAATTGCATTCCACTGGCAAAACTTAATTGTAATCTGCTCTTGCTTTATACAGGTTAGGTTGCTCCCCAGAAACCCTCCAAACATGTCTGCTGAAAATTGACAATAGATTTCCCATTATTTTGCAGTGAGAGACAAATAAAAACTGAGTATAAATCCTAAAATATGCATAGCGTCAGTGTCATAACAATAGCACTTAGACCAGTGATGGCGAACCTTTTTTGGTTCGTGTGCCAAAAAGGGGGGGGATGCGTGGGATCACGTGTGTGCGTGCCCACACCCATAATTCCATGCACTCCCGCGCATGCACGTATGACCCCCCCCCCCCACTCCCAGCATGCAATGGCACGCTCATTTTTTGCTCTCTCCAGGCTTCTAGGAGCCTGGGGAGGGCGAAAATGGCCTTCCCCACCCCCTCTGGAGGCTGGAAACAGCCTGTTTCCTGACTCCCAGTGGGCCCAGAAGGCCCGAAAATCAGCCGGCCGGTGCGCACATGCGCGCCGGACCTGAGCTCGCGTGCCCACTGATATGGCTCCGCGTGCCACTTGTGGCACCCGTGCCATAGGTTCGCCATCACGGACTTAGACTTATATACCGCTTCATAGTGCTTTACAGCCCTCTCTAAGCGGTTTACAGAGTTCAGCATATTGCCCCCAACAATCTGGGTCCTCATTTTACCGACCTCAGAAGGATTGAAGGCTTAGTCAACCTTGAGCCGGTGAGATTTGAATAGCTGAACTGCTGAACTAGCAGTCAGCTGAAGTAGCCTGCAATGCTGCATTTTAACCACTGCGTCACCTTGGCTCATCGCTTGTATGATGTGGGCCCTCCGATTTGCAGCTCTCTCCAAGCCACCAAATGTTAATGTTAGCTCTTGGCCACAAAAAGCTTGCCCATCCCTGTTCTATAGAATTAGGTAATTGACAACTTAGATAGTAAGTTGTCTTGCCTAGTGGTCACAGTACACTGAATCAAGGAGGATAGATGTCCAACTGCAAAAATGTGGATGCTGGCTTACTGACATATAGTATTGTCTCTAGAGAGAATCTGTGTAAGCATCATACAGTTGCTGTATCTCCAATCTCTCTCAATTTATTTTTCATATGAGAGAGTTTACACTTATTGGGGAGAGAAATAAATGAATAATAAATAAATTAGAGACTCTGCCCTTGCTTATTTTCATGTTTAGAAGTGTTTTAGGAAACATTTGTACTGTACTTATAAAGGGAAGAAAAGAATTATTGCTAAGTACAAGACCTGTATTGGGAGATAAATTGCATGTTAAATTATTTTTTCAGAAATTTATGAAGCTTTGGATCATTCTTGGAGGGAAATCTTTCATGACATTAAAGTTTTTCTTGTACAGCTTTCTGAGAAGGACATGAGTATGTTGGAGGAACGAATAAAGCGGGCGGCTAAGAGACCAAATGCTCCTTCATCAAGGCAGGTAGATGAGAAACCCCAGCGCATGCAAAATGCCAATGCCAGCGCAAACATGCTGCGGAAGGGAGCAGCTGAAGACATGTCTTCCAAACTCAAGTATGTTATGTGGAGAAAATGCCATCTGTGTGCAACATTTTCACAGTGTGCGCTAAAACATACCTTGCTGTTGCCTTGCGTTTGTCTTTTGTTTTTATCATTGCTGCATGCATGAGACACAGATTGCAAAAAAAAAAAAATACTGCAAAGCAAAATGTTTGAACCTTTCTTCATCTGTTTTGTCATGTCTTGAATGCTTTCTAAATGGTATTGTGCCTTTTTTCACTGCTTCTCCATGGACAGAATTATGTATCGCACTTATAGGATGTAAGTACTAACCACTAAATCCTTGGTAGCAGGGCTCATACGATTTCTGTTCTCCCCCCCAATCATTAGTTATTAAATGCCCTTTGGAAGAAGTTCCACATATTATAATAAAGCTTCTTAAAACTGAGGGTTCTAGGAAAAACTGATGTTGGATATGAGAAATAGTGTCAAGTCCCATCTCTTGGGTAAAAAAAGTTAAGGGAGGTACTTCTACACAAGCAGACGTCCTTCAGGTGGCATTGGATAGTATCCAATGTGAAATTAAGATCCCCATCTCTCTTTAATATGTGATTCTTGGACCCCTTCTAGAGTGCCTCTTGCTATACCTTATGCCGTTGTTCTAAAATCCTTTGCTTAGTAGGAAATCCCTAACAAAAAAAAGACAAATGGCAAGTTGTAATTGAAGAGTGCAAAAGTAAGCGGGGAATAGTCTGGATTCAGAAACACTGGTCACTAAGAAAGGCAACCTAACATAATGCCTTCTCCATATATGAATAAAAACTGGATTCATTTGGATGAAACCATACTTTCTTGTTCTCTCTAACATTGGTGGTGGTGCAAATATTTTGCTGTAAGACGTAAAGGGGAAAGGGAAACCTGACAAGTTTTTAAAGAGAGTACAGATTTCAAATAGTTAGTGTCCTGGCTGATGACCCCTGGCTTTGCTTGGTTAATGCAAAAGCTATACAAACTACTACAGGAAGCCCTTGACCTACAACCATTTGTTTAGTGTCTGTTCAAAGTTAACAACAGTACCGAAAAAAGTGACAACCAGTTCTTGCACTTACAACCAAATCTCCACAGTCAGGTGATCAAAATTTGGGCACTTGGAACCAGCATTTATTTACAACCTTTGCAGCATCCCTAGGTCATGTGATCATCATTTGCAGCTTCTGACAAGCCAAAATCAATGGAGGGAAGCTGAATTTGCTTAACCACCACATGATTCATTTCACAACTGCCGTGATTTGCCTAACAACTGTGGAAAAACAGGTTGTAAAATTGGGTATGGCACATTTAGCAACTGCCTTGCTTAACAAAGGAGAGTCCGGTATCAATTATGGTTGTAAATCAAGGACCACCTGCAGGGGTTTTTTTTTTTTTTTTTGTTTTTTGTTCTTGTTCTTGTGTTTAAATATAATCATTGGGGGACAACAAATTTTGTTACGTTGGAATAGCAAGCCATTATTTGTTGTTCGGCTTCCTTAAGCCCTCCAAAAACTGAGTGGTAATGGGAGCGCCTTCCCAATTTCTTTATGAACTGCAGAGAATGTTGGGAAACCAGGGAAGTTTCTTTGACGTAAAGTTGGACTCTCTTCCAACAAAGTCCCAGATAATATTGAAAAGAATGTTTTCCATCTGTAACTTATGAGGATTTCAGAATGTCACTTCTGTTGGGAAGGCAGCATGCTTCCTGAAGTATTAAGGAAAATGTATTGCTTGATTTTTATAGCCAAGCCCGTAACTTGAGTGGCCATTCAGAGGCAATGCATACAGTTCCTCGGGAATTTCAGCTGGATCTGGATGAAATAGAAAATGATAATGGCACAATGCGATGTGAAATGCCAGCACTTGTTCAGCACAAACTGGATGACATCTTTGAGCCAGTCTTGATTCCTGAACCTAAGTAAGTGCGGGGGAATTTTGATTGTTTTGACCCAGTATGTGCATATTCTAGGTATAGTGTTCTCTTCTTTCTCACATAAGAAGGTTCTACCCAAGGCCATAAAAGAAAAGGTCAAAGCAAAAAGAAGTCAATACTAATTGATGTAACTATAGTTAAATTTAATAGAGCATTTCATTTATAAAATACATTGATTCTCTCATCTGCATATCCCAGCCACCGTCTCATACAGGGATAGAGATATATACATACATCTTCCTCTCCTTTTTTCTAGCAGCAATGCAAAACACACAAAAAAGTGTCCTACCCACAGAATAGAGATAGGAAAAGGTAGAAGAAAAAAGGAGAAGAACAAAATAGAGATGAAATGAGACAAGGAGAAGAGCTGACTTGACAGGGAAAGGAAAAGAATGAGAGAAACCCTATTCAGGTGTTACAGGAAAAATCTTAGAATTCCACATGCAAGCAGCATCTACTTATTAGCTATATCTGCAGCCATTTGTACTTCCTACCCATGTGCTTGTTTTCAATAGCATATTCTGTTTTTTTCAATGACAGTAAGCTAAGACTCTGCAAAATTTGCAAGTGTTATTTTGGAAGTAGTGTGGAAAGGATTGTCTTCCAGTAATTGCAAAATCTTTCCTCCACCCAGGGCCCGTGCTGTCTCCCCACACTTTGATGACATGCACAGCAATACTGCTTCTACTATCAACTTTGTTATCTCCCAGGTAGCCAGTGGGGATATCAATACTAGTATCCAAGCTCTTGCACAGGTAAGTAGCGTTCTTTGTAGATGGCGGCAACATAGTGCTCCTAAGGATCATCAGTTACAGTTTAACAGATCAACAAATTATTTGCGAGAGTGATGAGTTGCACATTTGGTGGAGCTGTGTGTCAGGTGACACATGCACCACTCTGAAATATGTCTTGTTGACATAACTAAGTGCACAGGGGCCATCTGACTCGCAGTTCTCAAAAGGAACATAAGTGGTGCCTTCCTGGAGCGGACCTCTGGTCTACCTAGTCTGGCATTCTGTTCTCACAGTGGTCAACAACTGCACAAGGAAGTCCATCTCCCAGCAGATGGTCTATACCCATGATGGTGAACCTATGGCACGCGTGCCAGAGGTGGCACGCAGCGCCCTCTCTGTGGGCACGCAAGCCATCACCCCAGTTCAGCTCCGCATGTGCGCGCTCCTTCTGCCGGCCAGCTGGTCTTCAGGTCTCTGCCGCGCATGTGCAGGAGGGCCACATCGCATGCGGGGAGGCACATTGCATTTTCGGGGTTTGGGCATGCATTTGCACATGCACACGCTTTGGGCACTCGGTCCGGAAAAGGTTAGAAATCAATGGTCTATACAGTTGCCAACAAGACTAATAACTATTAAACCCCATGACTTCCATGAATTGATCCAAACCTTTTTGAAGCCAGCCAAACTGGTTGCAGGCACCACATCTTGTAAAGAAAAAGATCTTATGTTCAAGTGCAAGAACATAGAACATTCTCAGCTTCTAGGTAATTCACTGACTTTCATTGATGCCAAGAGGCTTGCAAGGATATTTAAACTCTTCATATTATCTAATAAGACAAAATTTATTTAACCTTACTGGACTTTAAATCAAATTCCTGTTCCTCCACTACTTGGATTTCAGTCTGCTTAACCTTGAAGCAGAGTCCTCATTGGCCAGCTGATGCACCTTTCGTTCCAGGAAGTATTTGAGGGGGGATGGGGTGGCATGGATTTGGCTTCTGGTTGAATAGAGCAAGTCAGACGAAATGAATGAGGAGGCTTTTGTGGTGCATTCAGTTTTTTTATTAAGCATATTTCTATGCTGCCACATCAGTAAAGACTCCTTAAATAACTTTTCATGGATAACGTTTTATTCCTCCTATTAAGAAAATGTATTCTAATTTTGAGAGCCAATTTGGCCTAGTAGTTAGGGGACCAGGCTAGAAACCAGGAGACTGTGGTTTACAGTCCTACTTTAGGTGTGAAATCTGACTGGGTGACTTTGGGTCAGTATATCTCAGCCAAACTCACCTATAGTATTGTTATAGAAAAAATAGAAGGTGGATGAAGTATTAGCTATGTTAACTGTCTTGCATTATTTATAAAAATAATAAAGGGATAAAAAATAAATAATCTGTCTGGGTGACTTGGGTCAGCCTCTCTCATACTGTTTCTCAACTGTTCCAAACATCATGGGAAAGTTTATGGAAAAAACTTTCCTCCTGTATGGAAAAGAAAGGAATATTCGGGTGAATTCACATTTTCATCTTGCATTCCCCTAGGGCAGGGGTCTGCAACCTTAAACCATTTGGACCTGTTTCCCACAGAAAAGAAAACATCAGGAGCCAAAAAACCTGGGTGGGAATGGCCAACTCGACCTTACTCACTCCCTCCCAGTTACGACCCCCTAACCACGCTTACCCAGGCGCTCATTAGGGCAGAAAGCTTGTCGTTATAAAACACCTGGAGCCACAAAACCCTTTTGAACTCTCTTTCTCTCTGTGTATCTCTATCTCTTTATGTCTCTCACTCCCCCTCCCTCTCTCCCCCCCTCTCTCTGTATCTCTCTGTGTATCTCTCTGTGTATCTCTCAGTCTCTCTCCCCAACTCTCTCTCTCTCTCTCTCTCTCTCTCTCTCTCTCTCTCTCTCTCTCTCTCTCTCTCTCTCTCTCTCTCTCTCTCTCTCTCTCTCTCTCTCTCTCTCTTCTCTCTGTATCTCTCTATGTCTCTCTCCTCTCCCTCTCTCCCCTCTCTCTCTGTATCTCTCTGTCTCTCCCCCCCTCTGTCTCCCTCTTTCCCCACCCCTCTCTCCCCTCTCTCTGTATCTATGTCTATCTCCCTCCTCTCTATCTCCCCCCTTCCACTCTCTCTGTATCTGTGTGTGTGTCTCCCTCTTTCTGTATGTCTCTCTCCCCCCCCCCCTCTGATTCTGATATGAGGCATCAAGTGGCACTCTTGCAGTGCTTTGCGCAGCACAGTTAACTTTAGCGCGCTTCACAATGGGGGAAATGGGGTCCCCTCCTCCTCCTGGAGCCCATTACGACATGGAGCCACAATGCAACCTTGTCCCACTCGCCCCTAGCAACAGGATGCGGCTTACAGCTCCGAGCCTAAAGCGGCGGGAGGCGAGGGCTGCCTTGAGCAAAATGTGGCCCAAAGGAAAATATAGGGCCACTTTGCTCCTACACTGAGGCTCCGGCCATCACCTTGCCATGTCGTCGTCCCCCAGTAGCTCTTCGGCTGAGCGCGGCAGGTGCAAGCTCTAGCCCCAAGTGGCAGGAAACAGCATTGAGCACAAATGTTGCACGAAGGCAATTACAGGGCCACTTCGCTCCTGCACTAAGGCTCCGGCAACCCTCCTCCCACTCCTCCTCTCGCGACACCCTTGCTGGCTGTGGTGAGGCTGGGAGGGTGCATACGAGTGGGAAGACCCTCCTCAAGCGAGTGGCTGGGCTCGGCGAAAGCGCAGAAAAGGCGTACACAGGGTGGGTGGGCACTCGCTTGAGGAGGGTCTCCCCACTTGTGCGCACCCTCCCGGCCCCACCACAGCCAGCCAGGGGATCGCGAGAGGAGGAGGAGGGTCACCCAAAGGGAAGCCTCCACCATGGCTTGTGCTCATTCTTCAGCCAGCCCGGATTTCCAAAAACTTGCCAAGAATTTGGAGTAGCAAAGAGTAGCAAAGAGCCCCAAGGAGAGCTCACTGGGTTTCCGAGAGAGAAGAGACACAGAGACAGAGAGAGACAGAGATAAACACACACACGGCTTTAATTGAAAAGCGTCCTCCGGGCGGCGAAAGTTCCCCGTGCACGTGTTAAAACCGCAGCTGGGTCTGCAGGCCCATCCCCCTTTCTGTTGTCCCCTCCTCCCAGATCCCATTCCCACCCCGCCAGCCCTCGCAATAGCGAGGCCAGTGTCAGTCGTGGCTGGGTCGGGCCATTGTGTCAGGGCGGAGAGCAGGTTGCGCATCTCCCCAAGCGACTGAGGCACGCCCAGCACCAACAAGGGCTGGAAGAAGCTCCAGTAAGAATGACGCGCTGGAGGATCAGCCCCAGTCGCTTCTCCATCCCCCACCATTGCCCTTACCTTCTCAGGCTAGGCAAGGAGGGGAGGGGCCAGTCAGTGATGGGATCACCTGACGGAGCCACAGCAGAGGGCCCAAAGAGCCCAATGTGGCTCCGGAGCTGCAGGTTGCAGACCCCTGCCCTAGGGCTAACAATTATTACAAAAGCAGGGGGGGGAATTAATTCTAAATTTTTGTAGTAATGTGCATATTTGAGACAGGTTCTTTGAAGTGTGAAGGCTGCAGAATTTGTTAAAATAAGTAATGCAGGAATAACTAACTGTTGCTGGCACTGCACATCTGATGTTTGGTCTAATATTCTAAGATTGTGAACAAAGTAATGGATTCTTAGAGAATTGAAATAGAATAGTAGAATGGGAAAAGTAATAGTTAAGAGGAGAGATTGGTGATAGCTTTTGCAGCTAGTGCATGCCAATGTCTTGAATACTCTGCTGCGTGAAGAAACACAATTGTTATGTCTGTATACAGATTGATGAGGTTCTAAGACAAGAGGATAAAGCCGAAGCAATGTCTGGCCACATTGACCAGTTCTTAGTAGCTACATTCATGCAGCTCCGACTCATTTATAATACTCACATGGCTGATGAGAAACTGGACAAGGATGAGATTGTCAAGTTGTACAGTTGCATCATTGGAAACATGATTTCAGTAAGAGTTCTTTATTTCCTTTGCCACTGTAAAATGGGGGGACGTCAAAATTTGGTCAGGTATAATTTTTTTTTGTTTTATGTAAAATATATTATTTTATTCTAGAACAGGTATACGTTTATCTAAAAAGTAAAGTATACTGCACATCAAGCAATCTTAATGCAGAATCTGGTTGCTTGGTACATAGTAGGCCAAGTTGCATATTTTTACTCATCATCTTTCTGAATTTCGGCAGTTACCAAAAGAAATTCACAAACTTGGTTCCTAGAAGCCTAATTAAAATTTAAAAATATAACGTTTGTCTACTGTTTGGAAAAAAAGATCAAATAGTTTTTATTTAACTAAGTGGGGGCCACGATGTAGTAGTTTATCTTGTTTGATGTGCTTGGGTTAAATGATCTAGATATTTTACACATTTTAATTCTTGAAGTGTTATTTTCAGGGATGAGTAAATGCAGCTCCCCAAATATCTAAGGGCATTTCTTATAGCCCTAATCTGCTGCAGATTTCAGCTGCAGTGTCAATCATCTGACATCAACATTCTGTAAAGTACAAGCCATGCCTTTAAGAGGTGCAGCTTGTGTTTTATTGTTGTGTTGTAGTTTGCCACTGAATTTCTACAGGCTGGCATGTAAAGCATCCCCTTCTCTTCAGTCCTGCACCACAGGTTCTTTCCGCTCATTAACACGTCTTAATATATTTCTGAAAACAAGGCTTACTCAGAAGGCAAGGAAAATGCAACATTGTTTTCCCCTAGTGACCAATCTAATATCGGGACACAGAAGGGGTTATTGAGGCTTCTAAGTTTTATTCAGAAAAGAGAATTATATCTAACACTTAAATTCATTTGACAGTTATTCCAGATTGAAAGCTTGGCAAGGGAGGCTTCTGCAGGAGTGTTGAAGGATTTGATGCATGGCCTCATTACCTTAATGCTGGATTCAAGAGTTGAAGATCTAGAAGAAGGCCAGCAGGTTATCAGATCTGTCAACCTCTTGGTGGTAAAAGTTCTAGAGAAATCTGACCAAACCAACATATTGAGGTAAATAACTTGATGATAAGATGAAAAAAGTCTTTTTTTTAATAGTCTAATCATCTGCCATAGCACTTAACACTAATATTCCAGCATGTGCTTGATGAAATACTTTTGTTCCTCATTACAGTTGGATACAGTTGAGCAATGCTTCAAATTCAGTTCAGAAGAGATTGTTTAGAGCAGGGGTGTCAAAATGGTGGCCAGATGTGTTATGCGCAGGGCACGCCCACCCCAGCTCCGTGAAGGGGGGAAATGTTGCGAAACATCATATGACAGCAACGTGACATGACAAGTTTGACACCCGTGGTTTAGAGCATAAACACTGCCTGTAGCTAATTAAAACAGCCATATCTGTTTTTCTAATTGCGTGATTGGAGTGGAGGCCTCTCTGCAATAGCCATGCAGTCTTAGAAAAAGTCATGGATGCTTTCATGAGTTACAGATAGGTGTTGTGTTCATATTCTGTTATATTTTGAACAATCTTTCAAGAAAACCCCAAGTATTACACCCCTCTGCATGGTACTTGCTGATTCTCTGTGAAAATACGTATGACTCTTGCAGTGGTTATGTTTAGATGAAACTTAGGAGATTGTTGATTGCTTTGTGACAGACTGGCTTTTATATCAATTGTTATTATATGTATTGTAGTTTTACGTTATTTGTATTAGAGTTTTAAATGTTAGCCACTCAAAGTCACCACAGTGAGATGGGCAGCCGTATAAATCAAATAAATAATGCTACTTCACTTAATTCTTCTAGTGCCCTGCTTGTTCTACTCCAGGACAGTCTATTAGCAACTGCTAGTTCTCCGAAGTTCTCAGAACTTGTAATGAAAGTGAGTATGTAGGTTTGTTTTCAAATTTGAAATGGCATAATATGTATTGGCAACTTGTCGTAATTATAAACCTAATTCTTTTCTATTGGAAAAATTACAATATGAATACAAATTAGTGTGGCATACTGTTATTAATAGATAAGCTTGACAATAAAAACTAAAGGTTTAAAATATCTGTTAAGAGTTGGTGTCTTAATGATCAATGAACTTTTTATGTCCAATATAATTGAGCGGACAATCACCATATTTGTTCATGACCATTTATTTTAAGCTTTTAAAACATCAAGTTTGCCACTGACGACTCTGCATTAGGATATGCTGTTCCATAAGTAACTGATTTTGGTTTGTAAACATTTCTCTCCTGTCTCCAAGTGCTTATGGAGAATGGTAAGACTTCTCCCTGAAACCATCAACAGTATCAACCTGGACCGAATCATGTTGGACATTCACATCTTTATGAAGGTGTTTCCAAAAGAGAAATTAAAGCAGTGTAAAAGTGAATTCCCAATACGGACTCTGAAGACCCTGATTCATACATTATGCAAACTGAAGGGACCCAAGGTAAGATCAAATGGATTTGCTCCAACCCATGAATGGTTCTCAGGAATATTTAAAAGATTCTCTCTAAAGTTATAATGTTCCTTTCTAGATTTTAGATCATCTCACAATGATAGACAACAAGAATGAGTCTGAATTGGAGGCTCATTTGTGCAGAATGATGAAACACTCCCTGGACCAAACTGGAAGCAAATCTGATAAAGGCACAGAAAAAGGCGCTTCCCGTATTGTAAGTATTTTTTATTTTAAAATAGAAAGAAAACAGCTGTCACCTTAAACCTGGTTAATTTTCTGAGTGCACAGTTGGAATCTTTGTGAATTATATTATTTTTGCTGTATTGGACTTTTAGCCTGGATTACATAGAAGGCTGAAGACGCTCCCTGATGTGGCTGTATTAGGATATCAAGAAACACAGGGAGGCATTTTGCAAAGCCGCTTGGTTAGCTACAGAATATCTCTTGCACAGTAGCATGTTTCAGGCTGCATGCAAATTGGACAACATGCCTATTTCCTATAAACAATCAATTTGCTCTTTTTCCCTGCATTTATTTATAACATTTATAACAGATCTTTCCTGAAAAGACTCAGATAGTCACTTTGACTTCTTTTAAAGGAGCTGAATTACAGGTAGTCCTCAACTTGCAACAGTTCATTTAGTGATTGTTCAAAGTTACAACGGCACTGAAAAAGCGATTTATGGCCGTTTTTCGCCATTGCAGCATCCCCATGGTCACATGACCAAAATTCGGATGCTTGGCAACCGACTAATATTTATGACTGTTGCAATGTCCCGGGCTCATGTGATCACCTTTTGCGACCTTCTTACAAGCAAAGTCAATGGGCAAGCCAGATTCACTTAACAACTGTGTTACTAACTTAACGACTGCAATGATTCACTTAACAACTGTGACCAGTCATAAAATAGGGCAAAATTCATTTAACAAATGTTTCACTTAGCAACATAAATTTTGGACTCAATTGTGGTCGTAAATCAAGGACTACCTGTACAGTACAGAATGCTATCTATCCATGACATTGTCCTTGCCAAGAAAAAAGAAGCCTTGTATGAAGTGATGTTCAAGAGAGATGGCTTAAGTGTGTTGTGCTTAGGGTAATCACAATTACAAGGTTAACTTCTGGTTCTGGTTGACACTCATAGTTCTCAAAACATTGCAGATATCAAATTTCTCTGTTGCTCCCTATAATTTGTTTATAAATGGCAACATTTGAAGACTAACTTTCCTTTTTCCACAACTTTGTGCCTTCAGGCCACTATATTTACATATGGCCATTTGAAGCTTGCTTGTACAGTAGTGTGTACAGTACAGTATTGATAATATTTTGTGAACTCTATCATAGTATTCAGAACTCTGCTACTAGTGAGCCTGAAATCATTATGTTTGCTATTGTTAATAAGTTGAGATTAATGCTGTCTGATTTCTTTTTTAGAATAGTGGTTTTCTTTAAATTAGTAGATACTGTTCTAGTTTTTCTCCTCATTTATGTTTTGTAAATCTGGCTTACCTGTTGTAGTGTTCTGCCTGTGTTTCTAAAGATGCTTCAGTTACTTAAATTTCAATTCCTCTAGATTTTTTTATTTGTTTTTCTGCATTCTTTAGTTGTTATTTGGATTTTTTATTTGTTTTGTTAATTAATGTCCAAATTCCTTTTCTAGGATGAAAAGTCACCAAAGGCCAAAGTAAATGATATTTTGGCAGAGATATTTAAAAAAATTGGTTCTAAAGAAAACACTAAAGAGGTAAGAAGTATGCCTAGAACAAAAAAAAATCTTTTTTTTTTCTGTACATGGAAGAAACTCATTGTGTCTCAGGATTCGGCCCACTTGACTGTTTGGGGTTTTGGCAAAATTTTCAGATGAGACTTGTAGAACAATAGTCTCAATGCTTTTCTTCCCTATCCCCGCTGAACACCTGGCCAAGCCAGACCCTTTCTCGTTGTACCTTATGCCACTGCTGTGTTTGAATTTTAGCACAGCCTAACCCAATAAGTTCATACCCATCCTTTATTTATTTATTAGTTGCATTTGTATGCCACCCACTCCCCAGCTCTTTCTTTCCCTTACCTTCTCTTCACTGCTACTGACTTCATTTTTTTTCTAATCTTTTCCAACCTGGAATGCCTATAACTGGGACCAGCATGTGCAGATCCAGCCACAAATCACCTAAGCCCGCTCTTTCATGCAGGCTGTGGTCTATGCACAGAGCATTTTGCATATCTCTTATCAGTTTCACAGGGTTTTTTGTTAGGATTTTTTGGTGGGGGGAGTGGGGGACAGCTTTGCAGCCTCATGTAAACATCTGGGCTAGCCTTTAGGAAAGGTTTAGAGCAGTGTTTCCCAACCTTGGCAACTTGAAGATGTCTGGACTTCAACTCCCAGAATTCCCCAGCCAGTGAATGCTGGCTAGGGAATTCTGGGAGTTGAAGTCCAGACATTTTCAAGTTGCCACGGTTGGGAAACTCTGGTTTAGAGCCTAGCTGTTGAACTTATTAACAAAGAATACCTAAATCAACCTTTGACATTTTAAAGTATGCCCAGGAAATCCTAATGACCCATTTGAAATCCTAATGACCAAATAATAGGGCGTTCAGCTCCGAGCCATGATATTGAACTGGCGTTAGTATACAATATTCAGAACCTAAATCTTCAGAGCTGATGCCCGTTTTTATGTGTACAACTTTTAATAGCTGAGGCATTTTGTTTTTAAAACAGGGCCTGGCAGAGCTGTATGAATATAAAAAGAAATATTCTGATGCAGATATTGAGCCCTTCCTAAAAAACTCCTCACAGTTCTTCCAGAGCTATGTAGAACGAGGTCTCCGGCTGATTGAAATGGAAAGGGAAGGCAAAGGGCGGATTTCTTCCACAGGTAATTTGATATGAACTTGCAGCCAAGAGCTCTTGTGTTGATGAAGCTATCAGATTTTTCCAGGGTCAGCAGAACAGGTAGAGAATTTCAGAAGTAATATATCAACTTTCTTAAAGAACAGGCCGGGTGTGACATTAAGCAGTTATAGTGGCTATTCCATAATACTCTCATTATGCAGGTAACATGTACAAATAGTGATGCCGTGAGTTTGACACCCGTGGTTTATTGCAAGCTTAAGCTCTCTACAAGAATCTGAACTACTAACAGTCAACGCAAATTGGTGATAGATAAGAATCAATGGAATTCAGGGTGGGCTGGACTTAGGTCTCTTGTGGACACAAAGGAACTCAAGACTGATGATGCATTTGATCCCACCTTCAGTGTTAGCCTGGTCATCTCCTATACAAACCTAAGTAACATCCCATTTCAATCTTTTGTTGAAGTTAGATTTGACTCATTTGTGGCTTGTGATTTTTTTTTATTTTGTAGGAGTTTCTCCACAGATGGAGGTATCATGTATTCCCACTCCCACCAATGTAGTTTCTTCTGCTGTCGGAAATTCAAACGGGGAAGAGGTGGGGCCATCTGTCTATTTGGAAAGATTAAAAATCCTCAGGCAGCGATGTGGCCTTGACAATGCAAAGGTAGTTAAGTAGAACAAGTAGAAAGTTTTTGACTTACTTGTTTTAATTGTTTATCTAGTTTTTAACATCCCATCTAGTTTTAGGACTTGTATGAAGAACAGGTAAATATTTTAGGTCACAGTTATACAGAATTATTGAAAATTCAAAAGGGTTTACCAAACTTTAAGCACCATTGCAAAAAAAAAATCTGAGTTATGCCACAAATCCATATTTTACTCTTTTTGGTTACTGGTGATTTTTTTTCAGTGTATGTCATAAGTTTAAAATTATTATATCATTATAGATGAAGATAATGAGCAAGGCTTCGTACCCCATGCTTTAAAAAAACATTGCAAGAAAATGTTAATTCTGTTTATGACTTTGGCCATAGTGAAGATAAAGAATAGGACAAAAGTTTAGCATCCTTTTACTTCAAGTATATATTTTACATTTCTAAAACTTAAGTAAACCTCCTCTTAAGAAGATTAGTGGTATTGTTAGAGCCAACCTTCTTGATTTGGTAAAAATATGAAAAGCACTTTTTGAATAAGAGTTTTCAATCTCTCTCCCCACAGCAAGAAGACAGAGCATCACTGGCCACCACACTGTCCAAGCCATCAGTCCCCACTGTTGCTTCCTCTACAGATATGCTCCATAGTAAGCTTTCCCAGCTCCGCGAATCACGGGAACAATACCAGCACATTGATCTGGACTCCAATCAGACCCATGCTGGCATTGGAAGTACCAATTCCTCTTCTGCAGCATCCAATATTGATGACTTGAAAAAAAGACTGGAGAGAATAAAAAGCAGTCGCAAGTGAAATTGCGTGAGACGGTTTGGCTATTGCAGAGCTATCCATCTTTAGTTGACTAAATTAGAAGTCTTCATAGTTAAGTGGCCTCATGCAGGCCTTATGTATACAAACTGGTTTCTGTGTATAATACAGCAGATCTTGGAGGAGGATCCAAGTCAATGTGGCACAAATCTTTGTATATATTTTGCTTCTTAGTGAGCATTTCTTGACCGTAGAAGAGAGTCCGTGTATTAGTTTTCGTGTACAGAGCTGTAAACAATTCTGCTCAGTCCAATTTCTCAAAACTTGGTTTTATTTGTTCAGTTGTCTTATCTTAACTCTCTTACAAACTTTTCGTTGCATTCATTTTTAATTTTGTGAATTACTTCTCCATATAATCCTTGAACTGTTTCTGTATGGACGCATGGCATGAAGCAAGTAATTTAAGTGTCTTTTTGTAAATAAAGTTTGCATTAACTCTCTGTGGGAGCAGCAGTGACTTGGTGGCAAATGTTCATCCATGTTCCTAATTGCTATTGTGACTCCGCATTCTAATTGTTAAGTGAGTGTGTGTCTGAGTCACTATAGCAAATAAACTTTCATTGGGAAAACAAGGAGAAGCTGAGATACTAATGTATACATGTGTTCCAGATGAAGGAATTTTTTTATAATAATATTGTGCTTACAGAAAACTCTTGACCCAAAGCCAGAACATTTTACATCTCAGACAATATCTTCCAAATCTTTTCCTAGAATCTTAATTGAGGGCTGGTTTTAAACCTTTTTGAATATTAGATTTCCTCAAGATAGTGGAAGTATTCTATACTTAAGATGGGCAAATAATTAGGTTTTTGATAATGTTACTATAATTGTGGTGAATCCATTTTCTCTTCCTATCCCAGAAGCTGCTAGCAAGTTTGTGTTAAATGTATCACCATAAATTGTAATAATGACTGAGATATTTGGGACACTACTTCCAAAATAATTGTGCTTTGAAGTGAATGGATATTGTGACCATTGAAGGTCACACTATTTGTCACAATATCCATCCACTTCAGAGCACAATTGTTAGAGAGTTGTGAGAAATTATCTAGCTGACTTACATCTTTTATTCATGATTGCCTCAAAAGATCTCTTCCTACAGGTGTCATAACATAGAGTTTCTGTAGTCTCTTTAGCAGCTTCCATGTTCCTACTATATGTTCCGTATCATACTTCCAGGAGTATCAGTTGCTTTTATGTCTGACATAGATTTCATTTACATCTTTATGCCTGTTAAGCTTTGGCTGATAGAGCTGGTAGCACTGGTATACAGTAGTTCTATATTGCAACCAATCAAGCTTGGTAATCTGTAAAAATATAATTGGTCACTAGGTGCATATATGATATGTAATCTGGTGGAAAATTGGTGTAATAAGCTTACTTATCCATAATATGTAGATTTTCCTACTTAGAAGATTATCTATACTTGCCTTGAAACCTATTCTAATTTGCAGATTTTCAGCTGAAACTACTTCATAAAGAATTACTTGCCTTAGCTAGGAATATTAAATTATGAATCAGCACCTATCTAAGTGGGTAAAATACGTTTTGTGTTTTAAAACCACAATAATAACTTGCTAGCACTATGATGGGCCTTGAAATGGTGCCAAAATATATGTATTTTGCTAACATATAATTTTCTTCTGGTACATTATTTGAAATAGTAACAAATCCCTAATTTTTCAATAACACCCAAGAGTTCACTTATAGAATTTGGAGATAAACATTGGATTATAATATTCAGCAAGTATTAGAAATAATATTTGAAAATGAAGCCTCTGAGTTAAAATCTATTAGCTATGTTGCCTAACAATATACTTAGCTTCTTTCCTTTTCTCCTTGCAGTGTGTGGCTTTAATCATTTTGATAATACCATTTTAATATTGATTTCCAAAATGCCCTATAGCATTTAAACCATTTTTAGCTTTAACTTGGAGCAAACGGAAATGTTTCTATAGTACATTTGAATAAATGTTACCTTTTACTATTAATTTCTCTGTACTTCCTGAATCTTGGTGATACAATTTCTCAGTGGAGTAACTATGAAATCTTTTCTAGAAAAGATAAAACTAAAAAATTTTGACAGTGGTTCAGAGGATGACATTTTCTCAGTTACTATATCAAGAACATATTTATTGATATCAACTTTGTTACTTAATGGATGCTTCTGTAATATATTCAGTTTCCTCTTCTGTCTTTATAGAACTTCACTTAGTAAGTGGAGAAATGTTTGCTGCTGTATTAAAAGTGACTGACAGCTCTAAAAATAGTGAGGTCATTGGATTGTTGCTGCTATGAGTTTCTCCGAAGAGAAGGAATTTTGTTCTATTCTGCTCATCTAATAATGTGTCCTATTCAATGCAAAGTGGGCTATGTGCTTGACCTGTTATTCTTGGCTTCCCTTTTCCTTTTTGGGTTGAGTGAATAGTAGAATTGGCAATATAGAAACATACAAAGAAGCTAATTTTTGCAAAATCATCTATCACTCAATGTAGTGTACATGTTCTGGTGCAAACAACCAGATGTGGCTGGTTCTCACATCTCATTGGCACCAGCATATTAAAGCATTGATAATTCAGCTAGTTCCAATGTCAGCGTCACAATTCTATCAGACCATTGGGAGAAGAAGTTCTATGTGACTGGCTCTGCTTCATTTTACAGGGGACCTATGATAAAAATACTTTTTCAGAAGAAATCATGTTATAAAGAATATGCAAAGGCTTTTGGTATGTCCTGTTAGAGTTAAATAATGCTGGTTTGAGTTTCTCACTGAGTTTGGACATATTTTTAATTAAATAATTTTTGCATGAACTCACAGAAATTAGAATGCTTTCAAACTAAATTAAACCAAATATCTGGTTGGTATTTAGTGTATTGAAACAAATACTAAGTACTGTATCACTCTGAATGAAAAAGCATTTAATGATACCGTAGGTTAATTTTTCCTCTCCTGATTTTTTAGGTCCTAATTTTTTTCATGATGTCTGTGAAACACGTGTTTAGTTTCTATGCATCCAAAAGCATAATGTTAGAAGACTGATAGAAATTCTGCCTCTAAAATACTGTATTTGTCTAAGGTGGTAGCTTTTATTAGTTAACTCAGGTTTTTTCCCCCAAGTGTTACATTTTTAATGTCTGTTGCACTAAACTAACAGAAAAATAGTATGTGTACTATTCCATTAATCGGTATTAATTAATCAGTATTAATCCGTATAATAATAGATGCAGGAAAATGGGCATGCAAAATTGTCATAAATAGTTCCAAGAAAAATTGATGCTCAGATGTTTTCCTTAACCATTTGTTGGGTGAAAAATCTAATCCAAATGTCTGTTCATTAAGAGTGTTAAGTTGATGATGATGTTTTTGCTTTTTTTTTAATACTCCCATTGCATCTATGTTTCATTTTTACCTTTTTCTTTAAACCATTGAGTGTTTGAAGTATCAGAATGTGTGCTAGAGGTTGAAGGGTATGAAGTTACAAATGAAACTGTAAATTAGCCTCTTCCAATGGAGACTCCTTGTTTGTTAGGGGAAGATATTTAACTAAATAAATGCTGTTATTGCCAAACTTTAACAAACAAGCATATCTTCTTGTTTCTGGGCTTGTGGGCATGAACCTTGGACAACCCTGGTCCAAAGATGCCCTTTCAACAGCCTGCCCTTTAACGAGGTAGCAACCTCTCTAACAATGGAATCAATTCTGTGACATTTACGATGAAAGCCATTGTTGCCTTTCAAGCAGAAGGGATCTCTCACACACAAATAGGCTGGTTTTTAATCTAATTGAATAAAGCATGTGGTTGAATGCAAAACCTTTGCCTATTTGTAATCCCTACCATGTTAATACTCTGCTACGTATAATTTCTTTCCTTCAGAATTTAATTTAATTTAAAGTTCTTATAGGCCGCCCAATCCCGTAGGACTCAGGGGCGGCGTACAACAGGGATAAGAACAGTACAAATAATACATGATGATTTAAAAACATTACATAATTTTTTTTAAACAAACCATTCATTCATGGGGAATCCAATCATCTTCACCCCGCCTGCCGGAAGAGCCATGTTTGGACACTTTACTGTCCAAAGAAACAGGAAAGCCAACTTCTTGCAACTTGTATTATTTGCCTCACAGTTTCCTATGTTAAAGGTATACATTTAGGAATGCAGAAATGTTCTGTCAGATTTTAAAGGTGTGCTTTGGGTAATGGTGCATGGATGTCCTTCCATTATCCAGATGATTTGGCTGATGCAGTCAATAGAAATTGCCTGCAGTTGATACCAGGAAAAAAAACCAAGTGTTTTATCTAAAAATCTTTATTCAGGAATGACTCCGGTTTATTTCCATCCATAGGCTTTTAGTATTGTACGGTTTGATTATGTCTGTAAACCAAGGTGCAAATGCAAGTTTCGATTCCTATTTAACGGCCATGCTTCTCAATAGTCTTTTGCATCCATTTCTTCAGACGGAACAGATGGGTATAGAATCCATATTTGCCATCACGATCACAACCTTCTCCCCAGGAGACAATACCTACTTGATACCACCTTTCTTCTGTTGGATGCTGGTAGGGAGGAAAGAAGTGCCACAGTATCAAAAGAGGGGGAGGGTCAGCAAATTGCAAATAGTATATGTAGGTCTCTTAAAGAAACATGAACGGCACCAGTAGAAGGATTGTGTAATCTACAAGACTATAAGCAAGAAAGAGGTAGCCCATGAACATTTCTATGAGTCTAGCTTTTCACCCTTATTTGAAAAGGATTGGGATAGGGAAAATATTCAACAAACAGAATAAATTAAGGTTTATGTCAAGACAGGAACTTCAGAATTTGGGCTGTGTTAGTGAGAAGGTTCTCTCTTCAGGTTAAGAAGATCCTACAGCCCCGGCTGGTGATTGCTCTTACTAAGATTTCTAAACTGAGATTGTGGTAGTTGTTTTTTTAAAAAAGTTTGACATGCTGAGCTTTGTCTTTGACTGTTCTGATCTTAAGCTCAAAGTTAGCACTGCTACAATTCAAGGGCTATATCTGCTGTGTATATCTGCTTGTACCACACACTCACATATGTCACACCCAATGGTAATTGGGGGGGGAAGCCACCTTTCCTCACCTAATTTGTAGCTATTCCTTTCTAAATTCCTGCTTTCCTGCTCTTAATGATATGTTTAATTAACTTGTAATGCTCTTAAAGTGAAGAAGATGCAGTCCTTTAAGAATATTGCTGAAAAGAAGAAATGAACGGTGGCATTAGCAAGAGAAAATTGCATTCTGGTCCTTGCTGCAGACTGATGAATAGTGGGCCTGTGACACCAACAGTTTGCCCATTTATGTTTTGTAATCACACATAGAAACTTACTTTCATGACAAAAGGTCCCCCACTGTCACCCTCACAAGCATCTCCTCTCTTGCTTTCTTCAGGACTATAACCTAAAAAAAAAGCAATTAGTAAAGAGGCTGCACTCTCCTATATTTATTCTGTTCCCCCCCCCCCTCAGCTTTTAATGTAGTTCCTGAGCTAATCAGTTTGATACTTGTGAAACAGTATGACCTGCTTCACTTGCTGCAATGGCTTAAATTTATAAACCTAGGTTTACTTTTTTTAAATTGGAGTTATTTTCAGCTAGACTCTCTAGATTACACCAAACGCTAATTACTGGTTGTTTTCTTGTTCTGTGTGAACACAGACAATGCCTTTGGTTTGCCAGTTGGTACGCAGAAACTATGACTTTGTGAGGTGTTTAGCATGTTTGCTGTCATAAAATATACAGGCAACCATGGTTTAAATGATCAATCTATATAGAATGATTTCAAACAAATTAACTTCACAAGATGCTATATTTAATATCAGATATTTTATTATTAATTTTATTCCCAGGCAAATTATTAATGTTATCCCTAGGTCTTTTAGCTAAGACCATTTGGCTAAGACTCTGGAAATGGTTTCTTTCAATTCACTATAATATTTTGA
Source organism: Diadophis punctatus similis (assembly GCA_023053685.1). Lineage (NCBI taxonomy): Eukaryota > Metazoa > Chordata > Lepidosauria > Squamata > Dipsadidae > Diadophis > Diadophis punctatus. Next base: position 262,656,358 of record JALIGW010000001.1, on the reverse strand, counting down.
GGGCTTTATAAAACGATGGGGTAATGAATCAAAAGTCATAGAAAGCTCTTCTATAAGGGAGATGGACGGTCTCTAAATATGATAAAATAAAATGCAAATAATATGGCAGAAAATTGGTGATTTGTTTCATGTGAGATGCTCGAGACTTTTTTTTCTATTATAAACTTCAGCTCATTATGATATAACTCATTTAAACCAGGAGTGAGTTGTTAGAGAAGCTTCATTTCTGGTTGTATTTATAAATAAAAAAGCGGATGTTGCTTTACCAAAACATGGCTTAAAGTAATGGATGAACTTGGCCAATGTATGGCAAAAGGTGATGTGGTATAGTGCCCAAAGAGACCAGAATCAAGCCCACCCTCAGCCAGGGAAATGCACTGTATGAGTTTTGGCCGGTCAGTCTTGTTCAGCCTAACCTACCTGATTGTTACAGAAGTAAAATGGAAATTTTCCATTTAAACTGCTTGAAGTCTTGGAGGAAACGAGGGATAGAAATCTAAGAAAACACTATCTCCTAAATTAGAAACATTTTTTTCACCCTCATTTAAGTTTTTTTAGGATATATCCAAGGCAGCTTAAGTTAGGGTATGGTTCTATACCATGGGTGTCAAACTCAAATGTGTGACTTTTTTGCCTTTGCGGAGCTGGGCTGGGCGTGGCCTGCGCATGATGCATCCGGCCCACGGGCTGCCAGTTTGACACCCCTGTTTTACACTGATGTGTGCCATTTCTAGAGGTAAGGGAGAAAGATGCGAGATGTCTGTTGTACAGTGTTGTAATTTGGGAGTCATAATGGTAGCTGAATTCAAAGGATTCTTTTGCCTATCCACTCAGTGGTGTCCATTACTGATGTATTTATATTTGGGGAAAGACACTCAGTTACTCCGTTTGCTCACTGGACAGCAAAGGAATGGAGGCAGGAGTAGTAACAGGATGAGAGTTGATAGTCTTCCCTCATACAATGAAAATAATTTTCCTTCATCCTATTGGCCGACTGCTGTTCCTTGCATGGTGGGCCTTGAAAGCTGTTATTTGATCAGTACCCAACTGCAAACACACAAAGAGTCATGCCTACTTCTGCCTCAGCATCAAGTACCTAGGAAAACTCACCTGCACAGAACATGTTGTCTGTGACTTTAATATTAGTGGATGCCTTACAGATGTCCCGGCTCACAATGGGGAGATTCACCTGCTGCAGCACGTTGGGCAGTTGTCGTGACCCTGCACCCCAGGTGTCAAACAGATTACCCCAGCCAGTAACACGGCCTTTATATCCTGTTAACAATAGGCTATGGAACAAAAGTAGAGTTGATTAAAAGATTTTGGAGATCCTAGAGTGAGGTAGATTAATATAAATAATGGAGATATGGTGCATCATTAAAACAGGTCATTTATATTTGCCCAACCTGGGCAGTATATGATGACCTTCCTCTTGCTCTCCCCCACCATCTGAATTGTCTGGCTCAAGATCAAGTTATGACAGAAAGGACAAAACAAGTCAACCATCTCACTAAGAACTGGGTGAAGAGATTGCCTGCAGAAATCACAGGAAGCAAAGGGAGGATTCAGTAAAAATAAACAATTTTAGAGCGCACTTGACTATTTTGCTCATTGCAAATGCTGCTCAAATCTTGAACTCTCCCAGGCAAGTTCTCTCTTGTTCTGAAAATAGAAAAAAATGATCTTAAAATGTGAAAATGGAGGGAGCTTTTAAAAATTCTTACATTACACTTCCATCTGCTGTCCTACAGCCTAACTCCTTCCTCTCTATATTTCTTGGTTCTTTTCTACGGAACAAGTGAGAACTCTCCAGTTTGTTTAGCAGTCCCAGGGAGTTTTTCTCTTGCAAGCTTTCTGTAACTAAAGACTTTCAGTTAAGATATTTGAGCTCCTTCATTGTGGTGCTTGGATCTTCAGCCACATCAGAACTAGATGATGGGAACTCTGGCATAGCTTAGTCATCAAGCTTTTCTATTGGTCAAAAAAGTCAAGATGGTTCCCATGACAATTGTACCATTTGGTCTGCTTTCATGCTTTTTTATCTTGACCTGCAGATGCCCATGGCAGAGTTCAAATTCATACTGTGCTGATGAATAAAGAAGATGGAATCTAGATATCAGAGAATGCTTCACTCCACAAAGTTGTGCAGAGTTAATTACCAAATATGTATGGCATGCTGTAAACATCCTGTAGAAAATGTCTCTTGGATTTCCTCCAGTCAACATAATGAGCTAACGCAAATCAGAATTAGAAGTCAGATAAAATCGTAACACAAATCAGATAATTTGAAGTCGTATCACATTGTTTGACAGCCTAACACAATTAGTGATGCAAGCAGGACCAATAATCCATTGTCATCATGCCTAGCTGTATTCCAACGAGATGTGAAACCATACTGAAGATTTTGCATTTGACAGTGATGATCTTTTTCAGACAAAGGCCAGTGAGGAGCTCAAACAGATGCAAAAGCTCTGCATTGCTTCTTAAGGATGCTACCACTTATTACCGTTATTTCTTTCCTTGAACATGATCTTGGTGCCAAAGGGCTGAATTTAACATATTCTTGCATAGCTATTCAGCCCCATCATTACTGCTTCCTTTAATGCATATGATAATGAAGCCTTTACAATTGTGTATCCTCTCACTTTTAAACACCTCCACACATTGGCTCTTTATAGTGTACCCATTTTTAGTTCAGCCTTTGTAGCATGCTTCCAATCTTTGCATTATCATGCCAGAATCACAAATTGCTCGTTCAGGGTCTTGCCATTTATGAGCACCACTGTGAATATCTGGCAAAGATTAAATGTTCCTTCCCAGAGACTGAAGAATACCGCAATCCTTCCTGATTGTAAGAGTGTGAAAAGATTAGGAGGACAGACACTGTTGCCTGTACAAAGATGAAAGTGCTGGACAGTGGCTTTGTTTGGCAGCAGGACACCAGGGAAAAAACCTCACAGACATTCCAGTATTGAAAATTGAGATAAGCAGTAAGAAGGCATATAAATTACAAAAGGAAAGTGAGAGAAAGTGACTTGAGAGGGAGGAAAATTAAATAAGACTTGATTATGTTTTTATCCTATTGCGTAAATACATAGAAAAACATACTGATTTTGTAAATAATGCCTATGAATCATAGAATCATAGGGTGAGAAGGGACTTTGGAAGTCTTCTAGTCCAGTACAGTGGTACCTCGAGATACGAGTGCCCTAACATACGAGATATTTGAGATACGAGCCGTCGAGCGAGCGAAGTTTTGCTTTGAAATACGAGCAACATTTGAGATACGAGGAACGGCCGGCTGCACACAACCCACCAGTTTACTGCGCCTCGTGCGTCTCGTGCGTCTCGCATTATCCCACGCATCCCCCCAGTGTGCTTGTTTACCGCGCTGTCGAAGCATCGTTGATAAGTTTTTCTAGGGCTTTGTGCTTTTTGTGCATTTACAAATTGCTTTGAAATACGAGCAAATTGACATACGAGCAAGGTTACGGAACGAATTAAACTCGTATCTCGAGGTATCACTGTATATTTACTTGTATCTAATATTAGATCATTCAAAACTGTACCTCATTAGTATAGGTGTACCAGAATAAAATCCATCATTTGTTTTAATTACTGGCTGTGTGCGTATCAATTCCCTTCTGCATTGTGAGATTGTGTCACTCATATTTGGCAGTGAAATAGTTGAATTATGCTGGCACAAGTTTTCTTTTCCTAACATTGGATTGATCTTGACTTACTTTAAAACTTTATCAAGTTTTTTTTTAAACCTACAAAAACTTGTCTCCTTACCTCTGAACAACCTGCTTGGTAGGCAAACATATTGGGTGCACATAATCACTGAAAGGTACAGGCTTAGCCAGACGTAATAGTGCAATATCCCGATCCAGATTTTCCATCCAGTTATATTTAGGGTGGGTGATGATTTTATCCAGGAAGACAATTTTCTCCTTGCCCTGCTCATATCTGAATATCCAGAGATGAGAAAAAATGCAATGCTAATGTCAGGACATTTTTAACCTTTCTGTACTCTTTATAGTATGAACATCAAAGAGTAGTTTAATTGACTTCCCTTTCCCTTGTGTTAGTTCTGTAATATTATGATTACTATTTCTAATGTTATGATTACTATTAACTTTATTGAATGTCTATCCAGATGGATCACTGTGAGCTTAACAAATAGGATAAAGTTACAGTTTATTATCATTAAACATGAAATGATGGTAACAGATTCAACTGGTCTTAACAGCTATATCAAAATTGTCAAGCAAATTTTTAATTCACCAACACATGGGTTAGAAACTGAGGGCAGTAAAAGGGATTCTATATGCGTCCATCACAGTTAATTGTTAACTGATGGTTTCTTAATATAGGACCATTCTCAGTCATTCTCAATAGAAAACATACTGTAAGAAAGGCTCATTTCTTTCATCCTTGCAGCACAAGAACATGTAGCCTACAACTGTAGGGGCTGGCATCAAAGGAGACTGCAGCTTTTGAGCAGTCTTCTTGCAATATCACAGAAACAGATATCTGTCCAAGCTGGTTAATGAGGTGGCCAAAGGGATTAATCTCCTCTTTAAAGCATTAATGTTGTGTCTTCACAACATTATCCTCTCAGCTCATATATCTTAAACTTAAATATTTTAAGTCCACAAGACCTGGGTCACTTCTATCTAGAGAAAATTAAACTGAAATAAACCCTGCATCCTGGAACTTCTAATTGCCTTGCAGATGTGAACTAAATGGAACTATAAATAAGAGGAGCAGAGTTTATGAGTCCCAGAATTGCTGGGAGTTGGGGGGCATATCAATTTAACCAATTATTATTATAGTTGGCCATGCGGTCAACTAAATGTTTAGACTGGATTCAGCATTTTTATCTACCAGTTGAGTCCTTCCCAAGGACCTGGGTAGCCATTGACAGATGTTGTTGTTCGATTGTGTTATATTGTTGCAGGATGTAAGCTGTTTCAAGTAAAGCTCTTTTGAAACTGACTGATGGTGATTTTATCAAGGCTGGTGTTGTTCAAGTGGTGCTCCAGATATTTTGGGATTGCACCCAAAAATATCTATTGCAACTATCACAATTTTTGGTTTCCTTTGCCAGAGTCATTGGTCTTTGTATTTTGTGATGCTATTATTAAGGTTGGTGGATTGAGGCGTTTCATTCTTGCTGACAAGCCTGCTTCCCTGTCCTTGTGATTTCCATTTCTGCCCCTGTTTCAACAGGACACCACCTCCCAGCTAGAAAAGGGGGATGATAGAAGGCTGTTATGTGATGGAATGTAGTCTGCATTCCCAGGAGAGAGGGAGTGCATTCCAGAGGAGCAAACTGCAGCGAAGTTTGGATAGTTGTGTGGGAGAAAGAGAGTTAAGGTAGCTCCTCCCTAGTAATTCTCAGAGTATACAATATGTTTAACGGTGCAAGTAGTCTGCTTTAGTTTGGCAAGATTTCTGCCTATGGGTAAAAAAAAAAAAAATAGAGGAAATTGCTTAGAAGAATCTTGATTTTTAGAGCCTGACAGTTATGACCTACACTCAGTGTAGAATTTGACTGACTCATAACCTTTTAAGCTCTTACCGTTTCCTGTCATGTTTGCCAATCCGTACAAGGAGATCATCGGTTGTGTAATTTTTATCCCAGGGTGGATAGAAAATGCAATGTGCAGCAGTGAGGACCCAGTGACTGCTGATGAGACTAGCACCACATACCAGCTCCTGTGGTTTCTTCTTGAATAGCATGACTTGCCTAAGTACAATAAAATTAGAAATGCAGCGGGTGGGGAGGCAACTTTTTCAGGATTGATCACATCATTGAAACACTCTACAGGTAGAGAGAATGGATAGACTGCAATTGACTTGCATGTTCTCTTTTCTTTGTATGGATAGGTAGTTCCTCTTACTGCCCAGGGTTCACAAAGAGGAAAGAGGCAGAAACTACAAGGTCATGCTTCTTTTAGAAGCTGCAGTGACAACTTATACATCAATCGATACAGTCGGTGTCAGTAATCAGGCACACACAGGAAGGAAAATAAGCAAACTCTCCCCATTCCATCTCATTCCCACCACCAGACTTACCATGGAGCACTGCCCACTTCAGCATCTACCCCCTTCACAATTCGGCCTTGCAAATAGGACTCCAGTAGCTCATTCTCCGTGCTGTCAGAGATTTTCTTTTCCTCAAACAGGGGACGGATGCCACAATCTGGAAATATAGCCCCATCCACATGTGATTGACTAATTCACAAGTGGTCCTGTCTTTCATAAGCCAAAATTCTGCTAGGAAGAGATGACAGTGAGTAGCTACTGTAGCTTCTGGCATAAGAATTTTTCCTCATCAACATGGATGTTGCCTCCATTATGCCCAGAGAAGGTGGAAAACTCCTGCCTTAGGGAAGATTGGTTCTCTCTTCTACCAACCTCAATCGCTATCATGGGTAACAACAAAGTGTTTGAGTAATGTGGTACTTTGGTATCACAGGTACTGTGGTATCCTGTGTGCAGTGTGTCAGTGGATCATTTTGGAGGACAGCACTGGCTGAGCAGGACTCTTCTTCAATCAGAGCTACTTTCTATTTGCTGCACTTAATTTATCCCAAAATTAGCTATTATGACAGCACCATTCATTAGCCTCCTTAATAACTCAGTGTACACAGCTATGTTGAGAAAAGAAATTTATGCTGGTACAACCTGAATGAAGCATGCAAAATGTTTGGATATGCCCAAAAGGCGGAGTTAAGGAGATACAGACTTCAGTACTGACCTCCTAATATTCTTATTTTTCATAGCAAATCAAACTTGTTTCCCAGATTTCTTCCTTGCCCACCTCACATTGGACAATGGGCAGGTACCAATGATAAGACTTTTGAGGAAAAAAGAAAATGCCCATAAACAAGTCACCTGATTACAACTACAGGCTACCTTTTTTGTTTTATATATGTTTTCTTTTGTATCAAATATGTTAACATTATTTGCCCATAGTCTGTGATGGCGAACCTATGGCACGCGTGCCGGAAATGGCACGCAGAGCCATTTCTCCGGGCACGCGGAGCCATCGCCCCTTGCTCTTCCAGGTTCTCCAGTTTTTCATGTGCACGGGTGTGCCAGAAACCGGAAGAACAGCCACCCATTGCGCATGCGCACTCCAGGAAGATGATCTTCCTGTTTCCAGAGTGTGCATGTGCACTGGCCAGCTGGTATGGTTTCTGGTGCTTATGCGAGCGCGAAGACCAGCAACAGGCACGCGTGCCAAAAGACGCGGAGAGGGGATCCTGGCGGTCGCTTCCTAAAGGAGCAGAGCAAGGTAAGCCGGGCTTCCCTCCCTCCCTGCCCACGCTGGCTTCTTGCGTGGCCTCAGGCCGTCTGGAGCACTGGTGGATGAGCAGCCGGTGAGGGCAGGGTGGTGATGGTGGACTACCTGTGCAGATGACCCCATAGCCTGGGCTCCTCCCCGATGGAAGCCACCGTTCCCCAGCCGCCGGCAGCACTCTCTGCCCCCCCACCTCAGCAGCTGGAGAAGCTCCGAACGCGCGGCCATGCCTGGGATCCTCCCCGCTGGGAACCACCGTTCCCCGGCCGGCGGCACTGCCGAGGTGGGGGGGAACAGAGAGAGCTGCTGCCGCTCGTTCCAGGGCCGGCAGCAGCTCTCTCCGTTCCCCCCCCCCACCTCGGCAGCCGAAGAAGCTCCGAATGCGCGGCCATGGACTCGCCCCACCCAGGTCCCTCCAAACGGGTCTCCCTATGTAGCCTCCCCGCTGAACTTCCTCAGTGTTCGCCCACCCAAAAGGAGCCCGCCCTCCAATCTCTTCCGAGCACCCGCTCTTTCCTGCATGAATGAGCTGGGGGCGCGAAAAGCTCTTCCCCTCTACTTGCATGCTGTTACTGGCTCTGCACCCCCCAAGACGAACAAGACGCTGCTACCTGTGGCCACCAGCCACTATCTGGGTGCAGAGGGGGGTGAAGAGCTGCTAATAAACAGCATGCTGGTAGAGGGGAAGAGCTTTTCACGCTCTCAGCTCATTCACTGCAGAAAGCGGGCGCTTGGAAGAGCTCAGAGGGCGGGCTCCTTTTGGGTGGGCGATCAATGTTGGGTCACATAATTCAGCATGGAAGCTATGTAGGGAGACCTGTTCAGAGGGACCTGGATGGGGCGAGTCCCGCCTAATTCGGCTGCGTTTTTTTCCTTCCCAGACCAGCTCCAAGCAAGCGGTGCAGGTAGTGGCGCAAGAGCTGCTGAAGTTTGTGCACAGCTTGCTTGGAGCTGGTCTGGAAAGGAAAAAAGCCTCTGGCAGGGGGGAGGGAAACCCCACCCTGCTGTTTCTGCTGCCCCCACCCCTTCGTGCCTGGCGGCAGCAGTTCTCACACTGCCGCTTCCCCAGCAGCTGTGGTAAGTGGTAAGAGGCGCACTGGCCGGGATTGCTCCCTTAGAAAAAGTCTAAGGCACCAACATTTGCCGGCGCGAACAGCCATGCTGGACACTGCCTGGAGCGCGAGGCTGGCAGGAGGATAAGGAGCAGCAGCGGCAAACCGTTTGCGCTGGCAAAGTTTGGTGCAGGAGGCTTTCCAGGCCCAAAATGGGCTGGGAGAACATGTGCGGGTGGCACATGTGTGGGAAAGTGTGCATGCGCAGGGAGTCATGTGTGCATGTGCAGGGGGCAGTCCTGCGTGCATGCGCAGGTGGGGCACACATTTCATTGTGGGTGCCGGCACGCGCGTGTGTTATCGCGGGCGCACACACACACTTTTGGCCCGCAACCAGAAAAAGGTTTGCCATCACTGCCCATAGTCATTTAGGCTTGGGGCAGAATTGCAAATATTATAAGAAAGTCCAGTTGAATAATTATTTATAATTATCTCCAAACAAATCTAGACCTTGGTATGCCATTCAAAAGTGTAGCCTCTAGGCTGAAAAATATTATGTATCTCTGTGCTAACCCCATATTAATTTCACTAATGTCCTTTCTCTAATTGATTCCTTTCCTCACCTGCTTCGCCTTCACCAAACGTCTTAGGATCAAAGAAAGTTTCATGTTGCTGGATAGTAGTTCGTCCTCCTATTTGGTCCTCAGCAACATCATCGGCATAATTTAGATTGTCTTCTGAAATGGAAGAGGGACAGGGAAATACAAAGAAGTAATTTAGTTAAAAACATTGTGATTTCTCTATCAGTGTACTAGAACATTCCTGATGACATATCAGGAGGCCCTATGGATTCTTAAGTGTGGGGGGAACCAGTCTGCTGCCATGGTAGTTGCTGGGATCCAATAGGTTCCTGGATTTGGTGGGGACTCATCTGAGGACTTTTTGTCTTCAGCAATGCATGTTATACTCAAAGAATTACAATTGGAAAACAATAATTCCACTGTAGAACCTCAAAATTGTCCTCTGTTAAATATCAGCATGCCCTCCCGGATATTACATTCCTTCAGTGACCACGGAAATAGAAGTTTGTTCCTCACCACAGTAGTTCAAGTTGCAATAATTGTAAGTCATGTTTGGGTGGTCTACGTAGCACCAGACCCCTTCATCATCATGATCAGGGTTGCGGCAGTAATTCTCCACCAGGGGCACTTGTTCCAGGAAGTTTTTTCTATCGCTCAACTGTCTTACTTTTTCTGAAGCCCATGGCAAGCACTGGTCACCAGACACTGTGACAGAAAGAGTCCCTGAATAGAGCAGCCCTTCCTCAGATACACATTCCTCCTCCTGCTGTGTTTGCTCTGGCAAATGAGGAAGTGTTGGGGAGAGGGGAACTGTTGTCCGGTTCTCACCTAAAAGGAAGAGCAAGATTACCGTAAGCATTGATGAAACAGCAATTCAAAGCTGACAGAAAAACAGTCACAGCATCTGTTTTCCCTGACATAGATAGACATGCAGGACCTGAAAGTAGTGGTTTTGCTTCATACTACATGTTGGGGGGGGCAATCCCCCATGGAGGTCGATGGATCTTTGCTCCTTTTGAAGTCATTCTCATTAGAAAATAAAACCGAGATTCAAATCTAATTAACAAAATATTTATTTCAGTAGAAAAGTAATAAAAAGAATCCTTAATAAACTACATCTTATCGGCTAATGAAAAGTCACGTCTACCTTCGGCAGAAATGGCGGAAGAGAAGAAGGGAGTTGACTCCCGGAATGCACGCATGCGTAGTAAAACATATCACATGTCTGTTTGACCATAAATACAAGAAAACAGTAGATCTGCACAACTGGCAATAATTCACATCGTGACACTACACACGTCATTCAATTGTTACTTTACATCAAGTATTTATCTTAGTCTGAATTCTGAGGACAAGCTGAAAGAACTTGTGTTCAGTTTGATGAACTTGGGGGAGACTTGATAGCTGTGTTCCGGTCCATGGAGAGAAGTTAAAGGGAAGAAGGCCATGATTTGCTCAGGATGCCTGTCAAAAGTTGGTTCTGAATCTCAATGATAAGCCTAAAAACCACCAACCTGTGATTGTACGATTGTGTGGATTATAGTCTAATGTCATGCAGATTTTTGCCTAATTCCAAAAGTAGTGTGCAAGCAATTAATGGAGACTTCTAGTGAGAGTAATTTATCCTAACTGCTATGCAGGAAGGGGTGAAGTAGGTTGGGGGGGGGGGGAAGAATCAGAAAGAGGAAATTGAAGAAAATTGAAAGTGTCAGGGGGAAAAAAGACTTCCAGGGGAAGCAACTGTGGACTGAGGAGCTGACAACTGCAGTAATAAGATGAACAGGTGAATGGATCAGCTCCTTGGAACTCCCCTCTGGATCAAGGAAAGGAATAGGATCACCCACAGGTTTGTTCCATATAGTCTGCCAGTAAAGAGATTGTAAAATAACAATCTCCAGAGCTCTAGGAGTGAGGGGGAAAATCACCTCAGCCACGGTTCAGCATCTTCAAAACAGACCCTGGCTTCCTCTCTAGGAAGTTGCTTGCTATTGGTTTTCTGAATATTAAGAACCTTCTGAATGGCAAGTTTCATCATGCTGGGAGAGTTTCCTTCTACCCTGGATGAAAGAAGTGTAAGTTTAAGGCAGAGGTTTTCAAACTTGGCAACTTTACAACTTGTGGATTTCACGTCCCAGAATTCTCCAGCCAGCTATTCTAGGAGTTCTGGGAATTAAAGTCCACAAGTCTTAAAGCTGCCAAGTTTGAGGACCCCTGGTTTAAGGATTTAAAAGAAAAACTTTAATTTTTGGAAAATAGCAAAATGGACTAGATTAATATTGATTTTGGAAAGTTAAAGGCTCAGTTAAAGATTAGGTGGGCTTGAAAGAATATTTTCTAGAAGGTGTTTAAAATTTTTCAGTATAAAAGAATATATGAAAAAAATTGAAATTAACTGCAAGAAAGCCTGTGGCAAAGTTTTGCTGATTAATATATGATATAAATATATGGTACATATATCATAAAAGAGAACTTTGAAGGTTGACCAGCAGAAACCAGAGAGCACTAAGGAGAAGAGACCCATAAATACAATGGAGCAATACTAATTGACTACAGAAGAAATTATGGTTGTTTGTACTCAGAAATTATTTACAAGACTGATACTGTAAAAATATATTTAAGAAAGGATATAGAAGAAAAGATTTTACTGGTTAAAACAAAGACAGGCTGAATTGAATATGAATTTGTAAATGGATTTTTAAAAAGTGAGATGGAAACAATGCTACAATGGATTTATGTTGAAAACTGGCTAATGTCTTAATAACTAAAGAGGACATACAAATAATAAATTGGAATAATTTATTTACAAGAATATTTATTTTTATTTAAATAAAAAAAATTTATTTTGGATTTACAAAGATTGTTAAATTATTGAAATTGTTGCAGAAAGAGAGAAAAAGAGAAAATGATAAGAAATCAGCCAGGGGTGACAGGTTTAAAGATCCAGATTTTAAAAAATAAACAGAAGAAATATAAAATGAACTTATCTGACCAGGTTTAAATTGTATATATGGTAATTTTTGATAGCAATTAACAGAATTTCATTTTTACCAGAATTAAATGATGAGGCTTTGAAAATCTGTCTACAAACAGGGAGGTATTTCTTTTGCCTTATTTCTTAAAGAAAGTGATAACAGAACAGAAAATGGTTATATTTGACTAAATATTTATGTTACTATTTCTGTAGCTCTTAATGGACTTCTGCTGATTATGACTGAACAATGATCTCTTATAATTTATTATTGCTAAAGTATGAGATATGGAAAAAAGAGATTTTTTAAATTGAGCTATTAGAGAATGTGTTAAGTTACTGAAATTGTTTTACATTTATCTGGAGGTAGGGGGAAGTCATCCTTTATCTTTTCTTCTTATTTTTTATTTTCTGTTTTTTTATTTCTTTGCACTTCTCTTTCTTTACTTTTTCTATTTTTCCTAGTTCTATTATTTTTTTATATTTGCATTTGTAAACTTGAATTAAAAAAAAATATTTTTTAAAGAAAGTGTCAGAGGGGAAAAAGTAAAGGTGAGAAGCTCATCCACTTTTGATTCCAGCCATGTCTACTTCTTGCTTAGCCTCAGACACTGTTGACATTTGTGTCCCCTACAATTGACTCCTAAGGTAACATATAACCCAACAAAAAAACCCCTCAACCCTTGTCTAATTCCTATATCATATAAAGTAATACCTGAGCAGAATGTACCTCTGATCTCATGTAGGATGTCTTTCCCTCACCATATGGAAACTGATTTTAGAGGATATATTGTGCACAAACTCATATAAATTAAGGCAGACACCTAATCAAACTTTACCTTTTGTACCAGCACTGAGACTCACCACACACAGGAATAGCACATTCTTCTACTCGTACTGCTGGATTACGGGTGTAACACCAAGGCCCTTTGGGGTTGTCGTCGGGGTTCCTACAGTAGTTTTCAGTCAGATTGGCATCTGGATGAGTTGTTTCATTGAACCTGAAAACAACCACATTATACAATAAATAAGAACCCTTCCCAGCATTGAATTTGCAAGAAGGGTGGTATAAACCAGCCACTGTTTGGAAATCACAAGTATATCAGAGCAAGACTACTGCAGATGTGCAAAATATATATCTTTTCCTATGCCCTAATTCAGTCATGGTAAAACATTTGGTCTCAGCGTGCCAAAAATTGAGAAAATGCTGAACTTGACTCTGCTGGTGTGTCACTCTGAGTAAAAGAGAAACAATATAGTCTTGTTTTATTAATTTTTGAATGGCTCTTATCTCCCCCACATCTAGGCCATCCTCAGCGGCCCTCAGCGGCAGCACTGAGGCTGGGCCTGAAGTAGAGGCCCAGGCCTTGACTTTAGCCCTAGTGCCACCACTGCTACTCAATAAGGCCGCCTCATGCTATCCACCAAGGCAAAATTGCTCCACCAGAGCTCAGTAGTCCCTGGGATCTACCACATGTCACTTACATTCAGGTGATGATCTCTTTCTATTGAAGGCCCTTGCGGCCTACCCAAGGCTGCTCCAGGTCACAGAAGGCCTTCATACTGAAGTGGCTTCAGAGAAAGCGCTTCTGTTGCTTCCAAAAGTCATGCGAAAGCATGGCCTGCTTTTTGCACATTCTTTGAAGGCTCCAGAGATGTCAGCCCTCCCGTACAACTTCTGAACCATTCTTGTGTAGCCTCCAAAAATCATGGAAGAATGGGGGGGGAGGGTTAGCTTTCGAGAATAGATATTGCTGGGTTTTAGTGAATGCTGGCTTGTCACTGAAAACGTGTGTGCCCCTTTTGACACACATGCCATAGGTTCCCCGTCACTGACCTTGGCTGACCCTCTCTTAACTGTGGTCTATCTGGTGATTTAAAATCAGTTTCTGCCTCCGACAAATAAATGATCAATCAGTCTTCCAAGGAACCCTGACATCTACCTCCAATACCCTAGATTTAGCAGGGGCTGAGAAGGAGTTGAGGAGTTGAGCAAAATTATCAGCTTTTGCTAGAAAACAGAGGTAAACTTTCTCAGCTTTTGAACGTGTTGAAGAGACCACACATGCCAGCTTGCATCTCTGTGTATAGCATCTTTGTTGAAATGTGTTTCAATGTCAGTATGGAAGAAACAACTTCAGAAACCACTCATTTTTTGCATTTAGAATTATTTTTTCAGGGAAGGAAGGCTGCTTGTTCGGTTTTAATCACGCAACAAATATATCTTTCTTCCAACTGGCTTTTAGTATATTTAAGCTGGATAGCTATAGTCTTGTTTTATTAATTGTTGAATGGCTCTGAAAATTCTTATTCACCTGAGGTTTTATCATTGTAAACTGACTTAGGATCTACCTTTAGGAATTAAAAGACAGTACAGAACTTTCTAAAGATAAATAAACTTACTGAGGTTTGTGAGGAAATTTGCTGGACCAGAACTGACATTCAGTTCCTGACTTGGTGACCGAAATCTTTCCCCTGTAATTCTGCCCTATTCCTAGGACACAGGAACCTATCAAGAGTTCAAAGCACAGAGTGAATAAAACAGAAATCATAGCATGGAGAATCAAGCTGAAGATTTCATGATATAGGCTTGGATTTGGGGTGACAGGGTTGATTGCATTTCTCAAGGTTTATGATTGCTTTTGAGAAGAGGCCAATGAATGTTGTAAATGAGTCCACCAAAACTCATTAATTTCTAAACAGCTCCTACTTCAGAAGTTATATGAAAATTTAGTATAGTATTTCTAATAGACTACTGATATAAATAGCTATCAGGTGATGTGGCCATTCATTGAATAATAGATCTTTATAAAAAGATATGTATAATATTTAAAATAATTTAAAGAATCTTAAGAATTAAAATTACAGTAAAACCAAAGAAATAATCACAATCTTCAGTGATTTTACACCCAGACCTATTTTTTAAATGCAACACAAAATACGTGCAGGATTCCAATCCCATCACCACCTAATAAAGTAAAGAAACAAGAGACAATACTGGAATATTTTTTCCTCTTGTTTCAATGCCTTGGGACAACATGAAGGCTTAAAGCCATGCTAGAACTAGTAGCTTAAATATTCCTTAAATATACAAGGCATTTGTTGTAAAATGTCATATAATATACCATGTTTCCCTGGAAATAAGACATCCCCTGAAAATATGCCCTCCCCCCAAAATAAACCTTCCCCCGAAAATAAGCCCTCCCCGAAAATATTTAAATGCATGCGCAGCTGGTCCCCGCCATTTCCTCTGGTTAGGGTTAGGGAGACAGAGCTGGAAATAAGGTAAGATGGCAAGAGGAGCCTCGTCTTGCTCTATGCATCCCAAAATAATAAGACCTCCCCAAAAATAAGGTCAAGCGCTTATTTCGGGGTTCAAAAATATAAGACAGGGTCTTATTTTTGGGGAAACGGTATTGGAAATTATCAATATCTTTAAGGATGAATATGTGCAACTAAATCCCTTCCCATGTGTACACAGTTGTATATACTATATATAAACTAAAACCCAACATTCAAAATGTCCCATTGAATTGAATTGGGTTTTCCCATTGAAAAGTCTTGCCTCTTTCTCTTACTGCTCTAACAGTTATTTTGTCATCAGTTCTCTTGAAAGAAAGAAAATTCCTTGTGCTCACTATCACCAAGAAAGGAATAATGGATCCTTCACAATGTTTTTACCTTTCAAACACTCATCCAGAGTTGCTCTCTTTTTCAATAGAGGGCTACAAACTAGCAAAAGAAGAAAAATATTTAGTCCAACGAGACCAGCAGCTCATTTATAAAAGGTGGAATCAAATCAAATCAAATTAAAATTGGAAATGATTATCATGCCTAAAAGTATGAATGCCTTTTCTTCAGCTTCTCCACAAACTTCTCCCCCAAAATTAAGCCACAGAACTATTTCCCTCAATCTTTCATTCTCCTGATATTTATGATTTTAATTCCCATCTAGCATAGACATGGAAATTGTGAGTTCTAATATATGTATGTAGAATACATACATTTGATTCTGACCATTGACTTAAGAATAATCAAGAACTTGGAATGAGCATTCAACAATAAATTATCTGCAAAATTCTGGTTATCTGATGAGACTCACACAAAACATACCTGAATACTGTGCCCAGAATATATCCTGCAAAATAAAAGTACTGACTTAGAAGACTGATCAGTGCTAAACTGATTTAGTATTGTAAACTGAGATGTTTATTGAAATTTTGAAGTAAAAAGGAGATATGACTCAGTCAAAAAAGGCAAGGAAACTGAACACAACATCTTGCTGTCAGTAATGCAGCCTATTGCTGAAATATAGTATCATGATCAAGAGAAGCTATTACTCCTCTCTATAGTACATTGGGTCAATCATACCTAGAACATTGATTTAGATTTAGATTTATTATTAGAGTTGGAAGGGACCTTGTAGGTCATCTAGTCCACTTCTGGCCACTGCATTTTAGGGAAGACTTAGACAAACTAGAATATGGTGAGCAGAGGAAAGGGCAACCCAAATGTTATGGGACCTTAAAAGAAAAACTTGTGAGGAAATGTTGGAAGCATTGGGTTTAAATTAAAGAAAGTAGATTTTAGTTTAAATTGCAAGAAAGTAGATTTTGACTGAATGGCAGGAAATCATTCCTTATGGTAAGAGCTATTCCACAATGAAACAGACTGGCTCAAGTGGTGATAGACTTTCATTCAGTGGATGATCTCTGAGATCCCTTCCAAGTCTTACATAATGAATAGCAAATATTTCAGACATACCGTAACTCTAATAATTAAACATAATAATAATCTTGCTCTACTGTATTGCAGAGAAAATACTTCAAATGGTAGATGGACTCTAAATACGTGACTAACTAGTTGTAGGAATTAGTATATCAAATGATACATACTGTTTGGATGTTGGACTCAAGCGCTTCGCGGGCCTCCTCATAGATACAGATTTCCTCTAGACACTCCCGCTCTAGATTACCTTTATGTAGCTCTTCCAAGAACCCCTTGTTAGCTCGTTGTGTGCGCCTCAGCAATGAAAGAGCTTCCTTTTGCTCAAGAAAAACTAGTAAAAACAAAACATCCAGTGAGTGGACCAAAAAGACAAAGATTGATTCTTTTTACATCTGTCTCTTACATGCTGGTTAGAATTTCCAGAAGTTAAAATTGAGCAACATCTAAAGGGCCACCGATTGATCAGCTCCAATTTTTCAAATTATAAAAATTGAAATGCCTGAAAAGCAACCTTCTTCTGGAAGTAGAACTCTCATTAATTAATGTATATCAACCTTCTCATTCTGATGCTTTCCAAATGTATTGGAACTATAATTTCCAGAATTTCTGTAGTGCATGTAAGTTGGGAATTGTAGGAACTGTATAGCAGTTAGATAGCTGGAGGACAGCGGTTGAACTACTGTATGATCTGAGCCACAACAGGCAGAAGCAAAGTGCACTTTCCAGAATGCTAATTCAGGTAAAATTCCAAATGTTTCAGCCAGGTGAGCTAGATCACACCTACTGGAAGAAAGCAATCTAAAAAATATCATGTCTTGGAAATAGTGCCGGATTTAGACTTGGTGAGGTCCTAGATATATAAAGCTTGGAGGTAAAAGTAAAGATAAAAGAGTCCCTGTGGATTGTACTCTGCCAGTGGTTGCCGACTATATAAAGCTTGGAGGCCCCCTTGTTAAAAACGTACACTAGAAGGTCTCAAAAAGGGTGTATTTTTTGGGATCATCTCCCCAAAATTGAAAAACATAAATGCCTTTTAATTATTCAATAGCAAGGTGTTTGAAGTGAAAAATAATATAAATTACAGTATTTTCAAGTGAATGTGTTTACTAGTTACTTGTTTATCATTTGGTTAGTTTGATCTGTTTTATAGATCATAACCTCTCTCATAGTTTATAGTGAATATAAAAACATACCGTACATAAAATTCTAAAAGAGAGAGAGAGGGAGAGAAAGAGAGAGGAGAAAGAAAGAAAGAAAGAAAGAAAGAAAGAAAGAAAGAAAGAAAGAAAGAAAGAAAGAAAGAAAGAAGAAAGAAAGAAAGAAAGAAAGAAAGAAAGAAAGAAAGAAAGAAGAAAGAAAGAAAGAAAGAAAGAAAGAAAGAAAGAAAGAAAGAAAGAAAGAAAGAAAGAAAGAAGGAAGGAAGAAGAAAGAAATAAAGAAAGAAGAAAGAAAAAAAGAAAAGAAAAAATTCTGAAACTTTTGAGGCCCTGTGGATTGTGAGGCTCTAAACTGTAGTTTATGCCTAAATCTGGCACTGCCTGGGATATCAAAAAGACCTCCAGCTCCACAACTCTGTGTCTTTTCCCCCCTAGAGCCCCTAAGCATTGATTTAACATTAAATGCACAGCTTTGTTACCAGTCCCACTAACCTTGATCAACATGAAGCACAGAAAATTCTGTGAAATTACCTGATAAATTACCATTCTTTAATTCAGCAATGATTTTGCATGTCTCTCTCTTTCTTTTACTATGCTTTTCTATTCTCTTTCAGTTTTTTACTTTGTTGTTTGTTCTTTCCTATCAGTTTTCTTTGTCATTGACTAGTTACAAACAGTTTAGTGAATAGTTTGCAAAGAGGAAGATTTTGCTCATTCTGGAAGTATTCAAGATTGCTCCCTAAAAGAAATCTCATGGTTGCGTTATTATTTTTATCTACCATAATAAAATATGACTGTATACAGCAAATCTTTGTGAACGTACGATGGCAGAAACACATTTTCCTCATAATATAAAGTCAAAGTTTAGCCCAAATGTATGTTTCTTTATCTTTTTCTTCTTTTCTTTCTTCCTATCTGTAGAGAAAAAAACTTGTTTACTTGCCCTCACATCCTGACTGCCACTGTGATGGCAAAGTTGGCTGTCTATTTATCTAACCTTTGTAGTTCTCCCTTAATGCAACTTGCTGGAACACTTGTTTTCTCTTTTCCAAATTCAGATATCAGAACCTCCAAATCATTTTCAGGAACAAGCTCTGGAGAATAAGCGCACCACTGTGCTTACCCTCCCTGTCCTACTGTCCTATTGTCCTCTTTTATCGTTACTTTTTTTTACTTATGTTATGTTTATACAAACAACTACTATCCTATACATGTTTGACAAATAAAAAAATAAAAAAATGGCTATCTAGTAATAAAAAAGGAGGAAATGGGAGAGCCCAGGTAGAAATACCAGAGACACAATGAAGAGGAATTTAAGAACTAACAAATGTATTACAGCTGAAGCTTGGCAGGCTAAAGTCTGTGCTGTTGTCACCTCAGAGGAGTTAGAAAAAGATTGGGCATGATTATCCTCCCTTATATTCAATGGCACTTTTCCAGATTAGGCTTTTATTATGCAAAGAGCCACATTACTGCAAAAATTTATACCAGGGATCCGGGATTTCTTCTTCTTTTGTGTTTTCCCACCTCCTGTCCTGACTTTTTAAGAAACAAAAATCCATTAAGTAAAAAAAAAGATGGAATAGAAACACCAATACACAAACGCCTCAAAGGTCAAGAGAACTTTTGAATCTTTGGTAAAGTATAAAGAAGAGCTTTTCTATCACGATAAGAAAGAACTGCAACCAGAAAGAACTGATTAAGGGGGCTCCTTTCCCGTCAATATCACAAAACAAACACAGAAAACAAACACAGAAAACGGCAAACAGCTTCATCTGATGTGACTTTTGAGTATTCTTAAAATACACACACCCAAATTAAAAAGTAAAAAAAAAAAAGAACAGCATGGCTAAAAATATCAAGAATAGCTGTTTTCCTTGCTTTCCTTCATAAATTTCCCCCAATATTTTTCTGCTTTTCTCTTGGGAGTCATATGCAGCACTATGGATTTATTTCCACAGTTGCGGTATCCACTGCCTGCCATAGTCACTGTGCCTGGCATTCTTTAGAAAAAAGGCTGCTGCTTCTTATATGACAAAGGCCTCCTGGATGCTTGATCGTCTAGCTTTTCTATCATATAGAGGACAATTCCAGAATAAACTGTGAGCTTTGCTGTCCTACCCGGGCAACATTATAGGGTTACTCTGTGTTTCCTCTGAAATCTCACTGATGTCTAAACTGCTCATTCTCCAGACCACAGACTGTTTACTTCTAAAAGGGCTGATTAACCTGGCAAATCTTTTTCAACCTCTCCCTCTTCCTCCCTGCTTTCAATCCCTTACCGCTGTTGCCCAGTGTGAGGTGAAAGAAGGTGGCAAGGAGAAGAGTCCTCAGCATTCTGGTTCTGTTCTGCCCCATCTTGGATGCTTCTAAATGCAGAAGGACTGCGAACGAAGTGGATGAAGAAATGTTGCAGCCTAGCCTGGGTTAATGTTGAACCAGAATGAAGAAATATAACAGGAAGCTAGGTCATAATGTGTCAGGGATGATAATGCCAAGGAGCCCCCTCCTGGCTTCTTCTCTCCCTGGCTTCAATGTACTTTTGCTTTCTCCAAACTTATTGACACATGCAGTCAATAAATAAGAAAGACCCCAGGAACACATTTAGTGGACTCAGGAAACCAAATATAAGTGGAGGACTTATCTTGTACTTCATGGAATTAACACAAAGACTATTTGAAGCAAAAGACATCTGACTCTCCTGGCTTAAAATAAGGCAGTGTTTCTCAAATAGTGGGGCATGCCCACATGGGGGGGTGGAGCGATGCCAAAGGGGGTGCATGTGATCCCGGGGAAAATGTGTGGTCCCTCTTGATCGATTCCCCCGGACGGGGAGTGTTTTCCCAGTTGCACGCTGCTCCGAGCCCAGAAGAGAAGGTGGCCAGGCAGGGCGGGGCGGCTGCGTGGGTTCTTGTTGTTCTTGGCGGGTGCCATGGTAGCCATGAACGGCATGGCGAACCTGCTGCTGGACA
This sequence comes from Diadophis punctatus similis, assembly GCA_023053685.1. Lineage (NCBI taxonomy): Eukaryota > Metazoa > Chordata > Lepidosauria > Squamata > Dipsadidae > Diadophis > Diadophis punctatus. The sequence goes on along the minus strand of JALIGW010000001.1, from coordinate 262,635,585 downwards.
AGGAGGAGCATCCTCTGCAGCTGGGCGAAAGCTTCGAAAGCCTAAAGCCTCCTTCCACACCATTCGCTGTGAGTGCCCGGCAGAGGCGGCACTTATGGGCCAGGCCAGCAACCCCAAAACATTGGCTTGATTAAGCTGGCCTGGCCCCGTGTCAAAAGAGGGCCCTAACCACGGTAGCCTATGCCTGCCTAATCTAAAACAGGCTCCACTGAGTTCAGTGTGACTTACTCCCAGGTAAGTGGGTAGAGCAGCCTTCCCCAGCCAATAGTTTGCTTGCAGCTTATAATAAGTAAAATAATAAATATTAACACTAAAATTCCACTGGGGCCCAGATCCGAGAGTTCGGGGGCGCGCGAAATGTTTACTTCTTCCTAGGGGGGGCGTAACAAAAAATAATTGAGAAGCACTGAAATAAGGGAATATGAAAGGGCAATGAAAGAACTCTCTGTACCAGTGGTCACCAACTGGTGGTCCGTGGACCACTGGTGGTCCACAAGAAAATTTTGGTGGTCCACAGAAAAATTATTTGCATTTTTTTATATTGCACTAAATACTATTTATCTTTTTTAAAAAATCATATTAGTGGTCCGTGGAATTTAAAATTATGAATTTAGTGGTCCTTTAGGTCCAAAAGGTTGGTGACCCCTGCTCTGTACCATACCTTTAGTACCTACTGTATAAACATAAAAGCCAACGCTATGTGAAATTTTGATTGGCTGATGAGGGTTCAACCTCACCACCGCTGAATATGGCACAAATGGAGATTCACCAGATGGATGATATTGTTACACTTATTGTCAGAAACTAATGAAAAGTTTTTTTTAATTAACAGGGAAACTCAGGCTCAGCTTTGCTATCCCTTGAACTTTGCAGACTGGGACTATTTTAAGAGCTTTCGGCAAAAAAGATGTACTTGAATCCAGGTGAGAAAGTCCATCTCAGATCCTGACCGCTGCCACCACCATTTAGTGTCAAGCTCTACCAGCATGGATTCATGCATCATATACTAAACTAGACCCATTTCCATTGATAAATGCCCAACCCCAATAACAACTCAGTGGCTTGAAAATCATCTTTGCAAGGTCCACCAAGCAGACTGGAATTCTAAAGTCACATCTTGTGTACATCTCAGAAATATATACACATGTTCACAGAGGTTCACTTTCCAGGAATGATTTTCCTTTCACAGCAAATCTGGTATATACATTTAGCACATAGGTGGGGGGAAAGGGGAAGGGGCAACACGATGTATACTAAGCTGTCCTTTGCCAAAGAGAATTTGCCTCAGTATGTGAAGAATCTGTAATGCTAACTGGGGAAGAAACACAGTTACTTACCTGTAAAATTAACTTTGCCCCCGGACGTAGTTCTCTCTCAATATACCTTGCTAGAACATTTCAGCTATCATATTTGCAATAACCACAATACCACTACAGGATCCTTGGTGCTCTCTGAGCTTTGTTGTTTTCTTCAAGACGTTTCATTATCAAGCTAGATAACATAATCAGTGCCACTATGGAGTTGGATTTTCTCTCATTTTATACAGTATATTAGTGGCTTGCCTTGTCAGTGTTGGTGGGAATGGTCTTGATGGTTCCTTGATGACAGAGGTGATAATTAATCTCACAAAGGAGAAGTTTGATCTTTTTCCGGACATCAGACATTAGAAAAGAAACCGCAGTTTAAAAGTCTAAGTAAAAATATTTATTTCGATACAAAAACAATAAATCCTCATTAATCTACATGCCTGATATAAAATTAGGTCTTCCTTCGATGGAAGCCAGGAACAGAAGGAAAGAATGGAATGCACACATGCCTACAAGAACATATCAATCACGTGCTCAGGAATAAACCATTATAATGAATAGGGATGCATCTCCCTGCATATACATGTAACAGGCAATAAAATCACTGTGTGACACTTGATTGGGTTATTGTTTGTTAGCTTGTTTGTCTGAGTTGGTAGTTCCTTGATTGGGATATTGTTTGCTCCTTGATGGTCTAATATTAACCTTGGTGTTAATCTCTACTCACAGGGCTGTTGATTGCTGGTGGGGAGGTGTTTTAGTCTTTTTGTTTCCTTTTTGATTGTCTCCTTTGAATGGTATGTACATGTTTATCTCTATGTGCCTGTTGGTCTGGATAATGTTACATAGACGCCTTATTATCTACCATTTGTTATAGCACTGAGGCACTGCACCCTGTTGCCATACCATTTTAGGAGAACAATTGTCAAACCCAAAGATTGCCATTTTATTTCCCATTGTGTAGAGAATCTGTTGCTGTAAAGGAACAGTTAGTCAGATACCTGAGGATGTGGCAAACAACTCCAAAACTTCATAGATTTGGTAGAAGGTAAAGGATGGGTTTCCACACTAATTGGATAAGAAAGTTTGGTTCTTTTAGATATAAGATTTTTATTTTCCTTCTTGCTGGAACATGTATTTTTTTTAATGCATGTACATATGTATATAGTAACGATCTCTGTTTACTGAATATGAATTGAATATAGTTCTGGGAAGACTATGGAATTTATTTATGAATAAACCAGAGCATAGACATTTTAGCATTAAAATTAAACCAGACTGTCCCACAAATACGCTTTTTATGAATTGTTGTATATGTTGAATAATCTGGCTTTCAAGAATGTGGGATCTTGTTTATCAACTTCAAGGATTAACAGGAGGTAGAAATTGGTTCATGTATTGATAAGATGAACATTTTAATGAAGGCATGTTTAAAGTTTGGCTGAATGTTGAATATACAAAAATCTTAGAAGGCATATCTAAAAAGAGACAAAGGATGTCTTTTTGCTTGCAAGCTGAGATAAACATTTACTCTGTTACAAATTTGACTTAAGGGTTTATTTCTTTGATGTTTGCAACTTTCCAGTGCAGTCGGCAGTGCCTCATATTTCCTGGTGATTTCTGATCCAGACCCTCCTTAACTTTCAAAGCTTAGATAAATTCAGCCAGGTACTACCAGGTGCAAGAGATTCTAGATTCTTATGGCCAAAGCAAAATAATTGGGTGGAACTAGACTGCAGACAGAAAACATGCCATGTCAGAGAGCGCGTGCGCAACACTTCTGCAAATGTGCAGAAGCATCCCGGGTGAGTGGGCGGAGCCTCCCACCGCCAGCGCTACCGGTTCTAAGAACCGGGCCGAACCAGGAGCAACCCACCGCTGGATCATATAATTCCTACTGCCATTAATGCACTAATAGCCAGTGATAGATACATCATTGGTTTTGGAATCAGTCAATAGAACAAACTGTTGTAAAAGCATTCGCTATTGTGCTGGGATGCCTACCCTGTATGTAAACATTCCCTTGTCTGCCAATTAGCATATTATCAAAGAGTATAGAGGAGAACAGAGATGGTCATGAACAAAATATATGGCCATGATTGGGGGGTAAAATAATTTAGTCTGGGAAACAAGAAGGTATAAAAAGGCTTAGGATTGCCCTGCCTTAAGTCTTTTAGGTTTAAGAGGGACGGAAGGAAGGAGAAACACTCTCAGCTTTTTCAAGATTCTATTATTACAGCTGATAGCAATAAAATAATCCTAGTAATAAAGTGTGATTTATTTTCTGATTTTATCTCAAAAGAGATAAAAGGGATTGAGGAGGAATTATAGATTCTCTATACTGTTCTTTTCCATTGCAACCTGGGAAAACTGTTCTGTTAAATTGAGGTAAAGCGTATGTATGAAGGAATCTTTGGGTTGACTAAGGATTGAGATTTAGGCAAACACATGCATGGATCTTGACCACATCAACTATGTACTGAAAATTATTCCAACAATCCATACAACATTCCCACCAGACTTGTTATTTTACATACACATGTATATATCCACTTTTCATTGTTAAAAATAATCCCAAAGAGGACTAGTAAAATTGTTTCAACTCTGTTTCTAATTTTGAATAATAATGAATATGAATAATGAATAATTTAATAAGTGTATAAATTTATCCTTAACGTTGCTCAGCAAAGTGACCCCATTGGTTGTTTGATGATTTAAAGCTCTTTTTTACATGGCAAGATCTTATCAGTTTGAGTATGTAGTCACCAAGAATTGAGCTTCACTTGGGAGAGTTTTTAATCTTCACAGTAGATGATGAAGTTATTTTTATCTCTCTCTCTGCTGCTTTTGATAGACTAGATTTCATAGCTTTACTAGGAAATAGTGCCAGCACTGCCATTATCTCAACAGATACAGCCTACCAATTAAAATTAAAGTCTAACCTTTGAATTATTTTGGATAAGGAAAAATTAACAACATTTAATCCACCACTTAGAATAAAGAAATAAAACTTGGGGTCTTTTAGTTCTTTTGAGCTACAACTGCCAAAACTTCTTAGTATTCTTTGAGTTGGATGGACTGATGTGATTGGAAGCTTAAAACATTTGGAAGGAACTAACTTTATTTAAAAATTCAGACTCTGAATATTCCAAAGTGATACAAAATATAATTTATTTAAGCTTTCCCTATTCTTATCTGAGACAAAAAGTAAATGCTGGAGATGAATTACCAACCCCAGAAGCTTGCTTCTTTCACTCTGTCTCTTTCACAAATGGGTTAATATCTGTTATCTCTACTGGAGGCTGGCAAATATTAGCATTAGGTCAGCTGGGAACAACTTTGGCCATTTGTACAAAGAGCAATTACACAGTCCCCTCCTCTGCTCAAGAACAGGATTTCAGGAGTAGAGAATCAACACTCATTACACAGGAGAGACGATTGAGAAATTTCCAACTCAGGACCTGGGTTATGGGTTTTATATGACTGCACTGAAGACTGCAAGATTAGATATATCACTTTAGCAATACTTTGGTGGGTGGGTGGGTGGGAAGCAGTCAGACAGATCACATCTCTAACAATGGTAGGCTCTTCTGATTGCCTAAAAGGTCATGGCTGTCTTTTAAGCCCATGATCCTCACCAGGCACAATACATCTTGAACAAGATGGTATAGATTCATAGGATCATTGCAGAGCAATGTGGGAGGCCCTTTTATACCTGCCAGCCAAGAGGGAAATTAGCAGCCTTCATACAAATTAACATACCGTATTTTTCAGAGTATAAGACGCACCGGAGTATAAGACGCACCTTACTTTTGGGGGAGGAAAATAGGGGAAAACAATCTGCCTGCCAGGTATTCATCTGGCTAGCGTCCTTAGTCTGGTCAGCTTCAGCACATTATTTTATCCCCTGGTTAGGACTTAAAAAAACCTTCTTCTGAGAGAATAACAATGAAAGAACCTGCAAGCCAGTAAGAACTGGGAAGATCGTTAGCACTTGGTTAGGGCTAGAAAAAAACTTATTCGGAGCAGCTTCAGCACATTATTTTATCTCCTGGTTAGGACTTAAAAAAACCTTCTGAGAGAGTAACAATGAAAGAGCCTGCAAGCCAGTAAGAGCTGGGAAGATCGTTAGCACCTGGTTAGGGCTAGAACAAAACTTATTCGGAGCAAGTAGAGCAGTGAAAAAAAATTCTGCAAAGACTTAGGGCTGGAAAAACATTCTTCGGAGAGAGTAACAATGAAAAAGCCTGCAAGGTAAGAGCTGGGAAGATTGTTAGCACCTAGTTAGGGCTGGAAAAAAAGCTTTGAAAAAGCTACATTCAGAGTATAAGACGCACCCAAATTTTCAGCCACTTTTAGGGAGGAAAAAGGTGCGTCTTATACTCCAAAAAATACGGTAACTATCAGTGTAGGGAACAAATGAACTTTAAATAGAGAGATCTTGATGTATATATTGTCCTATACCAGGGGTCTCCAAACTCGGCCACTTTAAGACTTGTCGACTTCAACTCCCAGAATTCCCCAGCCAGCAAAGCTGGCTGGGGAATTCTGGGAGTTGCAGTCCACAAGTCTTAAAGTGGCCGAATTTGGAGACCCCTGTCCTATACTATAGGAATCACCTAGTGATGGTTGACCCATACAAGTTTACTAAATTATTATATCAGATAAAACATAATTCAGCATCACACTTCTTACTTTAGGGCCATAAATTAAAATAAGTTACAGTATGTAATGGGATAGGAAAAGGCTGACTTTTGGCTGCTGCTTTTAAACGTCAGGTCAGTTTGTAATAAGGCCTCTCTAATCTGATATTTAAATGTTAATGAGAAGGTGGACCTGGCATGTATTACTGAGACCTGACTGGGCCTGGAAATGTGGTGGTGGCCCTTTCCGAGATATGCCCACCTAGGTTTGGGGTGTAGCATCAGTCAAGACACCAGGGCAAGAGTTGAGGTATGGCGATTGTCATCCAGAAATCACTTTTGGTCTTCAAGAATGCTTCCTAGTTGTAAGACCCTGTTCATTAAACTGGATTCTAAGGCTCAGTTGGGATTGTTGCTGTTGCATCAACCTCCCTCCCTAAACTCCTTATCTCCGGGTTGACAGTGGAGTCCCCCAGATTCATGGTCTTGGGAACTTTAATCTACCTTCTCAGTGAGGTCTGAGATGGCCCAGAGGTTTATGGCCACCATGATGGCCATGGGCGTATCCCAAGTCATCCAGAGCCTGACAAAAGACAATGGCCACACATCAGATGCGGGGTTAATCTCGCAAAGTGCTGTGATCTGAAATTAGCAGAGGTTTTTTTCTGTTCCCCTTGTCATGGTCACATCATGCCCTGATACCATAGGATTTGCTAGTGCCACCGTCTTTGGCAGAGAGGCCAGCTCCATTACATTGGTTATCCCCCCTCCCCCCATGACCGAAGGACCCTGATGGGTTTCAGAGGGAGCTGGGAGTTGCTATTGCATCCATTCAAAACCTTTGTTGCCACTTGGAATAAATGGGTGGGTGAGGCTTTAAATCAGACTGCACCTGTATCTCCTCTCTCAAGGGTGGATTTGGCATTTTCCATGGCTTATGGCAGATGAAATGACAGAAGAAACATCTAGAGCCATGATGGCATGCGGAGCCATATTGGAAGGCACGCGAGGCATTGCCCTGTGAGCTCCAGTGCGCATGCATGCGCTGGCCAGCTGATTTTCGGCCTTTGGGAAGGCCGTTTCGCCCTCCGGAGGCTTCAGGAAAGCTTCCTAAAGCCCCGGAGTGCGAAAAATGGCCCAACGGGCAAACCAGAAGTTCAGAAAAATGCACTTCTGGTTTGCTGTTGGGCTGTTTTTCGCACTCCAGAGGGTTCAGGGAAGCTTCCTGAAGCCCTGGAGTGCAAAAAACGGCAAAACTGGAAGTTTGGGAAAACGTACTTCCAGTTTGCCGTTTGGCTGTTTTTCGCATTCCGGAGGCTTCAGGGAAGCTTCCTGAAGCCCCGGAGTGCGAAAAACAGCCCAATGGAAAAACTGGAAGTGCGTTTTTCCTAACTTCCGGTTTGCCCGTTTTGCCATTTTTCACCGTCCAAGGCTTCAGTGAGGCCTTTGCGCATGCGTGGGGGCAGCGTGGTGCGCATGCGCAGGGGGTTGTGTGCAGGCATGGGAGGAGGGAATGGGTGTGGGCATGTGCATGTACGCTAACACGGGCACACACATTTGGCACGCGAACCAAAAAAGGTTTGCCATCACTTATCTAGAGCATTGCTGGCACTCTACAAGGGAAAAAAAACTTGACTGGAAAAGGTTAGGCCACTATTAATGCCTACCTTGTGGTGGTAAGGGTGATGAAGCATCAGTACTTCTCTTTATTGCTATCATGTGGCTGTTTCAGGTGACACATTGCCTTCTTGGCTAGAGGGGGCTCAGAGAACCCCCTTCACGGGTTTGTGGAAGAATTTGTTCAATATCGGTTAGACGTTTGCTCACATTCACTCATAGCTGGATGCTGGCCTAGTTGCTAATCCAGAGATGATGTTTGAATGATTTGAACCTGTTGAGCCTAATGAAATGGGCAGAGTCTTTAGGTGAACTCAGCCACCAGTTCTTTAGATTTTGCCCCTCCTGGCTTGTTAAGATGGTGTTGTGTAAGTGGATTCTGGCGGTGGTAAATTTTTCAAGTCAGGGAGTTATTTATCTCTACCTCTTCATTCGCCTCTTCCTCAAAAAGCCATTGCTGAACCCCACTATATTGGACAATTATCTAACTGACCAGCATCTAACCGGCTTTTGGGGGAAACTGATTGTGAAGGTAGTTGCACAAAAGCTTCAGAGGACTCAGGATGAAGTGGATTATCTGGAGTCGAACTACAATAAAAATATGAGATCCAAAGGTTTCTAGTTTATTTGCAGACAATTTCATTTTTTCAGAGACCTGAAGAAACAAGTTCAATTAACTGGACCAAATCTTGACCAAAAAAAGAAAAAGAAAACTAGAGCAACATGTGATGTTGAAGTTCAAAACTCTGAGAAAAGCAAGTTATGCAGTGTTTAATGAACTTAGGTCAAAACTGAGGTGAAAATCCTCAAAAGTAAACAAGCTCAAGAGGCATGGGAGATAAACAGATACCAACAATCCCCATAAGGAAAATTGGGGGAAAAATAAGTCTGTCTAGATGAACAGTAGGTTCACTGATAGGCTAAGAAAGAAGATGTAAAGGAAAAGTAAGCGGGGTTAGTGAGGAGTACAAGTTATAGCCCAAGCTTTAGGATGGAGCTGGGATTTAAAACTGAAATAATAAGATGAGGTTAGTGAGGAATGTAAAATAAGGTTTTTCTTGGGAGTACATCAGAAATGAAAAAAGAATCAAGAAGGCTACTCATTTTTTGCATGGGAAGATAATAAAAGGATATAGGGAGAGGATAGGATTATTTTACAACTTTGACTCTCCACTTGATTGAAGAAATGGGAAACGGGGATAAAATTCAGGACTGAGAAAGTTAGAGTAAGAATCTACTTGCTATCTTGAATGAATTTAAGATTCCAAGGCCAAATAAATTAAATCCCATGGTGTTGAAGGAACTGGTTAAAGTAATCTAGAATTTACTATAACTATACCATTTAAAGACTCCTGGAGAACAGGAAGAAGTTTGAAAGATTAGAGAAAGATAAACAGAATTGTATTATTCAAAAGGGGAAAGGAAGATTCAGTAAATGAATTGGGCAAGATATTTAACAGAATATCTAAAGGCCCTTAGAATTTTTTTTTACTAGAAGCTGGTGTGGATTTGTCAGCAACAGGTCATACAAGTTATACAATTATATCACCTAAAACAGCTCCTTCATATAGCTTACATGCTATATGAGCACTCTGTAAAAATTAGAAAGTCTGTAGTAAATCCTAGCAGACCCTTATGTGCAAAGCTGCCCATAACATTTATCAGTTAAAAAGCAATGATCAGAATGCCCCCATATCTGTGAGCAAGAACCACTTAGTACTTCAGATCAGCATGAGTGATACACCTCAATGTAACTTCAGTTACTAAGCTCAAAGAGCAAGTTAGATACCAAAGCAAAGGAAGGAGACAGCTGTTTTGACTCATGTGAGTCGCTAAGTTCTAGCTTCACTGAGGTCACTTACAGCTGTGTCAATATTTGTCGCATGCAAAATGGAACAGCTAAAAATACAGACCAGTTACTCTACATTGGAATTCTAAATCTTATTGCCTCAGTGATCCACAACAGCTTATAATACAGACTTCATGTAATGCTTATAACAGTGGGAAGTGAGTAATTTTCAGAGACAATTTTTTAAAAGATAAATCTTCAGGTATGTGGAGGACATTTTGAAAGTGTTTAGTAACAAAGCATCTTAATAGGAAGGAAGCTGATACTATTGTCCTCTACTACTGTTCTAATTTCCCAGAATGCTTTAACTACCATATTTTTCGGAGTATAAGACACACTTCCCCCCACTAAAAGAGAATGGAAATGTTGGTGCGTCTTATACACCGAATACAGCCATTTTTGGTCTCCCGAAGCCCCGCCCCACGCAAAAACGGGTGCGCAGAGGGTTTGGGAGGTCTGTAGAGTACTCCTGGGGGCGGGCAAAAATGCTGTTTTTACAAAAAATGGGCGAAAAACTGCCAATTTTTCACAAAAACAGGGTACGCAGAGGGTTTGGGAGGTCTGCAGAATACTCCCCGGGGCTGGGGGAGGGCAAAAAGGCCCTTGTTTTTGTGAAAAACAGCCCATTTTTGTGAAAAATGGGGGGAAAACAGCCCGTTTTTCACAAACATGGAGTGTGCAGAGGGTTTGGGAGGCCTGCAGAGTGCTCCTGAGGGCTGGGGAGGGCAAAAACTTTTTTTTCTTACTTACCTCTTCAAAATCTTGGTGCGTCTTATACACCGGTGTGTCTTATAGTCCGAAAAATACGGTATATTACATTACTTCTGGGTTTTTTTTCCTAGTCAGATACACACACTCCTAAAGAAAGAACTAGAATGCAACCCATATCATATATTTACTTTCTAAGAATGTCTACAGGATATATGTGGGCCCTTGAAGCATTATTGGAAATAAAAGATTACAACTGAAATTTGGACTTTTGCTTCACAGCATACATTTTCTTAAATGAAAAGAATCATGTGGTAAGTATATGACAAAATGCCACAGTAAGGCTGCAACAACATCTGTAAACTGCAACGCTGTGATAGCACAGCTAACTAGAAAACAGCTTACCAAATTAAAACAATTTACAATATTCCAGATACAGTATACCCATTAACAAATAAAAACAAATATATTCAACTAGCTTTTTATGAGGAAACCGTTGTTAAAAATTGAGGGTTCAGCATCAAATAAGATAACGTGTCAAAGTATCTGCTCTGTGTCAGGGAACTAAGTAGCGCAAAGTTTTGTTAGGCTTTGTTTTTCTTCATAAAATAGGCAACACTGAACTTGCTTATCTATACTTTATTAAAGGTAGAACTGTGGATTTGAAGAATTATAAGAAATATGTGTTTTGTGCACACATACACTTCCAAATCGTTTTTACTAAGTAATCACACAATAGTTTTGTTTTGACATATCTATTGTTCAACTGTACCATTTCAGGCAATAACAAAGAGACCAAAATGCTGCCTTACAGAAAAGAATAACTACAAATATTATCCCTATCAAATATTGTAGGAAAATATTTAAATATTTTGGGAATCACACACTGTAGCTTCTTAATATGAATCAAGATAAGTAATGGGCAAAACCTGATTCTTATAAGCAAGGATCATTTAAGGAAGAAATAGATCTGGCAACTAAATTGAGACTTATTTTTAATTTTATCCTTGGAAATAAGGTTTCTATGTCATTGAATATGAGTATGTTTTTCTAACTGATCTCTGTCTCATAAATATGCTGTAAAACCCAAGTGGAAAGAGATAATTTTTGTATTTGCCTCTCTGGGCCCAAACAAATGTGTTTACCTTATTAAAATAGAGTCTCTGTTTTGTAGTACATAGACTATATTACAATGTCTATGGAGATTCTCAGTCATCCAGGTCATGGTTGTCCCAAAGGTGCTTTTTCAAGAGGCAACTGGACTTTCTGGTTTTTCTTTGAAGACATTTCGCTTCTCATCCAAGAAGCTTCTTCAACTTCTGACTGGATGATGGGGAATGGAAGGATTTCATTTGTTACCTCTTGAAAAAGCACATTTGGGATATAGACTGTAAGCCTCTATTGCTTACTTGGTTTTATTAAATAAAGAAAAAAAACCAAGTTCTTCTTATGGGGGAGAATGAAGAAAGTTCAGAGTATACTGAAATATCAATAGTTAGAGATATTAAGAGCTTCACCACATTGAATGATGAGACTTAGCAAAGACTGTTTTATTAATTTCAATATTTACTTGATCTCAAATAGAAATATTTTGTCTACATCACAACTACAGGGATATATAATTCTCAGCAAGACTGCAATGATTTAATTTAGCCTGTCCAACATCATAATGTGGCTCTGACCCTGCAGAATTTGTATGCACTTATCAATCACATGATTTGGCTAGTCAATAGACAGATTTATTTATTGATTTATTGATTTATTGATTTATTTATTTATATATAGTGAGATTTATATACCGCCCCACAGTGCAAGCACTCTCTAAGCGGTTTACACCAGTAAGCAATGTATATTTATATTGCCCCCAACAATCTGGGTCCTCATTTTACCTACCTCGGAAGGATGGAAAGCTGAGTCAACCCTGAGCCGGTGAGATTTGAACCCCTGACCTGCGGGTCACAGTCAGCTATAGTGGCCTGCAGTACTACACTCTAACCGTTGCGCCACCTCGGCTCTTTACTAGATTGCTCTCAGAGCCACATTAAACATTCCATGTGGAGGGATATAACCAACTGAGTTATTCAAACTATTTAACTGAAGCACCCGATCAATGCTTGTCTGCATTACCACTGTATTTTTTTAAAGAACTGCAAATAGATACAAACAGTCCTCGCTCAATTTAAACCAATATTGACTGTGCATAAAAGGTTAGTTAGTGAACATTTTTAATAAATAACTTCTGGTCTATTCACTGAGCCTAGCATCCAATTCAATCATAAAGGCTCTAGGCACTGATATTGATAATTCAGCCAAATTTGAAGTCAAACGCAGATATTCCTCCACTTATGGCTATGGACACAACTTCCAACTATAGTGGGCAGGCTTCATTCTTCTTCTTCTTCTTGTGCCATATCCGTCAATGGACGTTGGCAATAATGTTGGCGATCCTATTTTTATCAACAGCCACACAAAAAAGTGCTGAGTTTTGTCCAAACCAGTCCCTTAGTTTTTGAAGCCACGATGCTTCATTACAATTGTAAATTGAGGACTAACTGTACCTGCACTTCTCTGGCATTCTGTGCTTTTAAGTCATCATGTTGCTCTTTCACAATTATAGAAAAAGCAAATTGCTTGTTGCTTGTTTGTTGTTGCTGGGGTGGGGTAGGGTGGTGGATTATTGTTTTTACTCTTTGTGCATTGGGTTTTTAATTTTTTGTAAGCCATCTAGAGTCACTGAAAGTGAATGGGCGGCTGAATCAATTCTCTAAATAAATAAAATAAATTCCAGATAATCCAAAATAAACACAATGCTCAGCTTCCCAATTCTACCTCAACGACTTCTGCCACAGCACTAAAGCCAACACTCTCTTGAAGAATAAACATGTTACTGGGAGGAGCCTGCTCCTGCACAATGATACATTCTTCCTCAGGAATCTCAATGACATCTCTGTGCTGTGCAGAGCCCTCTTGTGCTGCAATGTACTTAGTGTTAGAGACAAGGACTTCTGCTTTCCTGCCAGGCTCTGCCACACTCAGTGTGTGCACTACCAACACAGCAGGCTGCTCTGAAATGGCAGAATCCGTGAGATCTTTAATGTCAGATTTGGATGAATCATTGACTATATTGTCTTTGTGCTCAAGCTTGTGGCGCTGAAGTTTCTGAGGGAGGCTGTAGCCTATGCCACAAATGTTACACTGATGGGGCTTGTCACCATGATGGGCTTTCTGATGACGTCGGAGTTTTGTTGCTAAAGGATAGGATTTGGGACAAAGGTGGCAGCGGAAAGGCCGCTCGCCTGTATGCAGGCGTTCATGAGCTCGCAATGTGTGGGGATCACGCAGTGCTTTCCCACATACTGTGCACAGATAAGCCTCACCTGTGTGGGAAATCAGATGACGGAGCAGCTCAGGACGCTGTGGAAAGGCATCTCCACAGAAATGGCAGTGGAAAGGGCGCTCTCCTGTATGTAACCTAAGATGCCCACATAGATTGCCTTGCTGACGGAATGATTTGGGACAGTAGGGACAAGTATAAGGACGTTCCCCTGTGTGCAGGCGCATGTGGTTCCGCAGTGATCCTGGATTGGCCAGGTGCCGTCCACATATCACACACTGGTAGACAGAAGAGGTAGAGCTTGGCTGTTTAACTTGATGTGTCTTGCGATGGATACGAAGGGAAGGTCGACGGGCAAATGATTTTCCACAATCTGGACAGACGTAGGGACGCTGGCCTGTATGCAGTACCTGGTGTTCTTGAAGATCACGCTTGGTGCCGTATGTTTTGTGACACTGTGGGCAGGGAAATGGCCGTACCCCGCTGTGGCCTAGCACATGTGCTCTGAAACTCTCTTCTGAACTATAGCTCTTGCCACATTCTGTGCACAAGAATGGTTTGTGATCAGTGTGCACAAAATGATGTTTTTTCAGGTGGCAAAGCTGAAGGAAGGCTTTCCCACACTCTTTACACCGGTGTCGCCTTTTAGTGCTTGATTCTGTGTGAGCGGAATCATCAGGTTTGTATCTACGTGACTGTTCCTCTTGTCTAGGATTCTCTGCCCTGTCTTTGGGTGTACTTGGAAGATACCCATTCGGGATTCTTTCAGCACAGGATTCTTTCCTTAATGGCTCTATATTATCAGTCACAATGGCACTGGTGGAAACTGCACTGCGTGGTGTTGGGTTTAAACAGGTTTCAGCCAATGTTGCATCTGATTTTATCTCAGCCATCTGCTGTTCCTGAGGATCTTCTTTGCCTTCATCATCCTTGGAAACAGGATGTTTGTTAAAAACTTTATTATTTCTACTCTTTATTTTGGTATCGCATTGTTCAATTTGCAAGGAAGAAGTTCTACTGCTTTTCTTGAGATTGACATCTAATCCAAGAATCTGTTCCATGTGTAGCTTCTTATTCAACGTAGAAACACAACGGGCTCTGTCCTTCAATTCTGCAAACTTGGAAAAACCAGGAATACCTGAAGAATTGAATCAGGAACTGTTAGCTCTCTTAACAAAACATCAACTAGTTATAGTCACTTATTATTAAGTGACTATAACTTAATTATTAGTTATAGTAAAACTTATTAATTCCATACCTTATCACACCTTCAGGCTTTGTAAGAGAATTTGTACAAAATGTTTTATAGATGGCATATGTCTCCTGAAAGGTTGGCAAAAATGTTTAAAGAAAAATCAACTAAATGTTGGAAATGTCACCAGACGCCGGGATCGTATTACCATATGTGGTGAACATGCGTAGAAGTGAAAAAATACTGGGTAAAAATTCGAATGTGGTTGGAGAAGATGACGCAGCAACATATTGACTTAAAACCTGAAGTGTTTTTGTTGGGTATCTTACCAGGGAAATATAGTAAAGAAAATGTATATTTGATTATTCATGTAATTAGTTACATTAGTTAACTGTAGTTGCAGTTTCACTTAGTGATCACTTCACTTAACAATTGAATTGCCTGTCCCGATTGGGATAGCTAAGAGAGGACTCCCTGTATTTTAAAGGCTTTTACTTTGAGCTTCTACATAAAAATACGTTGCAGTACGTATACAGATATTAAAGTAAGTCAGAGAATAACTCTTCTCAAAGGATTAAAATGATTTAATATTTTCATTTCATTTCATACTAAAACCTATGAGAAAGTCTTTGAATAGGACAATTTTCGATATATTTATTGAACAATTGCTAAGTTTTGGAACAAAATGCAGCAGCTATAACAATGTAAACCAAATACAGGTTTGTAGATTTTTTTAAAAAAATGTCTTAGTGGTTTTTTGCAAGTGCAGGATCTGCTTTCTTCAGTTCAACTGAGTGTTGATCCATTTGGCTGTGATAAGAATTTACCTATCAGTTTGCCACCTGAGCTTTACATCATAGATTGAAGCAGAGGGGCTGGACCAAAGTCACCCAGCCAGTTTTCATGGCTAAAGCAGGACTAGAATTCGCATTCTGCTGGTTTCTAGCCTGGTGCCCTAATACTGGACCAAACTGGCTTTCCTTTGTAGTATAACTGTACAGTCAGATATTTTACATAATATATTCTGCATTATAGTAACATACTTCATGAGTTATTTACAGCATAATAAATTGCTGCTTATACAACTGCATTGGCCAGAGTTACTGAATCAAATTCAGTAAGGAAGACTTAGCATGTCTTCTACTAAGCAGGTCTATTCGCTCAGCAGTCCTAGGCAAAGTATAAATATTCTCAGACTCCGTTCCCAATCTCTGAAACTAAGATACTGAATGGAAAAACACTGTACTTTGAAATTAATAGTGAAAATTAAAGAATAATAACTAGGAAAGCCTATTTGCAAATGGCTCTTTTGTGAGCTTCATAATGCCATCCATTAGAGTACCATTTGTAAAATAAATAAAAATACAGAAAATGGAGCATTCAGCTTGAAAAGTTTATCAGATTTTCATTTAAATATTTTCAATAATCTTAGCTTGTTCAAAAAAAATGGGACAACTCAAGAATCTACCTTATAAAATTTTATTGGTAATATACCAACATTATATACATAGATCAAGGCCATACAACAATTCCAAAGGGGCACTTTTTCAAAACTTCATGTGAATAGAATGTGACAGTGAATTCTTTACTTAAAAATCTCAGATCTTTACTTTAAGATCTTGTTGTCACAAATAAAATCATTTTTACAGCCAGTTGTTGACTTACAACTAGCTGTTTAGACTCTTTGCAGTCATGACAGCCTTGGGAGGGCACTTTATGATCCGTAAAGCACTTCTGGCTGTTGTAAAATATCATGCTGGCCTAGCCAGGTCACATGATGCCACTTGAAAACCTGTTTGTGCTCTGCAACCATGTAATTGCCATTTACAACCTCTTCTGTAAACTTCTTCAGAAAGTTAACCGGGAAATGGGCAGGGGAATTGTGGAAGGGATGTTGGATTTGAGGTCCATTTCCCCAGCACGCCAAGGAATTTTCCTACACCCCCCCCCCCGTGCAGAACACTGGTAGCATTTCTGCCCCTTCAGTGGGGAAGCCTGAATACTAGCAAATTCCAGCATTCCGAACCTTTCAGAATTAATATTTCCAGAGGTGACGCTTCTTGGTGCCCTTGAGGAACGGACTTCAAATCTGGTGAAAATGCTAACAAATGTCATTGTTCTCGTAATTGTTCTCCTTGTTTCTCCCCATCCCATCACATCTGAGAGGCCCATGTCCCTTCCCTGGAGCTCTTTTTAAAAAACTGCAATTGTGGTTGTTGAGCAAAGCAGTCCCACGGCATCTCGCTTAATGACCGCTTTGCTCAATAACCAAGATTTTGGGCCCAACTGTGGTTGTAAGAGGAGCACTACCTGTATATTTCATTTCCTATTTGATTTGCCAGAATGATGTATGATACTGCTTTCTAAATTTAAAATTTTTAAACCATGTACAGTACCTGCAGAGGAATCCTGGACAATATCATCTTTTTGCAGCAAAGTTTCCTCTTGTAAATCTCTGGTCTTGGTTGTGGTTATTACTGGCATTTTTTGCAGTGTTTTCTTTTCTGTATCAAGTTCCCCATCTGAGGTATGTGCTAGGATATTGTTTTTCAGACAAGTAGGACCGTCCTGTGATTCAGTTAACCAGCATAGCAGTTCACTGCCCACATCAACAGGACAGCGGACTCTGATGTGCAGTTCCCCGTTGATCCATTCCAACATTACATTGGCTTCATCTTCAACACAGCTTTGCTTCACCAGGCTATAAAACACATAGTGTTAAATATTCATTTTGGTACAAGATGCAATATCATTCCAGCCCCCCCCCCCCCTGAAAAAAACCTCGTAAGAACACAGCACATTTATTAAATAATACAGTATCTGGAAATGGCGATCTACAGACTTTCTCTGAATTTATTTGACTAGGATTATAGAAAACCCATATGCACTAACTCCTATGCTTAGCACTTTAGCTCAACCCTCTAGGAAGTTTAGGACAGGAGCCCTTTCTTCCTTTTTCCGGTAATATTGGGAAATGAATCTAATTGTATGTTAATATAATATATAATATTTTAACTCCCTTCCAGATATTGATGATCCTGTGGATCAATGAAGAGCCACAACATTCACAGATTAGTGAGAAAATCATGCTCAACAACAAATACACATGCACATACATTGACTCTTCATTAATTAAAAAAAGGATGAGTCTTGATGTTATTTTGGGGGAGGATAAAGACTGCACTAAGTGAGAGAGTGGCAACATGACACCAGGCAAATAGAGAAAATTGCATCTATGTTTTGAGAATGGATTTGTTTTCTTGATGAATTAAAGGAAGAATTGGAACAATACTTTAATGCTGTATTATATTGAAAAGCAGCTTGTGTAGTTTACCAACTATAAAATTTTAGGGGAAAATTTGACAGATTTGCTGAAATCGATAAACTTTTTTTGATTAAATACATTATCTACATTTATTGCTCATTGGAAGCCTCTTATGGACTTTCTGCATAAAAATGAAAAAAGTATCAACTTGTGAATTATGGTTTTGATGATAAGAATAGATTATAGAAAGAAGAGCACTATGATATAACTATAGAGAGGGAGAGATAGAATAGAATATAATTTTTTATTGGCTAAGTGTGATTGGACACACAAGGAATTTGTCTTGGTGCATATGCTCTCAGTGTACATAAAAGAAAAGATACGTTTAAATAGATTAAAATATATATCTAATTACTGCTATGAAAAATATTGCAAGTCAATTTTGATATCTTTTTTCCTATTTTTCTTCAACTTTTTTTCTTTTCTTGCACTTTTTACTTCTTTTTTTCTTACTTTATAATAGTTGTTAGTTTTTATTTTCTTGTTTAAAAGTTTTAATACAAATTATATACAAAAAAAACATCACCTGATTTCTTTTGAATGTCCAGTGTAATATCTTTTTCCACGTCATTCTTGTAGCCTGCCATTTTAAAATCCACTTTCAATTCAATCTTAATCATGTCAGGTAAAATTTGTTCCCCTTCTATAACATATTTTAACCAAGGTCTATCTATAGAAGTGGACACTCTTAACTTCAGAGACCACTATTCAAAAATATCCTTCAATATGTCCAATGTTAAAATATTTTGCTTCATTCTGTATTTGTAAATCTATAGTAAGCATATATGTTGTCAGGGTTCCAAATAGCATCCAAAACTAAATCAGAGTCCGAGGCAAAGTATTCCTCAAAGTTCCAATTTATTAGCAGAGCCATGTTGGCACATCTGGGAGAAACCCGAATCTGAAGTCCTGGGGTTTCTCCACACAGTTGAAAGTTCAAGCCCTTGTCCCCATACCCCCAAGTTCAACACGTTAACCAATCTTCAACTGCCAACTTGGCAGAAACACCCATCTCCTTCTGTGTAGGTGCAGTAGTACAAAGACAAAGGACGACCTTGACTATCTAGAAATAATTTGTTATGGCTACATCAGGGGTGAAATCCTCCTGGTTTGCTCTTACCTGTCGGTCATCGCAGAGCTGATGGAGCTGGTGGCGGCGGCGGCGTGGGGCTGCCCCCGCCAGCTTCCCCCGGCCGCCTGGACGCCGCCATTTGAGTTCTTTTGCCCTCTGCGCATGCGCAAAGCGTTCTGCATGTGCAGAGGGCAAAAGAACTCAAATGCCGGCATCCAGGCGGGCGGGGAAAGTGGGCGGGGGCAGCCCCACGCTGCGACCGGCTCCATTGGCTCTGCGACGACCGACAGGTAAGAGCGAACAGGGAGGATTTCACCCCTGGGCTACATGCAGACAGTACTCATGCAATTCCCCCTCCCAAGTTCCCACAGCAAAGAATACATTTTAAAATAGAATAAAGTGTGGCAGGCCAAGGACCCCAACTAAAATGGCTTCGGCCTGACATATGTCTTCTTTTAATAGTTTTAGAATCTACATATGTTTGGATGTTTGTTACCTATTGTTATCAGTGCATTAATTGTAATCAATTTAATACTCATACAAAATTATTAAAATTAAAAATTAATATTCTATACAAAAATTCACAAGGGAAACTTTTAGTGATAGTACGTGCTTCAAATCCAAGCTAAAGCGTATATCTATTATTTCATATATCTGTATTATAGTTGGACAAAGAAAGCAATGAAATAATGTTTTATCGTGGGTGTAAATATGGAGTACCAGTTTTTAAGAGTTGAGGCTAAATCTCTGTATTTGTGACTATTATTTGGTTTCAATCTTGCCCATAAGAAACTTATGATATATTTACCACTTCTGTCCCAGAATTGCAAAAAGGAACTGAAAGATTACTAACTGTATAGATATAGATGTGGAGCTGATGATGGCATACTGAAGTACGCCTAACCTAATCCTTTTCTCAAAGAAAAGGTTAAAATAGTATTTTAAAATTAGAAAGAATTAATGGCTAAGGAGAAATCTAGTGAATAAATGGAACATAGAAACTGCTTTCTGACAGCTAGAGAAACAATTACAGAAATCATAAAATGTGACCTCCTATACTTGTCTATGTCTTGCATGAAGATTAGAATTTCTCATTTGTGTTTATAGATATCTATTTGGTAGACATTGCTACTAAAAGCAAATTAAAGAACACATTCCTTCCTTCACATCTCCCTACCTATTATAGTCTTCCTAATCACTTATGCCAGAAAAGATGCAATTTTTTCCTTTCATTACAGTATTTGTTTTCAAAATTTATCTAGCAGGTATGCTCTGCCCTTTAATACATTATTTTCATTTAATGGATTTATTTTCATTATTTTCACTGGATTGTAATCTCTTAAAAGTTTTATCCGCTCATATTTATGTCAAGTATTAAAGAATCCTTAGCTGATTAAGAAGTTTTATCAGAATTGTGTATGATTAAAATAATAATTAAAATTGTTACTTCATCTTTAATTTTCATTTCCATGTGTAATTGCCAGAGTTTGTATTATCTGAAAAGTATTTCATCTTCTAAGTTGCTTGGATAACTTGTAAGATATCCGAGCAATTTATAGAAAAATGTATGGTACCTGACAGATACTTTATGGGAAAATGTTATTTTTAATAAATGCATTGTCCACTTAAACATGAGCATACTTTCACCTATCAAATTACAAAGACTAGCAGTGACTAGCTAAATACAGCCAATTTCTACTAGAACTGATTAATGGTTTAAAAATTACCCAGACTTTCCGATAAACATGATCTCATCAAGTAAACTGGGGATTTAAAGGTTCTAATAACAACAGTTGAAGCCATTTAGAATAAGAGGCTTAATATATAGCTTTTGCAACACAAGATAATCAAAGCAGAGTCAGTCTACACAACCTTGCTGCATTTGTTATATATCTATTGTAGCCAATTTTATCAGGAAAAAGTTCCAAGAGAACAAGACAAAAAAAGAGAGAGCTAATCAGCTAATCAGCAGTAAAGATGCCAGAAATGAAGGAAATCTCTAGTTGCCATTGAAAGCTGAATTTCTACAGGATTAATACAATACCTATTTATAATCTATCATTTATTTATTTATGGTTAAGCTTACCTAAACATATAACTTCTCTCACACTCTTGATTTTTTTGAACTTTATTAAACATGCACAACAGCTAGAGAGGTTCCCCAGCTATTCAAGTTATAGAGCAATCTTTAGAAAATTCAAAGTTAACTGTAGATAAAGACGTTTGACTGCAAGTTGATTCCAGGTACACAGAAAAATGGACATACCAGTGATTGTTTTATGTTTAGTTCCAGGCTTCAAATGTGTGAGGTCATTCATATGATCACTAATTTGTGTATATTACCACATCCAAGAATTTGTAATACAATATTTGACATTAAAGTCTGAATGAATCATTTTTAATTTGATTATAAATAAAGTATCAAGTCATCTTAAAATAAATAAAAAAACAAATTACATGAATTAATCCTAAGATCTTTGCTATTATATGAATTGTTATAGTCAATGATCTATTACATTATCATAGAACTGACCTGGACATTTTATGGCCTGCAGGGCACATCTAGCCTATGGGCTGTTTCTGTCTGGCCCGCTGCATTAGTGTTGGTATGGAAGGGGCATTGATATCAGGGGGTAAAGCGGCAGCAGCCCTCCACAACAGTACCAGTTTCTCATGTGGCCCCTTGTGAAAATTAATTGTTCCCCCCAACCCACCCGGCCTAGATTATAGTTTCTAATAAAATTTTAAATTATCCATATGCTTCTGTTCTCACCTCCTCCAGCTGGATATCCCATTGCAAGCAGATGCCTCTTTCCAGGTGGGTAATGGACATGCCTGTAATGGAGAGCAAGGTGTGTGAGGATCTCAAATTTGCAGCTGTTTCTTTGATCCATAGATCAATTCACACAATTAAGCTAACATACTAAACGTATTAAAATTGCCTAGAGTAGCCCCACAACAAGAAAGGTGACAAAGAAATTTAACAAATAAATAAAATAAAACTTGAGGAATGCAGATCTATGCAGACAGGCTTTTTATTTGCAGCTATGAACACAAATCGAAAGTACCACCACTCTATCCCAAGCTAATATAACTTTTTAGAAGAAAGGAAGAACAGCTAGCCCTTGACTTACAACAATTTCCATTGCCAAGCAAGGCAGTTGCAAAGTGAGTTGCATCCAATTTTGAAGCCTTTTTTTGTTTTTGCCACAGTTATTAAGCGAATTACTGAAATTGTTAAGTGAATCATTCACTTGTTAAGTGAATCTGGCTTCCCACATAGATTTTGTTTATCCTAAGCCAGCGGGTCAGGTTGCAAATGGTGATCATATGACCTTGGGATGCTGCAACTATCATAAATGCATGCAAATTGCCAAGAGCCCAAATTGTGATCACATACTGTAGGGATGTTGTCACGGTTGCCAATGCAACAACTGGTTATCATTTTTTTAAGTACCACTGTAACTTCGAAAAGTGGCTAAATGAATGGTTGTTAAGTCAAGGAATATTTGTACTCATATTGCATTCAAAGTCCTTGCTTCAAATGCAAACATGGTGCAGTAGAAAATGGTTGCAGGTCGACTCTAATGGAGCCTGCCCATTATGGTCATAAGTTGTGAAAGTCATAAAATCATGATCAATTCAATTTTATTTGTTTTACGGCAGTTGTTTAGCAAATGCCATGGTTGTAAAGTAAATCAATCGTTTGCTAAACAACTGGAAGTAAATGTCAGTTTTATACAAAAATGCAGTCATGTGACTACGGGACTCTACTAATAGTCATAAATGTGACCCGGTTGCTGAGCACCTGACCAGTCAAATTTCAAATCTGGGTTGTAAGTACCCTCAAAGTGGGTCCATCATAATTTTGAATATACCCTAAGTCCGTGATGGCGAACCTATGGCACGCATGCCATAGGTGCACCCCTAGCCATAGCGGAGGGCACGCGAGGTGTTGCCCTATGTCAGCTCCAGCACATGCCAGCTGATTTTTGGCCATTTTCGCTCTCCCCAGGCTTTAGTGAAAAACGGGCCAACCGGAAGTTTGGAAATGAACTTCCAGTTGGCCCGTTGGCCCGTTTTTCACCATCCCCAGGCTTCAGGAGTCCGTGGTGAGGCCTGTGCACATGTGCGGGGGGGCAGGGCGCATGGGGGATGTGTGCGTATGCATGGGGGAGGGCATGGGTGTGGGCTAGTGCGCGCACACACATCTTTTTGGCACGCGAACCAAAAAAGGTTCGCCATCACTGCCCTAAGCGATCCATTGTAAGTTGAAGACTAACTGTAACTATCCTGCTACAACACAGTTTCATCCATCAATTCTTTCTACGGTTACATTTCAACTTTTAAAAGTCAATGATCCAATAATTGATCCTGCACATAGTTATGGTTTGTTAAACAAATCATAATGGTTAGGTTTACAATTAATCCTCATCCTTAAACTATGGTTTATAAATAACCACGGTTGTATTCACATAACTAAGCTCTCACATTATAGTTTATAGTTTGCCATAGTCTGGCCTTAACAATTACTGATTAGGGAATAAAACTATTGCAATTCAAATCACGTTTAGCAGAATTTTTCAGAATTGATGAACTTATTGTTTTCTATGCCATGGCTGCCTACTTATAAACCAAATCTAAAAAACATTATGGTTTCATGTATTCTGTATGTTCACTAACTACTAATAGTTCATTTAACTGTAGGAAACTGAACTAAACGTTTAAGTGCGTATTTTTCAGCAATGCCAGCAACCTTTTAGCTTAATGTATTTTGGATACCCAGCTTTTATAACTAGCTTACAACTGAGAGCATTACTGCATTGTTAATCCAGGAAGTCTGTTATTTCCATAAACCTTATTAAGTTAACCACAATCTGGAATGCCAAGACTTTGTTTAGATGATAGCACCCAGCAAATTATTTAAGGCAAGATATTCACTGTAACATATTTTAAATAATAGCTGGGTAGATTAAAACAAAATATCATTTGTCTTGAATAGTTATAAAGTGGAACATGTATTAATAATGTATGCATATTCTGTGCTAGATGTAAATCTCATTTTAATATATAGTAGTATATATTTTATAATATATATATTAGGAATGAGGATATAAGAAAAGCATTGCATGCATGGAATAATATTCATAATTATTTCACTGACAAATGTTAACTTGGATCTCAATTGGAAGTAAATAACATTATCTAACCTTATTCAAGATTTCTATAAAAATAGAATATGAAGGAATTAATGAAGAATGCAAAACCAGAACCACGAGTGCTCATGGGGGGGGGGGGAATATATGTATGTTGGTGTGTGACAGAGAAAAATACAGGTAAAATTTGGCCAGCATCTTGTTTCTTAGAATGCCCTCGCCAAGATACCTATAGGAAAATTGCAGCTAGAACATGAGGTCATTGGCAATGTCTTGAGGTTCTACCCTAACAATAGCTCTTATTTCTGAATCGTAGACCGTATGTAGCTACTATTATGACTACTAGTTATTTAGGTTTTCTATTAATTTGTCTAACCTTCAAAAGTAATCTAAACTACATGTTATCCCAAAGGTGCTTTTCAAAAGGCAACTGGACTTTCTTGTTTTTTCCCCTTGAAAATGTTTCATTTCTCATTCAAGAAGCTTCTTCAGTTCTGTCTGAATGGTAGGAAAAGGAACGATTTATATTCTAGATGACTGCTAAGGAACATAAATCCTTCCTTTCCCCACCATTCAGCCAGAACTGAAGAAGTTTCTTAGTTGAGAAGAGAAATGTTTTCAAAGAAAAAAAAACCCAAGAAAGTCCAGCTGCCTTTTGAAAAGCACCTTTGGGACAATCATGACCTGGATGATTGAGAATCTCCATAGACATTAAGGTACATGTTATATTCTGTGGTAATGAATTCTATAGTGATTTATACATGTGTGAATATGTACGGTACTTCCATTTCTCTGTCCTGAAATTTCTGGCATTAAGCTTCTTTATCCACTTTTCCTTGGCAATCAAGTGGAATGCACAACATATCTGGAAGCTATATATATATTCTGAAATATTCAAGCCAACATTTTCTCAAATAAAATCACAACAGATCAGGCTTTCAACACCTACAAATTTAAACCAGGAAAGTTGGGAGAGCACACATCCACTGATATGACAAGCTGCATCATCTTTTGCCAAAAGGGATGTTGTTATTACCATTTTAGGTATTTATTATTTCCTATTTCTTAGCCACCCATCTCCCACAGAGAGGGCTTCTGGGCATTATCATATTTTTATGCTGCTTTCTTATTATAAATCAAGGCAGCAAACATACCCAATAGTCCTGCCCCTATTTTTTCCCTACAACAAAAAACCTGCGAGGTAAATTGGGCTGAGAGAGTCACCCAGCTGGCTTTCATGCCTACTAGGAGCCCACAATTCCCAGTATCTTGGTTTCTAGGCCAGCACCTTCCCCACTACACCAAACTGGGCCTCTGGATTCAGGCGTCTAAACCCAGATTTCCACCTGGTCGACCTATGGGTCAGCAGGGACAGGGACGAGAGCACCACGACGGGCTTCAGGCCTATTTCTACCTGTCGCTCTTGCCCGCTGTCTGAAGCTCACCGACAAGGAAGCGGCCGCCTTCTGTTCTTCAACCTGCGGCCCAAGAAGCAGCGACATTCCCGGCTCCAGAGCGTGTCCCACACACCATACTCCCAGACCCTTCTCCGAGGAAAGCG
Organism: Diadophis punctatus similis; assembly: GCA_023053685.1. Classification (NCBI taxonomy): domain Eukaryota; kingdom Metazoa; phylum Chordata; class Lepidosauria; order Squamata; family Dipsadidae; genus Diadophis; species Diadophis punctatus. Next base: position 262,609,821 of record JALIGW010000001.1, on the reverse strand, counting down.
AAGGTCCCAGGGCCAGTCCCCGAGGAAGGTGCCACGCCGGGCAGAAGGGACACTTGCCGTGCATATTCAGGTGGTTGACCTGCAAGAAAAGGACGGTCAGCGCAGGAAACTACGGGCCCCACACAATCCACACACACACACACACATAAGAAAACCCCTCGCTTAAGCCCGGGCCTCTCACCACGATGCCTCTCGACTCTGTTAGGAAACGGAACGGTCCACTCCACGAGCGTCGGTTTGCACCCGGGCAAATATTCCTTTCACACGCCTGACGTTGAGCGCGGGCGGAAAGGAGTTTCCATGGAAACGGGTTCGTTTTCCGGTTCAGCGTCGGATGTTTGCGAAGGTAGTTTGACAGGCGGGAGCGGCTGTTGGGCAAGCGAGGCGAGCGCTCCGAACGCGCATGGTCAGAGTCGGAAGCGGAGAGCTTTTTCCTACATGAGATCGACCGCGGATTCGAGCGCGCGCCCCCGTTTCGAGGTAATCGGGTTGTTGAGGGTGGAACTGCGGGGAGGGGCTCCTTCGTCGGCGGGAATGTTCTCGCTTCGTCGGCGCGGTCGGAGGTCGCGTGTTTTGGGAGCTCCTTGGCCGAAGTCCAAGGCACGGAGCCTCTGCATTGAACTTCTGCCTTTCTTTCCCCACCTTGTCACTTCGGTCAGGCGCAGGCGTCCCCTCAACTCTGTTTTGGGCATTTCCTTTCCTTTTTAATGTACCTTATTTTATTCCTCAGCCTTCTGTAAGGGTTTCACTGAAATGTACATGTGGGAAAACATTTCTCCCATCAACTTCCTTCTCTTAACTTACTTTACAATACCGAACATTCTTTCCAAAGGAACATCCTGCTTTTGTTATTGCAGAATTGTTGTCGTCACACAACCTATCATTGGCTTCACCATATTTTGTTACATAAACCACAGCTGGCTGAATTTGATATTGTTTTAAGCCATAATCTGCCATTAATACAACCATAGAACCTGGATTCACACATTATTGTAGGCAAAACCAAACACAATGGCTTAGTGTAATGTAACATAATGGCTTAGTGTAATGTGTGATCTGAATGATAGATTTGTGTTACATGGACTGTTTAGAAAGAGAATTATGTCAAAGTTAAGGTAATAGAGAGGGAGAAGTTGCTAAAAGCAAACTAGAGGATTTGAATCAACTCATTCTGACTATAGGCATTGTCTTAATGTTAGTTTGTACTGATCAGCTTGATGTGCTAATAGTGAAAATTGCAGGGTTTTCCCTGGTCTGTGATAGAAAGTGGAAATTGTGTGATGCATAGATGGATGTCTTAAAGAAGTAGTCTATATGTGGATGAGGTTGGACAGAGAGATTCAGTAAATGAACACAACTGCATAGTACAGTATTGTCTAGTATAGCAGAATTTGTTTGGAAATTTTGAAGGAGGGTTCCTTTTAAGAGTATTCTCCCTGACGTCTGAAGATTTTTATGCTGTATATTCATTTGTATGGTATTGATTGCCTTGAATAACAATCAAAATAAAGTACAAGTGTGCTGTAGCTGAAATTCTTTCAAGTGTATTGGATTTGCAGCAAAAAAAAAAAAAAAGGGAAGGCCAGGAATGATTTAGGAGTAGTGGTAGCCATGTAAGTTACTAATGCGATTTTTTCCAGTTGTTGGATTTCCTGTAGTATCACCAGAATCAAATCAGCTGAGCCAATAGAATTGTTCAACAAGCTCAGAGAAGTTATGTTCTGGCAGAAAGGTGTGGTATTTTTCAAACTATAACCTGATTCAGCAGATTGTGTCATAAAGTCGGTGGATCTTGTTTGATTTAAACTGAAAGCCGTGAAGCAGGGGGATCATCCTGGGTTAACTTGCCTTCCCCCACCCCTGAACTCCACTGTACTGCTGGTTGGGCAAGCTAAATTCCTATTTTTCTTTAGTACCTCAACTATTACTGCAAAATTTCAGTGGATTTTATTATAATGGTAATGCTGGAGTTGTAAAAAATGTATATAACTTTATTTTATTGTTTTGTTGGGCTTATTGAATACAGGAAATAAAAAAAAATCTGCTTTCTTCATAAGCTAAAGACAGAAATTCATGAGCACCAACAATTCAGGTATAATTTCTTGAGCTCCCATTCCCACATATACATGCTTAATGTACAAAAGTACATTGAAGTACATGTATGGGTATATATTCTCTAAGACATTGTTTCTCAATCTTAGCAACTTTAAGATATAGGGACTTCAACTCCAAGAATTTTGGGCGTTGAAGTCCACTTATCTGAAAGTTGCTAAGGTTGAGAAACACAGGTCTAAGATTTGTTAGAGTGCCTACATAAAATTTAAAAGGATTGAAAAGGAATTTACATGTTTTGCTAAATGATCAAGCAATGGTTGCTTTTGATGTTTCATGTCTGGTTTCTTTTTTTAATTGTTCTATTATTTTTCTTTGTTAACCTTAGAACAAGTTTTGTATTGTGTGTGTATTATTCTTTGCCTCAGTGTATAAACAGAATGATATTGAAGTATTAAAATCATGTTTTAGTGACTTTGTATAATCATTACTTTGGAAACTTTTGGAAAAAATAGAGGAAGTTTGGGACAGTGAATATCTAAAATTACCTTTTCCTTTCAGAGTTAATTATAACTTCATTTTCTTATAGTCCTCTTTTAAATATGTCTGAAAAGAAAGGTAATGTTTGTTGGAATATATACAGATGGTCCTCAGTTAACAACCACTCATTCAATGACCATTTGAAGCTATGACAGCGCTGAATGAGTGGTGGTTACAACTGGTCCTTAAAGCCCCAACTGCCCAGCAGCCCCATAGCCACATGATCATGATCTCATCACTTGCCAATCAACACACTTATCTGCAACATCCTGCAGTCATGTGATTGTGATATGTAATCGTCCTGGCTTCCGAGAAGCAATGTCAACAGGGAATCCAGCAAGGAAAGTCGCAGGTTGTTTGGGTAAGTCTCTCCAGGGGATTGTACTAGAAGTCCTCCAAGGTCCCTTCCAACTCTGTTATTCTCCCACATGTACTTTCTTCTTGAACCTGGTTGTGCTTGTGCTGTGCCTCCCCAGCCACTCGTGCAACCTCATGCACTCTCCTTCATCCAGCAGCTGCCATTTATCTGCCTGTTGGCCTGCTTGCAAGCTGCCTTGGGACTTGCGGCTTCCTGCTGGCTTCCCCATTGACTTTGGTTGTTGGAAGCTGGCAGGAAGTTGCAAGGTGGTATTGACTTAATGACCCGTGTTCCTCAATTATAGCAAAAGGGAATGCAGGGATTGCTGTTGCTATGTGGTGTGATTACCTGATGGTGCACTTTACAATCACATTACTTAGCAATGGAAATTCTGGTCCCAACTACCATTGTTAAGCAAGGATGGTGGATTGTAACTCAAAGACTGCCTACATAGAATAGATGTAGACAATGTTAAGCTGCTTGGACCATCTCCTATCTTTCTGTGTCAACATTACAAGTGGCAAATACCTCTACTATAACTATATATGCTCTAGTTGATGTTTAAATGTTTAGTAATCTGCAAAGTGTTGTAGGTTGCTTCAGCAAAGCATAAGTTAAACAATAAATTTTAGTAAATAATTGAACAATTGATGTTTTACAGATGCTATTTAGGTAATACAGCCACCCATGATTTGGTGCTATGAGAAAAAGGCAAATATTTGATTTGCATATTTAGAACCAGAAAACTAGTTTGGTAACTTCCAACTCCTGGTTTCCTCAGGTTTCCCCATGCTTCTCAGAGTTTGTTTTTTTTAATATCAACCAGTAATTTGTCTTATAATAATAAGAAATCTCCAGTGGTGTTTAATATTTGAAGAAAAAAATTACCAAATTAGATATGTCTCATCTTGTAAGAGATCAGATTATATTTCGGTCCAATGCTGAATATTGCAAATTGGAAGTGTTTTGTTTAAGCATGGATTAGATGTTTTCTAAGAAGTAATAGGAGTGATATGGCCAGGAACTTCAAATACTTTAATGTATTTGTACTATGTTTATCTTCAAATGGAACAGAAACATAGTTAAAATTTACTAATATTGTGAAAAATCCTATATTTATGCATTAATCTGACTTTCTGCTCAGAGCTATGTCAGTGGAAGGTATTTTTATGATTTATATGAAGATAAATACTAGTTTCCCTCCAATATTCGTGTTGGTCATTTCTTCAGTGATGATTTAACAACATATTGAAACACTATCATAGATCAAATACTACTTGCATATACTTATATCACTTAGGTTTTGGGATGGCATTAGGAGAACATCTACCATATGCTGTCTATATTTCAGAGAAAACAGGGAATATAAATACCACTTATAAACTAAATACTGTAGTGGTATGATAATTAATAAGTACTGTATTCTGATCACATTGAATTACTAAGTGAGAAAATTGGAATCATTTATTATAAGCAAATTGGAGATTGTTTTTATGTTGATACTAGGGATATTGCTTTAATTGGATAAATTTAGATAATTTTGAGAATATGCTGTTGAAGTTGTTTTGAAGAGAATGAGTCACCTCCTATGGTGGTTAAGGTTTCCATAGAAACTGAGGCTATTGCTAAAGACAGATGGTTGGTTGCAATTTAAGCATGTTTCTAGCATTAGCTATTCATTCAAAAGAGTAAAATGTCCTGCTCTTTGTCCCTTTGGCAGCTCCTCCCATCTTTGAGAGAGCAACAAACCATAGCTGAGGTTAACTTTGCAGATTTGCCAGTCTGCATTAATATTTCCTACCAATATTGTATTTTGTCAAGCTAGACTTCCTACACAATAATTTTATAGTCAACTGAAGTGTAAGTGTAATGTAGATATACATTTTGATATGACTAATAACATAAATATATTAGTATTATATTAGCTATAAAATATGCAGCTAAATTCCCTTCAGTGCCCTCAAGGATTTATTGAAATTATGGCATAATGCTTTAATATGTGGAGATATTTTTTGCTGTTGTCTTTATAGAAGTTATATTAATTTCTAATATTCGATATAGCCTTGCTTTGATCCATTTTTAAAATATTTTATTTTGGAGTTGATTATGGAATACATTACCTGACTCTGTAGTTTCTTCCCCAAATCCCCATAACTTTAACCTTAGACTGTCTACCATTGACCTCACCCCATTCCTAAGAGGTCTGTAAGGGGCTTGCATAAGCGCACCAGCATGCCTACCATCCCTGTCCTAAAGTCCCCATGTAATCGTAAAATATCATGTACTCAAAACCATGCTTATACTTTTTATATATTCATATTAATGTTTATACTTTGTCTGTAATCCTATACACGCTTGACAAAATAAAAATAAAAATGAATAAATTATTGCTTGAGTTGATTTTAAGGATTCCCTAACACTTTTAATGAGAGCCAGTGTAGTGTAATGGTTAAGTCATCCATCTAGAAGTCAGGGATCGTGAGTTCTAATTCCACCTTAGGCACAAAGCCAGGTGGGTGCCCTTTGGATAGTCATTTTTTCTCCTAGGAAGGAGGCAATGGCAAATCACTTCTAAAAAAATGGAATTGCAATTGTTAAGTCATGCCAGTCATTAAGCAGGTCACCACGTAACTGCACCCAATTTTTTGACCTTTTTGTGGTGGTGGTTAAGTGAATCACCAGTCATTAAGCAAATGTGACGGTCTTTAAGTAAATCCATTGTCTGTAATTGGGGTCATAAATCATGGTCACATGACCGCAGGACCTTCCAAACAGAGGTAAATGTGGGCTGGTTGCCAAGTGTCCAAAAAGTGATCAAATGACTGTGGGAGGGGGATGAGGGGCAGGGAGGAGCAGCCATTGGAATTTTGAATCCAGGTCGTAAGTAGGCCTGGGGAGGTCTGTTCTGCTGTAATATTGAACGGTTAGTAAGCATAAATTGAGGACTACCTGCAATAAATTTGCTATAATGATAGGAATGCAGAATGTGTCTCAAGTTTTTTCCCTCTAGTAATAGGAAGATTTATTTTATGTCATTAGTTTGATTGGCCAGTATAGAAAATGATAAACCCATCTTCCTTTTGGACGTAGACCCACAATATCAAACCACGATGTTTATTAGGTTTTGTCTAGGGTTTTGTAAAGCTTTTCAAATGTATTTATTACCAAATTTATTATCTGGTGTATTTCCAGATTACAATATACAATCTGAAAAACAGGAAACAATATATACTTTTAAAAAGGTACCGTAATAATTGATGTAAAAAGCCATTACTATTACAAACATTTTCTCTGAGAACATGTCATTCCATAGAGAGGGGGGGTCTGTCTCTGGGACCCACCCCCACTGATGTTGTGAAAAGTGAATTCACAAAACATCACAAAAAGTGATAGAGGCCAGGCAGATTCTGCTGGGAGGAGATGATTCTGGAGGCAAACAAGAACCCAAACATTATGGGTAATTGGACTTAGAAATTTACTGGTGAAAAGTACTGGTTTCACAAACAGATGCTATTCTGTTGAACTGGCTAGTGCTGAGTATTCTGTGTCAGTTGCAGTTTTCAAATTGTGTTCAAGGACACACCATGTAAAATGAATCCCAGTAATGTAGGTGAGTACTTCATGAGAGGTGACAAGTGCTTCCTGGTACAAGAAGGGGCACAACTGAAGCTGGCCATTCCTGGTTCCTATTCCAGCAGAAGTTGTGAAGCCAGAAGAACCTCCAAAGTGTACACCAGCTTCTTTAGAGGCAGCGTAAGCATCAAAGGAAGCAGAGAATTTCTGTCCCAACATTAACTCTGTCTTGTAAGGATTCAGTCTTAGTTTACTTTGGCATACCTGGTCCCTCACAACCTAGTGACATCAGGTTTAGATTTCTACTTCTGCTTGGCCTGGATGAGATATTAGATGTTTGGTTTAGATATTAGATATAAAGATACTTATATCCGCTGCAATGATGATACCTAATCCCAAATCAATGGAGAATCTCCACTAATAGTTTCACATAGATGTTAAACAGATGAGAGAGAGGGCTTAGCCCTAGGAACCTCATTGCAAAATTGCTGCTTTGACCTGCACACCTAAATATAAATACTTCAGTAAATAATTTGGACAGGCCTATTGCCTTGCTTTTTCCTATCACCTTTGTTATGCGGCTCTGAAGGGAAAGCAAATATATTTGCATAAGAGGGATAATGAAACAAAATGCAATTGCAATCAAAACGGTGTTATCTATGCTCCCCTCTCAAGTTAGATATGAATGAAAGGTCTGTCACATCTACAGTGACATTTAAAGGAAGACACTTTGGGAAATGCCAGGGAAAATTGTGAGATGTTTCTTCGCTGATTTGTTAATTTCTGCTTCTTCTTTTCAAGTAATCTTTTGAGCACTTGAAGCATGGAGCAATACCCAGATTTACAAGAGGACCTGAGTCTGGAAGATACTAGTGAGTCTCTCAATCAGCTCAAATTGGCTTCTCTGGATGACAAAAATTGGCCATCAGATGAAGAGCCTGTTTTCCCAAAGTCAGGTAAGTGTTTCTGTTAATAAAACAACGGCAGGAGGTGGCAGTCAGGTTTTAAGGCAGCGATCCTCAACCTTTGCAGCTTGGCGGCCGGGTGGGGGGAGGAAGGAGAACTGGGGTGTGCGAGCGGCAAGCTGGCGTGCATGCACATGCTAGTGCATCTTGACTTGCACGCATGTGCACATGCGCTGGCCTGCTACTTGTACAAGTCAAGCTATGAACATGTGCATGCCGGCTCACCACTCATATGGCCCGGTTGCAAATAGGCCATGGCCCGGTAGTGAGCCACACCCTTGGGGTTGGGGTCCCCTGTTTTAAGAAGTCCATAATCTGAAAATATTGCCTGTCTGTAGCTTGCTAAACCAGCTCTGTCTTTCTCTGCAAGACCCTAACTGTCCTCTGCAGCTGTAGTACAGTTTCAGGAAAAGATTGGCTGTTAGTGATGCCTGCATACTCAGAAGCACTTGTTTGCCTTTGAATCCAAAATGTTGCACAACCCTGTTCTGCAGCATTCATCTTACATTTCTTTAAGATGTTGCAAAACAGTTTGCTTGGTATCCTGACTATAAATTGTAATAAAGAACTAAAATAGTAATCCACAAATAAGAACTGGAATATTACAGGTTGTATGTAGCAAAGAAATACCTGTACAGTATAGATGTCAATGCAGTATATTATAGTTGTTCATTTTGGGATTTGTGGCAGAAGATTTTAAGTCTATTATTTTGTTCCATTAATGGTGTCCGTATATAGTTAAAGGAGATGCATTTATAAATATGTTTAAACAATTAATCTTAGTGCATGCACCTGTCTGTTTTGAAATACCAGATGAACAAGTAAATGTACCCCATTTGTACCCCACCACACCTGAATAAAGGTGCAGTTATACAGATAAATTAATATAGCCATCCTACTGATAATGCACCTAGACCAGTGATGGCTAACCTTTTTGTCGTCGCGTGGCGAAAGCGCGTGCACACCCGTAATGCAATGCGCTTGCCCCCGCACATGCATGTGCGACCCACCTCTGTGCGCCCTGTGCAGGCGCATGTGATCCCCCCACGCTTCCCTGTGCATGCGTGCACAACCCCCCACACTCCCCCTGCCCCCCACGCATGCGCGTCTCCCACATGCGCCCCGCCCCCCATGCATGTGCGGCAGAGACCTGAAAACCGGCTTGCCGGTGGGCAAGCTGGGGCGATGGCTCACGTGTCCGCAGAGAGGGTTCGTCATCACGGACCTAGACATTTCTCTGTACTTCTGGACCCTTATTTAGTAAGTTTGATTTTATGTGATATTTCTCTCTCTGTTTATTTACATATGTACTGTACAGATGATACCAAGAGCTCCCCGGATTCTGCCACACATCTGCAGTGGGATGATCCCTACTATGATATTGCTAGGCATCAGATTGTGGAAGTAGCAGGTACTGTTTTGTTATAGTATAATGATTTGAAATAAAATAAATGATCTGTTTTTAACAACTGTCAACAGTCAAAATAAAAATTCTTTTCTCATAGAAATTCTCTAGGAAATAATTGAAAGTTGCAAAGAATGGAAATAATTTTAAATTTTGAAGAAGACAGGTTGTGATCCAAAGTCTTTGATAGTGCCTGTATGATTTGTCATAAAAAGCAATACCTCTCTCAGATTGAACTGCTGACTAAATGACTATATCCATGTGGTTTTCTTGACAAAAATAGAGAATTGGTTTTGAGCCCATTTCCAGGTTATTTCTTTAAATTCACATTAAATTTACAGAGTTTGGATTTTCCGGTGGGCTCCTAGCCTTACAATTGCTTTTTGACATTTCTGGATTATGTATCATAACTATATAATAGAAATCATTTCCAGCAGAATAGTTATTTGAAAAACTAAAATGAGAAAATAATACAAAAAAGTTATCAAAATTATTACAAAAGATAGTTTCCAAATTACTTTGATATATTTTGAACTTTGTAACTTTTTGTAGGACTTTTCCTCCCCCCTTCTTTTTTTTTTTTAAAGAAAGAAGTTTTGTCTCATTCATTGTGGCAAAGGGATAGTTAGTAACCTCTTCCTGGAAAAGGCCGTTAGAAAGCAGTAATAAGATGTGATCTGCTTTTGGATGACTTTTTAAAATAAACACCAGAATATGTTGGTGTTCTGAGATGTCAACTAATTTCACACATTTATATAACATTTGACAGACAATTGCCAGATAAGGTGATCTGTTCAGAACCAAATACTTCTAATTTTTCTGAGCCATAGCAAGCATTTTAATTCTCAGTCTAAATTATTGGGTTCCTTGTTTATATGTCTGATTAGTCTGTGGAACATCTGAAAGTGAAAAGTCAAACCACTGTTCAAAATCCTGGGCCTATAGACTTGCAAAGAAACAGTTAATCCCTTTGCTATTTCATTGATAGCTAGACTGCTAACGTTTCTGTTCAGCTAATTTATATATAGTTCTAAATTCAGCTATTATCTGAATTGCATGCAGACTTAATTGAGAAGGATGTGCTATGTTAATGGTTACTGGGAATGATGTCCTGAGCCTGGAAGAGTGGACAATTTTTAACTTGTATTTATGATTAATATTAATCATAATGCCAAATATGGTACACATCAGTGGTGTCAAACTGGCGGCCCACAGGCTGGATGCACCACGGGCAGGCTACGCCCATCCCGGCTCTGCAAAGGCAAAAAAGTCACTATGCGTCGCGATACGTCACATGACGTGATCGAGTTTGACACCCTGGTATGCATGATAGCAGATTCTCCTAGTGACTAAGGAATAGAAATGAAGAATGGGTTATTGTAGAAAGTAAATGATAAATAAGGAGGAAATTGCAGATATATGGATAAATGCAATTGCTGGATAGTTTTTGGACGCATCTGCCTAGATTTCTTTGATAGCAATAATTGTTTTGAATTTTCAAACTGCAATTGTATAGTCTTTTTGTCCATTAGGCACTTTGAATGTATAGGATAATTCAAGGCATGTTCCAGTCCTCTACAGTAAAATGCATTTAAATAACTTTTATATATAGTTTTGTAGTGTTGGTTTCTGAGAGATTTTCAGCACGGGAGGTATCTTCTTTCTCTATGCAAATATGATAGGAATGCCTTTCTGTTCTCAGGGACTGTAACTAGATATTGAACAATTCATGAAACAAGGTCTCCACTGTTAAATTATTAGATAAGGCCAAACAAAAGATAACTGTGGTACACATTGTGTTCGAATACATAAGAATAGCTCTATTGCTGACTTCCACAGATTTCTACCATTTGACAGAATCCATGAATAACGTTCAGTGAAACCTTCATATGTTCCAGAAATATTGTTTATTTTGTGGGAAGTAAATAATGTTCATATATTCTGTGCTGCTAATATAGTTTTATTATTTCTGTGTTCATGTTAATTTTATTTTTCTATGTTATCTGTTTTCCATTGTAAACAGCATATTGTAATTCAGAAGAAGGTTCATTTATTATCTATTTATCTATGGAGCAGGTGCAAATCAAGAATAGCTTTAAATAAATACATGTTATGCATATAATTTCATTTCTTTGTTTTCTGGAAGTTTATTAAATGTGTATGTGATTAACCTCTAATTACCCTGTTCACAAGTAAAAAAATATTTCTAATATTATAAATGCCTATTGATTTTTAGCTCTGATTTATGAGAAAAAGAAAAAACTGGACTGTATTTTAATTCACTTTTCTTCTGCATTTTCATTTACTGTATGCACAAAAGCATTTTTCAAAGATTTAGAATAGGGCCTCCTAAAAGTATGTTGTATGATATAGAGCTGCAATGTATAGAAGTAATTTCCTCAAATCAGTTGAAGTGGTCTTCTACTAAAATAAGGCCTAGTTTTTTGAATCCACAATTTTCTGTTCCTGTCTATATTCATTTCACAGGAAAGCAGATTGTAAGTGCTAAAAAACAAATACCGGTAACTTGTCCAGTATTATGAATTGATAGAGCGGAAATGAAATGGGATTACAGTTATTTATTTGTTTCATTTGTATAGCTGCCCATCTCACATATGTGATGCTGGGTGGCTCACAAAGTTGAAACACAAAACAAAAATACAAAAATAAATAAATAACCAAAATAATATAACAAAGACCATTAAGAACAATAAAAATGTTAAAACCGTTAAAATAAGTGACAGTACAGTCCAACTTCCTAACAATGTACAGTAGCCATTTAGCAGGCTCCACACCACTGTTACTTACGGTAATCTCCAGGTTGTATATGCCAATCTAAGTTCTGAGGAATGATCTTTCTTTGGAATGGTTGTGTGATAAGGATTTTGGATTAGATTGCTTCTATATAGTTTCTCTCTGCCAATCTTACAGGGCTCCCTGGTTTTCTAAGGAATTTTGAGAGATGAAACAGCTAAAAGATACCTAGAGTTTCATGGGAAAAAGACAAAGAGTGAATGTAACCAAGTGTAAGAGCCCATTTTAGGGATTTCATTGTAGCATTAAGAGCTTCAAAACACAATACTTTGAATGCTGTTATTATTGGTTGATAGCCTTGTTTAAAGTGATCCATTCCTTGCTGTGTGAATAGGTAACTGACTCAGTTGCTGTGGGGATTACTCTAGGAATCTGGTGGGTAAAGTTGCTTGCATTTGCTCTGAATTAGACTCCAACTGGTGAGGTCTTGTTGAAATGACGGAGGCACTGTCTTGTTGTCTGGAAAGTATTTAATGGTGTGATTTCTGGGAAAATGGACAGAATCTTCACAACTGTTAGTCTGGCCACTTGTTTATTAGATCCTCTTGTTTATTAGATCCTCTTGTTCATAGCCTCCCAGTGGATCCATGTGAAGATAAATTCTTCCTTGAGATAGGGATGCTTCCATCTGCCTTTAATGTGGTGGTGCATACCTAATCAAGAGGCCACCTCTGGACCCAACAGTTCTCAATAATTTCCATCCAATTAAAGCAAGAATGGTTCTTATATATATGGTCATGCCCAAAAACAAAGAATGACACATGGTAACTCTTCTAAGCTGAGTTCTTTATTGTTTCCATACCTAAAGACAGAATCGTGCTAGATTCTATCTGCTTCTACCATATACTCTGAGATCTATTAAGGAGGGCTTGTCTCTCACACAAAATATCTAAACTGGAATGCACCCAACCCTCCTCAGAATCCATCCATCCATCCATCCATCCATCCATCCATCCATCCATCCATCCATCCATCCATCCATCCATCCATCCATCCATCCATCTATCTATCTATCTATCTATCTATCTTGTTTGCTGCCCATCTTGTGGTTCAAGGCAACTCTATTCCTACTACACTTCAATCACCCATAAAATATAATTACTTGTAGTCTGATTTTTAAAGGCGCCTGAATGTCTGCAAATATTATAAATTAGTAAATATATATAAAAGTGATGAAGGTCATAAACCAATAGTACTTTTAATTATTTTTTATTTTTTCTACTTTTTAGATATTTTAACTTTTGTTAAGTGTGCTTAAGCTGCATTTTTCGGTCTGTCTGTCTGTCTAGCTATCTAGCTATCTATCTGTAATAACAATACAATGGAGAGATTTTAATATTAAGTAATTACTTAAGACCAAAACCATTATTGTGTTACAAATATTTTGATGTGAATTGTAGTGGTTCTTTTTTAACGTTATACTTAACTTTGGAAAACCCCCCAAATAATTTTATGTTTGTAATATTGAAATTCTATATTGTAATAAATATGGATTGACTCTCTTTCTTTCTTTCTTTCTTTCTTTCTTTCTTTCTTTCTTTCTTTCTTTCTTTCTTTCTTTCTTTCTTTCTTTCTTTCTTCCTTCCTTCCTTCCTTCCTTCCTTCCTTCCTTCCTTCCTTCCTTCCTTCCTTCCTTCCTTCCTTCCTTCCTTCCTTCCTTCCTTCCTTTCCAGTACTTTGAGCTATCTAAAGAGTAGAATGCTAATAATATATAATTATATCATGTAAACATTAGGGCAGTGACGGCGAACCTTTTTTTCCTTAGGTGCCAAAAGCGCATGCGCGCGCGCTATCGCACACACGCGAGTGCCCACGCACATAATTCAATGTTTGGGGAGGGTGAAAATGGTTTCTTCCGCCCCCGCAGGAGGCCCTCTGGAGGCCGGAAATGGCCCGTTTCCTGATTTCTGGTGGGCCCAGTAGTCCCGTTATTTGCCCTCCCCAGGCTCTAGAGCAGTGGTTCCCAACCTTTCTAATGCCGCGACCCCTTAATATAGTTCCTCATGTTGTGGTGACCCCCAACCATAAAATTATTTTCGTTGCTACTTCATAACTGTAATTTTGCTACTGTCATGAATCGTAATGTAAATATTTAATATGCAGGATGTATTTTCATTGTTACAAATTGAACATAATTAAAGCATAGCGATTAATCACAAAAACAATATATAATTATGCCAGATCAGAAATTCTCGGGCCAGTCTTTGCAAGAGCACAAGGAATATCATCTTCCACAACAAGTCTATTTCTGTATTTAGACTTGATAACCAACAAGTGTACAGCAATATTTCTCAATCTCAGCAACTTTTAAGGCGCCTGGACTTCAACTCCCAGAATTCAAAGCAAAGCTGGCCCCTTAGCTGATGCTGTCAAAGCTCGGCCGCCAGGCGTCACAAACGCCTCTCACCGAATGGCACCTCTCCCGACCAATCGGAGGGCTCGGGCGAGTTGAGTCGATATGGCCAGGCTTGTGGCAGTGGGGGGGGGAGCTGAGGATGCCGGGGCGACCCCTGGGAAATGGTCGTTCGACCCCCAAAGGGGTCCCGATCCCCAGGTTGGGAACCACTGCTCTAGAGGCTTCCCTAGAGCCTGGGGAGAGCCAAAATGCCCTCTCCTGCCCCCCGGAGGCCTCCGGAAGCCAAAAATGCCCTCCCAGAGCCTCCGTGTGAGCCGAAAATCAGCTTGCCGGCGTGCACATGCGTGCTGGAGCTAAGCTAGGGCAACGGCTTGCGTGCCAGCAGATATGGCTCCGCGTGCCACAGGTTCGCCATCACTGCATTAGGGTATTGAAACAATACAATGTATCAAAATTTATAACAATGTAATGAAAGAGGAAAACAATTTTCCCCCAGTCTCCAGTCTCCCCCTTTTGGTAATATTGTTGAGATTACAATTCCTTGAAGAAATAGATTATTGGGACCATTTCAGTCAGGTTTCAGATTGGAGTATAATATAGAGACAGTATTGATTGTATTTGTTGATAACTTTTTGGGGAGCTGGGTTACTGGTGCAACCATACTGGTTGTTTTTCATCTCTCAACAACTTTTGATACAATACATTGTGGTATTCTTCACTGGCTGTGGGGTTTGGGAGTGGAAAACCTAATGTTGCAGTGGTTGTCTTTTCTCCATGGCCAAAAAGCACTGCTTGGTAGACAGCAAGTAAATTATATTTTAGTTTCCTGATTAAATTAAGACTGAACTATATGAATAGTCCCAATAGTGGAAAACAGATGGTGGAAGCAAGAGAGAAAGGTCACATTGTGTTGTGCCTTGGCCGCGTCCGGCGCCGAGTCTGGAGGATCCGGAGGATGCGGAGCCGCTCATGGTGCAGCAGTACCAGCCTATGTGCCTGGCACCAGAGACGGCTGGTGATGAGGACTCGGTGCCAGAGCAGGACGATCTCCCAGGACCTTCTGCACCTGCGCAGCAGAGTTCTTCATCAGGAGATGAAGAACTCATGCTGAATGCCAGAGCACGCAGAGCAGCCAGAAGACAGGACTGGCTGAGTAAGCGTCGGTCCAATAGGAGGAAGCAGTGAGGGCTAATTGGGCCACGCCCTTCAGTGGCTATATTAGGCCATGGTAATTAGTGCTCATTGCTGAGAACAACAATTCACTGACCGCAGCATATCCAGAGTTTCGTTTCTACGTCTGTTTGGGAATCTTATCACCAGCTTCTGCCAGCTTTATTCCGGGAAGCCAGCCAAGTTGTTCAGATAAGAATTAATGAGTCTTGCTTTGAACTTTTGTCTGTGTGCTATTTAACCCTCACGTAACCCAAAGAACCTTATTCCTGAAGACTTTCCGTTTGTGTTGTTTTGGACTTCTAAACCCTCTGAGTTTTACTAAGAAACTTTATTAGTAAAAGGAACCTTTTTGTTTGCCTCCCAACGACTGTGTGTGTGTGTTTCTGGGGGGTTGCGGTGCTGGGTCACAACACATTGCCTACAAAAGTTCACCATACCTTTGATGGTGGAAATGTAAGACAATATAAACTACCGGTACATAGACAGAAATTTTGAACTGCACACAAATTTCAGAAGTAATTTAAAGATAAAATGGAACCCCAAATCGAATTGATTATTTGAGTAAGCGTAACATTGCTCTCAATGTGATGTGCAGCTAATGCTCACAATCACTAATCTTTTTGTATGGAAGAGAGCTCATAATTTGAAGACCGGATTCTTCAAATGAGATTGGACAACTTTACAGGTACAGCTTAGTTTTAGTGATGCACAAAAGGGGCCTCTAGGATCAGAGGCTCTAAAGCAGGGGTGTCAAACACATTGTCATGGCAATATCACATGACGTATTGGGACTTTCCCTCCCCCCATTGCTAAACAGGACGTGGGCATGGCCAGCGCATGACGCATCCGGCCCGTGGGCCGGGAGTTTGACAGCCCTGCTCTAAAGGCTGTTATAAAGGCAGTGGTGGGAAAAAAGTGAGTATAACCTCTAGGTGGTAGCAGAAAATGTGATACAGAATTCTCTGTTTAGCGATCCTTGGAGAGGATTTCAATCTTTTAATGAGAATCTCTTTGAAGACATAGCTGGTGCTAGCCTTGTCAATTGTAGTACCTAAAACTTTAGAAGAAACTAGGAATTTATAGATAGCAGAGAGTCACTGAATGTAACCACCCACAAACAATTTAATCTTGGCTCCAGTTCTCAGGAAGTTCTCAGGAAGTTCTCAGGAAGAAGCATTCTAGTTTGATGAGCTCATATTCTATATTTCCATGGAGCAGCATTACATTGTCTGCAAGGACTGTTGAGATCAGGATTGAGTTGCCAGAGAACAACTAAATGGCAAATTAGAGATAATTAAGGAGGAGGTCAAAACTAGGAGGTAAATATCAAATATCAGACTCTAATATGACTGAAGATAGTGAATAGTGAAAAAACAGGGAAGCTGTAATTCAGATGATACATACTTTTTTCAGCATACACAACAGTATATTTCAGCAATATTTTGACTGCTACAAATCCCTGCGTTTTATTGGGATTCGGTTCACATGCTCCCCAGCCAATGCAGCTCACACATATCTGGACGACTCTAGATTGTAGAGCACTACTTTAGAACAATTTTTTTGGGAGATGTTAGTTTCTTCTCCCAATAATAAGCATGTTTGTTTGTTTTTGGTAACTGGCAATTAGTTTCTGCTGTGCGGTGTGTACCAGCTTTCTTGGATATGAATGTGATACTATAAAGGGAGATTTGTTATTCTTGAATAAATGATGGATATATGAAATTTAAGAAACTGAGATAGCTGCTTATACCTGTATGATCAGTTACCCTGAGTTTCAAAATGTGCAAGAAAAGTGAAAATGGTGGTGGATTCTTTGAGTTATATTGTATGTTTTATTCATAGTATTCCGATTCTTTACTGTTATAAAAGGAATTACTATATAAAATAGATCTAGGAATCTCTGGGTTTAAACTTTTGTTTTCAGTTCCTGCTTTTTAAATGAATTTCAGTGACTGAAAGAAGTCAGACTTCGTGAGACATTCTGAGAGCATCTTTATGTTTAAATAGCAATAGCACTTAGACTTATATACCACTTCACAGTGCTTTACAGCCCTCGCTAAGTGGTTTACAGAGTCAGCCTATTGTCCCCAACAATCCGGGTCCTCATTTTACCCACCTCGGAAGGATGGAAGGCTGAGTCAACTTGAGCCTGGTGAGATTCGATCTGCCAAATTGCAGGCAGCCAGTGATCAGCAGAAGTAGCCTGCAGTACTGCACTCTAACCACTGCGCCACCGCGACTACAAAATAAGTTTTGTAGTCTGAAAAAGTCAGTCTTTATTGTGTCCGGCAGAAATATAGTGCTTGTCTCTAGTATAGAAAAAAGCAAAATGCAACAAAAAGTATTTGTTTAGATTTTGGAGAAATGGTATTATGTCCTAGATTTATCAAGGAAGAACATTCTATTTTTTTTTAAAGAGTAGCATCAGGAAACAAAAATACCCAGGAATGAATGTTCTGGTACTCTGTGTGTCTTTGGGTTTGCATGTAAATGTTTATTCCAACCTTCGTCATCAGTCCAAGGAGTCAGTTTGACTTAAGGGACTTTTGATATAATGTACCTTTGTTTCTATTCCTCCAGGGCAGGGTGTACTTGATGGGGTCCAGCCAGGTAGGTAAAATGCCCAGTCTTCTTGTCATTGGCATTTAAGATCATGGCACTCTTTAGCATGACTGTGACCTGCCTCTGGGTTATCTCAAGGGAGCCCAAATTCTGTGAAGCTGAGGGCTAAATCCCAGTCCTCAAAGTTCACTTGTGTGCATTATGCCAAGTAGATTGCAGCCATGCTTCTCTTCTAAACTGGGGATACAGTCATTTTGGTCATACTACCTATATATAATCAATCTATTCAACTGAATGTGGGACTTTGAAATTTCCTAGCAGAGCTCTGCAGTGGACATCAGCTGGTGGGCTTATTTGGGGTATTCTGCTCTTATCTGTTAACTTCTTTTTTCTTGGATGGTGATGGGTACTCTACCCATTAGGAAATAATTAAAGTTAGCTTTCCCATTCTCAATTTTTTGTGGGGACAGTTTCTTCTGTAATTAATATTTCTTTAATTTACCATTTCTCTTAATTTAAAATTCTGGAAGAAGAGATAGTGCCTCTTCAATGTTTGCTGTGACATCATTAAATGTATCAAAACTGATTCCTGAAATCTAGAAAATGGGCAGGTTTTTTTTTAATCCTCTGTGCTTTGGTACTACTTTGAGCACTTTCTTTTAGAACTGCCAACATGAATGCTAATTTCTTCCAAATCTCCTTAAGATCTGTTTATTCCATGGCTTTTCCATTTTTATAATCTCTTCCTGTAAATAGTCATAAGCTTACATTTCTTGAAGATAGTATCTTTAAATGTCTATGAATTAAATGTTTATCTTCACTTGTCTATACAGACAGGTTGATTAATATAATTTTGAAATATTGGCAATTACTATTTTAAAATTTGTAAATGTAGTCAGCTCCTCTTTTCTTAAGGCAAATTAATTTATGGTTTTAAATGTGGAATGAAAGACATTGTCATGAGGAAGGGCAGAAAAGAAAGCTCCCTGAGCTGTTAAATATTCTGCCTTTTAAAATCCTGTTTTTCCTTAGCATAACAATACTGTCATACCTGCATTACTGAGGTATAGAAACACACTGGTTTCTCAAGTTTGCTATTGTTGAGCTTCCTAGTTGCCATTGTTTTACAGTTTTTTGTTTATTAGTTATAGCCAAGTTCATTTCAATATCCTATTTTTAGCATTATTAGCTAAACAGTGCATTAAAAGGAGGAAGAGATTCTAGAGAAAGTAAATAATACTTTTGTAATCATGTAGGTCTTTATTAATGGAAAAACTAGGATGGCTGGCTTATTAACTAAATAATTTTTAGAGGAAAAAAACTTATAGTATACTTTAAACAACATTTAAAGTGTTTCACATATTATAAAAAATCTTTATCTCACATTGGATTCATTTTTGGAATTTCCAATATCCTGGACAATTTTGAAATAACTCATAGCCCTGGAAACATTTGAAGATAGTCTGGGAAGATGCTGCAGGTGCATATTGTATAGCAGTAACATATTTTCTGAGTGCACCAATGAGATTCTGATGTATAATATGACATTCTTATAATTCAGCATTCAAATTAAAATTCAACAATGCAGTTTCATGTAGAATTAACCAGCTGATTTAATGTTTATTAAATATACATGCTTTGGAATAATGGGAATTCAATCATTGTTTATTATTTGTTACACATTGAATTCAATTATCAATAGAAATATTTCTCCCTGAGTCATATAAAATATTTATAAATATTAAGGCACATTTTATGATATAATTGGTTATCATACTTCATAAATGATAGCTTTTTTTGCAAAACTAAAACACAATAGTAATTAACCTTGTTGATATTAGACAAGTTGGAAATAATCAAGTTATTAGAAGGTTTTCTCCTTTGCTTTGAAAAGTGTTATATGATATTTTATTAGAGTAACCAGAAAGCTAAGTATAATCATGGTTTACTTTTGAACTGATGTTGATTTTCCTAAGAATTGGGAATTGGGTTTGCTCTAAAAGTAAAGGTTGAAGATGGAGATCATTGTCTATGAACAGTTTTCAAAGCATCCAGCTATTTCTGTGTTTATTTGTTTCCCCTTTTAAATTCAAACTCAAAATGTTGAATTTAAACTCTAATTATATACACCACATCCTATTAACACAAATTAGGTGGTAGCCTGATTATCTGATGTAAGTGTTCCGTTGCCATTCAGGAATGCTGCTATAGAGCAGGAGAAGACTATATAATTTCATCTTGCATTTTTTTTTCATCTTGAAGTTTTTCATCTTGCAAGTTTTTGTTCTATGCTTCCTACTTGCAGATTTTGTTAAATTGGTCAACTAAGGGCTAGATCAGTGATGGCGAACCTTTTTTGGTTCGTGTGCCAAAAGGGGGGGGAATGCGGGGGATCACGTGTGTGTGTGCCCACACCCATAATTCCATGCACCCCCGCACATGCGCGCATGACACCCCTGCTCCCAGCATGCAATGGCACGGCCATTTTTCGCTCTCCCCAGGCTCCAGAGCCTTCCTAGGGGCTTGGGGAGGGCGAAAACGGCCTTCCCCACCCCCTATGGAGGCTGGAAACAGCCTGTTTCCTGACTCCTAGTGGGCCCAGAAGGCCCGAAAATCAGCCGGCTGGTGCACACATGCATGCCGGACCTGAGCTCGCGTGCCCACCGATATGGCTCCGCGTGCCACTTGTGGCACCCGTGCCATAGGTTCGCCATCACTGGGCTAGATGGTTATAGAATGTTGTACAATATTTCCTAATTGTGAGTGGGTACATCAGAAATATTAACCAGTCCATATTTAAAGCCTGTTATCAGTTCTTGTTTCACACTGAATTCACATTGAAACAACTGCTTTGTCAAAGTAAAATAATATTGACGCTCTGTCTCTTAAAACAGTTATGGTTTATAACTTAAGAAACACTGCCATACTAGTGGTAGGACTAATCTTTTTTGCAACTTTTTTAAAGGGTCTTTTCTCTTTGACTGTAATATACAGAATACCATCCTGCAGAACAGAGAAGTATATCTGCCTTTGTTGAAATAGATGTAAGAAGAAGAAAAAATGATAAGGGGTTCCATTGTACCATATTAGCTGCAAAACAATGTTATCCCAGTAAACTTTTAAGAGCATCTGCAATCTACTCCAGTGCATACATTGGATATATGTACTGTGTCATAGTAATTCAATTTTGGGGGAACTATATGAATGTTTCTTACTGAGGTGCTTTATTTTTGGGCAACCATGGGATAAACTGTTGGATGTTGGTCTTGTGACTTGACTGGTAACTGTGTATAATTGTTTCAGATTAGCTCTGCATTGCCGTCCTGGTTTCATGTCTCTCTTAGGTGCCATTTTGTCACAAGTGCCTTCCACCATCATGTGCTTGAATGGCAAATCCTAATGTTTGCACAGGTACAAGAGAAAAAGGAAAGAACAGAAAATCTTAGGAGAGGGATTTCCAAGCTAATAAGGACAAATATACTTAATAGGCATGGAATGATGCCGAACTCTGGGTGGAAGGCATTAAAAAAATGGGGAATGAGGAAAATGGCAAATGGAGTTTTCTGGAAACATGAACAGTGAGTACTCCAACCTTGTTGCAGGTTCCATTTGTTTCTGCTGTTTGCATCAGTCTTTTACATAAGCGGTGTTTATTTCAAACGAGTCCATATGTAGCTCGTATCTCATTTGATGCAATTTCCTTCTCCCCCCCCCATCATATTTACATTTACATCAACTGTCCCTTGCTTGATCATTGATCCTAATATATTGTATATTTAATATGTCGAAAGATGTTCTTGTGAAGGAATTTGCTTCATTTGAAGCTTTGCAGAATAATGCTGTTTAAACATGTATTAATTATTTCGGTATTTGTAGAAATAAGATCTAAACACAATTAAGATGATTATAGGCCTTAGTAATATTTGGCATTGTACTTTGGCTTGTATCAGTCATGAGTAAGCTTCATTTGTCACAGGAATATATACAGTAGAAGTTGTAAATACACCTAATTAAAGAAAAAGACAAAATGGTCCTCCCTTATGAATTTGAAGTAACAATAAACTGATCAATCAAAATAAAATCTGTATGACAGGAAATTTGTATTTTCTTTAACCATTTATATACTATTATGATGATAGTTAAAATATTAAACAGCAAGAAAATGCATATAATTTCAACCTGCTATGCAGGAAGGCCCAGCTTTGCTCCCATAGAGGAGAATATAGAATTCCTTTTTCATATACATATGTTTGTTCAAGAAAATGTGTTTTAGGTAGGGGCTACTTCAAACTTGTGTTTTAATCACATGAGAAGTCAGATTGTCAAATGTAGCTTTTTGGGGAAAAAGTAATTTACGCCAAAGCTCAATATCTTTAATGTTCTACTTTTATTATATATTGCAGTAGATATATAATGGCAACTAAGTTCCTAAACAGCAGATTAAACCTTGTATGTACAAAATCATATTCATCAGCCTTTCTGTTATTTTCATAAAAAACCCAACTCATCTTCTCATAACCTGGCAAGGTAGTGGAACCTCTGTTTCTGAAGTCTCCTCTTGATAACAGTATTATTTGTTTTCATTATAGGCTGCTTAAAAGGCTTCGTTGATGATATAACGTTCATATTAGATGTAATCTGATAGTGTGGAAAAAAATGGGGGAAACTTATAATCAGGTACCTCTTGGTCTGTGGAGTTCCTTGATTAGGGTATTGTTTTCTGCTTGAACTACCAAGGAGGAAGCCACACACCCCACCAACATGGCAAATAAGCTACTGTATATAAACAGGGAGCAAACCCCATACTCACCAACACTGATGATGTCACCTAGAACAGTGCCCCTCCCCCAACCTTTTGGGCACCACCAGTTCCGTGGAGAAAGGTTTTTCTGCGGACCGGAAGGGGTGTGGTTTTGTGTGTTGCCTGCATCCTGGGGATGGTGTTTCGCTTGTTTGCGCGGCTCGGTTGCTGGCATGCCACGTCCGGTGCCGGTCCACTGACCGGGGTTGGGAACCCCTGACCTAGATGGGTAATTAACAGCTGCAAGCAAACGACCAAACTCAAAGAACACCAAGGACTCCACAGTTCAACCCTGAGTTACATATATCCTCTTCTATTGGAAACTATTGGTCTGTCATGTTGAAGACAAATGTTGCCACAGACTTGTTTAGTTATCTGCATGGTTCCGGGCTGTAAAAAAATGATTATTTTATATCATATGTGTTACAAGTCAGTAGCAGAAGTCCTTGTGACTCTGCCATCTGCTGGTTCGCTTGTTAATTGATAGAGCTTGAGGGGAGATAATTATTGCTTATTTTTTGAGTTTTTTTGCTTTGCTTCCTTGCGGGGATTTTCCTTTTCCATACTGAGTACGCAGGAACAAGCAGGTGCTGAGAGATTGGATGCACTGGGGAAAACGTACACAGCAAGAATACTCCCCTGTAAATTAATCAGTTACCGTATGTGCCGGCATATAAGACGACTTTTTACCCCTTGAAAATCTTCTCAAAAGTCGGGGGTCGTCTTATA
This sequence comes from Diadophis punctatus similis, assembly GCA_023053685.1. Lineage (NCBI taxonomy): Eukaryota > Metazoa > Chordata > Lepidosauria > Squamata > Dipsadidae > Diadophis > Diadophis punctatus. Next base: position 262,586,493 of record JALIGW010000001.1, on the reverse strand, counting down.
CGCCGGGTACTGAAAATTCCGAGCCGGGGGGAGCTGAAAAACGGCCGTGGCCACATCCCCGCCGTTCTCCAGCCAAGCGGTGGGTGGGTTGCTCCCCTCCCCTCCCCTCGGAGGAAGAAGGAGCCTCTGTCACTGTCTCTCGCGGGGCTCCAGCCACCCTACTGAGTCCCCGACCGCGGCACTGGCAGGGTTAAAGCGCATGGGAGGGAAGGAGAGCGTGCGCTACCGCCGCCGCTGCTGCTTTCGCTGCTCCGATATTTCTTCGGTGGGCGCGCGCGGGAGGGACTGCAGAGCAAAGGCGCCCGGCAGCTTAAGGCAAGAGGCGGGCGGGAGACGCGGGCAGGAACCTGCCCCGATGCCACCACTTCTGGCATCCCCGTGCCTCTCACCCCGCTCACCGGGTGCCTCTGCTCAGCGGTTCCTCCCGCGCGCGCCCACCGAAGAAATATCGGAGCAGTGAAAGCAGCAGCGGCGGCAGTAGCGTGCGCTCTCCTTCCCTCCCATTCGCTTTAACCCTGCCAGCGCCGCGGTCGGGGACTCAGTCGGGTGGCTGGAGCCCCGCGAGAGACAGTGACAGAGGCTCCTTCTTCCTCCGAGGGGAGGGGAGGGGAGCAACCCACCCACCTACCTCGCTTGGTGCGGTTCCCCACACTTGGCGTCCTGGAAGAGAAAGAAAGAAAGAAAGAAGGAAGGAAGGAAGGAAGGAGGGAAGGAAGGAAGGAAGGAAGGAAGGAAAGAAAGAAAGAAAGAAAGAAAGAAGGAAGGAAGGAAGGAAGGAAGGAAGGAAGGAAGGAAGGAAGGAAGGAAGGAAGGAAAGAAAGAAAGAAAGAAAGAAAGAAAGAAAGAAAGAAAGAAAGAAAGAAAGAAAGAAAGAAAGAAAGAAAGAAAGAAAGAAAGAATCATTACCAATGCTATGATGGAAACCACCAACTCAAAGACAAATATCACTTTGGAGCAAGGAAGCTGCTACAGCAGCAACAAATTAAACAGCACAAACACAGGGATTCTCTCAATATCCCATTGTCCCTATTGGACAATATTGGAGGGTTGCCAGAAAGTTTCTTCATTTGTTCTACAGAGAGCAAAGTAGTTTTCACAGTACAAGGCATATGTTGCCTAATTGTCTATCACAAAGCTTGCAATTGTGAAGAAATTAAAAAATCCAAGGTAGAAGAAAAGGGTTCCTGTTATTGGTTCTTTGTCATAAAATGCATAGAAAAGGCATCAGATGGATTCTTACTTGTAGGAAAGTATGCAATAAAGTGTGAAAAGGAAGGAAGGAAGGAAGGAAGGAAGAAGAAGGAAGAAAGAAGAGAAAGAAAGAAAGAAAGAAAGAAAGAAAGAAAGAAAGAAAGAAAGAAAGAAAGAAAGAAAGAAAGAAAGATGGTAGGAAGGAAGGAAGGAAGGAAGGAAGGAAGGAAGGAAGACAGACAGACAGACAGACAGACAGACAGACAGACAGACAGACAGACAGACAGACAGACAGACAGACAGACAGACAGACAGACAGACAGAAAAAGAAAGAAAGAAAGATGTTAGGAAGGAAGAAAGACAGAAAGAAAAAGAATGATAGTAGGAAGGGTAGTCTTATACGGCGAGTATATCCCAAACTCTATATTTGAACTGGAAAAGTTGGGGGTCGTCTTATACGCCCAGTCGTCTTATACGCCGGAACATACGGTACTTTTTTTCACACTGTGTGTTGAAAAAGGGTTTTGTTTTTTGTTTATTTCCTTTGCTTTAGAGTCACAAATATGTGTCATGATGATGCTGTGGATGTTCCTAAGTTGAGTTAAAGAGAGCAAATCCACACTGACGTCTCATGGCCCAGGGTTGCCATTATCTGTGTCGCTTTAAAAAAAAGAACCCATCATTCCTCCATCTTTCATTGGCAGGACATTTGGTTGCATTAGCCATGTCCGAACTGTGTCACTGGTCTTTTTTTGCAAGCAAATGTTATGTGGCAGTTTTTAGTTTGGTGTTGGGTTGAAAATGGCATTGGAATATTTAAGCATGTGACTAAGCTAGCTCCGTTGCTTTTCTATTTGGGGCTCCTTACTTTGTGCTTTATGGGGTGACATGTAGCATTTCTGTCCTAGGTGATGATAAGTATGGGCGGAAAGTAATTTTGTTCAGTGCCTGTCGGATGCCTCCTAGCTATCAGCTTGATCATGTGAAGCTGCTAAGGTGAGTGTTGCTCTACCTGACTTGCTTAATCTTTGAATTTCCCCAAGGCTTCTCATCCAAGAAGCTTCTTCAGTTCTAACTGACTGGTAGGGAACGGAAGGGTTGATATTCTTTGCAGTCATCTGGTTGTTTTAACACTCTGAGGGTTAGCCATTAGCTCTCAGAGAAGAATATAAATCCTTCCATTCCCTACCATTCAGTTAGAACTGAAAAAGCTTCTTAGATGAGCAGTGAAATGTTTTCAAAGAAAAACCCCAAAACGTCCAGTTGCCTTATGGAAAAAGCACCTTTGGAACATTTTTTGAACAACCATTAAGGGAAAATTCTGTAAACACTCATAGTTCATTTGTCAGCTATTCCCAGTCACATTTTAGAATCCATATCTGTCTTTATATAGAGAAACTGGATTGTTGTTATTCTGACTAAGTACTGATATAATTACTGACCTCCATTTCTCTTTCTTCAGCTATTTGAAGTATACACTGGACCAGTATGTGGAGAGTGACTACACCCTAATATATCTGCATCATGGTCTGACCAGTGAAAACAAACCATCTCTAGGTTGGCTGCGGGATGCCTACCGGGAATTTGATCGCAAGTGAGTGGCTGTTGTTTGGATTTTAAAAGAGTTAAGATGACCTGGATAAGGATAAAATAAATAAAAATGAGAGTATAATATAGTTTTATAGCCTTCTTGGGTGAGAGATTTAGGTTGATTCTCTGTTTTTCTTAATAGCAAATCAAGTTCTTTTCAGTTAAAAAATGTTTTAGATAAATCATAATTCTTTGTTTTTCAGATACAAAAAGAATATCAAAGCATTGTTCATTGTGCATCCAACTATGTTCATCAAGACACTGCTGATTCTCTTTAAGCCCTTGATCAGGTATGAAAACGTGAAGATGCTTTGTTGGTAATTGTATGGATGTAGTATAAAGTGGTTAGGAAGCGAAGTGTGAATTTTTTAGGTTTTTTTTTAAAGTAGACTTACAATTATAAGTCAAAATTTTTAAAATTATATTGTTTTTGTCTTCCTTCCAGGAAAGAGTTTGAGGATGCATTATTTCCCCTAATTTTTTTCCTTACAAAAATGGATGAATTGGGCTGAGAAAGCTGTTATACAGTATATGGTTTTTATATTTGGTTTAGCAAAGCATTCCATCCGGTGTCTCATGATATTTTGGTTAGCAATCTGTTAAGTTTAGGCTGGTGAGATGATAGTTGAATAGCCACATACCTGGCTCAAAAATCATACCCAAAAAAGCACTCATCAATGATTCCTTATCAGTCTAGATCAGTGATGGCGAACATTTTTTGGTTCGCGTGCTAAAAGAGTGTGTGTGCGGGCGCTAGCACGCGTGCACGTGCCCACACCCATTCCCTTCCCCCCATGCATGTGCACAACCCCCCCACTGTCCCCTGTGCATGCACACACACACATACAACCACGCGCAAAGGCCTCACTGAAGTCTGGGACGCTGAAAACCGGCAAAATGGGCAAAACGGAAGTTCGGAAAAACGCACTTCCGGTTCGCCCGTTGAGCTGGTTTTCGCACTCCGGGGCTTCAGGAAGCTTTCCTGAACCCTCCAGAGTGCGAAAAATAGCCCAACTGCAAACTGGAAGTGCGTTTTTCCAAACTTCCGGTTTGCCTGTTGAGCCATTTTTCGCACTCCAGAGGGTTCAGGGAACCTTCCTGAAGCCTCCGGAGGGCGAAATGGCCTTCCCCGAGGCCTAAAATCAGTTGGCCAGCGCGCGCATGCGGGCTGGAGCTGACATAGGCAACGCCTCTGATATGGCTCCGCGTGCCACCTGTGGCACGTGTGCCATAGGTTCGCCATCACTGGTCTAGATAAAGATATCAAGTGAGATGCTCCAAGGCTGAGTCCTGGGCTCTCTGTTTTTCATTATTTTTACGATTTGATTGAAGAGGTGGGGGTAATTAGCTATCACAACAGTAATGGTTGTGATAGCTAATTCAAGAATAAATAAAATTCAAAACCATCTTGATAGATGGAAAAATAGACTAAATGTAACAGAATGAAATTGAACAGAGGCAAATGTAAAGCTCTTCACTTAGGAAACCAAAATTAAATCCAAAGCCATAGGCTGGGAAACTATATGGCTTGGTTATATTATTTGTAAGATGTTCTTGGAACAGCAGGCGATTACAAACCAAGCATGAGCCAGCAGTGTGGTTTGACTATAAAAAAACTAATTAAAAACTCTCCAGTACTGGGCAATACAACAGGATTCAGAGAAATTAGAATAGGAGCAGAGAAGGGTAATAAGACTGATGAAGGGACTGGAAACTACATTTTACAAGGAGTGACTGAGAGAACATTTGCTCTTGAAAAAATATGATAAGATTATGCTAGTACTCTTCAAATACCCTTTTCATAGAAACAGCTCAAAGTCTCTGTGTTCTTGTGCAAAATAGAAAAATGGGTGAAAATTATGGAAGGCAAATTGTAATTGAATATTGAAAGGAACAATAAAATCACTTCAATTATTCTGAGATGGATGTCTTCATGTGGGAATTATGCATTTGTTGGGAATGATTTAAATTTGATTCCTGTGTTGAGCAGGAGTTGGATCACATGGCTTAAATGGCACCTTCTAACACTAAAATTCTATGATTTATTTTACAGCTGTAGTCATGTAGTTCATGGACTATTATGGGAGGATATAGATAACTTCATTTTTCATCTGACCTCTCAGGGTTCCAACTCTTCCTTTTACCACAACCCAACTGTTGTGTATCAGTAGTTTAAGTTCAATCTTTTAACCACCATACTATCTCAGTACAGTAGGGCCAGTTCATTCAAGTTATAAGAGTTCCATTTCTAGTTGAACAACTTGCACATGATGAAACCAAGAAAAAAATATACTTTATTTTATTGATTGTTGAGATTTGTATGCCACCTAACTTGTCTAGAAACGACTCTATTTTGCACATGTTCAAAAGCCCATCCATTTTATATGTCCAAAATAGACAAAATATTTCAAAACTGGGGCTACATGAATCATTCAGTACAAATAACTAGGATTGCATTGCATTGCATTGCATTGCATTGCATTGCATTTTCCAAGCAAATGAAACTGCAGATGAGATGGATATAACAAGGCTACCTCTCTATGCGTACATCTCATATACCACAATGCTGTAGTTTTACAATAATGTTTCATGTTCGTTCAAAATATTCTTGCATTTTTCCATCTAGTGTTAATTTTGTTTGGAGGAGTATGTAATGAAACAAAAGGAAAAAGGATACCATATTTCCTATTTTCTACTTATTTTCTTTATAGCATAGTGCAAATATTGCCCGCAGTCCAATAGTTCGGCACTATGAAAAATACCGTATTTTTCGGAGTATAAGACGCACCTTAGTTTTAGGGGAGGAAAACAAGGAAAAAAAGGACTCTGCCTCCAAGCAATTTGCCAAACAGCAAACAGCACAGATAATATACACTGTTTGCTGTGTATTTCTGTGCATGTGTGCCTGACCCATAGAAATAGCAAAGAATTGGAGAAATGTACATTACGCCAGAAAGTTTTCTAAAATGTAATCACACTAACTCCTCCCAATTATTTAAATAGATCTACTCCAAGGTAAGTCAGGATTTAACTCTAATACTAAACAGGACACTGTTACATTTCAGACTATACTTGTACAGAGCTGTTAAAAATAATTAAAATTTCTGGAAGTATACATTATTCTCTATTATCTGGTTCCGCCCCAGGCGCCTAATGGAGCCAGAAGGATTCCAGAGGGAACTTGGGGAAATACCTGAAACCCTGGTACACAATTCGGCTGACTCCCTGGTGGCTGCTTGGAACACCGCAGCATCAGGGGCTTTAGACCGAATTGCGCCTAAGCGACCTCTCCGTGGCAGTGGATCCCGGAAAGCTCCCTGGTTTACCGAGGAGCTCCGGGAGATGAAACGCCAGAAGAGACGTCTGGAGCGCCGCTGGAGGACCAGGAAGACCGAGTCTGACCGAACACTATTAAGAATTTACATCAGATCTTATTTAGTGGCGATAAGGGCGGCAAGACGATCCTATCTTTCCGCTCTTATTGCGTCCGCAGATTCTCGTCCAGCCGCCTTGTTTAGGGTGACTCGCTCCCTCCTTGGAAAAGGGGGGAGCGAGGAACACTTACAAGGCAGAGCTGAGGAATTTGCTGAGTTTCTGTCGGATAAAGTCGCTCAGATTCGGTCGAACCTGGACTCTGGCAGGGCAGAGTCCATAGAGTTGACAGGGGCAAGTCTTAGTCCACCATTATGGGAAGAGTTTGGGCCTGTTTCTCCCGAGGATGTGGACAGGGCTATTGGAGCGATGGGTACCTCCACCTGTTTATTGGACCCGTGCCCTTCCTGGCTGGTCTCGGCCAGCAGGGAGGTGGCACGCGGCTGGATCCAGGCAGTGATCACCGCTTCTTTGAGGGAGGGATCCGTACCGCAGTCATTAAAAGCTGCGGTGGTGCGACCCTTCCTGAAGAAGCCTTCCCTGGATCCAGCTGATTTGAAGAACTATCGTCCAGTCTCCAACTTACCTTTCTTAGGGAAAGTTGTGGAGAAGGTGGTGGTGACTCAGCTTCTGCAGCTCCTGGATGAAACAGATCATCTAGATCCTTATCAGTCGGGTTTCAGGCGCGGCTACAGTACAGAGACTGCCTTGGTCGCTCTGATGGATGATCTCTGGCGGGCCCGGGATGGGGGGAACTCCTCCATCCTGGTGCTACTTGACCTCTCAGCGGCTTTCGATACCATCGACCATGGTATCCTTCTGCATCGGCTCGGCGAGTTGGGAGTGGGAGGCACCGTCCTGCGGTGGTTCTCCTCTTATCTCGCCGATCGGATGCAGTCGGTGTTGGCAGGAGGGCAGAGATTGTCCCCTAGGCCCCTATCATGTGGGGTGCCCCAGGGGTCGGTCCTCTCGCCCATCCTGTTTAACATCTACATGAAACCGTTGGGTGAGATCATTCGCAGACATGGGGTGTGTTTCCATCAGTATGCTGACGACACCCAGCTGTACATCACCACCCCGTCTGACTTCAGGGAGGCAGTTGATGTAATGTGCCGCTGCCTGGACGACGTTAAGATCTGGATGGGGAGGAACAGACTCAGACTTAATCCTGACAAGACTGAGTGGCTGTGGATATTGCCTCCTAAGGACCATGACAACTATCCCTCCTTGGTCTTTGAGGGTGCGAAACTGACTCCCTCAGACCAGGCCCGCAACTTGGGGGTCCTCCTAGATCCACAGCTAAAATTGGACCACCATCTTTCTGCTGTGGCTAGGGGGGCCTTTGCACAGGTTCGCCTGGTGCACCAGCTGCGGCCATACTTGGAGAAGGAGGCTCTACTCACGGTCACTCATGCCCTTGTCACCTCGCGTTTGGACTACTGCAATGCGCTCTACATGGGGCTACCCTTGAAGAGTATCCGGAGACTTCAGCTGGTGCAAAATGCGGCTGCGTGTGCTGTGGTGGGTGTGCCAAGGTACACCCACGTGACACCGATACTCCGCCAGCTGCATTGGTTGCCCATCGGTCTCTGGGTCCAATTCAAGGTGTTGATCACCATCTTTAAAGCCCTTCATGGCTTAGGACCAGGATATCTTCGGGACCGCATTCTGCCTCATACTTCCCTCCGACCGGTTAGGGCCCACAGAGTTGGCCTCCTCCAGGTCCCGTCGACCAAGCAATGCCGGCTGGCGGGCCCTAGGGGGAGAGCCTTCTCTGTGGCCGGCCCCGTGCTCTGGAACCAACTACCCCCAGAGACCCGGACTATCCCCCCTCTGCTGGCCTTCCGAAAGGCCGTTAAGACATGGCTTTTCCTGCAGGTGGGGGGGACAGCTTAATCCACCCAAGCTCACCCCCCAAGTATGTATGGTGTTGAATGGATGTTGTTGTTTTAATACTGTTTTTAAATTTTGTATTTGTCTTTTTAATTATATGTATTTTAATTATTCTTGTATCTTTTCCTGTTGTACGCCGCCCTGAGTCCTTCGGGAGTTGGGCGGCATATAAGAATAACAAAATAAATAAATAAATAAATATTATTTAAAAGAAGATACAATAGCACTGGGCCTCTTCAGAGCAAGCATTTATTTTAAAAAGCTTCTTTATTTTGTTAAGTTGTCTAGATTTACAGGGGTCTCCAACCTTGGCAACTTTAAGACTTGTGGACTTCAACTCCCAGAATTCCACAGTCAGCAAAGCTAACAAAGCTGGCTGTGGATTTCTGGGAGTTGAAGTCCACAAGTCTTAAAATTGCCAAGGTTGGAGACCCCCGGTTCTAGAACAATAATAAAGCAGTCTTTAAAAAATAAGTCTAATAATTTGAACATTCTACAGACATTTATAGTTATTCACTTACCCCCTTGCGTCCAGTTCAGCAGAAAATAAAAATCTGCCTGTCTCTCCCAGCTATTTGCCTCTTTGCTGCTAGTTTCACTTTCATTTTAGCACGTGGCAAATCAGCTGTAGGTCGGGAAGCTGCTAATGACTTGCTTGGCTTTACAGGCTCTTCCCTCTTTGCTGCAAACCGGTAAATTGCTGGAAGACAGAGGCCAAAGGGTAGGGGTGGCTGGGTGGGTGAGGCTACATTCGGTGTATAAGACGCACCCAAGTTTTCACCCTCTTTTTGGAGGTAAAAAGGTGCGTCTTATACTCCGAAAAATACGGTAATACTGAAACTCACTGTTATTTATTGATAGTTTCCATAATACGGCTACTTTATGATTATTGTTTTTACATAACTTAAACAAATGCCTTTGCCCTATGGGAATCGAAAATGCCTAACTTGTGTTGAGCTGCTATTTGTAATGTTCAGCACTGGAAATCTTCCAGTCAGCTGATTGCTGAGGAGTTCTTCTCTGTAAATGATTTATAGCAAAAGACTGAAGTTCCTTTTATAAATAAAGTTCTGTAGCACTACATTTGGAAAAGGATCAGCTTTTAGTCCATTGCGAAATCTAAAGATGAAGAATTTTAGTACTATATAAATTGCTAATGATGCAAGGACAACAGGACAGTGTATCCTACTGCACAAGAGCATCCTTCTCAATGCCATTTTTGTCTGTTCATCTCATCCTTGAGTGTACTAACGCTTATTTTTTTTTCATGTACCGGGCTATCAATTGTCTTGCAGCTTTAAGTTTGGACGGAAGATATTTTATGCAAACTATCTGAGTGACCTTGAGGAGCATGTGAAGTTGGAACAGTTGGGAATCCCAAGCCAGGTGCTAAAGTGAGAACAGATTGCTTATTGGCTAGCTTATTTCCAGCTTCTGTGGAGGGTGCTGTATTAAGAAGGGGAGTCAGTGAAAGGGCCTTCAGTGCTTGGTTTCTTTGCACATTTGGTCTGATGCAGGCAGTCCTCGACTTACAACCGTTTATTTAGTGACCATTTGAAATTGCAATGGCACTGAAAAAAGGGACTTAGACTGTTTTTCACACTTAACAACTGTTGCAGCACCCCCATGATCGTGTGATCGAAATCCAGACGCTGGAGAACTGGCAGGTGTTTATGATGGTTGCAGTGTCCTGGGGTCATGGGATCCCTTTTACGACCTCCTGACAAGCAAAGTCAGTGAGGAAGCCAGATTTAAGTAACAACCGGGTTACAAACTTAACTGCAGTGATTCACTTAACGACTGTGCAAGGAAGGTTATAAAATGGGTCAAAATTCACTTAACAGCTGTCTTGTTTAGCAACGGAAATTTTGGGATCAGTTGTGATCGTAAGTCGAGGACCACCTGTACTTTGAACGATTTGGATGCCTCCCAGCAAAAGACGGGGAGACATTTTTATACAGTCTTTTGTGTTTGATACTTTCTCCGTTATTCAACTGTCTTATTGTTCCTTTACCTTATACTTGAGAACTTACTCTTAACTTTCTTAAGCAGAGATTATTTTAGGTGCCATCTTTAGTGCACTATAGATCTAACCACCTCATTCCAAATTACTTGTTTCTGCTCAGTTGCCTATGACCTTGATGTCCTAGCTTTTATTAGTGGGTTTCTAACAGTTAGTTAGTTAGTTAGTTAGTTAGTTAGTTAGTTAGTTAGTTAGTTAGTTAGTTAGTTAGTTAGTTACCGTCTTTTTCGGAGTATAAGACACACCGGAGTATAAGACGCACCTTAGTTTTGGGGGAGGAAAACAAGAGGGAAAAATTCTGCCTTTTGCCTCCCAGCAATTTGCCTCCCAGCAAACAGCACAGAGGCAGAATTTTTTCCACTTGTTTTCCTCCCCCAAAACTAAAGTGCGTCTTATACTCCGGTGCGTCTTATACTCCGAAAAAGACGGTAACTAACTAACTAACGGTTAGAAAATACACTGTTTGCTGTTTATTTCTGTGCATGTGTGCCTGACCCATAGAAATAGCAAAGAATTGGAGAAATGTACATAATGGCAGTATATTAATGCCAGAAAGTTTTCTTAAATGTTGTAACTCCTCCCAATTATTTAAATAGATCTACTCAAAACATGACTAAGTCAGGGTTTAACTCAACTGCCTTATCTTAATACTAAAACAGGACACTATTACATTTCAGACTATACTTGTACAGATACTGTTAAAATTGATGTGGCTTTAATAATAATAACAACAACAACAACAACAACAACTTTCTGAAAGTATACATTATTCTCTGCTATTTAAAAGAAGATACAAAAGCACTGGGCCTCTTCAGAGCAAGCATTTATTTTAAAAAGCTTCTTCATTTTGTTAAGTTGTCTAGAACAATAATAAAGCAGTCTTTAAAAAATAAGTCTAATAATTTGAACATTCTACAGACATTTATAGTTATTGACTTACCTCCTTGCATCCAGCTTCAAGCAGTCTGATTAGCACAAGAAAATAAAATTCTGCCTCTGCCACTCCCTTCCAGCAATTTGCCTCCTGCAGCTAGCCTAGTTTCAGTTTCATTTTAGCATGTGGCCTGCAAGCCTCAGTCAGCTGTGGGTCGGGAGACAGATAATCACTTCCTTGTGCTAATCAGGCTCTGCGCTGTTTGCTGCAAGGAGGTAAATTGCTGGGAGGCAGAGGCCAAAGGGTGGGGGTGGCTGGGTGGGGCTACATTCGGTGTATAAGACGCACCCAAGTTTTCATCCTCTTTTTGGGGGGTAAAAAGATGCGTCTTCTACTCTGAAAAATACGGTAATTAGTTAGCAGACGGTGTAACTGTTATAGAGAGTATATTGTAGGGCATTCTTTCACAAAGTGCTGCATCAGTGGATACTAGTTAAGAATTTTTAGTGTAGGAGAGATTTCATACATACCAATGTTTCTTTCATTGTAGGTATGATGAGTATCTGAAATCACTACAAAAACCTGCCCAGGTGCCTCAGAAAGCAACACCACCCCGTCCACCTCTGCCAAATCAGCAGTTTGGAGTTTCTCTCCAACAGTGAGTATTTCCATCTCTATTTTAGTTGGTGTACTAGTGATGGCTGCACACTTTTCTGTGTAGTAGTAGTATTAATGTTTCCAGTCCAATTACTGTTGTAATAGGTTTTCTTCTCCCAGGCTGAGCTACCAAGATCACGACCAGAGAGACCCTGGATATTAGCTAGTTTCAGGGTCTTTTCTCCACCCCCCCCCCCCCAAATAATATGTGTGTCGGGTGAGTGATTCTTTTAGAAAGGTTGGTGTAAAATTATTTCTAGCTTCTTGCAAAGGAAAGATAAACATTTAAGCTTCTCCTCTACCAACAGGCTGAAGGAGAAGAGTCCAGACCAGAATCCTATCCCATTGGTGATCAGAGAAACCACTGCTTATCTACAAGAACATGGTAAGAGCAAGGAAAATCCATGTCCAAATTGATCTGTCCCCTCTAGTATCTCCTACAGGGATGTTTTGCTTGGATGAGCTTAGCTATTTTCAGATGTCTTAGCATTTTTCTAATTCCACACTGAAAAACAGTGCAATCCCATATATAGCAGTATTGTAGCTGTTTCCATGTAAATATCATGGGCAACATTTCTCTAAATCCTTTGGAGAACTTGCCGTCTTCTTGCTTCATTGTCCAGTTCTATAATTGGCAGAATAGATGCATTGTTTTTAGGACTACATAATATTTATTGCTCATGTCTGTAGTAATACAGTTACACTGAGCTCTTTCCCTTCCTGCCTCTTTCAGCTCTTACCACACAGGGGATTTTCCGGCGATCTGCAAATACACAAACAGTAAGAGAGGTTCAACAGAAATACAACATGGGTAAATGTCTGCTCGAGGTAGTCCCTTCCATTTGTCTTTCCCTTCTGTATGGGCTTTAAATTTGCCCTTGGCAGGTGGAACGTCTGCCATATTGCAGGTTATGCTTTGGCTAGTGCTCTGAGACACTTTATTCTCTTTCATCCAGGATTGCCTGTGGATTTTGCAACATATGACGATGTGCATCTTCCTGCTGTAATTCTCAAGACCTTCTTGAGGGATCTGCCTGAGCCTTTGCTCACCTTTGGTCTCTACAGTGATGTTGTCAATTTCTACAGTGAGTGCTTATCAAGATGGTCCTAATCCCATATCAGTAATCTTTTCTCAGGATGCCTGACCCAGAGTTATGGTTTTCTTTGACAGTAGGAGACGGCTTATTTTTTCAAGTTAATATAATTAAATTTCTATTGACTAAGAGACTCGTTTCTTTTCAAGTGTTTTTTCTCTGCAAGATAATCTCTCCCTATATTAGCTAGAATTGGGAATGCTGGTGCATATCACATTTGTTTTCTTTTCTTTTAAGATATGGAAGAAGAAAAGAGTATCGATATTGTTCGCAAAACACTTCAGATTCTCCCAGAGGAAAACTATCAAGTTCTGTGTTTATTAATGAACTTTCTTGGGCAGGTGAGATTAGTGCATTGCATACTTTTCAAATTCTCAGTCGTAAGGTGTGGTGATGATGGTTGGCTTATGTAATTTTAAAACAAATTTGAAAAGTTAATGGAGGGTGCCTATCACTTATTATTAATCATGATAATATGATAGGCACCCTCCATTAATTTTGTATAATTCTGTGTTTGGAAATAATCAAAATCTGAATATGAGATACATTGTTTAGAAAGACCTGTGGAGACTGTGAGGGAACGTAAGGCCCTTTGTTTCCTCATACTTCTCATCTTTAATCTTCCATGTTTGATTAAATTTATTGCAATTTTTTTTAATTTGGTTATGACAAGCTGCCCAGAGTTGTTGAAAGATGGGCAGCATACAAGTTTAATAAGTTATTATTATTAGTTACTATTTGAAAATGAGATGCTACAATAGGTGAACTTGAATTTTTCCTGTGTATCCAATCTGTATCCCTTCTATAGTGCTCCATCCTGATCCCCTTTCCCCAGTCACTGACAAATATTCTACTTGTGAAAAGTTAAGGCTCAGGTTCCCGCAAAGCACTTCATTGTTGAGCAGTGATTAGAACATTTCTATATCCATGTTGAAATCAGATCACTAGGGTGGGTCCTTCCTACGATTCTGTGATCATTAAACAATTACGGGTGCCTAATCATTGTAGAAGTGGATAGCTTTATACATATCTTAAATCAATCAAATGTATAAGATCACTCAACTCACAATGTCTGTGTGGTAAGTTGCTGACATGTCCTTAGACAGTTGGAGTGGCTTATAAATTGACAAATAAATATCGACCAATTAGATTTTTGTTACATTATTCCAGAAAAGTTTGAAACCAACAGAGTAAAAGAAATTAGCTGATGACTGATTCTATAAACAAGGGAGAGAAAAAAAGATTTGTAATTAAAGGCTTGTAGTCTACTAAACAGCAGGTATTCTAAACTCCAAATATCACTATCAACTTTGGTCTTTATGTGTAACCTGAGAGTTGAATAGATGGTAAGGAGCTAAGAAGCATTGAATCAAATTCCCATTTTCTTTCAAGTGGGTAAGAATAAATTTTCTTTCTCTTTCTCTCCCATTACTTCACATGTAGGTCTCTGCCAACAGTGATATCAACAAGATGACCAATGCCAATCTGGCAGTAGTTTTTGGCCCAAACCTGTTGTGGGCTAAAGATGCAGCTATAACCCTCAAAGCCATCAATCCTATCAACACCTTTACCAAGTTCCTCTTGGACAACCAGATGCAGCTTTTCCAGAACACAGAGGCTTGAGCCATGAGCTGTTTGTGCTAGCACGCTCTGTGTCCACTGTGATCAGTCCTTTCTTCTTCTCCTCCTCCTCCTCCTTTTCTTTTCTACCTTGCTTTGGAGATGTGGCCATTCTGAGGAAGTTCCAGGTGGTGTGTAGTGAGAAAGATGGATACAGTTCGCTTGTTTGTATATATGGAGGGTTTTGCAAGAGGGGGCTTATCAGATGAGGAAGGAAAGCAGATCTTAAAAATCAAGTTCTACCTTGGCTATTCTGTCTTGAGTACTGGTACTAGGATTCAGGTTGTTCTTAAATGTTTTATCTCTTTTCCTTTCCCAAAGATGTCCTATCACATAAGTCTCCTTAGCTGTCAGTGGAACTGCTTTCTCTTAGTACCAGGCCCTGGGGGAGTGGATTAGGGTAGAATTTAACTCAATCGGTTCTCTGGTCCAAATTGATTCTTCACAGGTGCCCAAGTCAGGCAATCCTCTTTAATACTGATAGTGACTTGTTGAATACACTTTATACCTTTGATGGACACGTGGACTTAGTCCCTGGCAAAACTGAACCATAATACAACTGGCTTAAGTGCCTGGAAACTTATCTATAGATTCCATGCAGCTCTGACACTTGATCTGTTATCAGGTGTTCCTGTTATGTAAAGATACGTGCTCTTGGATGCAAGAGAGTTCACTTTTCTGCCTTTTCAATGTTCTCCTGTAGACTTTGCCAGCAATTTATTTCAAATTGCTCTTGGCAGCAAGCCTTTCCTTTTTAATTGGCAGATAATGAATGCAAGTACATGTATGTGTATTGATATGCATTCAACCAGGCCAACTCCTCTCTGCCAAAGTCCAGATCAAATGTTGGCCATACCTGTGACTGAAACAGGGGAAATGTGCTATTAGGTGGTTCTGGATGCAGCACTTTAGCCATTAGAATTAGATTTGTTTTCAAGCAAAAGCTTCATAACAGGGCCAAACCTTATCCTAATCTGCTGGGATCTACTGTGCCAAAACTATTAAAGAATGAATTTGTTTCTACCATCCTTTCCTTATGGGACTCAAATGTTGATTTTTGACTTGGTCAAAATGACACTGATGCACCTTTGGTTTCCTTGGCACTTGAGAGATTTGATGCATTGCTTTCTCTTTTTCTAGGAACTGAGACAGCCCTGCAGTAGGTTTGTCTGGCTTTTTTGACTGTCTCATTTTAACTGTCTCCTGAAATTAGTTTTGTAAGAGCTAGTCTTAATTTATATAACAGTAGCAGTGTCCTACAATGTCTTTAGCAGTCATAGTTTTAAAATAAAATCTTAACATTTCTATTATGTCCTGCTGACACCTCTGTAGGCAGCTGGATATGGCCACATAGCTGTAAGTTGACCCTACCAGGTAGAGGGCCAAAATCATACAATTATAAAGAGTAGCAATGTTTTTTTTACCCCATAGTTCAGTGCAATTACGTAATCAAATTATTTGTTATGCTTATAATTAACAAATGATCAATGAGAACTAAAAAGTGCACCTGGGTTATCCGTGCCAGTAGTTAAACCATGGCTGGTGTAAGAACTCTAGTAGTAATTGAAAAAATTCCCAAACTGTTAGTGATAACCAGGAATGGCAGATTAAGGTGGTTGAAGCTATTAAGGGGCTGATGTGCTAAGATTGCTCATTTTCCTTTATTAAGGCATATAATATTAATCTGATATATTGTACATAGTGGTTAGTCTAAAGAAACATGGGACCCTTTCAGCTAGAAATGGAAAGTTATGAAGATTATCAAAGTTTTTTTTTCTTAATGTCTTTTATATAATACTATTTAGCATGACTAAACGAGGAGTGGCCTTGCGTAGAAACTATATCAATATTGGCTTCATTGTTTTATATTTCAGGCCATGAATAGCTTGTAGGCTATTTTTTATAGCATGCCATTGTGAATTGAGACTAGATTTGGTCTGATTCTAAGCTGTAGAAATATTGCTTTGTTTATTAAAAATGCCCAGGTGGAAAAGAAACTGATTGTACAGAAACTGCAATTTAGAATAGTAAGGTCCCAGTGCTGCAAGTTCAGGCCCTTTATCCAAACTATAATTTCTACACTGAATTCGTTTCAAAGTTACGTTAACATAAGTTGGAGACAAAATAGTTTCTTGGGGTTTCAGTATTGTCATACCTGGGCAATGACACAGTTATCAACTACATATATTTCAAACTCCTGAATGTGACTTTGCGTTGCCAGGTTATAAAATATATCTTGTTAAGTATAGCATATTATTAAAGCAAACTTGCAAAACTGTAGAAGTGAGCCAGTGTAAATAACCTTTAATATTCTCACTTTGCTGAGAGCTACCAGAAAATCTAAAGCATATGATTGCTTTGTTTCTTTATCTTTTCTCATGTTGCCTTCTTGAAACCATAGCTAGCCATAGACCTGTGATTGGGCTAGACTGTTTAAAAGAATGAAATATGTGGTTTGAACTAACACTGCACTCCCAAGTTTTGATTTCCAAAACGCCTGCTGTCTGAATTGGGGTATCAAAAGCAGTCAGAGTAATTAGAGGAGCAGCATCCATGTAGCTGTTTGTCTTCTCACCTCCTTTCCTAATAGAACTTGATAGCTTGTTGTGACTACGCTTCCTCTCCTCTTTTGTCCCTTCGGTGATACATCTACTTATTCCTGTTCATTGTTGCTTGGCTTTCATGTTAGATATTGACCTCAGCATCTGTTGATGGAGCACTATGTCTCCACTTTATTCCTCTTTTGCCTGTTATTAAACCCACTGATTCTTTGGCATCCTTGGAAAACATTCTGTGCCCACTTTGCTAACAGCTACTCCTCTGCTTGTACTGACACAACAATTTTTGAGTAATACTTCTGATGTTGAGTCCAATCTGGATGTCTTACGTGTGCTGCCTCAGCCAAATATTACATGGCCAAATGAGCCCTTATTGCACACTCTCCAGTGAGGTCTTCATGTCGTAATTTTTGTTGCTGTTCCCTATATATTTTACTTCTTTTGATGGTTTATTGGGAGCAAGGCTGGGGGTTGTTACTGTGACTTTTATTTACATATCCTTGTTTATTTCCTTCCAATGGTACCAATCTTGTATTCACCGTTTGCACTTTTTGTACTTCAATAAACACTCAAAGCCAATAACAAATTTTGGTGTGCTTCTCAATTTGTTATTCTAAGACTAGTTATTAAGAGATGCTTTTCAAAAATAGGCACCTCTTATTGATTCCTATATTTTCAAGTATTGATTGCTTAAATCAATACTTGAAAATATAAAAGCTATTTTTTCCCCATTCTTAAACCCGTTGTGTTGGTTGGATCCAGCACAATGTCCCTATTAAGTATAAATCAATGCTTATTAGATATTGTGCAGTCCATTTTATCTAGTGTTTCTCCAACTCTACTATGGCTGTTTTAATTAATTAGTTGCTTTCAGATCTGGAGTAATGTTACTACACATCCAAATGTTTGTATGTATCTTCACTGTAACTAAAGAGGAATAAATCTGAAATTAGGATCTCATTGATGGCTAACCTGTCTAGAACAGGCTCTTGTTTCTTTTGCCTTTTCTAGGTAATGATCTCACTAACTCTTGAAAAGAAAGCTAGAAAGCATCTAGCTCTGAAGATAAAAGTTTGGACCTATGTGAAGGTACATATATGTTCCTTTGAGGGAGGGCATATTTGCTTGCCAGGAGCATGGACTATTATAAAAACTACAACAATGTCAACTGTGAGAACCATAAATTTTTCTTCTGTCCTAACCCTTATCTAAATTTACAGCTAAATATACCAAATATGAATATAATCATATTGCTCTTTGGAATAAAAATGAAAATATTTATAGTGACAGGAAAATGAAAGGAATTATATATTAAAAGTAAGCAGGAAAAGGAATATTTTATGGCTCGGCTCCATAAATTAAATGGAGCTGAGGTGGCGCAGTGGTTAAAAGCAGCACTGCAACTACTTCAGTGACTGCTAGTTCAGCAGTTCAGCTGTTCAAATCTCACCAGGCTCAAGGTTGACTCAGCCTTCCATCCTTCTGAGGTCCGTAAAATGAGGACCCAGATTGTAGGGGGCAATATGCTGAACTCTGTAAACCGCTTAGAGAGGGCTGTAAAGCACTATGAAGCGGTATATAAGTCTAAGTGCTAAGTGCTATTGCTATAACTCTAAGAAAATGACAGGTTGTGTGATAATTGACTAATAACATGATGAGTCTCATTGAAATTAATAAGGTAACGGGAAGAATCACACTACTTATTTTAGGGTGGTATATTAATATATTCTACCCATTGACGAACCCTTCTGTTGATATTAGTTAATTTGATATGGAATTCAAGATAACTCTTCAAAAATTCAAAAGTAGGGGACTGAATTCTGATTCTAGTACTTCGTTAGTTTTTAAAAAGTCAAATGTTATTAAATTAAAAAAAATAGAAACTTGTAAAATTTTCATGAACTATCAAGTAGAAAGCTTTTGTCTTTTTAAAAACCGGAACCTTCTTTTAGGATTTGGATATAGTCCTTCATAGCACAGAAATGCACCAGGCAAATGTTTATAATATGTGGCAAGAGTCACTTTTATTTTTTCTAAGTATTTGGCTTCACAACCTTTTTTCTTATTTTTTTAAAATTTCCAGAAAATTGTTTTTAAAAATTTTTCATACAAAATGCTGAGAACATGGTCCAGCATAAATATGCTTACCATGTTTTCTCTTTGGGGAACTGGGAGATTTCAAAGGGTAGAAATTGCTATCCAAATTAATGTCGCATTTGGTTCCCATGTGACATGTTGAGATCATACCAGGATGATTTTTGTTTATGGAAATTACAGCCGCAAAAGCCTTTTTCTTCCTTATAACTGAGTATGTACTTAAACTGATGTTAAGTCTTCTCTGGAAATGCAAAGCCAAAGGTGTCCAATCCATCATCCATAGATTGCATGCAACTGCAATGTACTATATGGAGGGCCAAGGGATGATTTCACACTCTCATCAGTCTGAGAGAATTAAACATCTTAAGATTTGCAGAAGCAAAATACATTCATTTTGCCCCTTAACATCTCAGTTGAGCTGGGGAGCATAGGGTGTCAGACCGAAACACTTTTTAAGGCGGTGCTTCCCAAACTTTTTCCTTCATTACCTAAAATCACTTATCAGAAAGTCTTTTTTACCCAATGTAGGTTTGGGTAATGGGTTTGTGTGTTGTTGTTATCCAAAGACAGACTTTTATCCAATTTTGAGTAATTTACCAGGTTTGCAAAACATTGGCTTAAGGTATCCATTTATCCTCAAAGTTTGACCTTGCCTGCAAATGTTAATACTAACTCATAGTATCCGACCCACCTGCACTTAAGGTTTTAGTATTTGCATGACTATACCCTAGTACGTAACTGCTTTTTAATGTGTTTGTGATAGAGATATATGCATTCTGTAAACTACGTGTACAAACTAATTTCAGAGTTTTAATATGTGATCAATTTATTGTACAAATACTGTACATGCACAGATTTCATTTACCCAGCTTTACTATGTTTCTGTACATAATATTGTATTTTCCTTAGAATTTAAATTGCACATATTTCTAGTATGGAATTTTTTTTAATAGCATATATATTTATTAATGTAGTTATATAAATGATTAAAAAAACAAATCCACATCAAAGGATTCTTGCCAACCTAAAATGAAAATCTGATAACATAATTAAATCAGCCTGTCTCCATTTTGCGGAAGTATAAAAGTTCTTGATGTAAATATTGACAAAGCTAGGCCTCTTATCGGTTTTATTAGTTATATTTATGTGTGTACTTACTCGCACATATGCTGCCTCCTATTACTTTAGATGGCTTCTGAGTACGTTTCTCTCCTGTTCTAAAGGACACTTCTAATCTTTCATGTCTATAGATTGCTTTTGGAATATTTGAATTATAGTTTCTCAAGTCCTAATACTCTAGAGTCAGCAGTGTAATTTATCAAATTTCTACTATTTCATTAAACTGCAAGGGATGCCATGGAAAACCTTACCAAATTACTTCTGTTTCATAGCTGATCTTCTGTGTGTGTGTGTGTGTGTGTGTCTGCTTCTCATACAATTGTGTGCATTCATACTTGAAAGTCTTATTGAACCTGGAGAGGCATACTTCTGAAAAAAATGTTGGGAAAGGTGATATGAAAATGGCAATTCTAAAAAAAGTAGCTGAAGAGTTAGAAGTTTGGGGGCTTTAACAGGAAGATAGCGGTTTGCTTTGCCTTGCTAAAATCTGAAGTTTTGGTAGAAAAGACAGTGGAACGGATGAATTTAAAGTAGCATAAAAGTTTTATTGGAAATTGTTTGAATGTGTAGTGGAATATTTTGAATAGTGTTTCCAAATAAATGCGGGGAAGGAACCGTCTTCCTTCAATTGACACATTTGAATGTTGCCTGTTAGGTATAAATTCTGATTCACAGCACTGTAATGCAAGTAGACAGAAATGTATCCTTTGAAGATCTATAACTGAATCCCTGATGAGGATTTATGTTGGATAGTAAATTGATGTTTGTTAGGCAGAGCCAATGCGATTTTCTTCAAAGAATAAACAAAGAACCCAGACTCAGACGACAGCATCTTATAATATTATGTAAGCATATTTCTTGCTGTTTCCAGCCCCTGCAAGGACCCCAAATCTGTGAAGTTCTCAAAGGGTTGTTCTTTTGGTAGAACATCAGAATCATACCAATGAATACAATCCAGTAGATATTTCAGTGTAAGAAAAACTCTAAACAGGAAATGAATATTAACATGAGTAACTTGTAATTCTATTTTTGAAGTTGAGATTGAAGTTATATTATTTTATCTGTATAATTTTGAACTATGAGAATAAATAGTTACGGGTAGTTCTCAACATACGACCATAATTGGGACTGGAATTTTGGTCACTAAGCAATGCGTTGTTAACTGAGTCATCAAGTGACTCAACTTTATGTCCATTCTTAACCATGGTTTTAAGCAAATTATGTGGGAATTCAATGAATCTCCAAGACACTGCAACCAATGTAAAAGTGAGCCAGTTGCTAACAACCAAATTGCGATCATGTGACTTTCAGTAGCAGTGGTGCGATGGTTGCAACTTACAGGACGGGCCTTAATGTCACTTTTTCATAGCTTTGAAATGTCAATAATGAATGGTTGTAATTCGAGGACTACCTATATTTGACGAAATTCCTTTAATCGCCACAGCATTTTACTGTGAAAATGAAGGGAGAACAAAATAAGTGTCGTGACATGAATGTCAAGGTAAATGTGCAAAAAAATTCTCAGTTTTGGCAGAGGAGCGACTTTTAGGAACATTAGGAAAAGTAGAAACACAAGCAATTTCCTTACCAGATATTTTCATTTATAAGAATAGGCTCTCCTGTAGTCTATGCTGGAAAAGCCAATCTTATTTAAATAAATAGCTCTACATCATCTGACATCTCATAAAGAATAATAAGGAATGCTTTTTTCCCCTATATTCATATAATATTTTGATTAGAAAGCTAAAAGGCTCAGAGAATCAAGCCCTATTTTATGCAGATATGACTATGGGTTGGAGCCTCTTTCTGGCAATCTATTTTAAAGTAGTTTTGATGTTTCTATCATTCTGAGCCCCAAAACAAGCACACACACCCTACTTAGGAGCAATTTAGATATGTGTTCTTCAGTGGACCAATAATGAATAACATCATCACAAGTACTTCGAAAATAAATTTAAAAGATATTTTTCAGTCAATTCAAATAAATTTCTTACAGTTTGAGCCATTAAGATAAACTACATGCTAGAAGACAAAATATTTAATTTTCTGCTAATTTCTGCAAAGCAGTAGGGAACAGAAAATTCCAGAGCCTATCTGAAAGATGTATACTGCCCTAATAATCTCCCCATCATCCCATCTTAGACCACAAGCAAGCAAAACCTATAAGAGCAAAGCACTATACTTCAGGAAGTCAACATTCCATTATTTTAAACTCTAAATATCCTTCATATCTAAAGGCAACAATCATACAAAAGCATCTGATGAAAGACAGAAGGAATGAGAGGATATGATCTTCTTTCTTCAGTACAGTATATGGTAATTCAATTCTAAGTAGTTTTTCTCAAAAAATATCTTCCTAAAGTTTAAAGATGCTTGCTCCCATTAAAATATGCATAGAGGTGAATTCTCAGCCTGTTTTTTGACAATGGAAAGGAAGAACTTGTACCCAGAGCCTAACCCTGAACTCATATGGATGTCTTTTCCCTTCCTTCCCTAATAGCGTGGAACATGGAGCAAACAGAACATATTATAGAAATGCCAGTCAATTGCATTACTTAATGCCTTACTCGTTAGAAAAACAACTTTCAACAAAATGCTGCACGATAGAACAAGTACCGTAAATCTCGTAAAATGTACTTCTAGACCAAGTTACTTTCTAATTCATCGCAGATTACATAAATTTATGTTACAAATATGACAGAGCTCAGCTTTTTAGAACTCTGCAAACTCACTACACCAGAGAACGTATCTTAATTGTGACATTTCTAGACCCCCAGGAGGGCAGAATGAAATCAAATCAATCTCTGGGAAAGATAAATTTCCCAGCACAACATGTCTGCTTTTGAGAAGGGGGGGGGGGGGGAGAAAAAAAAAAGGAAGATGCCCTCATTCTTTTTAAGGTTGTTCACAGCACTTTTGCAGTGACAAAGAACACAGCAGCCTATGGCCACATAACAATGTGAAAACATAACACACAACTTTTCTTTAAATATAGTTTCCTTTAGAATAATAAATATTTCTTATTTCTCTTAACATAGAGCAGCAGCATCTGTAAAAACTTTGGACTAATTAAGTAATCCTAAAGAATTAGGATCACTAACATATTTACAATTAGCAATTGTAAGAAGACCCCATGAACTGTGAACCTTCTTCAAAAGCAAGCCTTAGGCAGGCATTGTTTTTTTTACTCTGTTGGTGGAAAAATATAGGAAAAGCACTTTTTTTTCTGCTCTTATGGATTAATTCCCAACTGTGCAGCAGGGGAAAAAACGTGGTCTTCATTTCTTATTTCGGCATGCAGATGTGCAACACTTTGTTTCCATTATTTAGAGCATTAGAAGTGAATATTATCACCTGTTGTAGTATATGAAACACACTCACTGAAAATAGACCAATTCTGCAGTGTTCAGGATTCAATGAGCATGGATTATTCTGTTTGTTTTGATCTTTTCAAGTGATGGTTCTATTGAATCAAGTGAAAAGAGACAACAGTTGATGGAAGCAGAAGCAAAAGAAAATTACAGATAAGAGAATAGAAGGCAAAAGTGATCATTTTGTTCTTCACTATACTGCTTCAGATGCCAACTAACAAGAAGGAGAATGAATTAATTCGTCACAAGATAGTTCAAAGTGATTCACATTTGTTTCTGCATCGGACAAAGCCCAGAAAGCAAATGAAATTGTTGGTGCAACGTAACAGGACCCGGAAGGGAGGAAGGGTCAAAATGTATAGGCCTGCTTTTCCAGAGTGCCGAAGAGGACGTCCGAAGCTGTTCTAACTTGGTTCAATTTCACTGTAAGGTTTCTACAAAAGCATCAAATTCTTTGACGTTCCTCTCGTGAACAGCCAATTTCTCTGGCAGTGAGTCCTGTGGAGAGAGGAAATGTGTTAAGTGACTAAACTGAAATCTCTGTGGGCAAAAGATGCAGTGCTCAGCAGGAAAGAAATGCATGCCCATTCAGAAAGCTCATTAAGCAGGAAACCTCCATATTTCCTTCAGATGAGTGTGAAATGGCAGGTAGAAAGAAATCAGAATTTCTGCTGCAATATATTTAAATAAACAAGGATGAGAAAATTTGGCCAAAACCTTGAGATTAAAAAGCAGAAATGGGATTTGAATCTCAGGTATTACATTACATATTTGCCAAGAATAAAATACTTAGCTCACAGAAAGCAAACCAGTGCCTCAGTGAAACCCATCAATATACGTAATAGTATGGTTCTCTTCTAAACCATAAGGACACACCACAACAGAATATAAAAAGCAGCTCCCAAAACCTAGGAAAAACATAGATCTACCCACCTAAGCAAAGCACACAATAGCAAAGCGTATTTGAATCTACTAACATAGTATTTGAATTTACTAACCCCCATATAGATCTTGAAGATACTTCTTATTACTAAAATTACAGCTTGCTTTCCCACAAATAAGCTTCTAAGTGAAATGTTAAGAGTGCAGCTGTCTATATCTGTACTTCTAAAGATGCTTTTAAAACCCATTTAGGGCCCAATAATATAAAGAGAGAATACAAAATAGCAACTAATTGAAAATCAAGAGCACCTCTGTACAAGTCAATATGAGACCATGATAGTGAATCTATCATGGATTTTCTCCTGTGTATTTTCTCGAGATACATTTGTTTTACAAATTTCCTCCAAGGCTCAAGGTTAACTAGCTCCCTCCTTCCAAACAGAGCACTATACAAAGAGTCAGACACTGGAATTGCAAGGAGGAATGAAGTTAAAGCTACGCTGTTTCTCACCAAATAGATTTCATAATATCAATAATTTCCCAGCATTTAACGAAAGTCAGAGCATTGGGGAAAACTTTCCACAATCAGACAAAAATTGTTGAAACAAACTAACATGCAAGAAAGCAAAAAAGGACCACACCTTATTTATTTATTGACCAAAGTTCTGTATTAGGCATCAGAGTGAATCAGTGCCCTTTATAGTTTGTTAGAAAACACACTTAAACTTGTATAAAACTTCAAACCCCTGTGAAAAGGAAAACCTTGCAGCTATAAGGGTCCCTAGGGTGGCTATTACATATCATGAGCTCGGGATTAAACATATTTTTGGCAGTTCCAGGCAGATTTCCAAGCAGTTCTTGCCTTATTTATCTGTCCAGTTTTTAGACATATTTCAGCATGTTTACAGAGGACATTTCAGAAATTCCAGCAATAATTTTAAGGAAAGTCAAACTATTACAAAATCAATTATTCTTAGCCAAACTATCTCATACAGTCATTGTGGGGAAAAGGGGAGGAAAGGAGCACTATGTATGCCACCTTGATCTCAGAAGCGAAAGGCAGTATATAAATTAAATTCATACATATAAATATACACGCTTGTAAAAACTAACATTTGGACTTTGAACTTGGTTCACAGCTCTGTCTATTTATCCAACTTACTAATACGCTCTCCAAATTGGAAATGAAAAGAGCTATAGAAATCAATATCCCTCGCAGAAATCTTATTGCTTACCAGGTCTTCTGCCATGGATTGAGCTCCAATATCAATGGAGAGGCTGCTGAGTTGAGGAGGATTCTGAAATTCACGATAGAAAGTCCCTAGGTCCATGGGGATAATGTCATCTTTAGAAAATGCTGGCTTCTAGAATTCAAGTGAAAGATTTAAGTCAACTATGCACAAGCAACAAAATATAAAATAGATATCATTCTGAACTGTTGAAAAGAAGACAAATGAGTAAAAATTGTTTAACAATACTGTATGTCAATGTTTCATCTTATGGTAGCACTATGTATTAGATTATTAGATTCCATGGAACAGAGAGAAAGAGGAGACATCGTAAAAACTGTAAATATAAGGGACTAGATTGGGAGCAACAAGGTCAGGCTAAACCATAGCAAGATGGAGTTGCTGTTCATCCAGAAACATCTTAATCTCTTAAAACTAACAGTTCCAGCTTTAGCTCTGAATCAAGTCACCCTCCTGGATTTTCACATCCTGCTTGAAGAACAGACAGAGCCTGTGGCAAGGAGAAATTTGGCCAGCTTCAGCTGGTATGTCTGCTATGAATTTATCTGGCTCAGGAAGCACAGGCAAGAGTTATATGCTTTTATCATCGTATGATTATAGACTACTACCATCTATTCCTTGTCCAGCTCCTTTGAAGATGACGTGGAGATATAGTTGATACAGAGCATAGAATTAATGTTTAATCTACAATTGCTGCAATGGTTGTCAGTACAGTAGCTTCACTGCACAATTTAAAGTATTGGTTATTACCTATATAGCCCTACCTGGCTTGGTACTGGGTTACCTCAGAACCTGCCTTGTCCATGATTATTTTTTCTTTCTATGAGGCCATCAACAGAAGATCTGCTTTAGATCCTGCCACCATATGAAGTAACGGGTACACAGGTTCAGAGGCAGGTACATCCATGTATGATACATCCTTGTCAGATACATCCCATACATCCGTGATGGTGAACCTATGGAACTTGTGCCCGAAGTGGCACGCGGAGCCATGTAGCCTGGCACGCGTGGCGTCGCCCGTTCCTCTTCTGGGTTCTGGCACGCATGCACATGTGACTATCAGCTGGCCTTTGTGCGCGTGGCAGTGCCAGAAACCGGAAGAGCTGGTCTTCCGTTTTCCAGCGTGAGCATGCGCGGCAGTAACCGGAAGACTTGTTGGTGAAGTGCTCCCTTTTTGGCACTTGGTGCCGAAAAGGTTCGCCATCACTGCACTACATTATAGGATGGGTTGCCCCCAGGGATTTGATTAGTGCTCATTCTTGGTCTTTTGAAAACTGCTAAAGTATACTCTTTGAACGGACCTGCTAGCCATTTTAATGGTTATTGAAGGTGGAGGGTCATCATCTATTGTATTTAACCTTTTAATTGTTTCTATTGAACTTGAGCTTGAAAAGCTTATGAACTGCCCAGAATCATTTGACTGTGATAGTGTACATATTTTGTTACATAAAGACATTTAATTCTCTGCTGCAATAAACCAGTAATTTTCTGTCTCTTTTTTCTTCTTCTATGTACCACTTTGGGATACAATAATTGTAGCCTATCATTGTTATTTCTAATTCACTTCTATTTGCACAGCTCTATTCACTGTTTCATGAGTCTTTTTAAAATGAAAATACAACTGTTGTTTTGCTGTAGTTTTTGCTTCAAATAGTAATGTATCAACCATCAATAGATTTCTCACCCATTCTTATTTTTCCACAGTATCTATTAATCTCTGGCTAAAATATTTTTCACATATTATTTTTAACTTTCTGAAAAAACAAAATTTGATTATAGATTAAAAAATATTTTGATTTTGTAATATGCTAGGGTTGTTTTCTGAATTGTCACATTTTTATTACAAGTCATCGTTGTAGATATTTTCTTTGCTCATACCAGAATAAAATCTGGATAATGAAATAAACTTTTGGCATTAAATTTTTGATTTGCAAAAATTAGGACTGACAACTTTTACCTAGTTTGGTAATGAATCATCTACAAGTAAACCACCAAGCTCAGAAATCATCAAGGACCCCACAGATTCATCAAAGAGACTGGTGCTTCTTGGAAGAAAACTTTCCCCCAAATACCAGAGCATGGAGTTTCAAATACTAGTTACATGTGTAATGTAAAGGGTTGTATGGACTTACAAAATCTATCATAACAAAATCATCATGGATATTCCCACTGCTACTGCCACTGGAACCCACTGAGTGTAGGCTACCTTGTAAGGGAGACTCTGTGTCTGGAGAATCAGGAGGATTTACCTGTTAAAGGAATTCAAATGTCCAATTAACATCATAAAGTCCCGATGGGAAAAATTAAGCAGAGACAAGAAGTTATCTTTGCAGACAGAAATTACAGGCATGCTTGGCATTCAGGAGGCCCAATACTAACAACAATTTTATAGGACCAAGAAAGGTAGGCAGTTCTTACCATGGGGTCGTTATCTTCTAGTTCAAAGCTCTTGGGAGCAAACATTTGAAAAGGAATGTCCAAACTGGCCATTGTCACCTAAAGAGGTTCAAAAGACAGAATGTCAAATGTCTCCTGACAAATCCTACTGTTTCTGCCAGGATGCAACACACTGCTGCAAATGTTCATGCCTACAGCCCCAAAATTGGTCAGGACAAGTTGAGAAATTAGAGAAAGCCAAATATAGCCAAGTTGTGCAGACTACCATCTGGAATGGCATTTCTCCTGTGTTATGGGAAAGGGCATTCCTTGTGTTTCGCTTCTGAAGCCATGTGCAAGCAATGAATTAAAGCAATCACCTGGCTGATGGGCTTGTTGACAAAGGCTCCCACTTTTCGAACAAAGAAGGTCTCCAAGGCATCGCGTGGAGAACCGCTCTTTCCTTCACTGTTGTTAGATACAGTTTCTGGATCCTCACTGACAGTTAAAAGAGAAAGAGGGTGTTGTTATTGTTATGGTTATTATTATTGCTATTATTGTTGTTGTTATCATCATCATCATTATCATTACACTAGAGATATACAACCACTGGTACAAAGCACTGGATACGAAGTATATATTTTTCTTAATATCTTTCCTAGCTTTTTATTATAGCTATAAATAGTACTTACCATAGAAAACTTAGATTTTAAAGGTGTTCTGAGTATTCCACCAATGATAAACATTGTTTTTATTTGAAAGTTATGCTTTATCTTCTAGCATCAATCTACTCATCACGCACACGCATACACAAACACACAGGTTTCCTCAACATTCACTTCACTTGTTCTTATCAGCAGCAATACATTTTATATACTAACAAAACATTTTAAAAATGGAGGTAGTGAATTTAGGATTAAAACAGCTTTTCTCCCCTGAAGTATTTTTTCAAAGAATGAAGAGATCTCCAAAGAGAAAGGAGACATGATCTAATGGTTTTTTGGCACTTAGTGGCACTGGCATAATCAAACAAGAACAAGTTTTAACAATTAATATTGTTGAGTTTGAGAATTATGCTATCTTCCCATGAGGGTGCTACTTACAGAAAATGTAGAAAAAACTTTTTAAAAAAGGGAAAACACTAAGCTGAAAAATGCAAATTCCTAGAAAAAATAACTTCAAAGGATGATGTTAAGCTTTTCTTCCAAAGCTACTAATCTGCACAACAAATGCCATTAATTCTCAAGCAAATTAATTTTTGGTTTGTAAAAGTCATACACAGAGAGTTAAGGAAAGTTAAATACCTACCTACTAGATGGAGTAACTGCAGAGTAATGGCCTCCATCCAGGGGAGTGCATGTCATTATTTTCTCATGATCTGCCTGGGTGCCATGCATCGGTTGGCTAGGAATCATAGGTATTCCTCCCTCCTTTCCTGGAACTACCAACTAGAAAGTAGAAAGATCAAACTTGTTATTTTTTAAGTCATTCAGGAAAAGAGAGAATGCTCAATTCTCTTACTTCGAAAAGTGCAATTGTTTGTTTTTCAATTGTTTTTAATTCCATTAAAAGTAATGGAATTGATAACATATTTTGGCTATTATGGAAGAAACAGTGCACCTTGTTTCTCAAGAACTTGAATGATTTCTACCAATAGGCAAAGAGGGTGGAAGAATTTCAGTCAAAGTATAGGAAAGTATAGAGGGAGAGGAAGTAAAGTAGAACTATGGAAGATAACAACTTGAACAATTGACAGCTGCCCTGAATCTCCTGTAGCAGTTTTCATTTATTTATTTATTTTGGGCCTACTATCAGAGAACCTTCAAACTTCTTAGCAAGCAGAACTGAGCTGTTTCTCAAAGTATACCTTAAAAGTAAAATACTTTGCAGCAGAGCAACATTTTAATGGGTATACCTAGTAATAATAATTATAAATTTTATTCAATGCACATGGATTTATATCTTGGCTCCATTTTCATAGTCATATAAAACATCCAAATATACTCCACACCAGAGGTGGGTTCAGACCGGTTCGCCCAAACCGGTAGCGACCTGCTGGTCGATGCCGGTCCGTGGGCGCCACCATCTTTTTTTTTTTTAAATTAAAACTTTTTTCTTTTTCTGCACATGTGCAGAAGCCGAGTTTCCGGCACTCGCATGCGTCACCATCTTGTTTTCGGCTTTTTAAAAAAATATTTTTTTGTGTGTGTGCGCGAAGGAAGCGATCCAGCAGCAAGGTAAGTTAGAACCCACCCCTTCCCCACACTGCATTAAATACAACTACAGTAGATATGTCTTCCATTTTTCAAGCATCGTATAAAATAATCCACACTTCTAAAAAGTTAAGCAAAGAAGGTATGACCAAAGTTCCATACGGTGTTTAGGCTTTGCCAAGGATCCAAGAAGAAATAAAATTCTATCATTCTGAGATGGAAATCGAGAATGATAGTTTCAGATGTAATCAATGATATCAGAAAAAAACAAGATATCAGAAAAAAACAGATTCTCACTAGTGCAATCACACACACACACACACACACACACACACACACGCACGCACGCACGCACACGAATGAGTAAATCTGAACTCCATATTAATTCTCTAAGTCATCACTTTAAAAGAATGCTCACTAAAGTCTTATTTCATGTGAATCCAAAAAGCAATGTTAGTGTTCTTTGTCCAAAGCTACTAGCATCATGGGTTTTTTTTTTTCAACTATTATCCTATTTTCTTTGCCGATGCGAGACGAATAGAATAAGTTCAGAAAAAGTGTTAGCTGTCAATGGGATACATTTTAGAGCAGCAAATCTCTGAGAATACCTGATGAGGATGTGTAGCACTCAAGCCGCCAGCAAAGACTACTGGGTAGCCCAAGTCAGCTGATCCAACTCCCAAGGCTGCAGGCTGATAAGAAAGACGAGAGCTGGAGAGCTAAGAAATAGGGGTAGGGAGGAAAAAGAAGAGAAAGGGAAACCCCACAGAGTCTGAATAACGTTTAGATATATAGGAAAGGGAAGGAAATGAAATCAAGATTTGCAAAATAAAATTGCTAGTCTTGTTTCTAATACTTTCTCACACAAAAAATTTAAGCTGATTTTAATGGAACTTATGACTGATATTCTTGATTTTTTAAAGGACCAATTTCCAAAGATCTAAATTAAAGAAATGACCTTCATACAGTTTGAAAGCTAAAGAGTGCCGTAGTCTAGGATTTAACATTTTAAATAAACAATCTGTGCAAATAACAGTACAACTATTGCTCTGAGAGAAGCCTACCAAAAGAAATAATAACAGTGTTAGATAATTATCATTCATATGCCCCATTTTATCTCTCATCAAGAAGTATAAAATCTAAGCAGAAGACATTTTGAATTTCAGCTATAAAATGCAAAGTTTGCAAAGCAGAACTTCTGGTCATCAGAGGAGAAATCTAAACCCGGACCAAAATTAATATCTGAGACATCTCATTTCACTGCAACTATTAAAATAATACGGAAACCCACAAAAGATGTGCCAGAGGACAGAACTGATGCTTTGTTTATATTGCATTTCTTACTCTTGACCATCCAGAGTACATATATTGCAGAATCTATGAAAAATAAAGGCTGGAATTACACACACACACATACACAAATTTGCATACTATGTTACACTACACTACCTGTTGTAAGCATTGTACGTGTGATTTCCTAGCTAAGGAAAATATGTTTGTATGTTTATGTATGTATGTATATATGTATGTGTGTATGTATGTGTGTGTGTATTTATATATATGTATGTATATGTATGTATATATATATATATATGTGTGTGTGTGTGTGTGTATGTGTGTGTGTATATATATGTGTATATGTGTGTGTATGTGTGTGTGTGTGTGTGTGTGTGTGTGTGTGTGTGTGTAATTAGTCTTACTAATCCCAGTAAGGGTATGGCTATCTGACGAGAGCTAAATAGCTCAAAATAGATCTATAATAGTCTCCCTTTATTTTCATTTATCAGCAAAAAATGCTACACACACACACACACACACACAATGTTTTTCTGTCGAGTCATCTGGTATACCCAAATATGGGAGGGAGCATACTGCTTCCTTTTGCCTTTCAGCCCCACTACAGGGGCCAAGTTTGAATACACACACACACACACACACACACACACACACACACACACACACACACACACACACCATTATCCCCTATTAGCACTATTAAAGCAAATAATAGGAACCTGTACTTTTGGATGGTAAATCCTATACAGGTAGTCCTCGACTTATAACAATTCAGTTAGTGACCATTCAGTTACAATGGCATTGAAAAAAGTGACTTATAATCATTTCTCACACTTATGACCATTGCAGCATCCCCATGGTCACATGATTTATATCTGGATGCCTGAAAACGGACTCCCATTTATGACAGCTGCAGTGTCTGGGGTCACATGATCACCTTTTGCAACCTTCTGACAAGCATAGTCAATGGAGAAACCAGATTACTAATATAACAGCTACATTGATTCAGTTAACAAATGTGCCCAGAAAAGTCGTAAAATGGGGCAAAACTCACTTAACAAATTTTTCACTTAGCAACATAAACTTTGGGCTCAATTGTGGCCGTAAATCGAGGACTATCTGTAATCCACAACTCTTAGTCATTTTGGATGTTGATGTTCAACATCAATTACAAGGCCATAGGTATCATCCCTATATTAATGAATCAGATTTGTATTGTTGGAGATTGCTGTAGCGACTAATACAAAGGTGTTCTGCCATTGCTTTTTTTTGCAACATGTTTTTTCAACTACCCATTGAAACCCACAGCAATGAGATTTCTTGAATTCTAAGTACTATCATTTCAGCTTCTTTTTAAAAATTGTATTCACCTCTTTATCCAAGCTGCATTGTTGTTATATTTCTTTGAGCTACCCAGTGGTGGGTTTCTCTTATCTTTGCTACCGGTTCGGGAACGGGAGAGCGTATGTGCAACTCTTCTGCGTGTGCACAGAACCATCTGCGCATGTGCAGAGTGTTTTTGAAGACGTCTGGGTGGGTGGGCGGAGCCTCCCGCCACCGCCACTACTGGTTTGCCCAATCCGGGGCGAACCGGTAGCAACCAACCACTGGAGCTACCCCATAGTTGTGCTTAGAACTGCATTATTTCTTCTTTGTCAGATGCAGATTGGTTCAGTGCAGTTTCTCCATGGATGAATTGGTAGAAACATTTCCAATTCAGTTGAAATTTGAGACTCACCTATAATGTTCAATTTAAGCTTCATATCTGCTGATCATCTTGGCTATTGTTATTTCGCTGCTGAATTATTTCCAGTGCTTTCTTCATCTTCCTTGCTTCTAAGTAGTATTTCTTGATCAGGTATTCTTTGGTCATCTTGTTCTTCAACTTCTTTTAACTGTTCTGGCTGGCTTGAATCTGATCTTAACATACTGGTCTTATTTTGCAGCCTGATCTTCCATTTTGGTGGTGCACTATTTGGCTTTTTTCCCCACGTTTGTTCATTTTGTATCCAAGTTATTCAGTTACAACTATAGCTGTGCTGTACATTAGTTGGTTTGTTTCTTGCAGTGAGCTGGTGCTAATATTTGATATTGCTGTATCGGCATCTTTTAATATTTGTTTTAGCTGTTTCTTTGGAACAAGCTTCAATTGTTCACTAGGCAGCCTTATTCCATTGTTTCTGTGCTATTCTTGGTGTTTAGTTATTTTTCCCCCTTTCAATTTTTTGTTTTTTTTTAATTAGAGGGCTTTTTTCATTCTGTAAAGGTGGTGTCTTGGGTTTGGGAATAAAAATGATTTAATAGCTATGCTGGCTTCCTCTAGTTTCAACTTCCCCTGGTTTGCCTCTACAGTCTGAACTACTTCTGGTAAGGCTTCAATTTTTTGCCCTTGGTAGACCTTTGCAGTTCTTCTAATTCTGCTTCTGTGAATACTTTATTTTACATTACAAACCAACATTCATCTTCTAGCCTCTGTACTGTTATTTCTGATTCTGGATGTTGTTCTTTCCAGAACTGGTACATTCTTTTCAGATATCCCCTTCTCATTGGATTTTATTTATAATAACAGATCACTATTTCAGTCTTTGTATATTGGCGATGGGTAAATCATTTTTCTTCCAGTCATCCTGCAACTGCTGGCCCTGGTTGCTCAGCCAACAGTCTTTGATTCCTCTAGCCCATTTTTCATCAAATGTCCATAAACGTCAACATTTAGAACAGTCCTTGTTGACCAAGGTGACACCCAACTCAACACAAGACGGCACTGAAAATGATGATTTCCCCCCCACAGCATTCATTTTGTCAAGGAATATAATTGGCATGAGCATCTGCACAACCATACAGTTTCCTTATACTTTCACTACAGGTACGGGAGTCTTTGACTTATGACCATAATGGAGCCTGCTGCATGACTATCTCATTTAATGATCCCCATCCCTGGTCTTCCCGTTGTGGTTGTTAAGTAGAAAATGGAGTGCTTCAAAGGGTGGGGGAGGCCTTGGGAGGCCCAGAAGTGGGCACTATTTTTGGAGCAGCTACAATTCATGGGCTGAGCCACAGGGCTTAGGAATGGCAAGGGATGGCGTGGTCTGCTTTCCTTTTCCAACATGATCTCTGGAGCTTTGGATCTCCAAAGCTCCGGAGATCATGTTGGAAAAGGAAAGGTAAATGAGTGTCAGTGATGGATTAGGGGTGGGAAAGAGGGGTTGGGACCCGTAGGGTGAGAAGCAGGTCCAAGGCCTGCAGAGTTCTAGGCTTATGGTCATTGAGCTAGGATTATGTTCACATGACATCTCACTTCAACCACTTCACTCAACAACCAAGATTCCAGTCCCAATTATGGTCATAAGCCAAGGACTATCTATATAAAACAGAAAATATCTTATCTTTTTATTATGACTGGAATTATAAATGGATCCTCTTAGCAATGGCCTACTTTTCCCTCATCCTCTTGCTATGCTTTTTCCCACACCCAGCAACAAAATTTCAAATAAAGCCTCATATACCATAACTCTCAATCAATTCTTAGTTTCTCTTTTCCTTTTTTTGGAAGAGCAAAAAAATACAGTATGCATGGCTGTGACAAAAGCCGACACCCTCAATAGACTGTTACAAGATTTTTTTCACTGGTATCTCTAAAATTTTGCTATGAATCCATGAATTCAAGAACTTTACAAGCATCTTGCTCAGTAATAAAAATATAAAGGTAATAACTTTCAATATGATTTTTTCCCTTCAATCTCCTTTCTTTTATAAAAGGTATTTGGAAACTGAATATATAATGCCAACTTTGTAAACAGGACATACCTAAAGGCCTGTTTCATTTTAGGCCAGCTGGGCTCACTAAGATAACGTCAAAGCAAAAGTATTTACTGTTTACTTTTGTTATGTATCCTTTAGTTTTTAAATTTTTGGCCCTATACGTTTTCCACAATTAACTCACATGAGGTGAAAAGGCCAGCCCCATCATAGGGCCCTTCAAGGTATCCATCACCACAGGAGGAGGAGTCTGAAAATGTGCTTTAGTGACAGTAAATACATACTGTACAAAGACAGGAACACACAAAAGAAAACACACAAGGAAGAGAAAGAAAAGAACTTCAGAAAGAAAAATGGAAAAGAGTTTGATGAACTGAATGTTATGTCCAGACATACCGTATATACTCGAGTATAAGCCAAGTTTTTCAGCCCACTTTTTGGGCTGAAAAAAGCCGCCTCGGCTTATACTTGAGTCAGTGAAAAATTTGCCCGAAATGGAGGAGAAAAAGGGGCGGGGCCATGCCGCTGGGTGACGTTCGTGAATGGCCCGACGCCCCTGTGAGTTTCCCCTCCCTCTGTGTCAGTTTGCCACGCAGCGCGCACCGCACCATCCCCTCTCCTCACGTTCTAATGTAATGCAGGGCTGTCTTACGATTCCCCTTCCTCCCCCTCCTGCCACTCTGCAACAATGTCCCACCTCCTCCTTAGTTATTGTTGATACCATATTGTTTTTATTGACCCTCTTTTCCACTTACAGAGCTAGTTTACTGTTTTTCTTTGAAATAAATATTCAAAAACATTATTGGTATCTATTTTTATTTTTGAAATTTACCGGTAGCTGCTGCATTTCCCACCCTAGGCTTATACTCGAGTCAATAACTTTTCCAGTTTTTTGTGGTAAAATTAGGTGCCTCGGCTTATATTCGGGTCGACCTATACTCGAGTATATACGGTATATTGGAAACGTTCATATACAGAACTGGAGGGCACTTCATGATTTGCAAGAGGTTTAAAGTTTCAGGGTAACTGTTGTATTTTCCAAATTAATCTCTTTTTAATTGCATGTTGCATTTGAGAATTCAGTTTAGATCAGGAAAAAGAATCAGAATTTGCTGCAAATACATGGGCATTCTAAGGATTAGATCAAATGCTTATTGGTAACAAGAGAGGAGGAAATATCAATTCAGTCTAAACTATCAAATATTCCAATGAGCACAACCACTTCTATCTTCACTAGCTTAAAGAATGAAATTCCAATGAAGATATGAGACAGGATATATGCAGAGGGGATGGAATGGGGAAAGCATGAAATGTGTCATGAAATCATGATGCAAAATCCATATATATTTGCATCCAATAGAAACAGATAATGAGTAGAGTTTCTGGTTTTCCGTTTAAAATGGACATATAAGACGACGGAGCAAAGTTTTTAATCACAAATTTTATAAATGTGCTGTCTTGCCAGAAGACATGTCTTTTCATATTAAACATAATTAAGATAGTGGCAACACTAGAGTCAGAACATCTTAAGTAATTCTTGTCAAATGTTGATGGTCAATTAATTAAAGAAATATCCTACAACAGTGATGGCGAACCTATGGCACGCGGAGCCATATCGGAGGGCATGCGAGGCGTTGCCCTATGTCAGCTCCGCCAGCTGATTTTCGGCCTTGGGGAAGACCGTTTCGCCCTCCGGAGGCTTCAGAGAAGCTTCCTAAAGCCTCTGGAGTACAAAAAACAGCCCAACGGGCAAACTGGAAGTTCGGAAAAATGGACTTCCGGTTTGCCCGTTGTGCTGTTTTTCGCACTCCGGAGGCTTCAGGGAAGTTTCCTGAAGCCCCGGAGTGCGAAAAACGGCCCAACGGGCAAACTGGAAGTCCGTTTTTCCAAACTCCGGTTTGTCCATTGAGCCGTTTTCCACTGTCCCAGGCTTCAGTGAGGCCTGTGCGCATGCACAGGGTGTGTGTGTGTGTGCGCATGTGCAGTGTGGTGTGTGCGCATGCGTGGGGAGGGAATGGGTGTGGGTACATGCGTGCGCGCACGCACACCCTTTTGGCACACGAACCAAAAAAGGTTCGCCATACTGCCCTACAAGAATGCTCTATATCAGGTATGATTTGATATTTATAAGTTGGGGAAATGGGGATGAAGAAATCAGCTGTAAGCTCATACTCAGCAGAATATTCTTTCCCTAAAATTAAAATTATGAAATGACTATATAAGCAATTACATACAACCTAACTTTCTCCTGGCAGCAACCACCAATATTGCCATTAGAGAAGAACTGAAACTTATTTTCATGCCAGGATGGTCTTATTGCAGTTTTAAAACTAAGCCTTGTGTCTTGATTTTTAATCCAAATGTTTTGTAGGAATATCTGCCAATCTATGGTAAGTATAGAATTTTTAAAAATCTGAAAATTACAGATGGATAAAACGGTTAGATTATATATTATGACCAGTAGATTGTCATCAAGCTTGAACTAATTTTTTCATACACCTATACTCTATTCTTATTAATTAAAAATACAACCTCTTGGCAATAGCGAAATATATGCATAAGGAAGTATATTCTGATCAATGTCCATCACTGTTTAGTTGTCATGCTCTTCATTTTGTATATAATCATCACAGGTTGCAAAAGTGTCAGTTGCTAAAATTCGGCTGTGTAACTGTATAAATAAGGCACACTAGGAAACTTCTAAATAGATTTTGAAAAATAACTTACCTGGGATGGGGGAGAAGTAGAGAAAGAAGTTGTGCATACTTCCTGAGAATCTTCTACTGATGGATATGCCACTGCATTTTCTTCACCTGTTCTGTAACAATCACAAGATACTTTTTTTAAAAAAATGGAAATGTTTAATAATAGCTAAGCAAAGGTTCTACTGATAAAAACACTACAGACAGGAATTAGAAGATTTGGGTGGAGTTGAAAGGAGAATTATGACAGAGCTTACTCTTTCCTTAAAAGAGTGGAACTGGTAGGGTGGATTTAATATTCTTGGATTCCATGTGTTCATAAATTTTCCCCGGAAAAGAACGAAATATTTTTAAAAAAGTTTTATTTTTTGTTTTTCAAAAGGAAGCTTTTACTGATATTCATTTCAAGGCTATTAGTTGTAGAAAGATACAAAATGTAGTTTCAGAGCTTCACAAAACACATTTCTAAACACTGCTGATTTGGCCTATGAAGAAAATATTAACCTGGGAAAGGTTTTTAAAAATAGGTCATCTATTAAAACATTTTTGAATTATCCATGCTTTACTTATACTATCATACAAGCATTAAATAGAAATAGAATAACAGAGTTGGAAGGGACCTTGGTCTTCTAGTCCAACCCCCTGCTTAGGCAGGAAACCCTACACCACTTCAGACAAATGGTTATCCAACATCTTCTTAAAAACGTCCAGTGTTGGAGCATTCACAACTTCTGGAGGCAAGCTGTTCCACTAATTAATTGTTCTGTCAGGAAATTTCTCCTTAGTTCTAAGTTACTTCTCTCCTTGTTTAGTTTCCACCCATTGCTTCTTGTCCTACCCTCAGGTGCTTTGGAGAATAGTTTGACTCCCTCTTCTTTGTGGCAACCCCTGAGATATTGGAATTAAGGTAGAAATTTGTAAAAAGTGCCAAGTTGTTTGAAAAAAAGAAAAGAAATTATTTTCATTTTGCACTTTACTCTGGAAAAATATTTACAATTCCAAGATTTCTCACTGACTAAGGTGTGACCTGAAATGAATGTGCCTTAAAGTTTCCTCATTCTATCCATCCACTTCTAAATAGTATGAGAAATTCAGGCTTTTTCTGCATACTACACTTCAAAATTGAAGCGGTGAGCAAGACTCACCTAATTTTCTCTACCCAGCAATGTAAGCTGTAAAGGTTCTATACCTGGGATAATTGCCTCCACTATTCATGATTCCTCTTTCCTCACCTGTAATTGCAGGGATGCATGGGTGAGGAGCTGGGGTAGGGACGGTCCACAAAGTGATCAATGATAATCCCCATGATAGGTGGGGTCCTCTCAAACTGCCTGCAAGGCAATAAGTAATAAGCAAATTGTATTATTCATAGGACTGTGGTTTCTATTTTACAACTTGTTCTGACAGCCATCCTGCTCTTTTGGGTAAATTTATGGGGAGCAGAGCATCACCACAATTCAACCCTGCAACTCCACACATAAACAAGGAACTTGCTCAAAACTTAAAACTACCAATATCAATCTGCTGCATCCAAGTTAACTAAGATTTTCAGGTTTAAAGAAGGATATCCTAAGAAGAGATTATTTAGTTTGACAATGAAGTCCTCACCTGGTACACATGAATGCTAGGTTGATTCTGTAGGCACATGACAAAGTGATTGTGCCTAGTGGAGTACCAACTGTCCCAACTCGGACTGTCTGAAATCCTACACAGGCAGAAGAGAAGTGATCATTGTCCCAACTACTCTTTATGTTAATAAAAATAACCACAAAAATAAAATGATTCACTATCAGCTGAGCACACCAATAAAACTGAAGTCCCCAAGACGATGTCCATGCAGACCACCCTTTGTGTTCATCACCCTCTCCTGTTCCACCTCATTTTTAATTTTAGTGCAATATTGTTTGTGGGAAATTAGTACAGTGACAACAGTATCTCCGAGTCTAGACCCTATCTGAAATGGGACCTGGAACAGAATACTTCAGGTCTGAAAGAACTACCGGTATCTTGCTGTTTGGAAATTACCACTACCTTGTACTTAGCTATAGACCTGCAGAAGTTGCTTTTCTTTTAACCGTACCAATTTACTTTTTGAGAGCTGATACTTTGTGACTAAACAGCTTACCATAAAAGTAACTTTACTATTATGCTTATAATACACTCAAGAGATTGATGCAAACTTCTATAAGTTCTCCTATTGACAAAAGTCAGATGATTATATTCTTTAGCTGAATCCCAGATATCAGTTTCAATTCTTCATCAATCTCTTATAAACCGCAAACATCCATCCATGTATGTATGTTCCAGAGGTGGGTTCCTGCCTCTGATTGCCGGTGCAGTTAATTGCTGAGTTTGGCGCAGAGCCGAAGACGCAGCTCCCGTTCGCGGAGTGGGAGCTTTCCCCGGGCGCTTTCCCCGCCCGCATGGATGCCGCCAATTGCGTTCTTTTGCCCTCTGTGCATGCCCAAAGCGTTCCGTATGCGCAGAGGGCAAAAGAACGCAATTGGCGACATCCATGCGGGCGGGGAAAGCTCCCGGGGAAAGCTCCCGCTCCGCAAACGGGAGCTGCGTCTTCGGCTCTGCGCCGAACTCAGCGATTAACCGCACCGGCAATCAGAGGCAGGAACCCACCTCTGGTATGTTCCTTTTGTAAACATGTGAATCTGTTACTCTATAATTGCTTATTTTTATTTTCTACAGTCTGTCAATAGTAAAAAAAAAAGCCTAGGTCTAATTTTTTCTGATACCCAGTCATACCTTCTCCCAAGCCATTCAGTTGCACTTCTCCAAAGTATACCCTACAACAGATAAGTAGAGACAAAAATTATATACGTCATATATGTTGTTTCAGGATGTAAGGCAGAGATATAAATTTGATTTTTTATTCTTAATGTACAATAACCTTACAACCCTTGATCTGGTCACTTTTTGATCTTCTGTGAACAAGGAACATAAAATAACCATAAGACCTACTAAAGTCAGAATCAAAGAAAGAAGCATGGTAAATGCTTAGGTGCATTTATGATATTATTATTGGCACAGAATCGAGATAACAAAAAAAAAAAGGAATCAAAAGAAATATAAGATCAAATAAATTCCTGTAGTAAGGTTTTGATCTAAAACCCCATTGATATATTCTCCGTTTTAATTGTTAGGCCATAGGACCTTGATGGCAAACCTATGCCGTGTGTGCCCCAGGTGGCACGCAGAGCCCTCTCTGCGGGCACGCCAGCTGTCACGCCAGCTCCACCGTGCATGCACCTCCCGCTGGCCAGCTGGTCTTCAGGTCTCTGCCGCGCATGCAGGGGACGCGGCACGTGCAGGGGGGGGGAGCATGCAAGGGGGAGCGCGCATTACATTTTGGGGCCTCGCGTGGCGCCCCCTCGCGCAGCATCCCATGCCTTGTTTTGGCTTCCAGGTTGGTGCAGGAGGCTTTCCAGGCCCAAAACAGGGCCTGGTGGGGTGCGCGCGTGCTGTTTTGGCTTCCATGTTGGGGCCCCGTTTTGGACCTGGAAGGCCTACTGCACCAACCTGGAAGCCAAAATGGAGCGTGGAGGGGGCAGGGTGCATATGCGCATGCCCAGGTGGGTCACGCACGCATGCAGGGGCTCACATGGGGGGGGTTGTGCGCGCATTCGTGGGGGGGCATGTTGCAGGGGGGTCACGCATGCATTGCATTATGGGTGCAGGCATGTGGGCCCTTTTGGCACATGACGACAAAAAGGTTAGCCATCACTGCCGTAGCCTAGGACAGTGATGGCTAACCTTTTTGTCGTTGTGTGCTGAAAGCACCCACGTGCCTGCACCCATAATGCAATGCGTGAGCGACCCTCCCTTGCGTATGCGCCCTGCCTTCCCTCTCGCTCATTTTTGGCTTCCAGGTTGGTGCAGGAGGCTTTCCAGGCCTAAAACAGGGTGGGGGGGGCTCACGTGACGCTCACGTGCCCCGTTTTGGCTTCCAAGTTGCAAGAGGTCTTCCAGGCCCATTATGAAATGGTTTATATTTGTTAAATAATTTCCAAATTTTACAGAAATCTAGAATCCATTGCTACCACGCTGGCTTGTTAATATTATTTAATGAGATTTTATAACATTGCACTAAAAGAGAAGGCAGAAATATATGCCTTATTTTGTTCATTTTTTGTTTTATGGGTAATGCATAGAATTATAATTTGAATAACAAGATTAAGAAGCAAAACTGTGAAGTTAAAAAACAATGGTCTGCTTAACGAAACAAAATTTGTTAACTATATTTTGACTAAGTTATGAATAAACAAACACAAGGAAAAATATAGCTATAAATCCACAGATATTCCTAAATTGTACACATATTAGAAGAATACAGTAAACTATCAATTGCACATGAGAAACTACTTCTTTATTAAAATAAGGTTAACAGCAAATTAAAAAGATAAAAAAAAGAGAAACCTATGCAAGCATGTTAAAAATATGAGGCTGGAGAAAAATAATGGAAATGCAAGAACATGAAATGTACAACTTGATACAGACAATATAGAATGTATTAGAAGTTCTATTTATTTTTTGGTTCTGTGGATGATCAAAGTCAAGTGTTACCTGTACAATATGACATATTCATGACCTTGTTTCCTTGAGAGTCTATAGGCTGGTGTCACCCTTGTTATAGCAAGCAAAGATTTCAACAGTAGAGACAGCCTATTATACACAGTGTAGGAAACTTTGGTTTCTTTATCACATCTAAAAGCATACATAAAAATAATTAGTCTGACATTCCAAGAATCGATAAATTCTGAAATGAATTAACTTTGAAATACAGGTAATCCTCAATTTATGACCACAATTTAATCCAAAATTTCCGTTGCTAAGCAATGCAAGTTAAAGTGATTTTTATCCCATTTTATGAGCTTTTGGTCACATTTATTAAATGAATCATATTGCAGTTGTTAAATGAACCATATGGTCATTAAGCGAATCTGACTTTCCCCATTGACTTTGCTTGTCAGAAGCCAGTTGAGAATGTTACAAATGGTGATCACGTGACTCCAGGATAGTGCAACTGTCATAAATACATGCCAGTTGCCAAGTGTCTGAATTTTGATCACGTGATTATGACAATGCTGCAACAGTTGTAAGTGTGAAAACATTTTTCAGTGCCGTTGTAACTTTGAACGGTCATTAAACAAATGGTTGTAAGTCAAGGACTATCTGTACTGAATTATCACTGTAAAAAAATAAAACTATAAGATTATACTTTTACAGAGTTCAAAGCAAATTAATATATCTACAGATTTTGTGTAATACAACAATTATTTAATTCTAATTCAAATGAAGATGTTTGCTTCTCAAATATCAGAGAGGAATATCTTAAGTAATAATTAATACATTAATCCACAAATGATCTATTTTTAATTCAGATGCACCAAAACCCAAAAAAGTTTGTTTTCTAATGTAGTGAAACCATGATTTATCAAACCCCAACTCAATGGACTTCATTTGCAATAATGGGACCAAATTGTCACAGCAATTTACATCATTTGCATTTGATGATACCATCACATAAATGTCATTGATGCAAATGAAGTAATTTGCATTATTTGGTTAATGACATCATCATGCAAATAAGATAATTTCTGCAATGACATACAGGTAGTTTTC
Source organism: Diadophis punctatus similis (assembly GCA_023053685.1). Classification (NCBI taxonomy): domain Eukaryota; kingdom Metazoa; phylum Chordata; class Lepidosauria; order Squamata; family Dipsadidae; genus Diadophis; species Diadophis punctatus. Next base: position 262,542,922 of record JALIGW010000001.1, on the reverse strand, counting down.
ATGTAATGACAACTGGACTTAGCAACTTGGTCAATAAGCAAAGTGGTTACTAAGTGAAATCACAACTCTTATGACTTTATTGTGAGAGATACTTTGCTATCACTATCATAACTGCAAATGGTTGCTAAATGAGGCAGCTGCTAAGCAAGGACTACCTGTACTTTTGTTAGAACAAACTTTCCCCTTGTCCAAATTAAAATGAAGTTCCATTCTATACTCATTTCCTGAACTGGAATGAAATATTAACTAATTACTATACCTATAAAAATACTATTGTGGAATGAAACGAATCCCATTGATAATAACGGATTTATCTAAATCCCATAGCTTTTTGCAATACGTAAGTGTATTTAACGAAAAGGGAAGTGGGAAATGAACAAATTTCTATCTGGCTTCCTGACATATGAAAATATTTTTAATTGGATAATTTAGAATACGCTGTGGGAGCTCTAGCAAAGCATCCCAATGCTTTATATCACCATCTCCAGCCCCCAACTCTTGCATTTTCCCCATTTCTACCTTTGTCCATTTGCAGAGCTAGCAGGCTCTATTCTGCATGATTATTTTTAGCTTCTATGAAAGCTTACTAAGCTCATTTTAGCTCTTTAGACATTCTTGAAAATACAGATGCTTCTATAGACTGGCACCTTGACCTATTATAATATGCCAGCTTGCCACTTTTTAATTGAAATGTAAATTGAAATCTATAGTCAAGCAGGGCACAAAGGGGAGTATCAGCAGACCTATAAGTACGTTTTGTACAACACTGAAGGCCTTAGTTTTAGGGTAATTATGCATCAGTGGTAGATTGCTGCCGGTTCGGACCAGTTCTTTAGAACCGGTAGTGGAAATTTACCGCCACTCGCTGAACCGGCAGCGATGACTGGCAGTCCATGCTCCTGAACTGGTCCTCCGGTTACCGCGGCTTGCAAAAAAACCCTCTGCGCATCCACAAAGGCTTCTGCGCATGCGCAGAGGATCATTTCCGGGTGTTTTGCGCGATGTGACGGGGACGAGTGCAAAACACGCACTTCCATTGCAATGTGAACCGATAGGGAAGGTAAGTGGAACCCACCCGTTATGTATGATACTGTTATCAATTTACCAATGTTTGAAAATGCATAAATACCAGGAAACATCTAAGCAGCTGTTAACAGAAGTGAAAAATACTTTACATATGAAACATTTCAAGACTGAAGCTGGCTCTACTGACCTTATGGGAAGAGTTCTGAATTCAAAAGAACCATTTTCGAATTCAGAAGGCCCTTTTGAATTCAGAATGTCTCCACCAAGATTGGAACTGCATGGAAACATTTCATGCGAGTTGGAACAGCTTATTTTTTTTTACCTAAGATTGGGAAATACTTGCAAACGTTTATTTTGTAGTGTGCAAATGTTAACTCATAAATTAATTACGATGGACATACTAGATGTATTCATTTTTATTACTACTTCTCTCTATGCGCATTTTAAAATGTAAAGAAAAAAAATGGGAATTAGTGTTTAGTTATTTACGCTTAACAAAAAGCCTCCTGTGCCCATTGGTTCTAGAGATTCACTAATATTAACTGTTCACATGCAAGCCTGTTGTTTATAACAACATTATAGCTTTAAAACTGGTAATTGAGTTTGTTTTTTGCACTGTTTCTCTTCTCACTTCCCTTTTCTTTTACACTATGCCTTTTAGGCTTCCAAAACATCCTAGGGACAAGTAGTGTCCTCTCTGTTATTGATGTGAGCCTCTCTGATAGATTCCCCCCCCAGTAAAGATAGGAATGAAAATACTTTAAACAGTAACTTACTTTTCGTTCATTTCTAAACACCAGATTTCCAGCTCCATGGAATCTCCCTGCAGTGGAAAAAAAGTATTTCAACCAAGCCTTTATAATGACAAAGCTTTTACTTCTAAAAAAAAAGTACCTAGTACAGATGCGTCAGTGGGTGTTGCTGAAAACGAAACAAATGAAACTTTAGGTGGACTTAACAGTAGTATAGCTTCCAAATTATGAAAAGTGATACCTTCATATACCTGAAAGAATGTCACACAAAAGAAGCTCAAATTTTGTCACTGCAGAATGCAGGACATAAAATAATGGATTGATAAAATGTTTTATAAAACTTGCCAAATTTCAATTACATGGGAAATGGATCCTGGATTTTGGATGCATTCTGTAAGTTAGTCCATTTGAGGTACCTTAGTTCAAAAATTGTTGTCCCATGGTGTACCATTTCACCGTTAAAGATTATTAGAACGAGAGTTTTGGTAGTAGACAAGATAGTTGTATCCACTATCTCATCATGTAAGGCAATTCAAAATAGAATTCCAGGAAAGAAGATCCTATGTGTAACAATATTTCAGTGACTAAACAGAGTAGTTTCTGTTTTTTATATAAAAATGAAAATTATAATGCTGCCAGCAGTGGTTTACTGGAACCCTCTCTTGTTAATTTTCATATGATTTGAAGCCATGTAACAAAATCTGAGATGAAATTGAATAAGAAAAAAAGAATGGTTGGTTCGGTTTATACCTCAGAGGTTTTAAGGGAGATTTCCACACACATTGACCGCCCAACAGCAGGCAGCTGTCCTGCCAAAGCTTTTTTTGCTTCATGGGTAACTTCTGGTATGTCTTTGATTGCCAGGTTGAACTGTAAAATTAAGAATGTAGATTTTAATTTTCAGGAACCTACTTTAGAAACCTAGAAACCTTCCTACTGCAGGAATATGTATCATAAAACATAGTTCACAATAGATTAATCTCACAACTATAAAGCAAAACATCCTTTGCTGTCATACATCAAAGATTAATAAATGTTGATTTCCTCATAATGTTGTAAAGCAGATAATATACAAACACACAGATATACACAAGTCCTATTTGCTTTCACTATCTGTCTCTAGAGATCTTGTATGTCACAAATACTCAATCAAAAGATCTAATAAGAACTTGCAAAGAAGGAGTGAATTGCTCCCATACATTCTATATTTACACAACCACTTTACAACAGAAGTAAAGTAGAAGTCATGTGCATTTAACATGAATGTTATGAATGACGTGACAAAGGGATTGATCTCAAAAATACTTTTTACCCAGTCAGAGCCTGTTGGTGAGGAGGATGAGCGAGTGCAGATTTTTTCTCCAAGTCGGGCCTGCACAATCACCTGTACAGTCTGAAAGACAAAACAGGCTTACTGCATTGAGAAAAGGCAAACAGTCAAAAAGTCAAGTAGAGTAGAGAACACTTACTGAATGGTACCACATTGAAAAAAAATTAAAGGAGGTACAAAAGCCAAATTACTCAACTGTTTGATAGAAGAAGTCAGAAATATATGCATGCATTATTAATTGTTCAGATCCTGGTCAGAACACTTTAGGAAATCATATAACTTTTCCTATACCGCTTAACAATTTTATTTATAATTTCTCTGAATTAGGGCTGTGCACGCTTCAAAAAAGCTTTTTATTTAATTGATAAATTTATAGGCTGCCCATGTCATATGCATGACTTTGGGTGGCTAACTAAAACAGAGTAAAACAACAATAAAAAAGACAGAATTAAAAACAACAGAAATTTGGAATACGTTTTCAGACTCTGAGCAAGTACAAGAGCCCCTAATATAGAATTCATGTTTTTATCACTTTATTACTGAAGAAGAAGGGCTGCCGCTTTAGAATTGGGTTAGCTTTAGCTCTCAAATTCAGTATTCCTATTTTAAAGCCTAAAATCATAAAACTGAAAAGACATTTCTGAAATTCTTAATTTCTTCTAATTTCTTAATTTTAAAAAATGTTACAGAATTCGATTGCACATTTTTGGGTTACTGCCACTGAATTGTTGTGCAAAACTTTAGCTTTTGTTATGCCGTAGTCTAAACACAATGTGCACACAAATAATTACCTTCAAAGCAAAAAATTTTATGAACTTGTCCAAGTCCTTCCTGTCCTGGGAGCTGAGGTCAGTATCCATTGCATATGAAAGTCTGAAACAGAACAAAAAAAATTGATTTCACATTTCCAGTGTTACACAGCATTATTCAGCCAACTAGTCTTAAACATCAACAAGTAGATTTTAAGTCAGCCACTACTTTTGAAATCAATTTGTTCAGTTAGATAAACAGAAATTAAGAAGATTCAGTGAAGTTTACATTCTGAACTGTTGTTACTATTTGCTCTTTCAGAATCACCTGGCAAAATCAAGTAACTTTTTATTTAACCCGATGAACTTGATAGAGATACTTGGTGAATAAGATTAATCATTCGTGAAATGAATTCTAGCTAATGTGATGTGAGACAATGAGTAAGTGCTGACATATCATTGTTCATGATGTAAGTTTATTCAGAGTAGATCTGAAACGGAACTCAGCAGTAGTTGATGTCATGTCGTTATACTGTATATTGTGTGTGTTCAATACAATAGAATGCTGTTTTAAAGAAGAGAAAGATTGTTATGTTGAAGGATGATAAACAAGCCTAAACCCATATATTTTGGACAGATGATGTGATCAGATAGTACACTAGAAAAAACAACAACTATGCTTGATAAAAGTTGAGAGAATCAGAAGACAAACGGATAAAATGGGTGGATAGATCAAACATATTACTGGAGAGTCCTTGGAAGTGCTATGGACACAGAAACACAGCAAACCAGGATTACTGAAAGCAGAAATATACTCTCTGCATGATATCTTTCAATGCACATTCCACAAAGAGAATAACTGTCCCCTTTTTAAAAGCACCTTAGTCTACTAACAAACCACCCTAGCTCTTGGAATAAATATGGCACACATCCCAACATGTTCCTACCAAGAATAATGAGTGTAACCAAAGACCTAAAGGAAAACAATAGGGAGTCAACTACAAAATAAAATACAAGGATTCTGAATTACATTATATAAAACAAAGAACAGAAATCAGCAGAATGCATCCCCAAACATCAACTAACTCTCAAAAGGTGTAATGTGACTTCATTAATCTCCCTCTGCAAAGATAGTCTCAAGGATAACTTCAGATGGGAAACTGGAAATCTTAGAACAAGCCAGATTAAAAATTCAAGAAAATTCTTGGAAGCACTGCACTCTGAGCAAGCAGCAAGGAGCAGATATTTTAACTTTATCTATTATATTAAAAGGTTCTCACTGGAACCACTCCATCACAGTATCACAGGTCATATAGGAAACAACCAACAAAGATATGAGACAGAACCACTCACCACCTTATCAACCAAATAATTTACAAAGCACAAGGCATCAATAACATACAAGACACCATGTGCCCACAGGACCATTCCATCAAAGCATGAACATAGCAGGAAAGGCAAGATATACAGTCTAATCTCTACCAACCAATAAACCTAATTTCTCTGAAATTCCTGCACTGATAAAGAAGGGTGAGGAAAGCATATTTGGAGAAGTCTAACAATCTAACAGAGATTCTGTCAAGATGGCATGATCCTCTCATGCATTTGCCTCCAAATAGCTGATGCAAGTAATAGCATTTTGTATATCATAATTTATTATTTGCAGTCCACAAATATCCATGGCTATGGACTATGCTCAGAGACAAGTCAAGATAGCAATGGCAATAGCACTTAGACTTATATACCACTTTACAGTGCTTTATAGCCCGCTCTAAGCGGTTTACAGAGTCAGCTTATTGCCCCCAACAATCTGGGTCCTCATTTTACCAACCTTGGAAGGATAGAAGGCTGAGTTAACCTTGAGCTTGGTGAGATTTGAACTGCCAAATTGCAGTCAGCCGGCAGGCAGCAGAAGTAGCCTGCAGTACTGCATTCTAACCACTGTGCCACCACAGCTGCCGTTTATCTATATAGCCACTAAGGTTGAGCCAGACTTGATAGCATTGAATACCTAGGTTAGAGCATGCTGGGTATAAAATAGTTTTCATGTTGCAAGGATAAAAAAAAGCTCCTCTCCCTCAAATTTGAAAACATGAAAAACAAGTTGTTCAGATCTTCGTAATAGCTACTTTAAAGAACTATAATGAATGATAATTTTAGCACTGTATGCTTATTTAGTGTTCATAGATCAAGAAAAATCCATTATCATAATTAAGATCAGGGCAGAGCCAAATTTCCAAACAGAACCTTTTGGCATTTCATCTCTCAATCTTTTTGTTCAAAATTGACAATTAGTGGCATCAGAGATTAGCTAACTGGTTTTGAATTTTACATAAAGCAAGGGTAGACGAAGCTTTTGACTTAATCAGCAAATATGAAATTGCTGAAGTACATTATCCTATAAAATGATCTCCATTAAGGAGGGCAGGGTATAGTAGGCTCTGCCCTTCAATAAAGGTTGCTAGGATGATTTTGGACAGCCACATAGCACACCATTATACAAAGGAAAGCTGTTGAGGTTACTCCTCTCATAAAGCCTCTCATGATAGTTCCTGCAACGTCACCTTTCATTTTTCCTATGATATCAAAACACCGCAAATAAATCAATGCTTTATAGTTCCCTAGAATGCCTGCAATGCTTTTATGAGGCCGAGATCTATTATTGGAAATACAGATGCTACCCGCCAGTGACTGCAGCATACAAGTTTCCGTCAAGAAAAGGAAGGAATATGTTACAAACAGTCGTAGCATAATGAGGTGGTAAATGAAAGAAAGAATTAAAAGGCACATTATTATTTACCAGACTAACTACTTTACTAATACGGTGGATGGAAAGATCCCAGAAGCCCAAATTTAAGTACAAAGCATCTACATATAAAGTTAAAGTCATTCCTCAAACAGCTTTCTTCTATTTAAGGCTCTAAATATGGGGTGAGAAAGAAGACAAAACAAGAAGTCCTTGACGTACGACAACAATTGAACCCAAAATTTCTGTTGCTAAGGGAAACAGTTGTTAAGTGAATTTTGCCCCATTTTACAATCTTTCTTGCCACAGTTGTTAAGTGAATCAGCTGTTATGTTAGTAACATGATTGTTACGTGAATCTGGATTCCTCATTGACTTTGCTTGGCAGAAGGTCACAAAAAGTTATCACGTGACACTGCAATTTCATAAATATGAGTCAATTGCCAAGTGTCTGAATTTTGATCATGTGACTGCTGCAACAGTCATGTGAAAAACTATTATAAGTCACTTTTTTCAGTGACTTATATGATTCAGCTGTGATTGAACACACATATCACAGTAAGCCATGTTTTTCTTTGATCAAAATTAAATTTACATGTTAATCCGCAATTTATTTAAAAGTCACAGTGGCTAAAAGCAGAAACACAAAGATATTAGCTTAAATGAATGACTTAATGAAATGTGCAAATCCATCCCAAATACCAACTAGAAATATAAAGCCCAAGAAGATACATACCATGGTTGATAAACTGCTAGGAGAATTAAGAGGTCAAATTGCCCTGCCCATTTTCTGGCATGACTCATCCATTGAGATGATCATCCACCAACCCTATATTTGTAAGTTGTAACCTACGAAGATCTATGTATATTTGAGATGCAGGAGACGATCGTTACCTGCACAAGAGAGGCTGAGGTGACAATTCGAGGTTTCATCCCGGGATTAACCCAAGAGGCTTCTCCTAGCCTCTTTGCTTGGCCATATTCATTTGGCTTCTCTTACTCCCGACCTCTCCGTCTTGATACAGGATGGAAGATGCCTCTTTTTTTCTTCCTGTTGAGGATCTTCTCAGTTTCAGACAGCAGAGAAACCAGTGTCTCTTGCAGTGGGATCTTCTCTGTCCAACTAAGAAGGAAAAACACTAAGGAACCTCCATGTCCACTCGGTGGGCGACTGGCAGAACTGCCTAAATGTCCGCGTGGACACAGCCAGAAAAGGCGCAAGAGGATAAGGAGGCTAAATTTTCAGCTTGGCTCTTGAGGGAAGAGGGTGAAGAGCGCGGTTGGAGCCTTTTAACCCCGAACTAAAAACCAGAATTGGCCCTGGGGGGTGGGGGCGGCAGCACCAACAGCTTCTCTTTCCAGGTTTGGTTCAGACAGAGGAGAAATGCCTCCGGCTCGGCTATGAATAGACTCCGGTCCGAGTGGCGCTTTTTTCCGGGAAGAGCCGTCCGAAAGACGCTTGTGTCCAAAGAAAGCCGCGGGCTGGTCGCCCCCCTAACCTGGTTTCTTCGCTGGAAACTGCGAGGGGCCGTGACGCCGCCTCACGACCGCGGCCTCCCCCGGGATCCAGTCACCGCCGCCATTGCTGCTGTTTGTTTTCATCGGCTTAAGGCAAATGAGGCAATCGGGGCGGCACTTTTCACACGGAGTCGAGAATATTTTCCCCCTTCTCCCGCACTCTGATTTCTGCCTCCCTCCAGGGGAATTAGGCAGCAACGCTCATAAGTTCACGAATAAGAAGGCCCGGGTGCAAATGTTTTTTTTTAAATATATCCAAAAATCATACTCGTGAAGAATCTGCGTTTAGGAAACGGCAGCTTGTGCGTCGTGCGAGAGTGGCAAGCTCCGCCTGGCTTTCCCGGTGCTGGGGAGAAAACCCGGAATCGGCGTTTTTGGCTCCTTTGGAGTAATCCTAGGATGGGGAAAAACAAAAAGAGGTGAACGTACAAGGCTGTTTCTTCTCCCCCACCACATACGTTTCTTTCTTTCTGGATCACATATCCAAGCCCATCCTTCACAGCCTTAGACATTGTGGGGAATGCAGTCCCTTACACCGGCTTTCGGTCCCCCTAAAAAATGACTTCCAAGCAAACCCTTCCTTGACCATGACAAGAGCCTCTAGGGCTAAGGGCGATTGATGGAATGCTTCGTGCTTTAAAGCATTCTCTTGTGCAACTTAGCTGATTGCTGTTTGGGCCGCTCATTTCAAAGTAAGTCTTAGTTTGTATCATAAATACATTGATATGGAATATAAGGTGCCCATAGTCAGCTCTAGCTTGTTTTGAAATGGGACAATTTCATGTTTCTCTGCCCTTCTCCAGCTCCTTTTGTCCTCAGGGCCCACTTTAATGCCCATTCTCTCTCTTTCATGCGTCTTTACCACCATCCATTTCCAGTGCTTCCCGTTCTCTTTAATTAAAATTGGTTCTTGCTATCTTAATCTAAGACAAAGTTCCTCAAATGCGATCAGTATTGCTCTTCAAGGGTTGATGGGATTCTCTGTTGTTATTGTTTGTAGTACTATTAACTCAATGTTATTTATTTTCATATAATATTGGGGGGGGGCGTCAATGAACTCTCTGAAATTTCATGAAGGTCAGTGTGTTGAAGATGAAGATTTGGGGACCCTTGGTCTAAGGACTACAACAAATAACCTGCAAGACATGCTAGGTCAAAATGTAGTTGCGTGGTTTGTGGCTCAGTATGTCATACTGTTGAATTGGAGGAAAGCTTCCTCCGAGATTCGAATTTCCCGGCTGGGAGGATGTCTGGAGGCTTACACAAGAATTTGAGGCCAGCTGCGTGAAAAACAGGTTTTCTTTATTTATCAGGAGAGCAGGTCCAGCCAAAGCGTGAGCCAGCAATCCTGGGTGAGCTGACCGTGATATACAATAAGAGTACAATTTTAATACTTTTCTCTCCTTCATAGAATTCTTTGTCTTATTGGGGTGGTGGCGTGTTTCCCTTTGTGTGCTAAGTTGTTAATGGTTTTGATCCTGTCTCGTGTTTTGTTTCCCTTTTCCCTTTGGGATTTAATCAAGGTGGGATTGGGTGTGTCCTGGTGTCCTCTTCTGTCTTCTTAATGTTTCTATTGAGCTAACCAGCTTTTTGTCTACTTCGTCTTTCCCTGAGTTAATCATTTCTTTTTGTCTGATTAAATCTTCCTTCCTTGCCCTGAGCCATTTCTTTGTGTCCTTGATCAAATCTCCGGGCATTTATTGGTATTTCCTCTTTGTATGTCTCTGTCTTTCAGTCACATCTTATTCCTAATGACTCTGATATTTGTAACCCTATTCTTAGTATTTTGAGCCTCTGGCTGTCTGTTATTTTTGTTTTTCTGTGTTTCCCTGTGGCATCATTGGTTTTTTTCTACTACACTGCTTTGGTGAGTTCCCTTACTACAATACAAACAAGTTTTCTACCATAATAAAACAGGTGTTGCCAGCATCATTATTGAAGGTCCCTTTGTTCTCCAAACAATTTGTAGCTTGAGAAATGTGTTTGGCTGCACAAATAATCCCCTCTAAATGTGCAGATATCTAACAGTACAGGGATTCACAATAATGGATTATGCAATTTGTTTAAGCATATAAAAGTAAAGGTAAAGGTCTCCCCTGTCATGTCTGACTTGAGGGGGCAGGACTCATCTCTGTTTCTTAGCCGAGAAAGCCAGCGTTGTCTGAAGACATTTCTGTGTTCATGTGGTCAGCATGACTATATGTCGAGGTGCATGGAACGCTGTTACCTTCCCACTGAAGTGGTACCTATTAGTCTGCTCAGATTTGCATGCCTTCGAACTGCTAGGTAGGCAGAAACGGGAGCTCACCCTGTCACGCAGAGCTAGGGTCTCGAACCTGTGTGTGCTTTCCAGCTGACAAGCTCAGTGTTTTTAACCAGTGAGCCATTGTGCCCCTAATTTAAGGATATTATATTCAATAATAAATGTTTTCAAAAGATTACTGAAATCTGCTTTTAAATAAATAAATAAAAGGTTTAGTACTTTATAAACCTTGCAACTATATTAATTATACTTAATATATAAGTATATATATATATATATATATATATATATATATATATATATATATATATATATATATATATATACACCTATATATTTATATAAGTATAAATATAAATTTATACTTTATATAAGAGTTCCTATATATAAATGAATTTCCCGTCCTATTCAAAAATTGTGCTATTTAAGTCAGTGTGATTTATGTTGAACTAAAGTAGGCAGAAGAGAAGGAAAATTGTGCAATATGCTGTATTTTCTTTTTTGCTTTCTTTTGACTGCGTTCTTTTCCAATGAAGGTCAACGCAGAGAAAGAAGATAAACCTATTATGGCTATTTCCATAGCAGTTATTGATTGTGACCTCTTGCTATATGGACGTGGACATAGGACACTGGATCGCTTCAAGCTGGAAGATGTTACTGATGAATATCTTGTATCTATGTATGGATTTCCACGTCAGTTCATTTATCATTTGGTGGATCTCATAGGTGCCAATCTTTCTCGTCCTACTCAACGATCCAGGGCCATCAGCCCAGAGACACAGATTCTTGCTGCATTAGGTTTTTATACTTCTGGCTCATTTCAGACTTGCATGGGAGATGCCATTGGCATTAGCCAAGCATCTATGAGTCGCTGTGTTGCCAATGTTACTGATGCCTTGGTGGAAAGAGCCTCTCAGTTTATTTATTTCCCAGAGGATGAAGTGTCAATACAACATATGAAAGATGATTTTTATGGGCTGGCAGGTATGCCAGGCGTACTAGGATTGATTGATTGCAATCATGTAGCAATAAAGGCACCCAATGCTGAGGATTTATCGTATGTGAATCGAAAGGGCCTTCATTCTTTAAATTGCCTGATGGTGTGTAATGCCAGGGGAAGGCTGCTAAGTGCGGAAACACACTGGCCAGGAAGCCTGCAGGACTGCACTGTGCTTCAGCAGTCGGCTCTAAGAAACCAATTTGAAGCTGGTATGCAGAAAGATGGCTGGCTACTTGGTAGGTTCCTGCTGATTGCTAATCCTCTAAATCTGTTTTGAATAAAGTTCTAATTGATTTATTGACATGTAAAGTAACCTAAACGCATTATAAAATGCCTTTTATAAATGTAAGTGTAGCTTAAGATGTATATTTTGTTCCCTTTGCTAGGATTTCAGATTCAAATATCGGTTGCTGAAAATAAAAGTAAAATCTTTTGCTATTTACTAGGAATCTCATTTTTCCCCTTGATTTTGCAGGTGATAGTTCGTTCTTTCTTCGCACCTGGCTAATGACTCCTCTGCATATTCCTGAAACACCTGCAGAGTACAGATATAATCTGGCACATTCAGCAACTCATAATATTATTGAACGAACATTTAGAACACTCCAGGCACGGTTCCGTTGTTTGGATGGATCAAAAGGGACCTTACAGTATTCTCCAGAGAAAGCAGGTAACATCATCCTTGCTTGCTGCGTCCTTCATAATATCTCTCTGGAGCATGGGATGGATATATGGTCTTCCTCATATTCAGAACAAGTGGAACATCCAGAGGAAGAATATGAGCACATGGAATCTCTTGACTCTGAAGCTGACAGAGTTCGCCAGGAATTATTGCTTACACATTTTAGCTAACCAAATTTGAGAATATCTAGTTGGTTTTAAGAAAAAAATATAGAAGGAAATATAATTTGAGCCTTTTTATAGAATTTGCCAACAGGGGTGTATTATTTATCAGTACTTTGCAAAAATAACATATTGAATGTGTGCATCTCTAAGTAGTTTGATTCTATTGTACATGTTGTATCTATGAAATACATAGTTGTCTTCAATGTCGATCTTTATTAAAATCATTAAAGATATACAGTAACATGAAATCTAATAGGTTTATTTTCCTGATAAAATGATTTATTTTGAAGTTTTGCAAAATGTGAAATTTTGTTTTCTTTGAAATTAAATTCAAGACAATTAAGTTAGATGGCTATTTGCAATTTTTTGCTCACTATCACAATTATATAATTTATTTAGCTGCATAATTTAAATTGCATTTTAGTTATCAACTGTATTTGTGTAAAATGACATTTATATTGAAGTATGGTAGAGTTCTCAAAAGAGATGTCACTTCAAAATTCATATTCTCTTATACTAGCATCTTGGCATCACCCTCAAGAATGTAGGTCACAAGGATTATATCAAGAAATATTTCATAACTTGCTTCTCCCGCCATGTGACACCTATGAGCAAATCTGAATACACCTTAAACTACTGTGATAATTGCCAAAAATCTTTGTGAACTTATAATGTGGTTCAGCATCAAAAGAAATATAATTTTTCAAGCACATAAAGCAGGGATGTCAAACTCACGGCCCGTGGCCTGGATGCATCAGGTGCTGGCCAAGCTCACCCCCATTTTAGCGAAGGGAAAAAAAAGTGATACATCATGTGACGACAACGTGACAACACGAGTTTGACACCCCTGACATAGATAAATCTCACTTTATTTTGCATTGGCCAGATCTCATCTTGACTATTATGTCCAGTTCTGGCAGTGCACTTTAAGAAAAAATTGGAGAAATTGGAAAGGTTCAGATAAGCACAGCAAGAATGATCAGAGGGTGAGAATAGCGTGGCGTGAGGGACGGCGCCTTGGCCGGGGAATGCTGGTGGCCTTGTGAGCCGGCCCGCTTCCGCCATGTCCGTCATGCCGCCCAACCGCTCCCAGACCGGCTGGCCCCGCGGGGTCAATCAGTTCGGGAACAAATACATCCAGCAAAGCAAGCCCCTCACCCTCGAGCGGACCATCAACATGTATCCACTGACAAATTATATATTTGGGACCAAGGTACCCCTCTACGAGAAGGACAGTTCGGTAGCCGCCCGATTCCAGCGCATGAGGGAAGAATTTGACAAGATTGGGATGAGGCGGACCATTGAGGGGGTCCTCATTGTGCACGAACATAGATTGCCTCACGTGCTGCTCTTGCAGCTGGGCACAACCTTGTTCAAACTGCCGGGTGGTGAACTTAATCCCGGAGAAGATGAGGTAGAAGGTCTTACATGTTTAATGACAGAGATACTAGGACGTCAAGATGGTGTCCTTCAAGACTGGGTCATTGATGACTGCATTGGTAACTGGTGGAGACCGAATTTTGAGCCCCCACAGTACCCATATATTCCAGCTCATATTACAAAACCAAAAGAGCACAAGAAGCTCTTCTTGGTTCAGCTCTCAAAACAAAGCTTTGTTTGCAGTCCCCAAAAACTACAAGCTAGTAGCTGCTCCTTTATTTGAGCTTTACGACAACGCGCCGGGCTACGGTCCTATCATTTCCAGCCTCCCGCAACTTTTGAGCAGGTTCAATTTTATTTACAACTGAATTTCCTGAAGTGTGAGTAGAAGCCGTCACTGTGAGAACAGCTTTAAAATGTAGAAGAGAAAATGTGACGCAAGCATTTTTTTAATGTCTCTCTTTCTCCTTTGAATTTCCCCCCTCCCCAACTTTCTACTATCTGAATAGGAAAGAGAATCTTTACTGTTTAGACAATGGAATAAGAACTGTAATTGCATTTTAATCACGGTGTGATAGACACCTGATTTTTTAAAAAATAACATTAAACAAAAATGGACTCAGAAAAAAAAAGAATGATCAGAGGACTAGAAATTACATCTAATCTCTTGAATTTAAATGCAATTTTAAAAGTGGGAAACCTTACCCAGAGATACAATTCATTAGACATCTGTCACAAGTGCTTTAATTTAGATTCCTGACCTGCTTACTGGAATATAAATGGTTCCTTTTAGTTCACTGATTCTGTAACTAACCTAGCAAATCCAGATCATGTAACCAACTATTAAACCCAAAGCCTGTGATTAATTGGGCTAAGAATGCAGATGATCTAATTTAACAATTACTCATTCAGCAACTGAACTTGCAACTAAGAGTTACACTTGATCCTCTAAGTTATGGCTATCAAAGTGTCCCTTTGCTGACTTGATAGTACTCCAAACATTAAACAACCAGCCTAGATTTCTTACCATCACAGCATCCCATGGTCACATGATTGTGATTTGTATTATTATTATTATAGCTTTATTGATTAGCCTATAGGCTATATCAAAGCACAAGGTTCAAACACATACCGTATCACCAATAAAATCCTATACAAACAATTTAAAATAAGAGTAGGGTAAAATACAATAGTTATAGGATAAGATACAATATAATTGAATATATAAATATGTAAAATAGAATAAAATGACATAAAATTATATTTTGATGTCACCCTTACAATCTACCCAACTATGCCAACCCAGGAAGCTCAAACTGCCCAAGGAGCTGCTGATACAGTTCTACAGAGGAATTATTGAGTTTGTCATCTGCACCTCTATAACTGTCTGGTTTGGTTCTGCAACCCAACAAGACAGACACAGACTTCAGAGGATAATCAGAACTGCAGAAAAAACAATTACCGGTACTGCCAACCTGCCTTCCATTGAGGACCTGTATACTGCACGAGTCAAAAAGAGGGCCATGAAAATATTTACTGACCCATTGCATCCTGGACATAAACTCCTACCCTCAAAACGACGCTATAGAGCACTGCACACCAAGACAACTAGACACAAGAACAGTTTTTCCCCAAACGCCATCACTCTGCTAAACAAATAATTCCCTCACCACTGTCAAACTATTCACTAAGGCTGCATTACTATTACTATTCTCATCGTTCCTATCACCCAACTCCTCTCACTTATGACTGTATGACTGTAACTTGTTGCTTGTATTCTTACAATTTATATTAATATTGTTTCCTGATTGCTTATTTGTACCCTATGACAATCATTAAGTGTTGATTCTTGATGAATGTATCTTTTCTTTTATGTACACTGAGAGCATATGCACCAAAGACAAATTCCTTGTTGTGTCCTATCACACTTGGCCAATAAAGAATTCTATTCTATTCTATTCTATTCTATTCTATTCTATTCTATTCTATTCTATTCTATTCTATTCTATTCTATTCTATTCTATTCTATTCTATTCTATTCAGTCCCACGTATGCAGATCTCAACCGAACCATTTTGTTTAAGTACTGTGCTGTGTTAAATGCTATTTTCAGGTTCTGGCAGCACATAAAGTAAGTTGTTTTGATATGGGGATCCCAATAGGTCATTCGTTTGGTATATAGACCAAGGTACCTGTCTCTCACCCCCTTAAAAAAACAATAATCAAATAGGATGTGAGCCAGGTCTTCTACCTCTGCTGCTCTGCAAATGCAGAGATGCTCATTGTAGGGTATAGAATGGAATCTCCCATATCTTACCATTGTGTCAAGCTGTTTGAATCTCGCTCACGTAAATATCTCCCTAAGATGTTTTGGCAGTTTGTAACTTCAAATATGATTGTGATTTGTGATCTTCCCTGCCAACTTCTCACAAGCAAAGTCAATACAGATGCTGACAGGACGCTGGAAGTACCGTAGTAACTGTGAAGTCCTTGCTTATTGATCCAGATGGCTCTCACTAAATGATGGTAACCGAGGACTGCTGGAATTGCCATTGATAAGTTGCCTGGATACATTATGCTTTATGATTGCATCTGTTAGTTACAAAAATTCCAGTCCCAATTACCTTTTTTTTGGGTGAGGACTACCTGTACTAAATCAAGTAACTTCTTTATTAAATAAATTTATATGGCTACCTTCTTTGTGAATGTGACTCAGGGCAACTACAATATGTTAAAATAATTAAAATAATATTGGCAAAAAATAAACAATTGTCTATTGAGGATAAATCCAAATAAAGCAATTAACAGAGACGACTTAACAAGCCATCTAACCTTCTGATCCCCAGGCCCTGGAACACACCCAGGTCTTTAATGCTTTACAAAATGTTAGTAGAGTCAAGGCCAATCTGATTTAAAGCTGTATGGAATTCCAAAAAACAGGTGCTATAACAGAAAAGATATCCTTCCAAGGTCTCACATGATGACATCATTTAACTGAAGGCACCTGAAGCATGCCCTTCCTGTCAGACCTAGTGAGATGAGTAGAGAGAACTGGGAGAAGTGGTCCCTCAAATAACCCAGTTCTATGCCATGGAGGACTATACTTTATGGAGCAGAGGTGAAATTGTATTTTGCAGCTTGTTGCTAGATAAAAAAAATGTTGCTAAGAAATTTAAAAAATTTTTTTAGAAGATTACAACCGGACATTTGGATGGCACGGATACTTATGGTAGCATAAAGTTAAAATTAATGTGGATTTTAAAAATCATTTTAGGATCATTGGTGGTCTCTGGGCTTCATGGTTTTCTTGCGGACCTTTCATTACCAAAGTAGATAACATTATTAATACTACCATAGTTCAATCCTGGATTACAAATATTCTCTTCTATTGAAAAATCATTTTATTAGATGTGCCATAATGAGAATATGGAATAGATATTAAGTTTTTGTCAAACACTTATGAGGATCTCAGTACAATAGCACTCCATAGAAGAAAAATAGCAGGCAATGACAAATGATTAACATACCATAAATTATTGGAAAAATTACCAAGGGGAATATAAGATTAAATCAAGACAGCAACTGATGTTCCTGAAAATAAGTATGTGTACCTTTTTGTTATAAAAAGAAGCAAAATAAAATGCCTACCGTAAAAAATTGGAGATGCAAAGCACATACGGTAGTTATTTTGTCTATAAATTTTCAGTATGTCAGGGAAATAGAATATGCTGAACGTTGAATAATTGTGGGGTCCTTGGCAATCTGAGTTTTCTTGCAGACGTTTCAATACCAAACTGGATAACATCACCCATGCTACTATAAGAATATTCTATAAGAAATAATTTTATTCTACATTCTATATTTTATTTACCAATTAAAATATATTTCATTTACCAATTAAAATACATTTTAGTTAGATTTATTAATTAGCTAAATCCCCACACAGAAATGTTTTAAAAGACAGGTGGGACAGCCCCATAGCATAATATATTTTATAATTACACGAGTGAGTTTTCTTTTTAACCAGAAACTATGGATATGTCTTTTGAAAGATAGGAAGGAGAAAGAGAGAAAGAAAGAGGGAAACGCGAAGGGGGAAGCATTGGTTATTGTTATCTTCAGGCTCCCCCCCCCCTTGATGTTTGGCGAGGATCAAATGACATCAGAACTGAAAGATTTACATCTTGCCAATCCCACTTTTCTCCTTCCTTTCGAAGCCCACAGAATCTCCCTCTCTGAGTCCCGCCCGTCAGCTCCGCTCTCCTTTCGACTCCTCCGTTCGATTGGCTCGGTGCTCGTTCGCGACGGCTCCAGACTCGACTGCGAGGTGCTCGGCTAGGCGCACTGGCCTTGATAGTAACCCGGAGAGGCAACGACGAGAGAAAAGCTGCATTGGGAAGGAGAAGGCGGGGGAGATCGTCGCCGGAGCTTTCCCCCCCTGACCCCCGAAATCAGATCCCGGCCACTTCGGTAACCGTCGCTCCCCTCCCCAAGAAAAAAAACCCACGTCCGGCCGTTTTTGGGGGGCGTTTGAGTGCGCCGCCGGGCCTTGGTCGCTCCCTGCCCCAGGTAGGCTCCGGGCCTAGAGATTCTGGGCCTGCTTCCCCTCCTCCTGGGAGAGGCCAGGGTGGCGATTTTCGAGGGGATGGCGGGGAGGGTGGAGAGGACCCAGTGGGCGCCGGAGGTCGAGTCGCCTGGGCTACGAGGCGGTAAGGCCTAGCCTGGCGTCTTAAGTTCTCCAGCCCGCCCACCTCGAGCACCCGTCCTTCGCTCGAGGAACCTACCTCGCATCCCCCCCTCCCCTCTTTTCCTCGGGCAGATTTTCAGGAATATCGGTGCCACGAATTGGTGAGGGGAGACTCCTTGGGAGACTCCCAGGGCCCACCCGCGGATATTTTCATGGCCTCCCTCCGAGCGAGAGGCCTCTGTTTTAAGAGGCAAAGCTGGCTGGCTTTGTTTTTTGAGACATCTTCTGGCATATTTTAATCCCCCCCCCACCCCGTGGGTTTTTGGTTTGTATTTAGCACACGTAAATACACGTACGTAATCTTTCCTGCTTCCTTCTGTTCTTTTCCTTTTCCTGCTTCTCTGCTCCTCTTTGAAGGCAGAGATGGATGGGGTTGTTGTTTTGCTCTGGTTCCCGAAGAGGAGAGGAGTTTGCCTCTGCTGCCTTGCTAGAAAAATTCTCACAGGCTTTTTTTCTCTGTTCTCTTTTACCAAGAGGTGTTTTTTTTAATGGAGAGCAAATAGGTAGCCCTGTGTGTGTTTATTTTAATGAGAGAGCACAGTGAGACATAACCTGCCTAATGACAATTGCAGGGTAGATCGACTGTTCGCCCTTTAAAGAAGGGTTGCTGCTCATTGTGAGACAAATGCAATCTCGCCCATCCCAATCTCCCCAACATCGTATGGTAAGTTGCAATTATACCGATGCAGCTTCTTTTATATAAAAGGAAACAACATCCTTTTCTTTAATATCTATATTCCGGCCAGAATGTATACAAATAAAACTTCTAAAAAAATTGGATCTTTTTGGAACAGTTCTAAAATAAGTTCCCCCCCAACCATCGTTTTATGATGTAATATGAGTTGCAAGGATCCCAGCACTTCACCTCAGTTGCAAAAAAAACCCCTCTATGTGCTGCCAAAAGAGAACTCTGTTATTTTCCTGTCAGTGTTTTTGCTTTTAATCACACCAGTAAATCTAATAAAACACCCTTAAAGTATAAAAGTATGCTAATACTAACCCTTAAGCAAGAAAGCTTTATTTCTTCTGCTTCAAGGTATTTTGCCCATTATTTATAAAATCCATGTACTTTGAAAGATTGTATAAATATGCCCTGGATTCGACCTACTCTTGTCTTCTTCTGGATATTATGTATTGTAACATAGCTTGGGGAATTCTGTGGTAGTGATAAAAAGTACAGTTTTTAATATTTTAGATAGACCAATAAACTACTTACAAGTATATTTTTGAACACTCATTCCAGGTATCCTCCTCTCAGCTTTGAATATGCAAACAAAGCAGCTTAGGAGCCATGTGAGAAACAGACCTTTTTCGTAGAACTATTATCCAGTCTGGTAGTTGGTACCTATATTAGAATGTTTTCATGTTTTGCCAAATTAATTTTAAGGGGCGGTGCGGTGGCTCAGCGGTTTAAGATGCTGGGCTTGTTGGCTGGAAAGCTGACAGAGACCTGAGCGCCGCAAGATGGGGTGAGCCCCTGTTCTTGCCCCAACTCCTGCCAACCTAGCAGTTCGGAAGCAAGCGAATGTGAATAGATAAATAGGTACCACTTCAATGGGAAGCTAACAGTGCTCTGTGACATCATGCTGGCCACATGGCCACGGAAACATCTTCAAACAGCGCTGGCTCAATGGCCTCAAAACAGACATGAGCACCATCGCCTATAGTCTGCAATGACTAGCAGAGTAAAATATTCAGGGATCCTTTACCTTAAAAAAAAAGTTTGATTTGGTGTATTTTATGTTTCTATTTAGCCCACTTCAGTTATTTTTTAAATCATCTTGAACAATCCCATATTCTCTTAAAATTTTGGAAAAAAAACCAAAGGTTTCATGGAACGGAATTCCCAAAGAGACATAGAATACAGCCAATCAAACTTGCAAAATATTCCTCCAGTGGCATGGGAGGGAAAAGTTATATCCTAATATTGGTACCAACTACCAGACTGGATAGAGTTCTGTGAAAGAGGTTCTGTTCCACATTTGGCAAATAGAATTCAAAGTTGCTGTCGAACAACTTTGTGTTTGAATATTACAGAGTTGAGAGAAAAGAACGTTGAAAAGATCGTTTAAAAATAAACTTGCAAATACTTTACTGGCAATGTACAGTTTACTTTTATCTTCACTGAATTTCACTTTGTAATTAGCTCATACTTTTTAAAATTGAGATCATTTAAAGAACTTTTAGCTTATCTTCCCTACTATTTAATTTAGGTTAGTTATATATCATCTTGCGATTTCATTAAGATGTGGTCAGATGCTTAATCCCATTTAAAAATATATATAATTTTGTATACTGTTTTTATCTTGTTTAAATATTGTTAACTGCCCAGAGTAATGTATTTGATCTTTTAGTAGTAATTTTATTAAATGTTATTAAAAAGATAAAAGTTAATACAAGCTAAAAAAAAAGAATAATAAAAAACAAAAAGTACAGTAAATAAAAAAATAGAACATAGAAAACAAGGAAAAAATAATATAGTAAAGAAAAGGAAAGGAAATATATATAAAAAATGATTCTGCCCTTCATCACAAGTATAAACAATTTTAGTAAATTATCACCTTTAAAATACAATAAATGATCTCTTCCCATATCTTATCTCTTATCTATAAACAAATCCTTAAACCCTTGTCATTCAGTCCCAGTCAGCAAAACTCCATTAAGGGTTATGAGAGAGAACATACCTATTTTAACTTTGATAAATTAAGTAAATTAATTTTGTATTCTTTCATTTTTAACAATCTTGACTTTAATCCCTTAAAATAATGTCCTAAAACTTTATTTCTTTTCATTATTTCTCTTTCCCCTTCTCACAAAATTATTTAAAGTCCTAACCAGTCTCTTTTGTAAATTCAATATAGAAAAGTTATTCAGGTCACTCTTTGGATTTGTTATTTGTGTATGCCTTTTAATTATTAAGACGTTAGCCAATTTCATTTGTATATTCAGTGTAGCATCTTTTTCCATTTCATTCTTGTAGCCTGTGATTTTTAAATCCACTCTCAGATCACTCTCAGTCGTGTCTGGTAAAACTTGTTCCTGTTCTATAACTTCTTTTAAACACTATCTATAAATTAAGTTCTGGATCTATTAAAAAATATTCGTCAATACATTCAATGTTAAAATATTTTGCTCTATTCTGTATTAGTAAGTCTAATTTAAATGTTCTCATTTAATTGTAGTCTTTAGTGCCTTCTGGTTCCAGGTAGTGTGCAACCTTCAAAATCCCCATCCTATCATTTTTTTAAGGAATTCAAAATAATAAAAAATTCTGATGGGAAGGATTCATTATAATTTATTCCAAAATCTTACTTCAAATTTATCCGAATCCTTAGCCCATTTATAACTTTCTAAAATCAAAGTTTTAATCACCCTTTTGTTGTTTATTCCAGATTTTTTTTCCAAAAAGTCTTAAATTTGTACTTAAAACTTCTTTCACTAACGATTGACAAAAACTCACCAGGTGCTAATAGTTCCAAAGGTTCCAAATAGCTGAAAAGTAATTAAGAAGCAATTTCTGACAGTGATTAGAAAAGGAAGTATGTGAACCTAATGCCCATAAAGGTGTCGACTATGGTTTGAGCAAAAATGACTTTTCCTCATTTCAAGAGCTCTAAACATACGGGGATCCGCGGTCTTGCAGTCTCCTCACAAGGAGCACTTTATGAAGCACTTGTGGGTGATCTCAAGTCTTCACTTTGTAGAGGCATTACAAAGAGCCAATCGACTTGCTGGCCCTTCATTCCACTGCAGTCATCAGTTCCGCTTTTTAATGTCTTCAGTTTGCCATTTCTTCCCCAGAAGCCAGATTCATGTATTTGAGATGTATGTCCATATAAATTGAATGAATGAATGCTTTTTTAACTATCATAATTGAAAGGGTTAAAAAAAGATATAGCCAAGATTATATTAATTGCTGTAAATGATGGGATCGTGCAGTAGTGTAGTCAGAAAGAATCATAAGATTAATATTTTAGAACTAAAACATGCATATATTATTGTTAAATGATGGAATTGAGAAGTTTAATTTGCAGAAATGTGTATATAGGCTATTGACCAATGCATTATACCTATACCAGATCTATTCCAAGAGGAAGGAATAGGCAAATGAATAATGAATCGATTTTAATAAAGTGAAAAAACCTCTCTACATTCTAGAATATGAAATTTGGAAGATAACAGTTAGAAAAAGTATTTTTTTTAAAAGTTAGCAGCCCTTCTGAAGAAATTACACCTGATTTTAGTGGGCTATACTTCTAAATAAACATAGATACAGGTGGTCCTCATCTTATGGCTTAATTGACCCAAAATTTCTGTTGCTAAGCAAGACAGTGGTTAAGTGAGTTTTGCCCCAATTTACAACCTTTTTTGCCACAGTTGTTAAGCGAATGTTAGGTGAATCATGTGGTCGTTAAGCAAATCTGGCTTCCCCCATTGACTTTGCTTGTTGGAAGTCAGCTGGGAAGATTACAAATGGTGATCATGTGACCCCAGGACAGTGCAACGGTCATAAATACATGCCAGTTGCCAAGTGCTCGGGTTTTTTATCATGTGACCATAGGATGCTGCAACGATTGAAAATTTTAAAAATGGTCATAAGTCACTTTTTTTAGTGCCACTGTAACTTTCAACAGTCACTAAACAGATGGTTGTAAGTCAAGGACTACCTGTATGATTGAATGTTGTTCTATGAAACTCTAGATATGTACTAAAAAGACTTTCTATGAATGCAGAGCATCCACATAGAGTGTGGAAAAGTGAGATATCAGATGTGAGATTCAGGGTACTCAATGTATTGGCTGAATTGTCAGCACTTAAATGTAATTGCCTTTAAGAGAGGCAATTTTCTCTGTTTTCCAGAGATGATAGCCTTTTACACTAAGTATTTCATACCTTTCAATATTTTAATCTTTGAAATATGTTCTGTAGTTAGGTATCTTGTGTAATTTAATATATAGTTTTCCTAGTATCTGTGTATTGGAATGTTCTTTCTGATTGGGAAAGTTTTATTTATTGTCTTCCTTATTTTGTTCCAACAGAAGCTATTAATAAGAAACTTGTTTACGAAAATGCCTTATGACTGATTTTTCATTTGTCACATTTTACTGTTATGAAGTACAGTAAAAGAAAGCTTATTTTTTTCTATATGTCTGTTTTAGATTATTTTGTTTATCATTCAGAAATGCATTAATTCCTGCTCTACTTGGAGGAGGAAGAGACTATTAATTCCTAATGCCATTTTCTGTAACCAAAGCTTTTCTCTGAGCCTGATCTGTGATGAAAAGGTTATATTCTGGACCAGAATGTTGAGGGTGTTTTTCAACACAACTTGCAATTTTTAGTCAAAGTAAAGATTTAACCATGTTTACATTCAGTTGATAAATTAAGAAAGGACTTAACCAAACCCATATTTGGCTAAGAACTCCTCCAAGACATGCCAAATATTTATTTCAAGTGCTTTTAAGTTGAAGTTGTTTACTGATATAGAAATTAAATTACCAACCATATCCTTTGAAATATATACAATTTATACCACACCTCTATATTTGTATAAGCACTTAAAGTGACTTACAGCAATTAAAAAAATAAAACACTAAACATTAAGTTAATTACACAACCTTTGTACAATTACTAGAATTCTGTGTTACAGGTTTAGGGACCTTGGATAAAATTTATTTAGGATATAGAATCTGTAAAAATAAAAGTTTGAGTTTTGAATTTATTTTATCAGAACAGTGTAAATTTTGCAGAAGGTTCTTTTAAGAACTCTTATCAAGTTTGTTTAACAAAGAAAATTTCTCTTGTGGCTAATTAAAAATACTGTCCTTCATAAACGGCTGATGTCTAGGTCAGCAGTTTGGAAGTCCTCAGTCAGATTAAGATGGTAATAATAACTCTCCAGTTTCCTTTTGTTTGTTTATTGAAATCGATATGATTATATTTTTCTGTAAACTTTCATAACCGAATAAAAGATTAAAATTTACTTCCACTTGTTATGAGGCATCTGTTACATCACCTGTTTCTGTAGGCAAAACCTACCAAGAAAATTCTGTGAATGAAGAATGGACCTTTTATAGAAACAGGAATCATTATCACAATAGAGGGCTACATTTTTCTATATGTTTGGCTACATTGCTTATTGAGTGAGATAATTTTGAGGATAAACTCTCAACTTATCTGATTTCATTCTAGATAATACATTGTATGCAAAATATTTCCAAAAGAACAATGCTAATTGATCTCTGCCTTTATTGAAATGAAAGACTTGATTGGAATGTCCATATTACAAAATTATCATGAAATAAATATTAGATAAAAATCAGGGATTTGATTTGTTATATATTTCATATCTAATAATATGCTCTAGCACATCCAAATGTACTTACTTTATGTATTTATATTCTGCTTTTATTATTTTTTCAAATAACTCAAGGCGGCCAACATATCCTACATGGCTTCCTCCTCCTATTCTCTCATAGCAACCCCGTGAGTTGCTGTGGGTTGGACTGAAAGAGTGTGACTAGCCCAAAGTCATGCTGGCTTTCATGGCTAAGGTGGAACCAGAACTCACAGTCTCTTGGTTTCTAGCCTGGTGCTTTAACTGCTAGACCATACTTGGATGGAATTTGTATATACTTGGCTGAAACAAAAATGCTTGGATTCTTCTGAACATTGTTGTTTTCAGTCTCCTGTGTGGTGGGCTTAGAATGGAAATGAGAACCTGGGTTTCATCATTCTGCAATTTGAAATGTGTTTCTTTCAACAGGCAGGAAAGGACAATTTAAATTGTCCTTTCCTATAAAGGTGATAAAGAAATCTTAAGGTGATGAGCAGTGTTAACTGTTAAATGGATGATAAACTCTACGCATTTGTACTGACCCTAGGAAACTTTTGTCTTAGGCCCTGTTTTGAAATATCTCTTATCTAGATTTCCATGAAGATAGCCTTGCGAGATGTGGATGGCCCTTCTGTAGATCCTTGGCATTTGAGATTGAGTGTCTGTCAGTGACTCATTTTCTGCACTAAAATCATGAAGGTTGTACCAGAAAAGAATGCTGTGCGAATCCTTTGGGGCCGAGAACGGGGAACACAAGCTTTGGGAGCACAGCGTCTTTTGCAGGAGTTGGTGGAAGACAAAACCCGTTGGATGAAATGGGAAGGCAAGGTAAGACAAGCCATGTAGCACACATTGATTCATCTAGTTGCAGGGGTGGCCAAACTGTGGTTCTTTGAGAACCTGTGGACTTCAACTCCCAGAATTCCTGAGTCAGCCATGCATGCATGGCTAGCTCAGGAATTCTGGGAGTTGAAGTCCACAGGTCCTCAAAGAATCATAGTTTGGCCACCCCTGATCTAGTGCAATATTGTCCACCATGATTGGCAGGAATTCTAAAGGGTTCTTAATGTTTTCCTGCTTTACATGGAGGCATGTCAATGAAGATTCTCAGTCATCCAGATAGAGTTATCTGGAAATTGAGTCATGGCAACTGGGCTTCTTTTCTTCTTGGTTTGAAATCCAAATCGTCCCTATATATGGGATTCCCCTAACCAATTTGCTCAAACTGAAGAAGCTGCTTATCCAAGTAGCTTCTTCAGTTTGAGCAAATTGGTTAGGGGAATCCCATATATAGGAACGATTTGGATTGAGACATCCTTAATTATATAAAGAATCTAGTTTTCAGTGAGCTGTGGAAAATGAGTGTTTTGCCTGTAGATAGTTCAGTGTACTATACTTGCAGAATTAATAGATTTGGATTAATTGATATACATTTATTTATTTATTTATTTATTTATTTATTTATTTATTTATTTATTTATTTATTTATTTATTTATTTATTTATTTAAATGGATTTCTATGCCGCCCAACTCCCAGGGGACTCTGGGCGGCTCACAACATATCAGAATCCATTCCACAGTATAAAAAAAATACAATAATTAAAAAGTACAAAAATTAAAAAGAGAATCTCACATTCACAATCAAGGGGGGAGACCCATATCTAGTCTAGTTGGTCTCACTTTCACTCCGCCTGCCGGAAGAGCCAAGTTTTTATTGCTTTACGAAAGGCCAGCAGGGTGGGGATAGTCCTGATCTCCGGGGGAAGCTGGTTCCACAGGGAGGGAGCTCCCACAGAGAAGGCCCTCCCCCTTGGCCCCACCAACCGACATTCTTGGTCGATGGGACCTGGAAGAGGCCAACTCTGTGGGCCCTGACCGGTCGTAGGGAGGTATGCGGCAGGATGCGGTCCCGAAGGTAACCTGGCCCTGAGCCATGTAGGGCTTTAAAGGTAACGACCAACACCTTGAATTGGATCCGGAGACTAATGGGCAACCAATGCAGCTGACGGAGAATTGGTGTTACGTGGGTGCATCTGGGTGCACCCACCACAGCTCGCGCAGCTGCATTTTGCACCAATTGCAGTCGCCGGACACTCTTCAAGGGTAGCCCCATGTAGAGCGCATTGCAGTAATCCAGCCGTGAGGTGATAAGGGCGTGAGTGACTGTGAGAAGTGCCTCCTTCTCCAAGTAGGGTCGCAATTGGTGCACAAGACGTACCTGCGCAAAGGTCCCCCTAGCCACAGCTGAAAGATGTTGCTCCAAACATGCTGGTTTTAAAGCCTTTATGAAATGATATAACACAGAGTTCCCCAATGTTTCCGGCTTTGCATACCGGCGGGGAGGGAGGAGTGGATGGTTCCACTCAAGCAGCTGGCAAGCAAGCACATAAACACGCAGCTCTATTTGCATGAGTGGTGTGCACGCTCGCCTAGCGCTCACTTAAATGGAGCGTGCACGCGCGCTTGCTGGATGTTTCCTCAGCCCGGTTGCAAACCCCTCAAAGTCCACTCGAGGGCCATGGCCCATAGATTGGAGACACCTGATATAGCATATGGACGTTTTAAGAACATGTCTCATTTTCCCAATGTTGATTTCGTAAAGCAAAAATGCTAGTACAAATAGAAAGTACTTTGAACTTAGAAACTGTTCTGTACTTTTTAACTTTCAGAAAGTTGAGTTACCGGATAGTCCACGCTCCACTTTTCTGCTAGCATTCAGTCCAGACAGGTAACATTTATTTGTTTTTTATTATGTTCAAAATATGTTTTGTTTTGGAAAAGATACATTTGGCAAAGTAATCAGACTTTTCCAAACTTTGAAAATTTGAAGTATACTATGCCTTTTCACCAAAGAAATAACATTTAGGGTGACTAAAGTGAAGAATGAAATGCTAAAATACTATAACCCTATTAACATTATATTCATAAAATAAGGAGTTCAGTATCCAGATTGGTCATTCACTGAATGCTTGCCTGAATTAAAAAAAGGTGACTTACTATAAGAACTACAATTGAGCCCAGAATTTATGTTGTTAAGTGAGTTTTGCCCCATTTTACAACTTTTCTTGCCACAGTTGTTAAGTGAATCACTGGAGAGATTAAATTAGTAACATGGTTGTTTAATGAATCTGGCTTCCCCATTGACTTTGCTTGTCAGAGGTCACAAAAGGGGATCACATGACTCCGGCACACTGCAACTCTCATAAGTATGAACCAGTTTGCCAAGAATTTGAATTTTGATCATGTGACTGCAGGAATGCTGCAATTGTCGTACGGGTGAAAAATGGTCCTAAGTCAGTTTTTTTCAGTGCTGTTGTAACTTTGAACGGTCACTAAATGAACTGTTGTAAGTCGAGGACTACCTGTAACTACCTTTGAAAAATTCTACAATTCCAGTTTGTGAATAATCCTCCACATTTAAATTAAAAAGCAGGTTAGTTTATTATTGCCTTTCCCAAGTTGAGCTCTCAAGAAGCATTGGACCATAAGCCCATCTTATATTTTCCAAGTCGACATGACCGTTATTGTGTACATTGAAGTGATGAGAGCTCTGGTTTAAGGTTTTTGGAGGTGTCAAGTTGGGGGAAGACTAATTTGGTTGGAATTATTGCTGTGATGTTTCTCCTGTTCCCCTCCTCAGTTAACTGCTTATGGTGTCTTCCCCCCCACCCCCACCCCAGGACTCTCATGGCATCAACTCATGTGAACCATAATATTTACATCACAGAGGTGAAAACGGGCAAGTGTGTTCACTCGCTAGTTGGACATCGACGCACACCGTGGTGTGTAACTTTTCATCCCACTATCCCAGGGCTTATTGCTTCAGGGTGCCTCGATGGAGAAGTTAGAATCTGGGATTTGCATGTAAGTTCTTTCTAGCGCACATTTATTTCTCCTTTTATGCATGGATGATTTGGTCATGGGGGAAGTTACTGCTTTAAGAGTACATCCCTTTCCACTCTAAATCTGTAAAGAAACATCAAGTGGGTTCTGGATTGGTTTTATATATTAAAACAGTCTTCCCATGTGGCATGAACGGGCATTTTTCATGATTATTTTTCCTTAGTGCAGAAGAGCTGAAATGTTTGTGTTGACTCAAATGATCTTTTTCTCATTTCTCTGGAATGTGTGATAATTCCTAGGTAACTTCTACAGACAATATATTGCAATGCGCTTGTGGTAAATGAGGTAAAGAATCCTAGTTTCACTATGCAGGATGGGGGCCTGTGTGGTATAAAAAAAAAAGAAATGATATGTGCTGATACTTATTATTCAATTCTAGATCTAGCTAAAGGTGAGAATAGAAACATGTTTTGGACAGGTTACTTTCTTTTTGACTTTTCTTTGTTTCAAAACCATTGATGACTCTACACTGACTTGCTCTCAGGGTGGAAGTGAGAGCTGGTTTACAGATAGCAACAATGCCATTGCATCCTTGGCTTTTCATCCAACGGCTCAACTTCTGCTAATTGCAACAGCCAATGAGATTCACTTCTGGGACTGGAGTCGCCGGGAGCCTTTTGCAGTTGTGAAAACAGCTAGTGAAATGGAGCGAGTCCGGTGAGTAATCTTGGGAGTATATCTACCGTATTTTTCGGAGTATAAGACGCACCGGAGTATAAGACGCACCTAGATTTTAGAGGAGGA
Source organism: Diadophis punctatus similis (assembly GCA_023053685.1). Taxonomy (NCBI): domain Eukaryota; kingdom Metazoa; phylum Chordata; class Lepidosauria; order Squamata; family Dipsadidae; genus Diadophis; species Diadophis punctatus. The sequence continues at coordinate 262,513,583 of JALIGW010000001.1, read as the reverse complement.
AAACAAGGAAAAAAGTATTCTGAACCAAATGGTGCAGTAATATATTATTTAATAAAATACCAGTGTAGCAGAATACTTTTTACAATCATGTATACTTTTTACAACCATGTATACTTTTTACAAACTTCAAACTTGACAGCTTTAAGACTAGTGGACTTCAACTCCCAGAATTCCTCCTCCAGTCATGCTAGCTCAGGAATGGGAGTTGAAGTCCACAAGTCTTAAAGCTGTCAAGTTTGAAGACCCTTGCACCCTTAACCCCTAACCCAGGGGTCTTCAAACTTGACAGCTTTAAGACTAGTGGACTTCAACTCCCAGAATTCCTCCTCCAGTCATGCTAGATGGGGTAATTAGAAGGCAAAAACGCCCCAATTTTTGCAAAAAATGGCCCGTTTTTCATTCATTTTTTTTGCAAAAACAGGGCATACAGAGGATCTGGGAAGCTTGCAGTGGACTCCTAAGGGGTGGGGGATGGCAAAAACGCCCCAATTTTTGCAAAAAAGGCCTGTTTTTCGCTCATTTGTTTTGCAAAAACAGGGCATGCAGAGGATCTGGGAAGCCTGCAGAGCACTCCTGGGGGGTGGGGGAAGGCAAACCACCCCATTTTTGCAAAAAAACAGCCCGTTTTTTGCAAAAATTGGATGCGGGGGCGGGGCTTCGGGAGGCTAAAAATTGCTGTATTCGGTGTATAAGACGCACCGACATTTCCACCCTCTTTTGGGGGGCAAAAAGGTGCGTCTTATACTCTGAAAATACGGTAGTTAACAAGGAAGTAGAGGAGTAACTCTTGCTAGAAGAAATCCTCGGATAAAAGCACTTGAGGTATATTTATAGATCAAAAATGAGAATGAGTAACCGACAAACTGGATGTACTATGGGAGATTGCTATATTGGCTTCGGTGTTAAATTTGTTATTAGCACATGTTGATGGTTTGTAGTTTGGAAATTATCAGGGAATGATACATAACTTATTCTGAGTTTTCCAAAGGAAGAGTGTATTCAAAAATGGGGGTTAGTACTCCAATTTGAGATTAAGCAATAGTTCTATTCAAATTCATAGCTGCAACTGCCTACTGTTATATTTCTTTATCTGAAATAAAGTGAGACTCTGAGACAGTATTGCTTATCTAGATCAGAGATGTATGCCATTTTAATGAGTTTCAGCTCACCTATCCTGTTACACTTCTTTAACAACTATAGCCTTTCACAAGTAGTACAGCAAAGTTGTTGGGCAATAATATGTGATATGTTGAGTGACATAGCAGAAACTGAGGCATATAAAATATGCAGGTGGGCATGAATATTTATTAAATGAAAATATTAAACTATAAAAAGCAGGGGTGACATTCAAAAATTTCCCCTACCGGTTCTGTGGGCGTGGCTTGGTGGGCATGGCAGGGAAAGGATACTGCAAAATCTCCATTCCCTCCCCACTCCTGGGGGAAGGATATTGCAAAATCTCCATTCCCACCCCACTCTGGAGCCAGCCAGAGGTGGTATTTGCCGGTTCTCTGAACTACTCAAAATTTCCGCTATCAGTTCTCCAGAACCTGTCAGAACCTGCTGAATTTCACCCCTGATAAAAAGGCAGTTACTTTAGTGATTAATATTACTCTGGATATTTTATTAGCCAGAGGCATCAAAAACCCAACTATCTGGCTGATAGGATCAAATGGCAAAGTCTTGGTGAACCTGAAAACTAAAGATTGCTTGAAACTGCTCTGCAAAGATTGTGCTTACCTAGGAACTAGTGTTTGAAAGGAGACGAATGAATGAATGAATGAAATGGATTGTACTTTTGGAGCCTGTCCTTTAGGTTAAGCTAATAAAAGCCGGAAAATAATAGGTGATCCCAATAACAATCCTACAATTACCCAATGCACAAAAGATATAAATGCATCATATTGAATTAAATTAACTAACATTAACTTTTGAAATGATAATTTACTTTAAACAACTTTAAACAAAAAAATGTAAATTAGAAACATCACTGAAATATAGGGGGTTTTGTGTGTGTGTGTACAGCTGACTCTGAAATGATAACTAAAAATATTATTTGTAGAAGTATTGCTGCTTAGAGAGTTAGATGCAATCTGTTTTCCAAAATCAGGCACTTTTTTCCTTTCAAAAACTGTGGTAAGTTTATTAGAACTTGTAGATATTGACTTGAACAGCTTGAGTTAAAATTAAATCTTCCTTTCTATTTCAGACTAGTACGATTTGATCCCCTTGGGCATTATTTACTCACAGCAATTGTTAACCCTTCCAACCAGCAGGTAATTGTTTTGTGAATCATTTGGAAGACATTAAATATTCTCTCTGTGTGAAGCTTGAGGTTTTGGATGTAGCATGAAGATGCTTCATAGTATGGCTCTCTGTGTTATTAATTTAGTGTATGTATTACTGTATGTATGTTATTTTTTAAACAGACTGGTCTGAAATAGCATGATCCAGAATCATTAAAGCTCTAGGTTGTAATCTGAAAGCATTTGAATGAGATAATCCATTTTAGTCTTTGGTACAGAATGGGAGGACCCAATAAAAGACAAGTTTATACATAACTAATGCATGAAATGTACGGCTAAGCTAATAGGAATATTTCCATTTACCATTTGGAAGGTTTGCTGGCTTTCTTTGTGCTGATCGTTTTTTGAGCTGTATTAGCTGCATTGCTCTCTTTGAAAGAACTCTACTATATCTTTGTGGGAATTTACAGTATTATTACATGGAATTTTCTGAATCTAACCTGACCATTCAATAAAAGATTGTTAGTACCGTATTTTTCAGAGTATGAAGAAGCACCTTAATTTTTGGGGAAGAAAACAAGAATTTTGCCTCTGCCTATCAGGATCAGTGGCATCCTCACTTCCACTGGGATTTTGATAACGAGCAGCACAGATCTTTTTATCTGTTTAAAACAAACCCTATCACCCTACACACATTTAACTGGAGAGGGTGGGGTGGGATATAATTTTCATGGGGGCAATAGAGGGACTTGGCACCAAAGGCTCCACTCCCGAGACGCCCCCGTCTTCCTACCTATAGCCATAGGTGTTGAAAGCCTGGCTTTCTCACAGCAAGGCCCAATAGAGACGCAGCACTTCAGTTCTCCTGGACGCTGCCATCTCGTAAACATTGGGCCGGGCTTCTCGGCAAGCCCCCTGCACCTTTGCTGCCTCGGTTGGAGCCTGATTCCGTAAGTGGCCGGGAAGCGTGGAGGTCGGGACTCAGTTGGCAAATCGGGTGCTGCGCAGGGGGCGTAAGGCAAGGTGCTGCCACCCGAAAACACTGTTGCCGCGATCTCCGCTGCCTGGAGATGTCAGCTACCTCCCAGATTCCAAAAACGGGGTGTGCGGAGGCAAAAAAAAAAGCATCACGTTTTTGGGCGTTGCGCAGGGGAGCGTCGATTTGTCCAGCCACTGCTGCAGCCATTCCAGGGAGACAAAGTCGTAGCGGCAGCCTGAGGGTGGGTGGGGGGCAGAGGGCAAGAGCATCAGCATCCCCAGCTCCTCTGCCTCTCCTCCTCCAACACCGACCACGGCGCATGCAAAGTTAAGAGCGTTTATTTTCTCCCTCCCCTTCAAACGACCAATCAACCCCCAACCCCCTTCCCTGCTATGCAAAACGCTTTCCTCCCTGAATCCAAAAACGGGGCATGCGGAGGCAAAAAAAGCATCGCGTTTTTGGGCTGTTCCAGGCAGCGGAGATCGCGGCAACAGTGTTTTTGGGTGGCAGCACCTTGCCTTACGCCCCCTATGCAGCGCCCGAAAATGTGATGCTCTTTTTTTGCCTCCACATGCCCCGTTTTTGGAGTCAGAGGTAGCGGATATCTCCAGGCAGCGGAGATCGCAGCAACAGTGTTTTCGGGTGGCAGCTGCTTGCCTTACGCCCCCTGCGCAGCGCCTGATTTGCGAACCGAGTCCTGACCTCCGTGCTTCCCCGGGCCACTTGCGGAATCAGGCTCTGACCGAGGCAGCAAAGGCGCAGGGGGCTTGCCGAGAAGCCCAGCACCTTGTTTACGAGAGGCAGCGTCCAGGAGGACTGAAGTGCTGCGTCTCTATCGGGCCTTGCTGTGAGAAAGCCAGGCTTTCAACGCCTATGGCTACGGGTTTGTTTTAAACAGATAAAAAGATCTGTGCTACTCATTATCAAAATCCCAGTGGAAGTGAGGATCCCCGCCGCCTGGAACCACCCAAAAATGCGACGTGTGGGGCTACATTCAGAGTATAAGACGCACCCAGATTTTCACCCTCTTTTTGGGGGGGGAAAGGTGCATCTTATACTCCAAAAAATACGGTAATTTTATCCAACTCAAGAAAAGCATTTTATGCTTTATCTTTCTAATGGTTTGAGGGGTTTCCCCCCCCCTGAGTTGATTGATTGTGTGCACTTTATTCTGCAGAATGATGAAGAGGTGGAAATACCTGTGGATAGTACAGAAATACCACATTATCGTCAACGTTCCATTCTCCAATCTCAACCAGTGAGACGCACACCACTCCTTCATAATTTCCTGCATATGCTGTCATCACGCTCTTCTGGTATCCAGGTGGGAGAGCAAAACGCCATGCAAGACTCTGCTACTCCCTCCCCTCCTCCTCCGCCTCCTCCTCCCCCACCACCTCCACCTCCACCTCCTCCTCCTCCACCTCCTCCTCCTCCTCCTCCACCACCACCTCCAGCTAGTGAAACCTCTAGAGCATCTGCCTATAATGGCCTCAGTGAGCCTGTCAATTACCCCTCAGTAAAATGTTGCCAGCATCTGGGGGTTTTGTGCCTTTGCAGGCGATGTTCTAGTGCAAGACTTCCATCTTCTCTCTTCCCATCCCAGGACAACGCCCCTTCCACATCCTCTGGGTCCACTGGCACTTCCTTTTCTTCTGTGCAAATGGAACCTTACCAACCCCAGGAGCAGGCATCTTCAGCACAGCAGGAGCAGGGACTCCTTAATCGACCATCTGCTTTCAGCACTGTTCAGAGCAGTACTGCTGGCAACACCCTGCGCAACTTTAGCCTGGGCCCCACTCGTAGATCCCTTACTGGGTCTTTGTCAGGCCATCCGTCCAGGATCCACCCAAGACAGATGGCCTCAGGGTTGGAGGGTTCTGAGTGGACTCGAACAGTGTTGAATATGGGCCCTCGCTCTGAGTTGGAAGGTATGCCTCCTCCTAGAACCAGTGCCTCTTCAGTGAGTTTGTTGTCGGTGCTGAGACAACAGGAAGGAAGTTCCCAATCCTCTGTATATACTTCAGCTACAGAAGGGAGGGGTTTCCCAGCTCCTGAAGCTGAAGCAGAAAGCACCAGTAGTACTGGCCCAAGCAATCCAGCCAGCCTTCGCAATGAGCTTCAATGTGACTTGAGGCGGTTCTTCTTGGAATATGATAGGCTTCAAGAACTAGATCAGGGGATAAGTGGTGAACCTAGTCAGTCACATCAGGCCCAGGAAATGCTTAATAACAACATTGAGCCTGATAGGCCTGGTCCTTCTCATCAACAGACCCCACATAGCAGTGAAAACAATTCCAATTTGTCACGGGGGCATCTGAACCGCTGTCGCGCCTGTCACAACCTGCTGACTTTTAACAATGACACACTTCGCTGGGAAAGAAGCGCACCCAGCTATGCACCAGGGCAGTCCCAAAGCACATTTGAGGGGGTGCCATCCAGCAGTAGCCAGCTACCACCACCTGAGAGAATGGAAAGCCGAACTTCTCCCTCTAGCAGGCTGCCCCTGAGAAGATCTTCTAATCCTCAAGAGGAAAGAACTGTGACAGGGGTCTTTAATCAAGAGACGGGGCACTGGGAAAGAATTTACAGCCAATCTGCTTCAAATAGACCTGAGAATGTATCACAGGACGCCTTAAACCAGGAAATGCCTGAGGAAATTTCAGAGGAGGATTCACTCAGGAGGTAAGACTGCTAGATTTTTCTAGCTAGATTCCATCTTGATTTGTCTTTGAAGCCCCACCAAGTCTGACCTATTCTAAGTGTTCTAATACAAAAGGGAAAACCTCTTATCAAAAAAGCTAATTACAAAAATAATTTGGTATTTGCATTACGGATTATTTTTAAAGGAGGATTTTTAAAGGCTTTTGAAATGTAAGAAATTAAAATGGTGCAAGGAAAAAGAAAGATGAAACTTTCTAGGAGAAAGTGACTTTTCTATTCAAATCTTTAGTTGTTGAGAGACTTTGCTTGGATCAGCTATTTTTCACAATAATTCCCATTTTCTATTTTAATTGTTGATTTAGCAGTAGAGTTGAGAAAATAGTTGAACTAGTACAAGTTTGATCATATTTAAAGGAAGAAAAATAACTAACTTCGTATCTTCTCTACTAATGAAAAATATTGCTTTTGCTTTCATTTTTCTGTGGAATTGGGCACTACATTTAATATTTTATGCTTGCACTTTCAGTATTGATAATAAAATAACCAGATACTCTAAAATTCACATCTCACTAATTTTCTACTCTGCTTCTGTAATTTTTTGGGCTAATAGTGAAGTGAGATTATTATTTTTTTGCCCTAAATTTATCTAATGTTAATGTTGTCAGGTGCTTTATTTTACATGAGTAACTAATTTTAACTCTAGACCAATTTCTGTAAATTGTACATTGGTTTTCCCTCCTACCTCACATTTGGCCTGCAATATTACATCAGTGCCAAACAATTGCTTAATAGATAAGATCTGTTCCCCTCAGACAGAACTATTGATTTATTCTGAAAAGGACTAGGTAAGGACAGTGATTGATCTGAAAGTGTTTGCTTTGTGTATCAAGGCTGAAAAATAATCACAGTTCTGTTTTTTACATCTAAATCTACATGACCTTCTGAGGGGTATATGAAGAAAACCAGTAGAATTTAATTAGATTATTGAATAATTACATCCTGTAGGATTTTATAATATTTATGATAAATAATGCCTTCATTGTGTTTGGTTACATGGTCCACCTTATGGGAGGAAATGATCACAGTCTTCTTAAATGGGGAGAGAGGGAAGTTTTCAGGTTCTACAGGACTTCATTTAATTCTTGATATTATTTAACAACAATAGAAAACTTCTGAGCAAGTTCATTAAAATAACAGGCTTAAAAGTCTCTCAATCTGTTTATTTTACAAAGCTACTGAGGTGAGGTAGTGGAAACATTTAATTAGCCTGCTAGCCAGCTGGAAAAGTTAAAACGGGGGCTTTTGTCTACATGGAAGTTGCCAACCCCTGTGGTAGTGAGTTGTTAATCTTTATTGGGCTTGACCTTCTTTGCCAGATGTTGCATTCTCCCTAAATGATCAAATGCATGGTTAGTGAACCCTTGTGGAGCAGTCTTTTTAAAGCAGTGGTTCCCAACCTGTGGTACGCGTACCACTAGTGGTACGCGAGGGCCTTCCAGGTGGTACGCGAACACTTTCGGGGTCATGAACGATTTTTAGTTAGTTATTTTTTACTTCACAAAAATGTTTACTGCCTAACACAAGATAATCTGGCAACGATTTGCAACTGTTGCCACACGCCACCCACCTGGTCCCAGTGGCCTGAGAATCCAGTTGCTGGATGCGCGGGGCCCAAAAAGGAACGGTACAATTATGGAAATAAAGTGATATCTGATCGAATTTAGTTTCTCTGGAACCAGGTGGTACGCGGCGACTGTACGGGACCTCCAAGTGGTACTCGATCACAAAAAGGTTGGGAACCACTGTTTTAAAGTTTCAGATATCCTTTTATGAAATGTTTCTTATGATGATATCAATCAAGTTAGGCTCATACGTCTACAATAATATACTCTTCCTGGATAGAAGTAGCCCCATGTTGTGGTAACTTCCAATTTACATATATAGAGGCAATAGGTTGTATGTTCTGTTGAAGTACATCTTGAATATTGAGATATACCATGGATTTCTAGTAGGAAGAATAAAGTATCTTGGCATCTGTTATTGTATACAAAGGCAACTCTGCATACTTTGTAAGATATTTAACTTGGTAATATTTATTGGGGAAATAAAACAGCTGGCAGGAAAGAGAATTCAACCTTTAAGATTTATTTTATTTTATAATAGATCATTTTTATAAAGCGGGGTGAAAGCGAGACGATACTCTTTTAACTTTTGTATGTTTTTAATTATTGTATTTTATTGTATTTTATATTGCTGTAATGGATCTGAATATGTTGTGAGCCGCCCAGAGTCCCTAGGGAGTTGGGCGGCATACAAATCCATTAAATTAAATTAAATTAAATTAAATTTTCCAGAATTACTGTACTTTATAACATTCTGCCAAATATGAAAAAGAGATCAGACCTTATTTCATTTCTAGCAGTTTTTATTTATTTCAGCAATCGGCACTAGAGCAATATACCAGCACTGAAGCATCTTATACTAGTGTTTTTTTAAGTGTAATGTTAACAATAAATTTAATATTTGTCTTCCATTGATATTCCCATTGTTACTATCAGTTGTACTGCTTACATTTTACATTCATTTCATCATGCAGTCTTTTAATGTGTGCGGTTTCTGAATCGTAACTAAGCCTCAACAGACGCTCTGTTTTTAAAAATCAGTCAAATTTCTTAAGTACTCACTTGTTTTGGTAATTCCTTTTAGACATGATGCTTATTTGGAAATATTAAAATCATTGAAATGATTTTTAACTATTCCAGAGAGTCTTGAGAGCTTTCATCTTTGTTTTATTTAAAATTAAATCATGTAGGATATACAATTTTCACTGATCTTTTTTTTTAACTTTACCTTAATGAAAATAATTAATGTTAAAGCAAGGAGTGATACGTCTGGACTTATTTTTTCTGTTTTTATCCCATACATTTAGTGTGCTGTTTATAATTAATGATCTCTTACAGATACTACATTTCTGTTTTATTCCAAGTTATTTATGCAAATCTTCCATGAATCCTGCTCTTTCAGGAGAAGTAATGTAGCCCTAGGACCAGGTGATACAATCCGGTGTTTAATCCAAGTTAGACAGCTATCTTGGTAGTATAGTTTAATGTGGTGTTGCTAATACATTTTGTTCTTTATTAGTTGCAAATATCTTTAAGGCCTGGCCTTTTATTTGACCAGATAAAATAAATTAATTGTCTCTGCAACTCACTTTATAGTTGTTTTCAATTCTTATTGGGCTCATTTGAAATAAATTGGTTCTTGGTAAAATATTTATTACTGATATTCTGCTGTATTTTCCTTTACTACTCTAAAGCCAATAAAAAGTGAGAGGACAATCTTGTCCTGCCCTTTTCATTATAATACATTATTGTAATAAATTCCATTTACCATTATCATAGCTGCTTCTTTAGAAATGCCCTTTATTTATATTTTAAAAAATCAAACTATGGTCCACCTTCTTCAAAGTCATATTTGTTAAGAGCCATTTCAATTTACCACAATCTTTTTGTGTCATATTTTTCTGATTTATATTCTCAGTGGTGTTCAAAATGTGTCTTATATATTTCTTTAGAGCAAATTAAGGTCAGGGTGTATGGGATCAGTTAAAAAGCCATTTAATTTCTCTGCAAGTATAGTCTATAGATCTATAATCTACATTCACTCAAGAAACAGGCCTATAAGACTTTGGGTGGGTTGGAGCATTTCCTATTTTGTAAATTAAAAAAAAAAAACCTCTTGCCACAAGGAAGGACATCGTTGTATCTCATTCATGACCTGGATACAGATTTCATTAAGATTTCTTGGAAGATCCTATGATATATTGCAGGAATATAGTGTTGTATAGAGGATTTATTCAATTTCACTTTCTATATTGCTTCTTTTTCATGTTCTGTAATTTGTTAAGTAATGCAGTTACAGTGATCCCTCGCTATATCGCGGTTCACCTTTCACGGTCTCGCTGCTTCACGGATTTGCATCGTGCATTGTGTTCTGCATTCTGATTGGCTAAACAGTCTCTCCTGGATGTCGGCATCTGCGTTCTTTTGCCTCTGCAGATGCGCAAAGCGTTCTGCTTGCGCAGAGGGCAAAAGAACGCAGATGCCGGCGTACAGGCGGGCGGGGGAAGCGGGCGGGGGAAGCCCCACGCCGCGAACGCCACCAGGTTGTTGGGCTGTAAAGGTTAAAAATAAAGGTTACTACTTCACGGATTTCGCCTATCACGGGTTCTTTTTGGAACGTAACCCCCGCGAAAAACGAGGGATCACTGTATTGGAATGGTGACAGCAAGTTTATTTAGATAAACTAAATAATGAAAACAGGTTGTGTTTAGTATCTCTTTGGGTCTGGTTTCCTTGAGCTGGTTTATCAGTTTAAGAATTTACATGTTTGGTAACCATATGTCTTCACAGGTGAATGGAATTAATGATGGCTAAATGAAGGCTGTGTGCTATATCATGTTTTACAGAGTAGCCATGTGAAGAAAATTCTGATCTTTGAGCGATCTTGCTTAATTATCTTAGGCTAATCACATAGTGTTTAATTAGCTTCTAATTGGTTTTCATAATTGACTTCTTGGTCTTATTTTTTAAACTGGAGGATATAACTTAGAACCTTATTAAAAAGAGCATATGTACCCATCCACAGAGTTTAATTTGAAAGCAGCTGGACTCTATGCATATAACTTCTGATTTAGCCTTGGGATTTTGGCCCACAGGCACATGTATTATGCAAGATTTTGAGGATGCATACACATTAAGATGAAATAAGGCCATATGTTTGCCTTCGTGCTATAAGGGTGTGAAATTTTAATTTTCTCCAGTGATCTTCAGACTGATGGTGCTTGAAAGATAGGACTATTTGCTTACAGATGTTTTCACCATCTGTCTCTCTATAGCTGTTGGACCCAAAGGTGATTGTGCTATGGAAATATTGCTCTATTACTGCAAAGAGTATTTGAGGGTGATGATAGTGGACCAGAGGAAAATAGTTGAGTAGCATACATGAACAATAAGTCTTTCAGTCTTAGTTCTCATCTACACATTTTTTACTTAGATGAATCTTCCATTGTGTTCTGTAGAATTTACTTCTATGCATGAATACCTAGGATTGCAGACTTAGTAAAGGACAAAGCCTATAATTAACTTCCATATTACTATATATACTCTAATATAGTACAGAAATTCTAATGTTGCATTATAGATACTTGCAGGTTTGACTGATAGGTTGCAGATTCTCTTTTAATTTCAAGTATTTATTTATTTATTTGTTTAAATAGATTTGTATGCCGCCCAACTCCCAGGGGACTCTGGGCGGCTAACAACATGTCAAATCCATTATTGAAATATAAAATCACATAGCAGTTAAAAATTATAAAAGTTAAAAAAAAACAACCAACATTCATGACCAGGGGGAAGACCCAAATATAATCTGATTGGTCTCACTTTCACCTCGCCTGCCGGAAGAGCCAATTTTTTATAGCTTTACGGAAGGCCAGCAGGGTGGGGATAATCCTGATCTCTGGGGGGAGTTGGTTCCAAAGGGAGGGAGCTCCCACAGAGAAGGCTCTCCCCCTCGGCCCCGCCAACCGGCATTGCTTGGTCGATGGAACCTGGAGGAGACCAACTCTGTGGGACCTAACCAGTTGTAGGGAGGTATGCGGCAGGATGCGGTCCCGAGGGTAGCCTGGCCCTGAACCATGTAGGGCTTTAAAGGTCAAAACCAACACCTTAAATTGGGTCCGGAGACTAATGGGCAGCCAATGCAGCTGGCGGAGGATAGGTGTTACGTGTGTGTCTAGGCACACCCACCACAGCTCGTGCAGCTGCATTTTGCACCAATTGCAGTCTCCGGATACTCTTCAAGGGTAGCCCCATGTAGAGCGCATTGCAGTAATCCAGCCGGGAGGTAATAAGGGCGTCAGTGACTGTGAGTAGAGCCTCCCTCTCCAAGTAGGGTCGCAATTGGTGCACCAGGCAAACCTGTGCAAAGATCCCCCTAGCCACAGCTGAAAGATGTTGCTCCAATTTTAGCTGTGGATCTAGGAGGACACCCAAATTGCGAACCCGTTCTGAGGGAGTAGTAATGTCTAATTCACATTTCCAGATTATTTATAATTATATTTTATATGCGGCTCCATCCAACGGGACCCAAGGTAGGTTAAAATAAATAAAAGAAAAGAAATATAACATTAAAATAAACTCTGTAATAAACAGCAGGTACAGTTGTAACTTTGAACAGTCAACATACTGCAGCTACCAAAAAGTCAACACAGTTCTAGGCTGCATCAGCTGAGGGACAGCATCAAGATCACGAGAAGTACTACTCTATAATGCACTAGTGTGGCTATGCTTGGAATACCATGTCCAGTTCTGGTTGCCATGATATAAAAAAGAGGCTGTGAGACCCTAGAAAGTGTGCAGACAAGAGCAACAAAGATGATAAAGAGTCTAAAAGTTAAACTATGATGAACACTTAAGGAAATCAGGTATGTCTAACCTAATGAAGAGAAGGATTAGGGGGTGACGTGGTAGCTGTCTTCCAGGACTTGAGGGGCATCACAGAGAAGAGGGAATCGACTTATTCCCTAAAGGATCTGAAGGCAGGACAAGAAGCTATAGGTAAAAACTCATTAAAAAGAGACCCAAGCTGGAACCTGTTGTGGGTTTTTGCTGGAGGTTTTCAAGAAAAGATAGTCCAGGATGGAATAAAGTCCCCCTGCCTTGGGGAGGGATTAGGCTGGAAGATCTCCAAGGTCTCTTCCAGCCCTATGATTCTAAATTCTGATGTGAATCACTTTCAAAACAATTACCGTATTTTTCGAAGTATAAGACGCACCTTTTTACCCTCAAAAAGAGGGTGAAAATTTGGGTGCGTCTTATACACCGAATGTAGCCCCACCCAGCCACCCCCACCCTTTGGCCTCTGCCTGCCAGCAATTTACCTCTTTGCAGCAAACAGGGCAAAGCCTTATTAGCACACTAAGAGATTACTTGCCTCCTGACGTACAGCTGACAAGCTTGCAAGCCATGTGGTAAAATGAAACTAACTACGGTGGCTGTAATGAGACAAAATGCTGGGAGATAAACTGCTGGCAATGTTACACTGCTGAAATTGCAAGGAGGTAAGCTACAGCTGTTGTAGCCTAGAGGTAGAGCTCTTGCCTCACAGTCAGGAGGTTGTGAGTTCTATCCTAGGTAGAGGCAGATTCTGTTAATGATGTTATTTTGTTAAATGTTTGTAGAGTGTTCAAATTATAAGACTTATTTTTTAAAGACTGCTTTATTATTGTTCTCGACAACTTAACAAAATGAAGAAACTTTTTGAAATTAATTCTTGCTCTGAAGAGGCCCAGTGCTATTGTATCTTCTTTTAAATAGCAGAAAGCCTTCCAGAAAGCCACATCAATTTTAAAGATCTGTAAAAGTATAATCTGAAATGTCCTGTTTTAGTATTAAGTATTAGTATTAAAATAAGGCAGCTGAATTAAACCCTGACTTAGTCATGTTTGGAGTAGATCTATTTAAATAATTGGGAGGAGTTAGTGTGATTACATTTAAGAAAACTTTCTGGGATTAATATACTGCCATAATGTACATTTCTCCAATTCTTTGCTATTTCTATGGGTCAGGCACACATGCACAGAAATACACAGCAAACAGTGTATATCATCTGTGCTGTTTGCTGTTTGGCAAATTGCTGGGAGGCAGAGGCCTTTTTTCCTTGTTTTCCTCCCCCAAAACTAAGGTGCGTCTTATACTTCGATGCGTCTTATACTCCGAAAAATACGGTATATCAGTATCCAATTTCAATTTTGTATTAAAATGCTACTGCAAGACTGGTCCCTTTTCTTCTTTCTTTTTCCCTAGGAACATTTCTCAGTCTGGAAAATCTGGAATATATTTCACAAATGTTATCAGTATCACTTTGTATATCTTCCTCATTCAGATTCAAAAATAATGCCGAAACATTAATAATCCTCTCTTTAATATTTTTATCTGGAACCTCTAGAATAAGTCTAAATCTCAGGCAAAATTCTTTTCCTCTCAATTCTAGTAGAGCCAGTTTATCCAATTCTCTTTCCAATTCTCTGTCTTGGACTCCTGACTTCCTCTCTAAATGTTCCACTTTTGTCACTAATTTGTTTTACCTTTCCAGATATTTTATTAACATCTTCTTTCATCACCTGACTTAGTTTTACAAATCTTTCATTTGTTTTTTAAAATATCACTCACCCCCATCTGGCCAAATTTATTTATCATTTATTGAAAAAATTCTGAAGTGCATCTTATGTAATTGCAGGTTACTCTGGTGAATCTCTTCTGTCCTGTTTTGTCATTTTTCTAATAGTCATTTTTAATCTAAAAGCAAAAATGTCCCAGGTAGACAAGATAGAAAAATACAAGCCTGCCTTCTTACAAATAGAAATGTCTCCATAGTAACTCAACCTCACATCTGAGTTTTTGCCTTATCTTTTGTTATGCAGAACTTTAGAGATGATTAAGAAATATTCTTATGCACTGCTGTTATCTTTAATTAACTTAGTAATGGCATAAGTAATGTTAACTAATTTATACATGCAGGTAATGTCCTTGACTTATTTATAAAGTGAATAATTGTGTGACTGAATCCAATTTTGCAACCATTTTAACCACAGTTGCTAAGTGAATCCAGATATTCCAACTGATATTTTTTTATCAGAAACTGGCTCAGAAGATTGCAAATCACCATCAGGACACCACAACTTGTTATAAATGTGAGCCTGTTGCAAAGAATCCAAATTGCAATCATGTGTAGGAAGAGTGGCAGATGTCAGAACCCTGGGGGCAGAGTTAAAAGAAAAATCAGCATAGAATCCCTACGTAGCCACAAGCGAACTTAAATCCAACCTGTCTTGACTTCTGTTGTCCCTTATCTAATCCCAAGCAGCTCCTCATAGTTAGTTGAGTAGATTCCTATGCATAGGCATGATTAGCGATAAATCAGTTTTAATTGGACCTTCATGTGTGGACCTGATTTTTCACACCTGAAATCATGTGACCACAGAGATGGGGCAATGCTTATAAGTGCGAGGACAGTTAGTAAATAATTTTTTCCGAGGCTGTCCTGACTTTGAACTATCATTAAATGAATGGTTGTAAGTAGAGAAAATAAAAACAGCAGAATAAAAAATAGAAACTGTTTCCTTAGCCATTGAAAACTCAGATCCTCTCTTAATTGAGCTTTGTGCCAATAAGTCCTAATCCTTTAAATCAGTGTTTCCCAACCTTGGCAACTTGAAGATATCTGGACTTCAACTCCCAGAATGCTGTATGCGTATGCTGGCTGGGGAATTCTGGGAGTTGAAGTTCAGATATCTTCAAGTTGCCAAGGTTGGGAAACACTGCTTTAAACCAAAGTCTATCTTGTATTTTTTTTTTTTTGGTAGTTTCAAAAAATAGTTTAACTCACTGCAAGGAGTCTGTGCTGCAAAAGGAAATCTCTCTCCAGCTATAATTGATTACTTCTTAAAGTGATTAAGAGATTGGGATAGCAAGGCTGTAAAATCTGTAATGGCTCTGCTGCAGTTAGGAGTGCAGATAAAAGTCCAGGGTTTCTGTTCGAGCTACAAAACCTTTTCCATTTCTGCAGTTATCAGAATGAACTGGAACTGCCGTTCGGAACCTATGTGGTTAATCTCTCAATCTTTCTTTGATTCAGGGAGATAAAAGCCCACCATAATTCACCTTCCAGTTGGCTTTTAAAAGTTGCAACAGCTCTCCACACTTTTAGAAAGGTTTGGAGAGCATCAGGCTGCCATTCTCCACTGGAGGCAACTCCATTGTTCTAGGTACATATTCAGAGCAGACATTTTCATAATATTTTAGAATTGACTCAACTCAATCAATGGCTTGCTTTGTCAGGAGGGGCGGTCAGCTAATTGGTTAATGACAATAGCACTTAGACTTATATACTGCTTTATAGTGCTTTACAGCACTCTCTAAGCGGTTTGGGGAAAAAATCAACTGGGTCTACAGGCTATACAATTGAATTTAGGCACAAGTAGTCCTTGACTTACGACCACAATTGAGCCCGAAATTTCTGTTGCTAAGCAAAGCAGTTAAGTGGGTTTTGCCCTATTTAATGACCATTTTGCCAAGTGAATTTCTGCAGTTGTTAAGTGAATCATGGTCATTAAGCAAATCTGGCTCTCCCCCCCACAATTGACTTCGCTTGTCAAAAGCTGGCTGGGAAAGTTATAAATGGTGATGACACGACCTCCGGGACAGTGCAGCTGTCATAAATACATGCCAGTTGCCAAGCAACTGAATTTTGATCATGTGACCCTGAAGGTGCTGCAATGGTCACAGTGTGAAAATGGGTCATCAGTCACTTTTTCCAGGTGCCTGTGTAACTTTGAAGTCACTAAATACTGTACCTGTACCTGGTATTCTGTTCCTGTTTCTTGTAAAATCTCTCAGTAAAATGGGACATGAAAATACAGCTAAATATTATGTGCTTATAATTTAACATTGGGATCAAAGTAATTTCAGACTTCCAACAGCTTCATTCATTTGAATCCACTTGAATTTGATTTCATCCATTTCCAAATTGCCTATTTAAGGCTTACTGAATTTCTTCATCCTTTTCACCAGGATATGATCATACAATGCAAATATAAGGATTTAATTTGTTGAATTAACTGATAATGAAATCCTCATAGTCATACCTGTCATGTCCATACTCCTAAACCATGTTTTTACCTATCTTCTGCTGGCAGCAATCATTTACTAAATTACTTTTAAATTTTGTTCAGTTACATTCAGGTGAAAGTTTTAGGAAAGATGTTAAGTTTTCCTAAATCTCCAAAGCATTCCTGTGAAATGCTTATTTTATTTAAATAATTATGCTCTTCTGGCTAAAATAAAGCAGTTTGCGTATCTTTTTCCCCCTTCCAGGGGATTATGGTGCTAACCTTTCATAGACTTAAGTTTTCCCTGGTCTCTGCCTTCCAGATATTTTGCATTGCAACTTTCACTGTGACCATTCTGGTTGAGGATTATTAGAATTATCATTCAGGATGGCTCTCTGTGGTAGTGGGCTGGCCCAGATTTCCTGGAACATTCATATACAATAATTGTTTTAGTAAGGCAGCATGGTGAACTACATTGGAAGGTTGAAATGTGATTAGGTGTGAACATAGTATAAGAACTTCCTATATTCACCAACATCTTTCCTTGAAAGAGACATATTTGGTTTAAGTTCTTGACAGGTGCCACATGCATGCCCACATACACTTCAAATTACATTCTTCTTTCATCCCCTACATAGCTCTATTATTTTATGTATTAGAATGTTTTTCTGCTTTCAAACCAGCAGAGGGCATATTTCTCAAACTTTAAACAGCAAGTCAATAAATGTTTCCTCTAATTATGGTATCACAATACTGCTGTAAAACAAAATTTAAGGGCTAAAGCATTCTGCTATTTCTTCAGCAAATATACTTTGAGTATTTTTCTTCATCGTCTCTTCCATAGAAAGAAAAATTTAGTCTGACGTGATTTCTTTTATCTGTAATAGTAGCTTGTTTATTACATGAATTTACAAATTTCCTAGCCCTTCCTTTCCTTTTAGACTTCTGTCCTGGTATGTGAAAAACAAATTCTGATCAGAGGTAGTTAATATAAAAACACGATTGTAAAACAGGCAAGTAAGAAAGGATTTATGATTGGGAATTCTCACGACTGCAAAATATTCTACACGATTTTTTTAAAAAATGAGTGAATAAGAACAGTAAAATGTGGGAAATGGCATTTTGTCTATTCCCAGTGATGCTAGCATACTGCTGGGGGGAGGAAAGAGAAGCTTGAATTTTTCCAGTTATTTCATCTTTTTGCGAATTGTATTTGAGCAAACCTTTTTCACCATTGTAGCTTCCTGCCGTATTTTAAAAATCTTATGGTTACTATTTCATTATTTCTTTATTTCAGTTCTTTTTATTGTTCAGATTTGGTGGGAATATGTATGGTTTACTTTCATAAAGGATAGCAGAGGGCATCATGTTACCATTTGCATCACTTGGGAGTGGCAGATTAAAATCTGAGCTACCCTTTTTCTAGATGTAGTCATTCTGTCATCAAACCTAAGGTAGAAACAGGAAGTGTTACACAGTCACTCTAATCATAGCTTAAATGGTATTTGTCATTCTAAACTAAGCTTCTGCAGATTCCAAGGTGCCAAAACATCCTAAAACAAAACAAATATTTCTTTTATTTATTTAGTTCTATGTGAACCACCTTTCAGGATAAAAAGTTTATAAGTAATGTCAGCATTCGGTAAAATGATAAAAATACTTACAGCCATTGTTATAGGAGTCTTTTCAGGGATTTTTCACACAGAACAGTTGGTGTTAAGAGCCTATTTTGGGAAGGAGGATGATTTCTTAGAATTGTCAACATTTTCCTTATATTTTCATCATCAATAGATATTTTAATCAGATTTATGTAACTTGGATAAGCAAGCAAGAAGTAGCTCCTGCGTGAACTTTCCTGGGTTGTAATATATTGTCCTCAATTTATGACCACAATTGAGTCCCCAAATTCCATTGCTAAGCAAGACTGTTATTAAGTGAGTTTTGCCCTATATCATGGTTTTTCTTACCACAGTTGTTAAGTGAATCCTAGCAGTTGTTAAGTTAGTAACATGGTGGTTAAGTAAATCTGGCTTTCCCATTGACTTTGCTTGTCCGAAGGTCACATGACTCCGCGACATTCAGTCGTCATAAATGCATGCCAGTTGCCAAGCATCTGATCACGTAACCATCAGGCGTAAGTGTGATGGTGCATCACGCGTAAATGTGAAAAATAAGTCACTTTTTTCACCACTGTTGTAACTTTGAACAGTCTACTAAATGAATGGTTGTAAGTCAAGGACTACCTGTATTGGTAGCAGATGATGAAATGCATGGATGCATATGTTCTACTATATACCGTGTTTCCCCGAAAATAAGACCTCCCCCAAAAATAAGACCTCCCCTGAAAACAAACCTTCCCCTGAAAATAAGCCCTCCCTCCCGAAAATAAGCCCTCTCTCAAAAATACCATTTCCTCTGGTTAAGGTTAGGGAGACAGAGCTGGAAATCAGGTAAGATGGCAAGAGGAGCCCTGTCTTGCTCCACGCGCCCCAAAATAATAAGACCTGCCCGAAAATAAGGCCAAGCGCTTATTTCGGGGTTCAAAAAAATAGAAGACAGGGTCTTATTTTCGGGAAAACACGGTATATACTACAAAAGTTGCAGCATGAAACAATAAGCAGTCGTTATATATTATGAATGTGTATGAATTTTATTTGAAATGTGTATGAATGAAATGGTGTAATACACCAGATAGCCATCTTTTCAGACTTTCTGATTGTTCAGAAGAAAAAGTCCCTGAATATTATGGAAGCAGAAGAGTATTGTATGTAATCAGACGTTTTTGATGGTCTTTAAACAGAATCATCAGTTCAAAGGGAAAGTTTTAACTGGGATTGCAAGACTAGTGAAAATAAATTTGTGCTGCATTCTCAGCCTAATAATAACCATACATAAAAGCATAATAATAGTATACAGGGAGTCCTCGAGTTATCTCTCTGTTTTCATTTTGTGAAGGCTAATGGCAAGGGAGAGAAATCTTCTTTCCCTTCCTTATTGTTTGCCTTTTGTCCTTTGCTAATGGTGGGTGGAGGGATAACATGCAAGCTCTTCCTTTAGAGCAGGGGTCGGGAACCTATGGCTCGCGAGCCAGATGTGGCTCTTTTGATGATTGCAGATGGCTCGCAGATAAAACAAAATATTCTCACTTGTTTTAATTAAGGTGACCAGACGTCCCGATTTTGGCGGGACAGACCCGCTTTTTAATCATTTGTCCCGCGTCCCGCCCGCCGTCTTAAAAAGTCCCGATTTTTTAAAACAATGTCGGGACATCTGGTCACTTTAAAACACCCACCCATGCCTTTCTCTCTGCAAGGCGGGTGCAGAGAGATGACGTCGCTGCTGTCGGCGCCCCACGCTGATTGGCTGTTGAAGGGTGAGCGGCGGCGGCGACAGCAGCAAGCCGGGAGCGCTTTCCCAGAATTGGAGTCAGCGAGCAGCCGGGCATCAGGGCTCTTCCCCTGCCTTCTCCATCCTCCAGGGTCGCCACTGCGGGGGTTCCGTCTCTCCGGTGGTGCCTGCGTTGGAAGGGAAGGGGGGGAAAGAAAGGCAGCCTGCGGGGCTTGGCACGGCTGGGAGTTGCGAGGCGGCGTAGCAACCGGGCTGTTCCTCTGGGTGTGCTAAAGTGCTCGAGTTTTTTCTCTCTCACACACACATGCACAACCTTCCAACCGGGTCGGACTGGATCTCCCAGCACGACTTCCCAGTCGTTGGAAGGTTGTGCATGTGTGTGTGTGAGAGAAAAAACTCGAGCACTTTAGCACACCCGGAGGAACAGCCCGGTTGCTACGCCGCCTCGCAACTCCCAGCCGTGCCAAGCCCCGCAGGCTGCCTTTCTTCCCCCCCTTCCTTTCCAACGCAGGCACCACTGGAGAGACGGAACCTCCGCAGTGGCGACCCTGGAGGATGGAGAAGGCGGGGGAAGAGCCCCGATGCCCAGCTGCTCGCTGATTCCAATTCCAGGCGAGCGCTCCCGGCTTGCTGCCGCCGCCGCGCGTGAACGCGGTCCGCGGCGGGAAGCGAGTTCAAGCGACCCTCCGCCGCTGCCGGCCTGCAACCCGGCACCCCGTCCTGCGTGCCCCGCCCCGTGCCCCGTATGGTGAGTGTTATAACAACATTATTTAAAAGAATAAATTCAGAGGCTTATTATACTGACATTTAGTTGAATTCACTTTTAAAATATATTATATGGCTCTCACTGAAATAAATTTCCAAATTTTTTGCTTTCATGGCTCTCTTAGTCAAAAAGGTTCCCGACCCTTGCTTTAGAGCCTCGTTGGTCTCCCAACGAACACATGCGCAACTAACAGTGGGGGGGGAAGGGAAGGGAAGAGTTTAGTTGCACATGTGTTAAAACTGTCATACCATTCCCCATGGTCATAACCATCACAAATAGGGCGCTTGGCAAGTGGTTTGCATTTACAACGGTTGCAGTGTCTTTTGGTCATGTGATTATGATTTGTGACCTTTCTGGCCGGTTTCGGACAAACAAGTGAGTCTGGGAAGCTGGTAAAAATGGTCATACAATCATGTCCATCAAGGATTGGATTGGAACGGAACGGAAAGGAATAGAATAGAATAACAGAGTTGGAAGGGACTTTGGAGGTCTTCTAGTCCAACTCCCTGGTCCCTTGAAACCTATACTATTTCAGACAAATGTTTATCCAATCTCTTCTTAAAAACTTCCAGTGTTGGAGCATTCACAACTTCTGGAGTCAAGTTGTTCCACTGATTAATTGTTCTGTCAGGAAATTTCTTCTTAATTCTAGGTTGCTTCTCTCCTTGATTAGTTTCCATCCATTGCTTCTTGTCCTGCCTTCAGGTGCTTTGGAGAATAGCATGACTCCCTCTTCTTTGTGATAACCCTTGAGATATCGGAATACAATGTGATGATTCCCTTAATGACGGCATTACTTAACAACTGAAATTTACGTCCCAATTCTGCTTGTAAATTTAGGACTATCTGTATTGCTAAGAAAATATTGCCTTTAATGGAGATGGACTATTCCAGTGATGGCGAACCTTTTTTTCCTCGGGTGCCGAAATAGTGCGTACACGCGCTATCGCACACACGTGCGTGCCCACACCCATCATTCAAAGCCCCCCAACTTGCCTCACCCCCCCTGCGCATGCATGCGTGACCCCCCCACTCCACCGTTTCCCAACTTCCAGTGGGCCCAGGAGGCCCGTTTTTTGGCTCCCCAGGCTCCAGAGGCTTTCTTAGAGCTTGGGGAGGGCGAAAACGCTCCCCCCTGCCACCCCGGAGGCCCTCCGGAGGCCAAAATCGCCCTCCCAGAGCCACCACACGAGCCAAAAATCAGCTGGCGTGCACGCACATGCGCGCTGAAGCTGAGCTAGGGCAACGGCTCGCGTGCCAGCAGATATGGCTCCGCGTGCCACCTGTGGCACCCGTGCCATAGGTTCGCCATCACTGGACTATTCCATTGCTGAATATCATGGGTTTAGTTTCTAATTACAGACGCTGTATTTTATTCTTTTTGATGAAAGAGAGAGATTAGTGTTAGCTACACTTACTTTGCATGTATCTTAAAACTTTTATAGTCCTGAAGTGGATCAGGAGACTGATTTTAAAATGAGCCTGTATTATTAATTATGTATATTTTATTTAACCAGTATGTGTTTCTTGGAAAGCTTAGGAGATAAGTATTATTAATATTAAAAAAACCACTAAAACGTTAAAAAACTGTCTTAGGAGAATTAAATTAACTGAAAAATCCACATCAATTTTGTTTAAAATGGAAATGGTTTAAAAGGTAGTAAAACAGCTTCACGTTGGAAAGGCTCCCCTTCTGGGGAGCCTTTTTCATAGCCAGTTATTTCAGTGCTGAAATACTGTGATTTTGAATGTCCGTCTTCTTCTTTTAGTAGATGTGTTAGCGAAACAGTTCTCTTCCTCCTCTGAATTTGGTGAAAGAGCTTTTAAATTAACCTACCACTTACCTGTTGTGCTAATTTTGGTTTTTGCAGCAACACAAAGCTGCTTGCCTGTAAAATCTATTTCAGGATGTGTTAGGCTCTGTTATCGGCACCAAGCTAATTTAGCTACTTGCAGATCATAATAACAGTTTCAGAAGACAAAGTTATGATTCAGAGATCCATTACCTGGGGACCTCTGTACATCAGTAATTTAAATGGAAAAGTAATAATTTTTGCCTTGTCCGATGTAGTCATATTGCTCTATTGAGTAACATGCATTCTAATTATTATTTTTTGCATGTTCACTTAACTGACTATTTCAGTAACTCTGAATTGCTGCAAATTTAGTTATATGGCTGACTTCATTAAAGAAAAAGATTTTTTTTAAAAAGAAAACCGATAGGAAAGATTGTCTTCCAAAGATGCACCAAAATTGTCCTCCTATTTCAAGATAATTGCTGCTTTTGGATATAGAATACTAAGCTAGAAGAACAATTAACCGGGCTCAATAAAATATATGAAAAATGCCAACTGAAGCAAAAGACTTAATGTTCTGTTCTGATAGAAACTTCTTATGAGTAAGAAATGTTTGTTTATTTTTTCTGAATTAAAATTTGGAGATATAGTTAGATAATTCCAAGGTGTGAATTATCATTATCTGGACGATACATGTCCTTCTACTATAATAAGTTCTTTTAAGTGTGTCTCCCCTTTGAAAAGTCTGGAGCTCTGACTCAGTTAGAGGTATGATAGGGACGTAGTCTCCTTTGAAAACTGGAAATAAACGTAGAAATCGCTGTCCGTGTAAAGATAAAACGGCTTATCTGCTTCCAGTACAGTTTGACTGGAACAATATAAAGTTAGAACAGTGGGTAAGTGAGTGAATCCTCTGGGTTTGTAGAAGATTTTAAACTGTATATTGTAGTACCGTAAGGTGTCAGGATAGAGATTTGGAATAGGTGACTTTTTAAAAGCATGTGCAAAACTGAGATTTCTGATGTAGAAATCTTATGTATAACAAAATGGGAACTTCTTGCTGTTACCTCTGTGCAGTCGTCATGGTTTTGTGATAAACAAATTGAGCTAACTTTCAATTAGAAAAAAAAGAGGTAAAGTCTCTATTTCTTAAACAACCATTCCTTATCAATACTGTGATTTAGTCTGTCTTTACAGTTGCAGAGGTTGAGTTTGGGACTCCACTGTTTTTAACTACCGCTTTCAGGTTGTTTATATTTAGTAGAAGAATATATATGATGGTTATAGGAAACTGAATTTTTGAGATTTGAAGGAGTTCAGCTCCATTCCCTCCTTTTCATTTGATTGCTTGTGAATGATAGAAGTATATATGGATTGAAAAATGGGAAAATGTTGATAGATACATTAAACTCCTGTGCTTGAAACCTAAAGATGCAGTCATGAACATTGGCCCTTTTGATAGAGACTCCGTTATGGGGGCTTCTGTAGGTTTTCAGGTACAACTTGCAAATGCCTCTTGCATTTTTTATCTTTTTAAAATTACCAAATTTATTTTTTAATTACCAAATAATTATAATAAAGCAAAACAAGCATTTAATTTCATTCTTAAACTTCATACTTTATAGCTGCTCATTCCAAGGCTCCATCTTCCATGTCATCGATAATAGTGCCATAATAATAATAATAATAATAATAATAATAATAATAATAATAATAATAATAATAATAATAATAATAATAATAATAATAATAATAATAATAATAATAATAATAATAATAATAATAATAATGTAAATGTTATTTGCCACCCAACTGCCTGCAAACTTCACACAGGTATTTCTAACCGCTTTCTCTAAAGGCAAAGTAAAGCTTTTTGCATCTGGTAGACTCTTATCTTATTTTGCATGTAATCTATTGCAACGACTAAATAAGTATATTGTCACTCCTATATTCTATTCATACTTTAAGATAAATAAAGGTAATTAAGCTAGCTTGCAGTCTTTGTCACCTGCTCTCAGTCTCTGGCTGCTGGAACATGGTCTCTCCTATCTCTGTCTTCAACTTCTGAGGTGCCTGGGGGGGGGGATGTGTGATGTTTCCTCCTCTTTGTGGTTTTTAAGCTACTCTAAAATATCCAAGTCTTGGAGATCTTCTCAGAAACTCGCCCTGGATCGCTTCAGGATACCTAAACTTTCTTGAACCTGTGCCCTTTCAGCAGTTCCAAATCCTAAACCTTTTTTAGAATCCTCAGCCAATATTGCTTTCTTAAAACCAACCACAGCTTTTCACTGCCTAAATTTATCACAGGCTTCCAGCTCTTAACTTCTCAGTTTCATTGATTTTCCACAGTTTTGTCCCCAGAGCCTTTTTTTTAAAAGTCTGTACCTTATTTACCAGTGCAGGAATAGTTACCCTTTCTCCTATGGAAAAATATTTCAATAGGAAGGTTTTGTTTTGAATTGTTTAGATGTTTGACTGTATACATGACAAGATGCTACAGAGCCATGGGTGATAACACATTGTTACAGACTGCCTAAAACATAACATGATCTGTCAAACAGAAATATAATATTATTGTATTATTTGCCCGTTAGTCATTTTGTTTGTTTGTTTGTTTCTCTGTAATGGCTGTAAGCAGCCTCCAGATGTCACGGATGAAGAAAAATGGCAGAGGCAACTTTGTTCGAAACAGGAAATAAAATGATGGAATTTGCTACATAGAGCCTGGATTCCCCCCCCCCCCATTGCGCCACTCTCTAACTTCTCATGTTTGGGCTGAAACTTTTTTGTTGACACTATCTTGGTTCTTCCACCACCATCTTCTCCCTCTCCTCCACATACTCAGTATGATTTTTTTTGGGGGGGCTGTTAACCGCTTTGATTTTTGATTTCTCAAAAGCATTAAGTGTCTGAAAGTTCAAAATATAACTCTGTGCTTCAGGGATGGGTTTCACTTACCTTCGCCACCGGTTCGCGTCGCGACGTTTTGCGCGGCCCCTCGCGCGATTTCACTTCCACGCATGCTCAGAAGGTGGATTCAGCCCGAAACACAGCTGAGGAGCTCATCAGCTGTGCTTCGGGCGAAGAAATAAAGGTCAGTATTAACCCGGGGGCGGGGGGGAGGTTTTTTTTTTCCAAAAGCACAGAACGCTGTGAAGCCATCCAAACACAGAAAAATCGGCC
Source organism: Diadophis punctatus similis (assembly GCA_023053685.1). NCBI lineage: Eukaryota > Metazoa > Chordata > Lepidosauria > Squamata > Dipsadidae > Diadophis > Diadophis punctatus. Next base: position 262,487,929 of record JALIGW010000001.1, on the reverse strand, counting down.
GAAAATTCAGAAAAAAAGATGGTGGTGAGCACGGAGCGGCACAGACAGAACCGGATCCGTGATGCCAAAATTACATCACCAGCGAGCCACTAACGGTTTGGACGATCTGGTCCGAACCGGGAGGAACCCACCCCTGCTGTGTTTGCTTTTACAGTTCTGTAGAGAAAACAGCCCCCCCCCCAACCTTTTGGGCACCAGGGATGAGTTCTGTGGAGAGATATTTTTCTCTGGACTAGAGGGGTTGTTGTGGTTTCGCATGCTGCCTACATGGGGCTTCGCTTGATTGCATGGTCCGGTTTCTGGCCCAGTGCCACTCTCCTGGTTGGGAACCCCTGCTGTAGAGTGATCAGAAAAGCAACAGGGCATCATCTTTCTCCAGAGCAGTCAGAGTGTCCTGTAATCAGAATCATATTATATGGATGCTTTCTCTCTTCTGGCATGTTGTCTTTTACCTTTAGATTAATTTCCCACTTTCTGTGACTAAACAGAATACATAGAATTGGGAATGTCTGTTTAAGTAATCCAGACCCCGGTGGTGCAGGAATCTATATTAAGGCCTTGGAGAATAATAGCTGGTTGGTATATGCTTGAACCTATGCAGTGAAGATGAGCCCAGTGCTGTTTTTCAGTAATTACTTTCAACTTAGGAAGGAAGGATATTTTTTTAGTATTCTGTTGGAATCTTTATTTAACTTAAATTGTTATTTCAAGTCCTGCACACTCAACTTCTGTTATGTGACATCCTATAATGTAATGCTGTCATATTCTCCTAAGTTATTTTTCCTCAATATTAAGTTTACCCAGTTCTATTCCATCTCTTTTCTTAGGAATATTTTCTAGTATCCCAATTATCCTTACTGCTAGTCTAGGGTAGTTTATTTAAGGTGGGGTCTGGCCAATTTTAGAATAAAGTATAATGTATAAATTACTAAATTTTATAGAAAATTCATCTGTAAGATTGAACTGTTAGGTTCAAATGATCTACTCAAGAAGCAGGAGTAAATCAGAAATAAATTAAAAATGCCTTTCATAGGCATTGCTGAAACATCCAGACCTGCTCTTTTGTGATGCAAACATACACCTCAGATGTTGAGCTGGGGCCATTTTCTTCCATGCAGTGAGAGGTTGGGGGAGGATATTTTAGTCCAGATTCCTCCTCCCACTTGTATGGAACTACAACTATAGCTAAACCTCACTTAACTGTTTGCTTAATTTAGTGCGTGTTCAAAGTTACAAAAAATGCTGAAAAAATAACTTTGCAACTAACGCTTGCATAGCGTTAGTTGCACAGCATCCTTTGTCATGTGTTCACCATTACAGTATGTGTTATCCTGTTCCTGACCCATTTTTTTCTCCCCCTTCACAGAATGGAAAGATGGAAGAGGAATTGATTGTAAGAGAATAAGCAGGCACACAATGGGAAGTACACTAGCTGTTTGCTCAGTCTCCTTGTGGCTCCCAGCAAGATCCTTTCAGCACCAACACATTCCTTTTGATGTGTGTTTCCTATTGTTTGCCTGCATAACCGCTTGTAATCCCTTCCTCTCCAATGAATGTAAATATAAATATTAATTCCCTTCTTGTGAATTATCCCAGTACCAGGATGAGTATTCCAAAAGGCAGGGGAGTGGTTAGGAGGGGGAAAAAGCCATGTGAAACTGATTCGTTGTGTCAGTTACAAGCAGCATCTGTGAGCCAGTTACCTCAGGGCTCCAATGAGTATTGGAAAGAATGAGGGTGGGTGGGAAAAAGGTAAGCACAGTAGCAGTCATGTGATTTCCCAGTTAGTGATTGTTTCACTTAATGACTTACGCTGCCCATCCCAATTGTTGTTGCTTTCATTTCATTTACCATTATCCTTACCATTCAATAAAACTGCTCGCAATAAAGATAGCATACTGGCAATGGAGACAAATTCTTGAAGATGCAATCTACCTAATCCCTTCCACAGGAGGTACAAACAGTATTTGAAAATTCTGCAAATATCCTACCTCTGCAGATCAGGTGGGCACAATTTTTTCCCTCTGTTATCACCTATATACCTTGCACAGCACCAGCTAATAGATACCCTGTTATGTAAATCTGAATAAGACCTTCCACGCTCACGTCTCTCCCTATGCAGTATTGTAACCAACATGCCTTGTGCTTCCCCAAGAATGGTATTTCTGGAAAGTTTGGAGGCAGGGAGATCAACTGTAGATCTGCGAGATCAGGTAAAGTGCAACCATAGAAGGCTGCGTATGCCTGGGCTTGAATAGAAAGTACACAGACTGATTTTTCACCTTTTACACTGAACGATGTGCAGTTGATTTACAGTGGTCATTTATACATTCCCCTCCTTTTAAAGGGGATAAAAAGTATTGCAACTCTGCCATGACAATAGAACTGCGGACATGAAGACTTGTTTAAAATTCTGTAATCAGCTACTCAGATTCTGGTGGCTGATGAGTGTGAGAGCAGATATCAAAGATTACATTTCATTTTGTGTTTGACACTGGGTTAAATCTGTTCCTGGAAAGCTGGCTGGCTTCAGCCCTTTTCACTCTTGTGACTATTGGATCATGGAATTTTATTACAGATTTTCCTGCTGTTGAGGGTTATATGACTATTTTTGTGGTAGTGGCTTGTGTGGAAAGATGGCTCATTGTACTCCTTGGAAATGCATTCCCTCAACTCAGGAAACAGTGCAACCTTTTCTAGACCTTGTTTTTAAGAACAAGAGTTTAGTCACTCGTGATTTCATATTGCAAATCTCAGTTTACATCCAAGTTTTGGAAAGCTCTTTTCCAGCTATTCAGCATTAAGATTCATTTGTGATCCTTGACTTATCCAGGCTCTAATGGGTAAGTAGCGAAAGTGAATCAATTATTGGAACATTACCTAAAGGGCTGTGTCTGTTACCAACAGGACAATTGGACTGAGCTGTTGCCTCTTGCAGAATTTTGTCTTCCGATGAACCCTCCCATAAACTGGACTCAACGTTCTTGGCCCCTTCCCAGTTATCCAACAAATTAATGCAGAGCCCTATCATCTACATTGCTTGTTTTAAAGATGATTCATCCTATTTTCCTTTGGTTGTTGCTTGTATTAGCTTTCCCTTGCTGTTCTATTCTAAAACTGTTCCTCTGTTCCCTTTTTTTCTGGTGGATGGCGAAGAAGAAATGTATTCTCGAGTCTAGAAACAGGGAAAAATGATTGGAATATATAGTTCACTGGAAGATATACTCTGTATCTGGGTAATTGTAGGAAAGCCCTACAGATGTTCACACCCCATGCCTCATACAGCAAACTAAGACCTGTTTGGCATGAGTGACTTTCTGGTAGAATATACTACCACCAGCATACTTCTCAACCTCATCAGAGCATTGCAAGTGTTTTCCTCATGACAAGGGGTCATCATGGAGTGGGTATATATTATAATTATTGTGGTTAGTTGCACAGTGAGCAGATATTTAGACTGGATTTGGCATTTTTATCCACTTATCAAGTCCTTCTCAAGGACCTGGGATAGGCAGATGTTGATATTCAATGGTGTTAAAGGTATCATTGCAGGATGTAAGCTGTTAGAGCAAAGTTGCCTTTTGCTATTGATTGATTATTGTCATCACACAGTCAGCCAGATGTTCAAATTAGATTTAGCATTTTTATCAATCTAGTGAGTATTTCACAAGGACCTGGGGTAAGCAGATGTGGATGTTTGATGGTGTTACAGATATCGTTGTGGGATGTAAGTTGTTCCAAATGAAGCTGTCTTTTTCCATAAATTTGTCAACTTGGATAGTGTTCAAGTTGTTTTGGGATTGCACCCAAGGTGGATATTAACACTGGTACTACCTTTGCTTTCTCCTTAGAGGGTGGAGATAGCATCCAGGAATGGGTTAACTCCATCTGTCATCTAATTGGACTGAGTCTGCAAACTGTAACGACACGCCTCCTCCGGTTGCCCTTCCAGCATTTAGACTCAGTCGATCTTTGGACTAGACGTGTGTTAGTGGTGATCCATTCCTTGATACTATTCTCCTGCTTCTAAAAGCGATTTTAAAGCTCTCGCAAAACAGCGCGATTGAGAGACTTCCATTCCAGCGTGAAAGGCTTTGCCTGAACCCGCTGAAGGCTGCGTGGTGGCGATCCGGCTGCCAGGAGTCAGCGGATGAGGGCAGCGCTCACGAGTTTGCTTCGGAACGCTGACCCTTTACCTTTCTCGATTTTAAAGTGCTGCGAGTCTCCTGGGATCAGGAGCAGTGGCAGCTTTGTCGGGCAGCACTCACGAGCTTAGCTCCGCGGCGGCTGACCCTGTGGCGCTCATTACCGCGCTTTGTAGTCGATCGGAGGAACGGGGAGGTGAGTTTGACCCCCAGCAGCCCCCCCTGCAGCATGATCTTTGATCCCTCATTGGGGCCTTTGCCTCAAGGTTGGACTTTCCCCGATATTGGGAAATTGCCGCTCTGCTTACGCTAGGGAGGAAGGGAGGGAGGGAGGGAGGGGGGGGCAGCAGAGCCCTTAGAGTATGGCTGCCTTTGGAGAAATTTCAAAATGGCAGATGCCATTTCCGAGTCCTCTGTGCCCAAGGTGGGAAAACAGAGGCCCTCCCTGCTACCTACATCTGAGGAAGCAGGTCCCTCGGGATCCAGGCCTGCATGCAAGAGAATGGCCTCAGAACCATGTGATAGTGGGCCACCAAAGAAAGCCTCAAAAGTCTCAAAGCATGATGAGCGACGGCAAAGGGCCATAGACAGCAAAATTGCTAAGGCCCAGAGGGAGGCGGAGAGGATGTCACGTGAATCCTCCCATTCTATTCTTCCACAAGCCTCATTGCGACCTGAGCCTCTGGAGGTTTGCAATTTGCCACAGCCTATAGAAGACCAGTATGCCCAGGCATGGTCACCTGATTGCGATGCAGAGCAGCCCTCCACATCTGCTTCTATCTTGCCTGGCAATCCTGAGGGCATTTCCAGCCATCTGTCAGAGCAGAGATCCTCAGAATTTCTCTGGGATCGGCCCTCCAGGCAATCAGCTTCTAGAGCCCCGGCTACATTTACTCCAACAGCCGCAAGCCTTCCATCTCTGGAGCAATCAGAGCCCTCAATACCGGCTGGCATGGGATCCCTCATATCTGAAGCCATCAGACAGGGCATAGCGGCAGGTCTCCAGCAGAGGGCAGCCTCAGATGTGTCTGACCGTCTCAGGTCTTGACCTGGCCATCAGGAATCGGGGAATATTTATCCTCTCCAAAGGATTTACCCTCCTGCCTCTCCTAGCCACTCATCCTTATCTGTGGAGGACATTTCCAGGGATCAGGAATTCTCTGATGATGAAGGCTTAATGCCCGATCAGCCCGCCTTTGTTGGCCTTTTTAGACCAGCAGTATTCAGATCATTACTGTTTAAGGCCAGGAATGCTGCCAAAATGGGGCCTAGTGAAGTGAATCTGGATCAGGTTCCGAGCCTTCAGGACCCTACTGATCCTCTCTTTGCCAAGCCCTCTATGGAGAAAGAAGTGGTCCCCTCTCCCAGGCTTTTCCTGGACGTTGTGCAGAGGCAGTGATCCTCACCAAGGGCAGGGCCAAATCCCAATAGCCTAGACAAATGATACTATCAAATGGCTCTGGACCTTTCCAAGATTTTGGAAGTTCCCTCAGTGGATGCCCCTGTAGCTGCTCTATCTTCTCCATCAGTTATGGTAGACTCTTCACAAGAAGCCCTCCGGCCGGAGGACAAAAGATTGGAGCAGACCCTAGTCAGGACTCACCAGGCGGCCGCCTGGGCGGTAAAGGCTTCCACAGTGGCCTCCTTCTTTACAGCCTCTCTGTTATGGCTAAAGCAACTACAGGCGAGAATTCCCCCTGATGATTCTAGATCTCATCAGGATGTAAATAAAATCATGGCCGCATTGGAATTCTCTTCGGATGCTACATTAAATGCAGCACGATTCGACTCTAGGGCCATTTCTTCGTCGGTGGCCTCCCAACATCTCCTTTGGCTCCGCTAGTGGCAGGCAGATGCCAGACATAAATGGAGATTAGCCTCAGCCCTGTATTCGGGGGAAAGGCTGTTTGGAGACTCCCTGAACCCTATTTTAGTGGAATCCAGGGATAAACACAAAGTCCTTCCGTCCCTTTCCAGACGAACAGAGTTTAGATCTGCCCCCTATTTTCGCCACTCGTCCTTTTGAGGGCAGGAGGGCGGCTCGGGATTCCCTCGTTCATTGAGACAATTCCCTTCCAGGCAGAGTCAGTCACAGGACAGATCAGGAAGGGGAGGGCAGCGTTTTCCCCCAAGAAGGTCCTTTCGAGGGGGAGGGAATCGGTCCTTTCGTCGTCAGAAGTGACAATTTAACAGATCTTCCCATCGGAGGTCGACTCTCCTCATTTGCCAGCCGATGGGAAGAAGTCACTACAGACACATGGGTCAGGGAGATGGTGAAATTTGACTTCTCCCTGGAATTCCTCTCCAATCCCCCGAGGTCTTTCATAAGGTGCCCTCTGTCAAGAGACCGATCCAAGCGGCTCCTCATGGAATCGGCCATAAATCATCTTCTGGACATCCAGGCGATCCAGCCAGTTCCAGCGGAGCAATGCAGACAGGGGTTGTACTCCCTTCTGTTCCTTGTTCCAAAGAGGATGGAGGGCAATTCTTGACCTCAAACGATTGAACATTGTCTACCGGCGGTTCAAAATGCATTCTCTCCAGACCATCTTAGTGAGCATAAGAAAGGGTGATTTCCTCACATCAATGGACCTCACAGAGGCCTACCTTCATGTGCCCATCCATTCCGACCACAGGCAGTTCCTCCATTTTTGCCACTCACGGAAGCACTATCAGTATCGGGCGCTCCCATTTGGACTCTCCTTAGCTTCCCGGATGTTCACAAGTTACTTGTGGTGATAGCAGCTCATCTTCGAACTATACCCATCAGAATCCAGTGCTATCTGGACAATGTCCTCATTCTGTCTGGATCAGCACTTCAGGCAGGGATGGACCTAGCCATCTCTGTCCTGAGTTCGAGTCCTCCAGGACCATGGTTTCTCCATCAACAGAAAGAAAAGCCAACTAGTTCTGACGACATGGTTGCTCCACTTGGGGGCAATCATAGACTTGGTAGAGGGCATGGTCTTCCTGTCCGAGGAGCATCAAACCAGCCTGTCAGAGTTGGCGGCTTGTGTCCGGAGAGAGTGCTTGGTTCCTCTGATCCTGCTTTCCCAGCTATTGGGAAAGATGGTCTCCGCCTTCTCCATCATCCCGTGGGCCCGCCTCCACATCAGAAGTCTGCAGTGGTTTCTTCTTCCACATCAGAAGCACGGCAGCAGCACCTCGTTGGCAAAAGTACTGGTTGCGCCCATCATCATTTGCTCATTACATTGGTGGACGTCACCAGCCATCTCCAGAGGGTTCCTGTTCAGGGAACCACCGCGTCTGACCTTGACAACTGATGCCAGCCTCTTCGGCTGGGGGGCACACCTGCAGTCTCTTACGACACTGGGAGAGTGGACTCAGACGGACTTGAGCCACAATATAAATTGGCTCGAGCTCCGGACAATCCATCTAGCCCTTCTGAGCTTCGAGGAGACAGTGCTCAACAAGCACATTCTGGTCCTCACGGACAACATGACTGCCAAGGCCCATATAAATCAGCAGGGAGGGACCTGTTCCCGCCTCCTCATGCAAGAGGCGGAACAACTGGGCCTTTGGGCAGAGTCTCACGTGCTGTCCATTCGGGCAGAACACATATCAGGGGTGGCAAACGTGTGGGTGGACCACCTGAGCAGATTTACCATCGGCCACTCAGAGTGGCGCCTGTTCCTCTTTCGGGAAGTGACAGAATGATTCAGATCGCTGGCAGTCGACTTGTTTGCCACCCCAGACAACACTCACCTGCCTTGTCATTATACCAGGTTTGCGACGCCAGGGGCAGAAGGCGTGGACGTGCATGCCTCCCCTCCCGTTGATCCCAAAAGTCATCTGGAAGATTATGGAGGAGAAGGCAGAAATCCTGCTTCTAGCTCCACATTGGCCTAGGAGGCCATGGTTCGTGGACTTGGTGAGCCTGTCAGTGACTTGGCCCTGGAGGATTCCGTAAGACAGTATCTTCCTCACCCAGGGGGCACTGAAAAACCCGGACCCACAGTAGTTCCAGTTGACCACCTGGAGATTGAGCAGAGGGTCCTGAGCAGGGACAATTTCTCTTCTAGGGTCATCTGTGCTATCCAGGCTTCGAGACGTTCTTTCACCACAAGGATCTACGATTCCACGTGGAGGACATTTTGCTCTTGGTGCTCCAAGAGGAGTCTTATCCCCACTGAGGTTTCCTTACCACAGATCCTAGACTTCCTTCAGGAGGGATTAGATAGAATAGAATAGAATTTTATTGGCCAAGTGTGATTGGACAACAAGGAATTTGTCTTGGTGCATAGGCTCTCAGTGTACATAAAAGAAAAGATAAGTTCGTCAAGAATCATAAGGTACAACACTTAATGATAGTACAACACTATTTATTTATTTAGATTTATTTATTTATTTATTTATTTTAAATTTTTTATTTATTTATTTATTTATTTATTTATTTATTTATTATTTATTATTTTTTATTTTTTTATTTATTAGATTTGTATGCCGCCCATCTCCCGGAGGACTTTGGGCAGCTAACAGCATATGAAATACAAATGATAGATAACGGGCTGTCCCCCAATACCATTAAGAGGCAGGTGGTGTCCCTGGCAGGTGGTGTCCCTCGGTATTGGTGTGTGGAACCCAGGAATCCCTGGCCCCAACAGCCTATGGTCAGACGGTTCATAATGGGAGCAATTAATCTCAAATCTCCGGTAGTTCACAAGTACCCGAACTGAGACCTGTCAAAGGTCCTAAACGCACTTACCGGAGCACCCTTTGAACCTTTGAGGTCTACATCCCTCAGGTACCTTACCTTTAAGGTATCCTTTTTAGTGGCCATCACCTCAGCTAGGAGGGTGTCTGAATTGGCAGCCTTATCTGTTAGACAAGACCTCTGCATGTTTCACACTGACAGGGTGGTCCTAAGGTTGGACCCTTCTTTTTTCCAAAAATGAATTCTTGGTTCCATAGGGCCCAAGAACTAGTGTTACCAAACTTCTGCCCACAGACAGCATATTGTTTAGAGCAGAAGTGGCACACGCTGGACGTAAGGAGGGTCTTTCATATTTACATCAAGAGGACCTCTCATCTCAGATGTTTGGAGTCCCTGTTCATCTCCTTTCAACCTGGCATGCTTGGTAACAGGATTACCCCTTCCATCATAGGGAGATGGATTAAAGTGTGTATTGCCCAAGCGTATACTCTTCAGGCCTTACCAGTACCTGGTCGTCTTATGGCCCACTCCATTAGGAGCGTGGCTATGTCTGTGGCGTGGGCTACCCCGGCCTCGATTGAAGAGGTCTGTAGAGTTGCTACCCGGTCGTCCCTGACTCCATTCATCTGGCACTATAAACTGGACTCCTTCGCCTCGGCCGGAGCGGCATTTGGCAGACATGTTCTGCAAAGAGTGCACACAGATGGGGGACCCCTGGACCGGATGGCAGCCCACCCATGAGGACAGCCAAGCTTGGGTATGTCCCATTTCTGGATGCTATCTCCACCCTCTAAGGAGAAAGGGTCTTACCTGAGATGCCTTTTCTCTTGGTGGTGGAGATAGCATCCAGCCTCACCCCGATTGCGGTCTGGCCCGGGGGGCCCTGACACCACGACTTCAAGATACCACGTCAGTCTGCAGCAATCTCCTCGTCACAAGAAGGGCAACCGGAGGAGGCGTGTCATTATAGTTTGCAGACTCAGTCCAATCCATCGACAAACGAAGTTAACCCATTCCTAGATGCTATCTCCACCACCAAGAGAAAAGGCGTCTCAGGTAAGACCAATGCCCTTTCTTATTATTACTATTATTATTACTATTATTAAAATTGACATGCTGTCTAAGTCTCATCTCTACACAATCACAAATAAAACTTATTTAAAATGAGAAAAAATAATGCCATGCTGTTATGATAGCAGATTTGATGGTGATTGAATTTAATCATTCTAAATATTATTATCAAGCTGTGGTTACTACAGAATTTTTACAGACTTGTACTAAAACAGAAATAATATGATACATAATATTGTTCAGATCTTTGGTTGTAATCAATGTGCTAGTCTAACAATATCGTAGCCTACTCAGTAAACCTCAATGGCATTTTAAATATAAAAAAAGTTGTGTAAAAAGGTTTTTAATATTATACTGATACTTTTTCTGAATTGTCCTTTATATATTCTACTTTGTCAAATTAGGAAATCATTCTGTTCTACATAGTATTTTCCCTAGATATCTCTAGTGAGTTTCCTATTGTAAAGCTTCTTGGAATGAAAATACCGTAAACACTTTTTTTGTAGGGACATTATCAAGAATGAAGCATTCTTATTAAAGCAAACACTTCCTCCTTTGTTAAGTGAGCAGAGTTTCAGAATGGAATTCCATTTGGATTTACCATTTAATCTTTCTTTTTCTTTTTATACACAATGCAATTGCAAAAATTTCTTGTTAAGTATTTTATGAAATTTGCCAAAAACTGAGTAACAATAGCAGTGGCTTTGTGATCATTTACAACTTCATACAGGTAATCCTCTAGTTACGAATGTAATGGAGCCTGCCCATTACATTCATGACTTGAGGATTCGTAGGAGTGAATCGTGTAACTTGAACATGATCACTCCCTGCTTTCACCCACGCATTCACTGATCGAATGCGTGGGTCGTTAAGTGCACGAGGTATCTCAGAATGGGGAAGGCTAGGGGGGGGCTAGTGATAGAAAAGGCCACCCAAGGCCTCCCTGACCCACTGAGATACCTCATGCTTCTCCCCTCCCATCCTGCCGTGCCAGACTCACCTTGCAAAAATCTGTCTCCTCTCTGTTGCGGTTTCTTTGAGGGAGACGAGAACAGGACAATTTCCTTTCCAACGTCCAGTCGGCTTGCAAATGTTTTTCACACCGAGAGTGAAATGTTCTGGAGACCCTGATCTCTCATAACTTCAGGCACCCATCCACTTTTGCAGAGAATGGGTGCCTGGAGTCACGCGAGATCACGGCCTCCAGAACATTTCACTTGGCGCAAAAAACATTTGCAAGCCAACTAGATGATGGAAGGGAAATCGTCCTGCTCTCCTCTCCCTCAAAGTGGGTGAGTGAGTCCGGTGCGGCAGAATGAGGTGGGGGAAGCATGAGGTATCTCTGTCGGGGAGGGTTGGGTGGCCTGTCCCATTAGTAGCCCCTGCCTCCCTCACCACCCTGAGATACCTTGTGCACTTAATGACTCGTGCATTTGATTAGCGAATGCATGGGCAAAAGCAGAGCGTGATCACATTCAAGTTACGTAATTCACTCCCACGACTCCTCGAGTTACGAATGTAATTGACAGGCTCCATTTCATTCGTAAGTCAAGGATTACCTTGCAAGATACAATCTGGGTCAGTCACCGGGACCAGAGGTTTAGTCTTCCAAGCTTTTGGATTCATGCTGGAGCCCATCCTCAGGGAGCTTCTCTCTAGCAGAGTGTGTGCTAGATGGAAGCTTGCTGAGCATGCCCGAATCTGAAAGCTCATTATCCTGCAACATTATCCCCTATATTTGCCTTCATTCATAAAAAGTCCTTCTTCAAAAATATTGCTTCATTCAAATATAAAAATTTATATGAATGTTATTAATAGTGTTTATATAGTCACTTTAAAAATAAATATCTAGATGTGTCTGCAAACGTAAGATCAAATTAATTGCAAATTGCTAATTAATGGTTTGAATGATAAGCAGCATATTAACTGAAAAGGGAGAAACACCTAAGTTTAAGGCAATGCCTCCAAAAGAAATAGAAAATAGAAAATAATTATCTGCTACTACCATTATATTTTTCTTTATTCTAAGATGATCCTCTCATTTTTAAGGCCAGGTTGGTGAAAAATAGTTTCCTTTCAAGTAAATACTAAGGGTGTAAAAAGATCAGCATCAATTTGGTCTGATGATTTGATTCAAAAGGTCAAGTTGGGCCAAATCAATTCTCTGAAATTTTTTTTTAAAAATGTGGTCTGTTCCTAAAATTCCTCTGAATTGTTGAACTGATTTAGAGGCACCTGCTTCAAGTTCCTGATTTCCTCTTCCAGATTATATTGCAGCAGGAAGAAGGAACGAAAGAAAGAGAGATTGTGGAAGTGCAAGTAGAAGCATAAGTCTAAGGGATGCTCAGAGACCAACCCTGAGAATAGATCCCACTACCTGGGATGCAAGGTCAAGATAATATTAGGGTTAGGACTAGCTAGTATTGATGGGAGATATACAGTGTACAGGTACCCTGTTCCCCCCCAAAATAAGACATCCCCTAATAATAAGCCCAATTGAGCTTTTGAGTGCATGGCAATAAGGCCAAGTGCTTATTTCAGGGTTCAAAAAATATATAAGATAGGGTCTTATTTTTGGGGAAACACGGTAGTCCTCAACTTACGACCATAATTGCACCCCAAGTATGTTGCTAAGTGAGGAATTTGTTAAATGAGTTTTGTCCCATTTTACGACTTTTCTTGCCACATTTGTTAAATGAATGGCTGCAGTTGTTAAATTTGTAACCCAGTTGTCAAGGGAATCTGGTTTCCCCCTTAACTTTGCTCTTCAGACGTTTGTAAAAGGGGGTCACATGACTCTGGGACACTGCAATTGTCATATAAATGTGAGTCAGTTGTCAAGCTTCCGGATGTAAATCATGTGACCATGGGAGGTGCAGCAACGGTCATAAGTGTGAAAAATGGTCAGAAGTCACTTTTTCCAGTGCCGTTGTAACTTTGAACAGTCACTAAATGAACTGTTGTAAGTCGAGGACTACTTGTATGTAATTTGTATAATGTGAACCTTAAAAAAAACCCTAATTTTTTAAAATAAAAACCAGTTTGCTCCTTGCTATGCTGTGCTATGCTACACTACTTTTCACCTGTTACTTTACCTTAGAGATTTACCGTAATTCGTTTTTGCACGCTCAAAGTAGGTTAGTGTCAGCCCCATAAGGGTAGACTGACCAGGAAATCGACTCTATAGGAAAGCCAACACTACTTTTATGGGGGTTGGCTGTTAAAAATAGAATTTATAAGTTTGATTGTGCTGTTCCTCCTCATTATAGTTAAGCGAATTAGGGAAGCATATATCTGAGCCAGTTCCAAATGTTATCTCATTCCGGACTTCAAAAAATGCTTCAGCTTCTTTTGCCCAGGTAACAGGTCTTGCATGTCTCCATCAATGTAATTTTCATTTACTCTCTACAGTTAGTGACAGCAGAAGACTAAAGGGATAATAACGACACACATACACATATACACACACACAGAGGGGGTGTATGAATAGCCCTAAAAATCATTAAATTCTTTGTGATTTTCTTCCCTTTAATGTTCCTACGGAGAAATTACAGTGAAGTTCAAAATACTTTTCTATGTAATTGCAGCCAGCCATGCTGTGCCGTGATTCATCAAGCTTCCACATTCCCAACAGCAGTGATTCAAGTGAGAGGATGCAAGACGAGAGCTGATCTTGTTTTGATTATACTGTAGAATATTGTGTACGTTTATTCATACTAATGGACATGCATTCTGTATTTTTAAACTTGTGCTTTAACTTAGAGTGCTTTTGTAATACAATTTTAATGTTACTTTGATTGTTTAATCTGTATATTTGATATGATGTTTTTGAGTTTTTGTTTTAATTTAAGAGTAAGGAATTAATCTACTATATATTTATACCTATATACTGAAGAAAATCAGAAGGCAATTCCCTATTCCTTCTTGTAACTTTTTAGCTGTTTAACTTTTTTGATACCCTCCCCCCATTTTTTCCTTTTTGTTATTTTGATATTTTATACTATTTTGAAATTTAACAAAGTTGATGAAAGAAAAACAAGATGAGAGCTGATGGAAGCATGTCTAGGACAAAATGGGTTATTAACTCCATAGTTCAAGAATACACAGCATGGCCAACAAGATTGGACTTCAGATTCCAGATTTCAAGATAAAAGTTCTGCCTTTAAAATGAAGATAAGTTTCTCCAGAACAGTATGGACAATAGATCTTCTGGAGGCTTCTTGTGTCTGATGTGATTTTGAGCCATTATTGGATTTTTCTGCGGGGTGAGATTTTGAGGAATGAAGATCACTTTAGAAAAATCTCTGCTGGAGTAACTAAATGCCTATCCCTTGGAGGAGCGATACTTCCCTGGGATTTGAGGAATTAGGTGCAAAATACAGGGAGGAATGTCCTACTTGAATATGGTTCTGATTCCTTTTAGGAGCAGGTGCTGTCAGACAAGTTAGTTTGTGCAGGTTTTTAGCCATGGCATGACACCAGTTTTCAGAATATTTTAATCCATTCTCTGATTTTCTATTCTGGAAGTGCTAGAGGCTTAACAGATTTTCTGATTACATCTCAGTAGTCCATTCTGTTTGCTGTTTTTAACCCCAGCTTCTTATGTTATAATTTTGGTGATGATACTTCTTAAGGAAAAAGAAGACCAGAGAAAACCTGCTTCTAAAACATTATCAATATAAATAGGGCCTTCCCATCCTTTCTTCAGCTCCCAACAGCAGCACGTGTTTACAATCCATGAATAATATTGAGCAGAACAGTCACAGTTTTCTACAGGTGCTAATATCTGGAAGGCAGGCAATCTGTTGCAAGCACAACAGAGGGCACTGTTGAACAGATGGCAATTTTATACCTCAGATATTAAAAGAAAAAAAAATAAAAGTAGACATGGGCTAATTTAGCAAGTGAGGTCTACAGCATCACTCATTGTGCCAAGTTAATCTTAATCACCGAAGCATTGATTGACAATCTGGAGGATGTAAGGTGCCGTTCTCCTAGTGAGCAGAAAAACAGGATGGAAATTATAATTTCTCGGCTAATTGTGCTTAGATGCCATTTGTGAGAACATTCATATTGTCTAGACAGCTTGTACAGCAACCTCTTCAAGTGCCTAGTGTTGCCTTAATGCAGATCTGGAGAGCATTTGCTGAAAATAAAATAGTGTTATTGGGATGGGGACACCCCCAATGGTTCTTAGATTTGAAAATACCAAGATAACTGATTTTGGAAGAGAAAACACCAGTGAAGCCTGCTGCTTTGATTCTTCATTTTATTCCTTAAATTCTCCCCGTCCGCCAAAAATCCCAGTTCATGTTTACAGACCAAACACAGACTCAGTTCTCATGTATAGTTGGACAACATGCTGGTTGATTATAAGATGGGTAGCTATATAAATGTTATCAACCAACCAACCAACCAACCTGATCTGCAGTTTTTGATTAGGGCCTGGACAGTTTGGAATCAACTCTAGCTTTAGATATGGAATTTATTAGGCGAGTAGCAAGTTACTCTTTTTGATTTTCCCTACCTCAAAAGGTCACGGGTGGGATAAATTAAAGGGTAATCCTCATGTGAGCTGCCTTGAAGCTCCTGGAGAGAAGGCAAAATAAATCCTAACAAGTAAAAGAAAAATAAATCCACCTCCTGTTCTGCTGATCAGAGACTTGCCTTTTCCTCTTGGATGCTAATGCTGCCAGTTGCAAATCTACAAGTCTTGAAATGTGTATTACTAATTTAAATGGAAGAGGAAGGCATTGATGTTGAGCTAGGCAATAGCAGTGACTGACAGGCTAGGCCAGGTCGTCTAACCTTGAAGGTGGTTTATTAATTTGCATGAATATTGTAAGGTTGGCTGATTATGAAGCCCCAGAGGGTTTGACAGTAATGCTCTAGTGAGTTGAGTGAAGGGTTTTTTTGGGGGGGGGGAATATGTCAAAGTTGTATCAGCATATCTCTGCAAGTTTTCTGACTTTTGCGTATTCCAATAATTTTTGCACATCAGCATTTTTATGGATTTTAGACTTGTGATTGAAAGAGCATAAATTTTCATAAAGCAAAAGTTTGGAGTTCCTTGAAGACTTTTGATAACCTTATTAGTATTACAGGTCATAGCCTTTATACATGTAGTCCTTGACTTAACAGCTATTCGTTCAATGACTGAAATTACGACAGTGCTGAACAAAGGAATTTACTTCCTGTATTCAAAGTTATAGCTGCTTCAGTGCCCCTGCAGTCATGTGATCACAATTTGGGCACTTGGCAATGTGTCCACCCTTATGATCAACTGCAGCAACACTGCATCACTCCCCACCCCTTATCTCCCTCCCCCCATCCCTTCCTGCTGCGTTTCTTGAGCTTACTTCTCTATCTAGATGCCCACGGACCTTGGGCCTCCACCCTATCCCGTTTATCTTGTTCCATTTATCTCTTCTGAAGATCGTCTATCCGAAAGAGTGACAGGCCAGTGTGACACATGATTTTCCTGCGGAGGCCACCTCACGCCATACTGGAAGTGGGCATCATTGTGAAAAATCACACTCTTCTGAGAGATTGTGTGAATGGTGCCCACCTCCAGAATAGTGCAAGGCAGCCTCTGTATGGAGGCTACTTGTTGCATTGGCTGGGGGCTCTGTTGGAAAGGCGATCTTCAGAAGAGGTAAAGGAGTAAGGTATAATGGGGCGGGAGGAGGTCCAAGCCTGGGGGAACCAGAGGGGCAGGAAGCTGTCCAAGGCCTGCCTTGGGATGGGGAAGAACCAGTGCAGGCCATGTTTCAGCTGGGAAGGTGTTACAGTGTAGGCCTGGACCCATGCCAGGCCTCCCTAAGCCTTTCCCACCTCCTATAGCAACCTGTGCTTTGCCGACTAACTTGCACAGTTACTTAACAACTGCAGTGGGGAGAGCCAGTATTGTGATTAAGACAGGTGATCACATGGGAACCTTGCTTAACAACTAGAACAACTTGCGACCATAATTCTGGGCTCAATTGTGATTGTAAATCAAGGATTACCTATAGAAACATTTATAGTACCGGACCTTTTGATTGTGTGTTTGGGCTCTAATGCAGCTTGATTCTCAGTATTTTAGGCTAATATTTTTCAAAGTTAGCAGCTTTATGATGTATGGACTCGAACTCCCAGAATTCCATAGCCACCATGCTAACTGGGCAATTCTGAAAGTTGAAATCCATACATCATAAAGTTGCTAAGTTTGAAAAGTACTGCTTTAGACTAGAATCCTTAACACATGGTGCAAGGCTTGTTGAACTTCAAAATTGCTCCTGATCTAAATGCTGCCATTATTGTGGAAGCTGTTTTCCTATCTAGTAATAGGAAAGAATATAATTTTGCAAAATATTCAAAGGAGATCTTTAAAAAGTATATTGTTTTCTCAAACTACTGAACCAGGGACATTTTTTGAGATGGTGCCACATGGTGAGCTTTTTTCATGGTTTCCTGGTTATCTGTGCATGACAACCTCAGACAACAATTCTGCCTGGACTGCTAGAGAAACAAATAGCTGCATATGCACTTAAATGCAGGCGACTGGAGGAAACCTTTGAAACAACCACACAGATTTCTTCAGGGCTGCAAGAAAAGGCATTTGAGTGCATTTTAAAGAAGCGCTGCTCTGATTCCTTTGCACAAGCCTAATGTTTATATGCATCTTTATTATAATTTATAAATATCCTCTCTCAGGTATTTAATTATGAATGTAAATAAATATTAGACTGCTTATTTAAAGCTATTGAGCAAATTAATTTTCAGTGAAATTGACCTGTTTGGAATTCCAAACTATACAGTATAATAGTGGGATGCAGAATTTGTTGTTTGGTTGGTTGCTTTTGATTTGATGATGCTCATCTCTAGACAGGGACTGTAAATGCATGGTGCACAAAGCATCTTATTCATAAACTAAGAAAAATATTTAACTCAGCTGATTTATACAGTCATGTCAAATAATTTTTTGTTTGACTGCTATATAACCAGAAGAGCTGATTATTCAAAATTAAGCTGTTAGACAGTTTTACAACTAAATGCTCCCTTGAGCAATGTTCTCTTAATTTGTTTGGTACTCCTTACCCCTTCAATAATAACCGATACCATTTTATAGGTTTCTATTATGAGCTGGGGATTGTTTGACAGTTTTATGTATCCTTTCATATCTTTGATACATCAACAATTGTTGCATGCATCTAGGAATTTTGTTCATGTCAGTTGAATAAAAACATTCTTATCTTCCAAGCAAAGGGTAATGTGCTAGCCTAAATTCTAAAGAATTCTGAAGCCCAAGGAAGGTCACAATGAAGAGAATATCTACATGCCTATAAAATAATATTAAACAATATAAATGGGAAATCCCTTGTGAGACAGAGGTGGAAGTGTTTGAAGGATCAGAGGTTGCAATTCAACATTCCCACCTCATGAAGACCCCCACAAGTATGTCATCTGATGGTATTATGACATTATCAGAAATGGAATGACCAATGTTTTTTTGGCCTATTTTTTGATAGACGAGAAAAGTACCATTCCATTTTCAAAAGCTAAAAATAAATTAAGGAATTTCAGTATCTTGATCTCAAGTGCTGGGAAACTGTAAATGAAATGTTAGTGGGGTTGCATGTCAACCATAAGTTGCCTACCTTTGGTTTAAGATCTTTCAGCAAAATTGTATTTTGATGCAGTCTCATGTAAATGGAACAAGGGAATTTTACAAGGGAGCTGGAGAGTTGAGGGGCTGAATTTTTGCTAAATTTTGGGAAGAGTGTGGTTAATTACATGAGTCTGTGTGGTTTGGCCCAGATACACACACACACACACACACACACACACACACACACACACACACACACACGCTGAACTTTCTGTCTAAGGCAGTGCTTCTCAATTTTTTCCTGTTATGCCCCCCCCCCCCAGGAAGAAGTAAACATTTTGCGCGCCCCCAACTCTCCGATCTGGGCCCCAATGGAATTTTAGTGTTAATATTTATTATTTTACTTATTATAAGATGCAAGCAAACTATTGGCTGGGGAAGGCGTACTTGGAGTTCATTTGCTTTTTTCACTTCCTCGACCAAGCGGTAAACAGATGACCTGCTTTCCTCCTTCCTCAGACGCCCTTACACTCTTTTCGGGATTTCGCCATGCAGGTCTAGGTGCAAGTGACATCACAATCAGGGACTCCCACCCTCCTCTCCGTTCCCCGTGAGACTCAGCATTCTAGAATCCCTCCCAGCCCCCACCCGTCACTGGGTCCCAAATGGACGAGCCCTTGACGTGAGGCAGAAAAGAGAAACGACTGGCAACAAATACGTCTCCCCTTCCCGCCTTCCTCACAAAGTCCGCTTTAACGTAATTTAATTACCATATTTTTCGGAGTATAAGACGCACCTTTTTACCCCCCAAAAGAGGGTGAAAACCTGGGTGCGTCTTATACACCGAATGCAGCCGCACCCACCCACCCACCCACCCACCCCCACCCTTTGGCCTCTGTCTTCCAGCAATTTACCTGCTTGCAGGAAAGAGGGAAAAGCCTGTAAAGCCAAGCAAGTCAGTAGGAGTTTCCCGATCGACAGCTGATTAGGTTTGCCATGTGGGAAAATGAAAGTGAAACTAACTACAAAGGCAAATAGCTGGGAGAGGCAGGCAAATTTTTATTTTTTGCTGAACTGGATGGAAGGGGGTAAGTGAATAACTATAAAAGTCTGTAGAATGTTCAAATTATTAGACTTATTTTTTAAAGACTGCTTTATTATTGTTCTAGAGCCAGGGGCAATTTTAAGACTTGTGGACTTCAACTCCCAGAATTTCACAGCCAGCTTTGTTAACTTTGCTGGCTGTGGAATTCTGGGAGTTGAAGTCCACAAGTCTTAAAGTTGCCAAGGTTGGAGATCCCAGTAAATCTAGACAACTTAACAAAATAAAGAAGCTTTTTAAAATAAATGCTTGCTCTGAAGAGGCCCAATGCTATTGTATCTTCTTTTAAATAGAGAATAATGTATACTTCCAGAAATTTTAATTAATTTTAACAGCTCTGTACAAGTATAGTATGAAATGTAACAGTGTTCTGTTTAGTATTAGAGTTTAGTTACCTTGGAGTAGATCTATTTAAATAATTGGGAAGAGTTAGTGTGACTACATTTAAGAAAACTTTCTGGCATAATGTACATTTGCTATTTCTTTGCTATTTCTATGGGTCAGGCACACATGCACAGAAATACACAGCAGACAGTGTATATCATCTGTGCTGTTTGCTGTTTGGCAAATTGCTTGGAGGCAGAGGCCTTTTCCCCTTGTTTTCCTCCCCCAAAATTAAGGTGCGTCTTATACTTCGGTGCGTCTTATACTCCGAAAAATACGGTAATTTCATGTAATTTCATTAGAGTTCCTTGCCCTTAACCCGAGACGAGGCTCACCCAAAGAAGGGAAAGACAGCGGTAGCTCCATAGCGAAGGCAGCCATCCACGCCGGGAAAGCAGCAGCCACTGCCAGACCGGCCACGTGCACAGCAGCCGCCTCTTTCTTGCCTCAGCCCGTCACTTTCAAATGAGGCAGAAGTGCCGCTCTTGCCCGCAGTGGGGAAAAGGCAGATGCCACTTTCTCACAAGAACGGAATATAAAGTTTCCCTGGGGTCACACGTGCCCCCCGGCATTGCTCCACCCCCCAGGGGGGCGCGCCCCACTATTTGAGAAACACTGGTCTAAGGACATGGTATGGAGGAAGAGCAGCTTATAGCAACAGTTGTCCCTGATGAGACAACTGATGAGACAACTGATAATTAGCTAGCAGGTTGTGCTTTGCTCTTCAAATAACTCTTCAGTATCAGCTAGCATTTTAGAATACCGGCAAGCTTCTAGGAACTTGTAATCAGAATCAGATCAGAAGAACAAACAGGAATGGGATATTTTGTGAGGGCATTTAATGGAAGAAAGAAGAGTCTGACTTCAGATTCTGCCAAAAGATTGGACATTGAAGGAGCAGCAGTGTGATTTGCCAGGTGTGTTCAGATGTTTATTGTCATACCAGAAGAGTATGCTAATTTTACTGGTTGCAAATTTTGCCCTTGCTGGAGAAGAAGGAGAAAGGTCTTGAGGCCAGGATTTACTTGGGTGGTGGTGGTGGTGGTGGTTGAAAAACAGAGATTGCACAGAGAATTCTCTATGAAGGCCAGGAGAATAATATTGTAGAGGAGGTTAGGGGATAATAAAGTTGTCCAGAAACACAGGAGACAAGAGGTGAACCCAAAGAGGAAGATGTGAGTTCAATGAAAAGAATGAACACATACAGTGTAGAACCGTGATGGCGAACCTATGGCACGGGTGCCACAAGTGGCACGCGGAGCCATATCGGTGGGCACGCGAGCTCAGGTCCGGCGTGCATGTGTGCACCAGCCGGCTGATTTTTGGGCCTTCTGGGCCCACTGGGAGTCGGGAAACAGGCTGTTTCCAGCCTCCAGAGGGGGTGGGGAAGGCCGTTTTCGCCCTCCCCAGGCTCCTAGAAAGGCTCTGGAGCCTGGGGAGAGCGAAAAATGGGCGTGCCATTGCATGCTGGGAGCAGGGGGGTCATGCGTGCATGTGCGGGGGTGCATGGAATTATGAGTGTGGGCACGCACACACGTGATCCCCCACATTCCCCCCCCCTTTTGGCACGCGAACCAAAAAAGGTTCGCCATCACTGGTATAGAACCAGATGGCAAGAAATGAGCAAGAGGAAATAAAGTTGGAGTTGACCAACATATAGTATTTGAAATATTGAAATGAGCTCCATCCACCGGCATTAGTTTTAATTCTTGGAAAGAATTTTCAACTCTGCAAGGATTAGCAAAATCAAAGCTTTCCATTGAGAGCAGAAAGAAGAATAGTGTTATAGGATAGTGGCTCCCAACCTTTTGGGCACCAGGGAGGAGTTTTTCTGCGGACTGGAGGAGGCGTGATTTTGTGTGCTGCCTACATCCTGCAGATGGGGCTTCTCTTGTTTGCGTGGCTCAGTTTCTGGCATGCTGCAAACTGGTGCTGTTTCACGGACTGGGGTTTGGGGACCTCTGTTATGGGAAGATACATAACCATGAGTGTTGTACTGTTTTTCTAGTGCATTAGTTGAAGACACAGTTGAAGGATTACAAAGGGTCATCAAACTGAATGATTAGTATCCATTTCTAGTTGTACTGTATGTGTTGAGATAAAAAGCATTGCTAGAAGAGAATGAATGCTACAGGTGATCTTAAAACCATAGATCAGGGGTCTCCAACCTTTTGGACCTCAGGGACCACCAAATTCATAATTTTAAACCCTTCGGACCACTGGGGGGGAGGCTCAGCCGCCTTTCGGGCCTACCTGTCTGCTTCTGCGAGGCCTCCGGGTGGGAGGCCCAAGAAAAAGTGCCTGGTCCAGGCACACAGCCTGGAAACCTCTTTTGTGTTCCTTCTCTCAAGAAGCTTGGTCAATCTGAGTGAAGGAAAACGAAGATGGGCAGACTGACGGTGGCTTGCTGATATTGGTGAGAAAGTCAGTCCCATATTCCCGAGCTGTAGTAGTCACAGACTGGCCCTTTGGTCATCCCGGAGCTCTGGGATGACCAAAGGGCCAGTCCTGTGACTACTACAGCTCTGGAATATGGGACTGGCCCGTGGTGGGGCTGGAAATCTCCGCCATAGGGGGTGGCACATGCCATGTGTAACTTTTTAGGTGCTGCAACATGCAAAAAGGAGCGCAGCCCTCGCCAGCCGGAACGAGGTAATGATGCTGATGGGGGGGGATCGAAGCGGTAGTGGCGATGGCTGGAAGGTGCAGCAGTGAAACGCTACTTGCATTTGCATGGCATCAACATTCCGCCTTCGTCACAGTATATTTGCACCAGCTGGTGGCGCTAGGGCAGCCCTTGTCTCCTGCTGCTTGGGGCTCAGAGCGGTAAACCGCATCTACAGCAGAGAGAAGCAGCTGGAGTCAACCCTAGCTTTGCTGTCCATTACAGATGCTAGATCCCCCCCCCCCCCCCCCGTGCAAACTCTCGTCTCTCAAGAAGCCCGGCTGAAGTTTCCTGCCCCGTTTCAGCAAGCACTCCTTGAGAGACCAGAGTTTGCAGGGGGGCGATCTAGCATCCGGGCTGCCTACAAGAGAAACATTTTCGGCCACATTTGAGATTTCTAGCTGCAATGGACCACAAAGCTAGGGTTGACCCCGGGCGCTTCTCTCCGCTAATAGGTGGTCAAGCTAACTGCTGAAGGACCCCATCCTATCCCTGGGAGTCAAAGCGCTGAAGCGCGAGTGGCGCAGGAACTTTGGCCAGGCTCCTCGAGAGAAATGCAAAAATTACTCTGCGGACCACCAGTTGGTGACCACTGCCGTAGATGATAAGACCAAGAAACTGAAAACACAAATGGTGTTTTCAGACAGAAAATGGGTGGTATAACAGGATTTGAAGCCCTAAAGATTTAAAAAAAATCCAAGATGGATAAGAAATCTTTGAAAAAAATCCCCATGGGAAGAAAAAAAGTGGAAATGTTTTAAAAGTCTTCTATGGATGATTAATGAACTCATTGATAAGCTGAGCTGCAAAAAGGAAATGTATAAGAAATGGAAACGGGGTCTTATAACTAAGAAGTGTAGATGGCTAAATGAAAGGGAATGATGCCAAGGAAGAATGAATAATTTAAAAATTAAGTTATATAAGAGCACTTAAAATCCATGTGACCAATGTATGGGCTAGTGTGAATTTGTTAAGATAAGATTCTACTGTTAGGATTAACCTGACACAATTTATGACAGAGTAACTAGGTTGGTAGAGCAAAGGAATGCTGTGAAGATGGTTCAGCTTTATTTATTTATTTAGCACATGTTATCTGCTGTCCTAATCATAAGACCTTGAGTGGATAATATATGTAAAATGCTTAATCTCTATAAAGTATTTAATGAAATCTCTCGTGGTATCCTTGAGGTCAAGATGGATAAAATATCTTGGCTGCTGTGTTTATTTCATATAATGTATCTGATTTGTTTTTATCTATTTTAAACATCCAGAGTTATTTGTGTGAAACTAATGGCTATATAAATCAAATGAACAAATAAGCAAGCAACCAGTTCAGGAATCTGATGGATTTCTTACTGGCTGAGCAATCTTACCCAAATAATTCTTGTATCTAGCATTGTCCTGGTGGGAGATATGTAGTAAGGTACCCCCAAATTCTGCCCTCGGCCAAAGGCAAGGTTCTAAAATATGAAACGGAAGGATTGCTTATTTTCTGCATCATGCTCTGCATGCCTCTGTTTGGGACTGGGAGAGTGAATGTCAGAATCTGGGAGGTTGTCAGTGGGTGCAGACAAGGAGTCTTGGGGGCTTGCTGGATCCGTCTCAGACTGGAGTTAACTGGCTTCCACACTGTTGGAATCATTCCCTCCAAGTTCTGTTATTACTAAAAGTCTCTGAATCTACCTCCTCCTTAGAAGACAAGCCAAGTAGGGCTTATTAAATTTTCAGATGATACCTAACTAGAAACTGGCTTACGGTAGAAAACAACAGTTCAACATTACCACGACATCTTGAATATTCAGTGGGATGATGTTCATTATGCTGATTAAACTGGGAACAAATGCATTGTGACCAGTACAAACTCCTGCATTTCTGCAATAAAAATAAATTGTACAACTACGGGATTGAAACCAGTGCAGTGAGAAGGATCTAGGGGTACAAGTAGATCACTGAAACAACATGATCAAACCGGGCGTTGCATCAGTTAAGAAGACCAGTGCAATCTTGGGCTGTGTTAACAGAAGCACTGAGTCCAGAAGATATTTCCATTGTTCTCTATGCTGATTAAACTGGGAACAAATGCATCTTTTCTTTTATGTACTATGACAATCATTAAGTGTTGTACCTCATGATTCTTGACAAATGTATCTTTTCTTTTATGTACACTGAGAGCATATGCACCAAAGACAAATTCCTTGTGTGTCCAATCACACTTGGCCAATAAAGAATTCTATTCTATTCTATTCTAAACTGCAGAAAAGGGTGATAAGGCATCTGGAAATTGAATCCTATGAGGTAGATTTAAGAGCTTGGCATGTTTAAGTCACAGAAGATAACAAAAGAGTACAATGTTGTCTTCAGATATTGAAAAGGGTCAAGAATGGGCCTGTATTTGCTGTAACCAAAACAAGACATGGCCCAACACGTTGAAATTAAAACCATAGCGATTCCGGTTGAAAATTGGGATTTTCTTGATGGCAAGAGCTTTTAAGTAAGGCAGTGATCTGACCTAGAACTGCAGATTTTACATTCCTTTTAAACAGGTTTGGGCGTTTTAGTGGATTCCTGCACCAGGGAGGGATTGAACCAATTGATCTATATAATGGGTTTGGAAGCCTATTTCTAACAATCTCAACCTCAACATAAGTGTCACACTACAGACATACAGTACATCCTCCTGTAAGCAGTCAGGCCAGTGCATTTTGAATCAATTGCAGCTTCTGAAACGTCTTCAAGGGCAGTCATGTGCAAAGTATATTGCACTAATCTAATTCTGAGATGATAAGGTCATAAATTACTGTTGCAAAAAGATTGGCCTATGGTGTGCAGTAATTGTGACTTCCTGCACTCAGCGGGGGGGGGGGGGGGGCACTTGCAGTGTATTTTTAAAAATTATTTATGGAGTAAACCTGGATAGCTCAAATGTATTCAAAGACAGCACATATATTCCTGCTTTTAGAAATTAAACCTGCTCCTCACATGATTATATTCCAATCTTGAAAATACTGTTGTACAGAGAGGAAAAAAACTTGAAAACTATGTGCTGAAAACTTTGCATAAGAGCTTCGCAGGCATTTCTTTTGACATTCTACGTTGATCTATGTTGATTGCCAAGGGCAACTGTATATGTATCATAATTTCTGTAATGCCCTGGTAATTCCATGATCTCTTACATTTACATTTTTGTAATATTAAATAAAACAAAATTGTGTAAGAATTTAACAGTTAAAACAGTAGGGAACTGCATATCCTTTGCTATAGCTCCAGGTTCCCAATCTGTAGGATTAGAGATGTCCCCCCCTGGTAATTAATATAACACACAAATGCTAATTTTTCTTTCAGATCATATGGTGATTACATCATAAATGGTACCATTTTTAGCCAAACACTTATAATAAACCTATAAGGAAGGAGAAAGCAGACAATATTTTAATAGAATTGAAGTACTTGCTGTGCTTAGGGTGGACTCTTGGGCCAAATTAAGCAAAAAATCAAAACAAAATGATGGGTATACAAGATATTCAGAATTTTCATTTTGCAGGAGACAAGAAACCAAAGAGGTGGAATAATGAATACTTAATATTTTTTGGCTTTGTTTTGTAGGAGGCTGTTGGAATCTTCACTCATTTCACTCTCACGTTATGATGGGGCAGGATCCCGCGAACATCCTATCTATCCTGATCCAGCTAGGTGAGGACATAATTGAGTTCTTTTAAAAGCAATGTTAAAGCCTGGTGTGTAATTGTCCTGATAGGGCAATAATTGTAGGATCAAACTTGTAGCCATTTTTTTGTATAGGAAGAACAATGGAATTAAGCCAATCTTTTGGAATCTAGAAATAATTATTTATGGCAGTGAAGATAGGGAGTAGTGCAAATGCTTACCTGATGGGATGGGATTTTAGGAATTGAAGTAAAACTGTGTCTTTGCTTTGAGCTTTAATATTTTTCAATTGACAAATTAAGTTTTTGTAGTTCTGTATATTAGCTAGAAAGGGGATTGTCTGATGGCAAAATAGAAGGATCTCCACCTACAGATATATTGACCAGGTTTTAAATGTTTTTAAACATAAACGATCATTTGTTGGAATGTGGCAAATATTTCATAAGTGTTACAAGCCATACTTATGCACCTTTTCAGATGATTGACTTCTGGGTCTTCAAAGAATTGTGCCATAGCCTCAGAATTCTTATTAGACTGTATTGGTTGGAAATAATTGTCAGTAACAACAGAGACGGTTTGTAAAGGCTGGTTCTGCTTCACTAATTTAATAGTGAAGGATTCTATCAGGGGTTAGTGGCTATTACACAGATGGAAAGTAATGTGGAAATACAGTGAAGGGCAAAGTAATTAGATATTAAACTATAATCTAATGTTGAGACTTCTCCTGTTAAGGCCTCTAAAAGGTTAGCTTGTCTCTGGGCATAGCTCTAATAAGGATCTTCAGATCAAATTTTTATGTCATTTGTCACAACCTCAACTTTCCTAAATTAAACTCAGCATCTTTTGATTTTCGTGAAGAAAAAGTGGTAACTGAGGAGTATGGATGTTATAATATGGAAATAACCTTGTCATCATAGCATTAAATTCACTGGCAAATATGACTGTAGTTTGAAAATTTAGTTGTTAAATCTAAGAATGGGAGTTCAAATGATCCCAACTACTGTTAATTTGGGAAGTAGTATTGGGAAGTAGCATTATGAAATGGAAAGTAAACATTTAAAAGAAGGAGTGATAGGGCCAATTTTTAGAGGGAGCGAAAGAAGCAATTGGTCACAAAAAAACTCCACAGGTATATTCCACAGACCTAACAGAGAGAGTAAGTGACCATTAAATCAGCAGGTTCTGACCAGTTCTGGAGAACCGGTAGCTGAAATTTTGAGTTGTTTGGAGAACCGGTAAATACTACCTCTGACTGGCCCCGCCCCCATCTATTCTTTGCCTCCCGAGTCCCAGCTGATCGGGAGGAAATGGGGATTTTGCAGTAACCTTCCCCTGGAGTGGGGTAGGAATGGAGATTTTACAGTATCCTTCCCCTGCCACGCTCACCAAGCCACGCCCACCAAACCACACCACAGAACCAGTAGTAAAAATTTTTTGAAACCCATCACTGCATTAAATGTATGTATGTATGTAATATATATATAGGCTCTATTTCCCAGGTTTTTTGAAACAGTAGAATTTTATATTGATGCATATAGACTATAAGTGTGTGTGTGTGTGTGTGTGTGTGTGTGTGTGTGTGTGTGTGTAGTTTATTAATGATATGGTACAAGTCTTTGTTAAATCAGAATTTCACTCTTCTTTTTAGTCCATCACCCTGTTCCAATTCTACTCTCAGCCAATGATGTGGTTAATATTTCCATAAGCTTGGTGGATCTGTGTAGATGCCTTGAAATATTAACTACCATAGGGAATGCCTTGTGATCAATTGCTCTAAAACAAAGTTCTTAATATTCTCCAAAAAAGTGTTTCAGCTCCTGAATTAGTTAGAAGATCAATAGTAAACCTACAGAGCAAGTTACAACCTTTAAGCGCGTAGACATTCAATTATTTACTCAGTGGATTAATTAAACAAAGGACTTCCTTATGAGATCTCCAAAAGCATCCTTTGCAGTTATTAAATATACATGCCATACGCATGTAGCAGCAGCTGTCAAATTATTCAGAGTTAAAGTGCTGGGCTCAGTTCTATATGGCACCCAATTATATTTTTATAAGGATGCTTCTAGGTAAGAAACTAACCCATCCAGATTTTAAGAGATTATTACCTAAATTTTTTATTGTGTCCTTATGCAGTTGGAATTAAATTGCATCTCCTTAGGGACCAATTTGAAGCTCTGTTTCCTCAGATACTGGCTGAAGTAAATTCTCACCTCATTGTGTAGGTTTGAATCTTCCTTAAAAAGAAAAATCAATCTGAATCTGGTTTATGGTGGCTTATTTTCCTCAGCGTTAGCTGGTCTCATCCCCAGTAAAACTATAGTCAGCTTTTAGTGGAAGATCTGAGATCTAAATCTCCAAACTGATGGAACTAGAGTTTCCCACCTCCACTCAGTAACCATCCTTCCTTGCTCCATTCCCAGATATTTTTATAGCATTCCCCATACTTCACATAGTAGACTTTTCAACTTGGTCCAAATTGGCAAATTGTTTATAGGGACAACAACTGGTAGATAGATCAATATTCCCTATGAAAATTGCATTTTTACATGTTCTGATGCAGAAGCAGGATCTGTTTCACATTTACTACTTGAATGCCTTCTGAACAATAAATGAAAGATGGAACTCATAACATCAATTGTTAGCAATCTTCTGCTCCTCTGAGCAGAAGGTTATTGTTTTTCTCCTAGGTAAGCGTTACAAACAAGGTTGCTAAATTTTTAACAATAGCCATGGCTTGTTGAAATCATCTGGTGTCTCCTTTACACTATAAACTTTTCTGCATGCATTTTATTTTATTGCTATTTTATAGGATTGCTTTTATATTTGATGTATTATAATACTGTCTTCTTTTAAATACTGATCATGCTCCAAAAATAAAATAAAATAAATGAAATAAAATAAAAATAAGCTTCTCTTGAGAACTATAAAAGAATACACTAAATGGATTTCTGGTTGAGTTCCAACTGTAACAATAAATGTGTAGAAAAGAGGAGATAATGATATAATAGAACTTCCTTTCTTGTCTTTATTCCTAGAAATTTCTCCCAGAAACCTATTCCATATCTAATTTCTTTCGTCAACAAGCAGTGTTTCTCCCATAAAGCCTTTGCTTAAGGCCTTTGTCCTCATAGCCTTCCAAAAAGAGAAATGAAAATATATAATGGAGTTTACTCATTACATTGTTACTATAATCTCTTCTTTTTCCCCTCTTGTAGTACTAAATAAATATATTACACTATAAACTTGATTTGACAAAGGCCTGTCCCTATTGTTGATGGTCACTCTATAAATGATCTTCTATATCAGTACCTGCATTAAAAATAATTTGAAATTGGGTTTAAGTATTCCTTAATATATATGTTTAGAAATTTTGTGACCTGGGCAGTTCAATGTCTGTTTTAGATAGTGAAATATGGCAAGCTTTACAGAACTTAAATAGAGACTTCACAGACTCTGTAAGCAACATAGAATATAAAGCTGTGATGAGAAAATTAGAATAGAACTTAGATGTGCTGCTTAGAGATGTGAAGGCCCGGAAAAAAAACGGAAAAATTCGGGGAATACCTGTTTTTTTCCGTTTTTTCCCCTGAAGGCTTTTTTGTTTTTTTCCAAAAAATTGGAAAAATTGAAAAAAGAAAAAAAACATTGTGGAATATTTTATTTTAACATGATGAATAAAATATTTTAAGGCAGGGTGTTCAAATATTTTCCAAATCATTTCTAAAAAAAAGTATGATATCAGATTATTCTAATTTCTGTGCACTGAGTGAGGACAAGCAAGTCCTAGGTAACAAACTGAACCCTCCAATGCAAGAACAGTATGCATTTCTTCCTTTAGGAGGTGCTGCTATTGTAACAAGAAAAAGGTTTCAGTTTTGCTTTTGCATGTTAGTGGGTGGGTGTGGTTTGTTCTGTCCTCTTCACTAGGCCTCAAAAGCATTGGAAGAAAATACAGAGCAACAAAAAGGACCTGTGCTGAATGAAGGGACTTATGAGAATGGGGTTTTTATTTTTATTTTTATTTAATACTGTGGAGAGGAAATATGAAATATTGTTACTTTTGGTTTTGAAAATTGTTTTGTGGAGGCTTTTTGGCTGTTCCACATAAACTAGTAGCAGTTCAGGAGATTGTTGCTCCCTTTGTTACAATTACAAATAAATACTATAAAAAAGTAAATTCTGTTTGTGATAATTGTTTGGCTACACTATATTTTTAATATGCTAGTTGTGATAATTTTATGCCAAGTCAAATTGTCCATAGTCATATTTTATGTTCCTAAAGTAACAGAATGACTTTCAATCTTAAAAAGACAAAAAAGTGCTAATGTAGCATTTTTTTCAATTTTCCCAAAATTTCCATTCCCCCCCCCCCAAAAAAAACAAAAAAAACCCCGGGTATGTGTGGACTGACCGTAAGTTACTGTTTTCCAGTGCTGTGGAAACTTCAAACAGTTGTTAAATGACTGTAGTTAAAGACTGCCTGTAGGGCTAAAATGAATGAGAGTGATGCTACTAATGGAAGAATGAGTAGTTAGAAAAAGATTGTTCTGTTAGTGCAGATTGATGAAGAAGAGAAACATTGTAGGAAAAGTAGGGTGATCAATACATTGTAGAGATTAAATCAATCACTTCTGTGGTTCATATTCACTCCCTTTAAAGAAGCTAAAGCAACAGTGACCTTTTTGGAAATAATGAGATGTTTTGAAAAGATCTCATCTATTGAATCAAGGCAAGACAGTATTGAAAAACGAGGTATATGAAAAGTTAGAAAAATCAAGGTGATGGAGTTATCGGGAAACAAAATTAGTGACAATTTCTGAAACGTCACAGTTCACAGAGGTTTGCAGTACAAATATTTGAGACCCAGTCTTACCAAGCTTCAGGAACATTTTCTTAAAAGTTGTCATATCATCTTGTTTTATAAATAAACCTTAGCTTTGTGATAAATGGGCATTTTGGGATCAAGGTTCAGCCTCTTACTTTTCCATTTAATTTATGAAAAGAATTATTACAGAAGAAACACCATTAGAGATGCTACTGCTGTAAAGGTTGCACTCAACCTTTTCGTGAAAGCTGTTTTATTACTCGGAATTTTGTATCAAGAGGTTGGTGTTAATACATTTAAAACTATCAGCCACCCAATTTACACATACCTGTATTTAAATAGTTTTATATTATGTCTTTTTACAGTCTCAGATGTGTTTTTACATAACTTTTTCCGACCTCATCTATTATATACCACAGCTACTTGTTAGTCAGAACTTGTTATTTTTTGTCAGAAAAGTAATTGTTCGTTAAGTGAAAATGTAAAAGTTTGAACCCGAAGCCTACTTAATTCAATATCCAATTTCTACAGTGGGAAACTACAATCTGTTGGAGCCTACAAACAGCACTGAAGGAAATCCTTCCCCATTGTTAGTCTACATCTGATACAGCCATAATTGCTATCATGTGTTATATGTGCTGAGTCAGATATTAGAATTATAGCATTAGCACTTAAACTTATATAGCTCTTCACAGTGTTTTATAGC
The DNA here is from genome assembly GCA_023053685.1 of Diadophis punctatus similis. Taxonomy (NCBI): domain Eukaryota; kingdom Metazoa; phylum Chordata; class Lepidosauria; order Squamata; family Dipsadidae; genus Diadophis; species Diadophis punctatus. The sequence continues at coordinate 262,456,100 of JALIGW010000001.1, read as the reverse complement.
CCTCTAAGCGGTTTACAGAGTCAGCATATTGCCCCGCCCTCCCGCGCCCAATCTTGGGGGGTCATTTTTGCAATCTCAGAAGGATGGAAGGCTAAGTCAACTTTGAGCCGGTGAAAATTGAACTGCCAAAGTGCAGGCAGTCAGCAGAAGTAGCCTGCACTACTGCATTCTAACCACTGCATCACCCTGGCTCATTGTCCTCTCAAGTAGAAAGTGCATACCCAAAATTAATAAAAAATGTCAGCAGATAATCATAGTGTTCTATACTTTCTTCCACTACTAACAGATGCTTCTTTTTTTTTTACACAGTTGAGGAATATGTGCTTTAAATAAGCCTCTTCCTATATTAAGTATATTTATGTCTGGTAATTAGGTCATTCTTTAAAACATCTCATTTAATAAATTAGAACAATTTATATGGCAGCTTAACTCACTGTTACAACTCTGGGTAACTAATAATAGTAAAAAAGAAGTATCAACACTCCAAAACAGTTAAAACCATTACAGTAAAAATCAATATACAGTGAGCCAGAAGCCCAATAAATCCCTTCCCTCTTACTGTTTGACAGCAAACAGTTAACCTGCCAAGCTCACTTGACCTCACATATCCAGTGCTTCAGATAAAAGCCAGGTCTATAATGCCTTATAGAAACCCTACCAGGAGGGTGTGCAGTTCCATAGGCAAGGTAGCATAATAAAGAGATGTCTTTTACATGCTCAATGAAGGAACCTGGAGCATACCCATTCTATCACATCTGGTGGGGTGAGCAGAAACCACCAGAAATAGATGGTTCTGTAAATAACCTGACCCTCTGTCACATAGGACTTTACTTGTAACAGCTAGCACTTTGAATTTCATCTGGAGCCTTACTGGGAGTTAGCGCAGCTCGCAGAGCAGTAACCTTATATAAACATATTGACAGTCCCAAAACTGCCAGTATTGCTGCATCCTAGATCAGTTGCAGCTTTTGAATGCTTTTCATGGACAGAGAATATTACAGCAGTTCAAGATCAGACAATCTGCTCAAATTATGGAATATTGGAGTAAAGTATTGATATTTAAATTTTATTGTATAAAATTTAAATATCAATACTTTATATAAACATGTATTGATATTCCCCAAATTGCCAGTATTGCCACTTCCTAGATCAATTGAAGCTTCTGAATGCTTTGCATGGGAAGCCCCACACAGAGAACATTCAGTTGTTCAAGATAAGACAATATGCTCAAATCATGAAGATAACAATAAAGTATTATTGTATTAAAGTTTATTAAAAGGATGCCATTGTTTCTATAGTGTCTGCTCTTATTTAAGATGCCCTTTGTTTTAATCTGGAAGAACATAGAACATATTCTGGTAGTTTTTATGGCATGTACTTGATGTTGCCCAGCAAGATAGGACAGATGAAGGACAGGATAGTTTATTATGTTCCCTGTCAACTTCTCTGACTGAACTAATTTTAGAAGTGGGCCTTGATTGACCATCTTGGATGATTTCAGCATCCATGGTGGGACCCCCATGACACAGATGGAAAAGACTTTCAACTGGGCCATGTGCAGAAAGAGTGATTTTTAGAAAGTGGTTGAAGAGTTGGATTAGGAGCAAGGTAACCCAGATCCAGTTTGCCCTACGCCAAAGAAGCTCATTGTGTGATTTGGGCCAGGACTTAGGACAATGGAAAAGGTCCCTGAAAACAATATATTTAACCTACCTCATTTCCTCAAGAGAATTATGTTTAAGTAATCTTGTGAATGCTACTGTTTATGTTGATTTCACAATATGAGTCTAATGCTAGAAGTGTGTAAATAATATTTAAACTTGTTAATTTGTTTCCGACAATAAACTTGCAGAAAGGCACACATATTTTACTTTAACATCTCATATCGGTTTGTCCTTCTCTCAGTCTACTATTTTGACTTGGCTTGAATCATATTTTGGAATATGCCCTTCTGTGCCACTTAGAGTTTAAGTACAAGAAATGGATGGGGGGAAAAAGCTTTCTTTTGAGTTAGATATTTCATTTCAAATTAATGGGAAGAATGTAGTGTAAGATACTTTTGAAAAAATAAGTAACCTTAATAACTTGACACAGTAGTAAAATGTTGTACCAGCTGTTCCCCCATCCTTTATTTTATTGCTTTCAAGGGAAAAGGCAGGGGGAAAAAGAAAAAACACAAATACAAAAAGACAAAAAAAAGAAAAATAATTAAAAAAATACACATAGGTATTCAACTTGCTTTTTAAACCCTTCATTAAATCTTGATAGCATGGAGAAATGTTAATCAGCCTTCCTATTACTCTGATCATTTTTTAACCTCTGTTATATAGTGAATTTGAAACCACATTAACAAAACACAAAGGATTTTAGATAAAGATATTCAAGTAGAAATCTCCAGCTCATAATCCAATCCATATTGAAAAACTGCAGCATGTCTTCTATTTCCGATATAGATTTAGGTGATAATAATATCGCATTATAATCCTACAACATCAAGAAGCACGTGGGATTTGTTTTTGAGCTAACAGCAGTATTTTAATTTTTCAGGTTGTCACCTGCTGCTTATTATGCCCAGAGAATGATCCAGTATCTTTCACGCAGAGATAGCATTCGCCAGCGCTCCATGAGGTATCAGCAAAATCGCCTCCGCTCTTCCTCATCTTCTGCTTCCACTTCTGAGAATGCAGGTCCATCTGTAGAAGGAAATGACCTGGAATTTGAAGACTTTGAGTAAGTTCTTTATTCCAACCCAGTGTATTAATTATTTTATCCTTCATCTGCTTTTTATTTTTAAAATGCTTTGTCCACGTTAAAAAGAAAGTAGGTTGAATACATTTTTCCTCAAAATTAAGAGTTTACAGTGCTGATTAATTTGTCCTTTTTAAAAGCATGGAAGACAAATTGTACCCACTGCTGCCCTCTCTGACTTTTCAAGCTGTTTATCCTTTGGATGACAAATTAAGTAAGCGGAATACTGGGAATCTGTTCAGCTGTCAAAATCAAAGTATCAGTCCAAAGAGTCACATTTCTGTTGTTTCAATGAATATAAAAAATGTGGGCATTAAAACATGTAATTTACACTGAATCAATATTTATATATTTGTTCCTTCCTACTTCCTTCAGTTTCTAAGGGTGCTCACTCCTCAAGTGACTCTGAGAGGCTTACGAAAGGATTAAAAACATCAAGAGTAGAAAGAAACAAAAGAACCACAAGAGTCAAAACATCTGTGCCAGGAGGAGACAGATGCCCAGTACACAAATTTATTAGGTTCACATATCATCCTAGCCCGATGCCTGTGAGGAGAGCCACACCTTGAAGGCCTGCCTAAAGGACAGCACAGGGTTGGCGATATGCAGTGGTGGTGATGGGAGTTCTGTTGTAAAGGGTAGATGCAGCCATAGGAAATGCACACCTCCTGGATCCCATGCGATTATGATATGGAGACCAAAGGATACCAACCTTATCTGATCTTTAAAAATGAACAAAAACAATCACAAGGAAATGGTCATACAAATGTCTTAGCTCTGAAGCATGAAGCACTTTATAGAAGAACGCTAACAACTTAAATCGCACCTAGAAACTCACTGGTAATCAGTACACTAATAGAATAGATCCAATGGGCATATTGAGGTCTACCCCAAATTCATAATACTGCTGTATTCTGGACCAGGTATAACTTTTGAGTAGTTTTCAAGGCCAGCCCTGTGAGAGTACATTGCGACAATCCAAATAAGAGGTGGCTAGGACATGACCAGCAGCAAGCAAAGCTTCCTGATCCAGGAATGGATGCAGTTGATGCTTAAGATCGTGTTGTGCAAAGGCACTCCTGACAAGGCATGCAAAACATGCCTCCCGGTGGGGAGAATTGCTAAAGAGCAATCCAGAGGTAAATGGATCTTGTTTTCCCATGGCATGAAAATAAACCGATAAGATTTAGTTCTAAGTATAAAAACTTTATTATAAAGATATAAAAATAATTGATCACATCCTACCAGTAAAATAACACGTCCGTCCGGACCAGGATGAAAATAAAGAAGGGAAGAACAAAAGAACAGAAATCTGCACATGCGTAATAAATCAGTCACAAGACACTTGAAGATAAGAACTTCTCAGGTTACACACACTCAGGATGGAGGCTCATCTGACGAACCAAAAAACGTTAGTGACAACTCCTACTGTAGGTCAGCACAAATTAACTAAGCAAATTGACAAAGCAATAAAGCAATCAACTTTCCTGTAATTCAGGTGACTACATTGAGTCTTGTGAACAATATGGAAGTGCCTTCTCATTATCTTCTTCCAATATTTTTTAAAAATTCTGGTCGAACCCACTGAGCTGGATTTCCTGCTGATCTCCCATCTAAGTACAAAACAGGTCTGACCCAGATTCTCTCTCTCTCTCTAAAAAAAGAAAAGAATACTCAGGATCATCCACATGCTGCTATTGAGTGATAGATAAAGAAACATAAAAGAGAAAAAGTGAGATGGAAGAAGGAAAAAGTATTCAAGTATATGGATCGAGTTTTGTTTTATTGGCGTTTCATGATATTATTTCTTACTGTAGATCTCAGAAGGTTTTATAATTTTTATCATACTAGCCTCATAAAAATTATTAATATAGATGTTGAGATTTTTAGCTCTTTCTTGCAGATATTATGTTTCTTATTGATTATGTTGGGCAGAAATCTGTCAAAACTGGCTTTATATTTTCATGTCACCAGTAAATATCTATAGCTTGTTACTGTTTGATCATTCAGTCATTTATGATGCTTTGTGATGCAGTAGACATAATTTTGCTATGTTTGTGTCAGTGAATTCTTCTTTAAATTTTATAAGCTCATTCTTGGATCATCTTTAACATATACTTCTTTGTCTACTATCCATCTTTTTCAGTTGCTGCTGATTCTTTTAAGTTTAGGTTTTTAATCTATTGACCATTGTCTTCATTGTTTTCACATTATGTGTCCAGAATATTTCAGCTTTAGCTTTTTAATAAGAGCTTTTAGTGAGCAGCCTAGTTTTACTACATTTAGTAATGAATTATCTTTCATTTTCTAGTCCAAGGTCTCCACAGTTTTCTCCAGCACTACAATTCAAAGGAATTAAGTATTTTTGTTCATCCTTTCTGAAGTTCCAGTTTCACAGCTACATAACTTGGAAAACCATAATCTTGATAATATGTGTCCCTTTTTTGTTAATATGTTTCTCTAGTTTAACATTTTATCGAGATCAGCCATAGTGTTTTCCCAGGTAGCATCTGTCTATTTATTTCATGACTATAGTTGTCATCCCTGTGAATTTTTGAGTCTAGGAAAATACATACATTTATAGCTAGGTATCTTCTTAATCTCAAATTATATCTCCTCCCAGAGTAGTCAGGCTTTTGCCATGGTATTTTGTATTTCTGCAGATGCTGTATTCTCCTTCATCTCCTGATTAGAATATTGCATTAGTTTATTTGATGTCTAAGCAAACAAGGATCAATTGTTGTTCCTCTTAGCAATACTTTGCAGAGTCCTGAGTAAAGGCCAGTGTAGCATAGCCTTCTCCAATCCTCATTTACATTTGCAGACACCACAATTTCACTGTTATTTTCTTTTATCTTTTTACCTTATTAAATGGCCTGTGAGTTGGCCTAATAAAGCTGTTTCCTGAATCTGTGAGAGCAAATGATCATGATTACATATATATTGTATTTTTCTCCTTATATGAGGACTCAAAGAGGCTCACTATAATAAAATAAAACATATAAAACCCGTAGAATTAAAATCTGAACTGAATTCAGAATAGTAAAGAATTATTTGGACAGCTAAAATCTGATGAAAAATGTACTTCGCTATTTTCTGACTATGGGGAGAGTAGGAACCAAATTACTTCCCTAGGGAAAGCATTCAATAATGTGGGCGCTACATCAGAGAAAACCCTCTGTTATATACCAGATAGCTAAGCTTTTGGTAGTAGAGGCATCTTCTATACTGCTGATCTAGAGTTCTGTAAAACAGCATTTGCCCCCTTTTGGTGTGTTTTTTTAATTGCCTCTTTCCTTTTTTTTACTTTTTTAAAATTAAATTTTATTTTTTTTAAACCACCAAACAATACATACATACATCAACACACATCAACACATAAACATATATTCACTTTTTACAGCAGTTTCATCACGGTATTATTCTATTATTTACATTTTCCCCTTTTAAACTTCTCTGATTATATTTATATTTATTGACCTATTTACACATTTCTATCTTTATTTCTTCACACTAATTACTTATAACACAATTGTTTTACACACAATGTTTCTTATCTCACATTTCGTCATTGAGCCTTATTCTCTATTTCTAATCTCCAACCAGTTATATAATTTGTCCCAAACCATATAGTATACTCTGTCCCTTCTTTTTCTTTTAACTCCTTTGTTAATTTATCCATCTCGGCACAGTCAAGAATTTTCCCTATCAATTCTTCCTCAGATGGTGTTTTATCATTTTTCCATTTTTGAGCATATGCTATTCTTGCGGCTGTAATTATGTGTAGGAGTAGGTATTGTATTTCCTTGGTATATTTTCTGTTTAATAGTCCCAATAAACAAAGTCATCAACATGTGTATCGGTGTGAAAAAATAATCACTTCCCTTAGTTTAACTGAGCCAGTTAAAAGAATAATTAGGCCCAGTTATCCAATTACTTCATTAAACTATCAAGCAATTAGAGCTGATTTAGACCACCCTACTTTCTATGATTCTGATAAACTTTGGATATCTTCATCATAGCGAAGTTCTCACTATTCAGATTTTAGAGGCAAGTTCAGATTTCAAAAGACCTTTGTAATAAAAGCAGCGATGGAAAAAGCAAATTTCTAAAACTGAGGATCTGCCAGTCCACAGTCAGAATCTTAGGACTGAAAGAAGTTTTGGGACAGAGTTAATCCATAGTCATTGTATTTACGGTGAGAGCACAGCATAAAATCATCCAAGGTGTCACAGAGAAACCCAGAAGAACATTTTAAGTTTGCCAAAAAGTGCTTGGAGACTCTCCTGACAGCTGGAGGGAAACTGTATAGACCCATGATGGCGAACTTATGGCATGTGTGCCAGAGGTGGCACACAGAGCCCTCTCTGTGGGCACGCGCGACATCACCAGCTACTCTTTTTGTTTCCGGCCAGCTGGTCTTTGCGGGCACCAGAGCACCAGAAAACAGCCTGAAAACAGCCAAAAAACAGGCCGTTTTCAGGCCATTTTTGGGGCGATTTTCAGGGTGGTTTTTGGGTGGTTTTCTTGCTCGTTTTGGTCCGGAAAATGGCCCAAAACAGCTGAAAATGCCCCGAAAACCAGCCAAAAAACAGGCATGCGTGCGCCATCCAGCTGGTCTTCGGTGTTCCGGTGTGCGCACATGCACACACATGCACGTGTGGGCACTCAGTGCCGAAAAGGTTCGCCATCACTGGTATAGACAGATAATCCAGGAGTGAAACTTTTTAGGCTATGTAGGTATTGTTATGATCTACAGAAACCATAAAACTGCATTTTAAAATCGGAATCTCATATCGGCTGTCAAGTAAGGAGGCGTAATGTCATGGTTTTTCAAAATGAAAGACACCTGGGTGACTTTGAGCCAGTCACTCATTCCCACTTCCACAGGGTGGTTGTTGCATGTAAATGATGAGAACATGATGTATGCCTTCTTAAGCTGTACAAAATAAATTTGAGATATTACACATCATGATGATAATGATGATAATGTTTTGCTGCTTCATTAACATGCCATTATTGAAAAGAAGCATAAATCCCACAGAAGATTACCAGACCATATCTACACCAGCTGAAGTTGAAGCACACATGTGTATCATAGCAGGACAAAGATCCCAAACATAGAAGCACATCTACTAGAAACACATCACATTTATTTGACTTTACATGTAAAAGAAGTAAAAGAAGCATCTAACTTTAATGTAATTTGTAAATCCCAGGCAAATATCATTTGTTCAGCGACTGCTCAAAGTTATTATGACTGTTGCAGCATCCCTGTGGTTATGTGGTCAAAATTTGGGAACTTGATGGCCCACCTAACACTTGACTACAGGGACACTTCAACCCCCCCCCAACTATCTCACCCCATCCAAGTCCCTTTGCCCCCCTGCTGCTCTGTGCTTCAGTGCCCCAGCTGACCTTCACCATCTGTTTGCTCCTGCTGCTGAGGAGGTTGCCTCGCAAAGACAAAGGGTTTTTTTGGGGGGAAGCACATTTCTGTTCTGGGGTTGCTTTTAGCTGTTTCCCCCCCTCCCCCCACAGTATGAAGGCCAACCTGGTGCAGCACGTTTTTGCAAAGGAGTGTTTTGCTGCAATGTGGTTCTGGGGCTGTTTTTGACTCTGCTCCCCTCCCCCAAGTTAAAGTATGGCCCATCAGCCCAGGCCAGGCACATTGCGGGATCAATAAAACAGCAGGCCAGCTAGGATGGGGGAGCACAGGGGCACAAGAGGTTTGGAGTGCAGGGTAAGGGTGACTGGGACTGGATTGGGGCAGTTGCAGCTTTCCATAGCCTGGTAAGCAGCCCCAGAGCCACATGATTCTGGGACTGCTTGCCACTGCACATCAAAGTGCAGGATGGCTAAAAGGGCAAAGATGGAGAGGAGATAGCAGATGGGGGAATTGGAGGCAGACCCTTAACCTACGGAGGCTACCGTAGGAGTTGGGTGGGACTAAGCCCAGAGTGGCTTGGATAGAGATAGCTACTCTCTTCTCAGTTAATGACAACAACAAGAATTGCCGCGATTATACAGTAGTTGCTAAGCAATGCAGTTACATGACATCTAGCTTCACAGCTGCATTATTTACAATGGAAAATCCAATCCCAATGGTGGGTCATAGGTTACAGGAATACCTGTACTTTTCCCCAGAACTATAACTGGGCGTTTTTCTAGCAGGAGAAGAAATTCTTAGCTCTTTCGTTCATTATCCTTGCTATAACTCTGAATTTAAAATACAGAATTACAGAGCTGTTTTAATTGCTCTTCTGAATATGACCTGTAAAGGATGATCCTCAAAAAGACAGTCTCCAGCTGAGTCTTGGAAGATGGAGGCTCCTTTGCAATCTCTGCTCATTTTGTAATGCTACCAGTTGGGATAGAAATGCCAGCCCTTCGTACCCTTCTATTGCTGTTAAATACCTCTTGAACTTGATCATCTGAGCTTGCACCTTCTCCTAAAACAGCAGGGAGTGATCTTCAGAAAAGAGAATTCATGGCAAAAGCAAACTCCTTGTTCTTTGGAGCTGTCATTTTCATGCGCCAGCAATTAACCACTCGGAAGCACAAGGGAATGAATGTATCTTCCCCTTTTCATTGTAGTTTTGTTTGTGTAAAATGTAAATGAGGGGACAGATGTAGAAGCATCAGCCTCCTAATAGCTTTTCCTAAACAACACCACAGGCTGCCGAAGTAGGAGTGAGGCAGTCTGCTGGAGCCTATTGTGATGGGGAGAGCTCAGCGAGAACAATCCTCCGTTATTTCTATTACTGCCTCTTATTTGTCTTCTAGGGAAAGAAATTTGACTGCTCAAAGGCATCATGCAATCTTCATTCACAGAGCTAGGTAGATACCTGTGGGGAAATGTGTTCCCCTGCAGATAATATTCACAGACAGAAGGATTCCATTCAGGAGAGTGATTCAGTCAGCCGCACTAAGGCTGCTTTTGCTTTCATGCTGGGGGGGGGGGGGGGAAAGGTGCTTCTGTTGTATGCCTTAGCTCAGCTTTTTGGTAACACATTCTATTGTGATCTTGCCTCTCTGTGCATTTGTGGTATTCTATCCTTTCTATGCACTTTGCCTCTGTGGCTAATAGAGAAACTGGTAGAGCGTTTCTCCTCTGAGATTTCACAGAAATCTGTTGCTGATTTCCTTGGCCTCTTTTCTTTCCATATATTTACATTTATAGTAACCCTTTCCTGGGTGGAAAAGCAGTGCAAGCTTCTTCTTCTTCTTTGTTTTTACATTTTCAGGAGTAGGGTGTCCTTTTCTTTCTCTTTCTAGATGTTGTAATGTCTAAAGATCCGTCTTAGGCCCAGTACTCTTCAGTATCTTCATAAATGACTTCGATGAGGGAATAGAAGGGGGGAACTCATCAAATTTGCAGATGACACTAAGCTGGCAGGAATAGCCAACACCCCGGAAGACAAGCTCGGGGTCCAAAAAGATCTTGACAGACTTGAACAATGGGCCCTATCCAACAACATGAAATTTAATGTGGAGAAAAGCAAGGTTACACCTAAGCAGGAAAAACCAAAGGTACAAGTACAGATTTGGTAAAACCTGGCTCAAAAACAGTAACTGTGAGAGGGACCTTCGAGTCCTAGTGGATAATCACTTAAACATTAGCCGGCAGTGTGCGGCAGCAGCCAAAAAAGCTAATATAATCCTTGATTATATAAACAGAGGCATAGAAGCAAAATAATGTGAAGTATTAGTACCACTTTATAAATGCTTAGTAAGACTACACCTGGAATACTACCTCCAGTTTTGGTTACCACATTACAAAAAAGATGTTGAGACTTTGGAAAAAGTGCAAAGAAGAGCAACTAAGGGCCTGGAGCAGTGGTGACACCTAAAATTTTCCTTACCGGTTCTGTGGGTGTGGCTTATTTTGTGGACGTGGAAGTCAGGTGGGTGTGGCTTCAGGTGGCGTGGCTTGGTGGTCTGGTGACTCGTGCATGCTTGGTAGTCATATGATCAGGTGATTGGGTGGGCGTGGCCAACTTGTAAAATATGGTGAAACTCATTTAACAATGCTCTTGTTTAGCAGCCAAAATTTTGGGCTCAGTTGTGGTCATAAGTTTTATTTCTTCCTCTTTCTTTCTTTTTCTCTTCCTCTCCTCTCCCCTTCTTTCCTCTCCCCTACTTTCCCCTTTCCTTTCCCCTCCTTTTCTTTCCTCCCCTTTCCTTCTTTCCTTTCTTCCTTCCCTTCCCTTCCCTTCCCTTCCCTTCCCTTCCTTCCCTTCCCTTTTTCTTTTCCTTTCCTTCTTTCCTTTCCTTTCTCTTCCTTTCCCCTCCTTTCCTTTCCTTTTCCTTTCCTTCTTTCCTTTCCTTATAGCAAGGATAATGAACAAAAATCCAGTGTTATATACATGGATGCAAAGTACTAGGTTAATAATAATTTTTGTAATGTTTCAATTGTGGTTTACTATATACGAGGAGATCAGCAATCATTTTTTTGTAAGGGTGAGATCCTACTTATCCTCTGCCTTCACAGTTGATAGGGCTGTAGGCCAAGGAATGCAGCACAGATGTTGGACAATGCTGGCCTGCCAGCAAGGAGGTAACTTATAGGACGCCACTGCTGCCCAGGATGCCTGCCTCATACCTATCCCTTACTCTGGGAGTTTGACTGCCCCTGGCCCTTCTTAACTTGCATGGTCGAGTAAAACCAGGTGGGCCAGGCTTGGCTCATAGGCGATAGTTTGCTGATCTCTGGTATGTTCTGTATGTTTTGCTACAAAATGCTTGGAATCACATACAATCGTTTGTAATAAATAAGCAAACTGCAAAAGTTAGACGATTATAGTGGAGCAGGGCAGGAAGAAAGAAAAGATTCAAGACATGGAACATATGCAACACTTAGGAACCATCTGGATTTAATAAAAGCTCTATTCTTTATAGAAAAGGTGCTTGGAGATTATTATTTATTTGAGATATATAAGACAATTTCATTTCTTATTGTCATGCAGGAGATTTAGGCTACCGTAGAGAGGATACATTTAGGACTGTTGGAATTAGATCCTTCATAACTGGATTCCTAGTTATTAAAAGCAATAGCTCTGCTTACCATCTGTCCTATTTTAAAATATTTTTTCTTAATCCACTTTTCTTTTGATTACATTTAATGATATGCAGTATGTTAGTCTAGGCTGCCCATTTATTTTGTGCAGCTCTGTCTTGGAATAAAATGAATATATCCACAGAAGCAGAGTAATAAACGAAAGTTAAGAATCATTTTTTAAAAATGAGTTGTTTGGGGAGAATTGATAAAAGGCTGTCCTACTCAACCCATGAAATTTTAAATATTAAATACAGTTAATTTTAAAGCAGTAAAATGCTAATACATGTTAGCAGTTAAATTACAAAGAAGTTGCTCAGTTCTTGCTTTGGTTATCTGTTATCTTGCTCTACTTCTTTTGTGAATGGATCATCTGCTATTTATATGGGAAATTGAATGGTTGACCTTCAAACTTTAGCTCTTACTCCTACAGCAGATTGAAGGTCACCAGTTAAGAGAACTTAAGCCTCAGAAACACACCTGAGGTATCCTGACTGCATTTGCCTTCTAAATGAACTGTTGTAAGTCGTGGACTACCTGAACAGATTATAAATCACTTTTTCCAAGGTTGTCATAACTTTGAATAATTGTTAAATGGTTCAAATGGTTAAATGGTAAGGTGAGGACTACCTGTATCCTGTGAGAGGTTATCAAAGCTGACTTTATTTTTATTATGGCTACATACCTTGGGAGACTGTGTCTATAGTTTAATACATACAAAAGAATGCTTTTGTGTAGTTTTGAATGCTTTTTCAAAGCATTCAAAATTTCTCCCTTTTTATGATAATCCAGTAAGAATACATTTCTTGGTGCTAATGGAGTTCTTCAAAATATTAAAATTGTTCCATTTTAATGTAAGATATTTTTTTGTTAGCTAATCTGAACTGCATTATTTTAAGATTTGATTTTAGGAAAAGCATTTGGTGTTTTTTTTTTCACTGTCTCTCCCTTATTCTTAATGTCATTTATTTTTTGTGATGATTTGATCCATATGTACAGCAGTTATATTTATTGGGTTATGGTATAAATAACATATTCATCATCCTTTTGCTTACAGAGGGAACCTAATAAGAATTTCTTAGTATCTTATATGCCCATCAACTCATTTGTATTGAAGGTAGTGACCCGGTTATCTGTTCATATTTGCTCAGTCAGACTGTTAACTAGTAGTATGTAGTAAATATTGAAGGTTAGCTTCTCTTTAAAAAAATAATCCATTAATGGGACGATTAAGAATTAGGAAGAATTTGCACAACTCTACTATCATTACCACTCTTATCAAGATGCATATTTTTGTATTTTCTATGAGAATAGCCTTGAGCTATTAAATTTTCAGTAAGCTGAAATCTATCATTTTTCTTGTCTTAGTATTTAAGTTTTTAAAGTACTGAAACGAAAATGCTTAAATTCTATTGCTGCTGTTTGGCTTCTGGTTTGTGGTCGTGCCTCATTGGTCGTACCACAAACCAGAAGCCATACTACAGCTGCATCATTAGCCACTTTAAACCCCTCCAATCCATACATGAAGCAAACTGACACCCTCCATGAAGATGTGGCACGACCACGAACCAGAAGCCAAACAGCAGCAATGCAGCTCACCAGCTCAAATGCCCCTGCAAGTCAGACTAACCTGAGAACACCCCCAGCCAATCAGAGCACAGCTAACCCCCAGCCAATCAGAGCACAGCCAAGCCCCCAACCAATCAGAACACACCTCCAACCAATCAGAACACAGCCAAGCTCCCATCCTATCAGTTCAAACCTCCACTGGCAGTTAAAAGGAAGAAACAGCAGCAATCTCACATTGCTCCTAGAAGCAGGAAGCAGAAGACACCAGCCTGAAGATGATGAATGAGACTTCATCGAAACGTTGCCAAAACACTTCCAATTTCACGCCGGAGAAAACCCGAATACCCAAAGACCTACATACAAACACCTGCGAAAACCTCAGAAAACAAATTATTTTATATATATATATATATATATATATATATATATATATATATATATATATATATATATATATATATATATATATATATATATATATATATATATATATATATATATTAATTTAATTTAATTTAATTTAATTTAATTTAATTTAATTTAATTTAATTTAATTTAATTTAATTAATAGATTTGTATGCCGCCCAACTCCCGGGGGACCCCATATATATATGGGGTATAGAATATTTTTATCCTATTTGATACTTACAAAGGCAATGAAAAATAAGCATAATTAGAATGTCCACTATTTTTAAAAATATTAACCTGCCAGTTAATAATCTGCCAATTATCCTGGCTCTTGAAGGAACCAATACATTTCTTATGTTGATTTTCTGAGTTGTAAGGCTTAGACTGCTTTGACAGTTTCATCTGAGTATTTTAGTTTTCCACACAGTATTACCAACTGCTCTGAAAGGAAGGATATCAGTAAAACAGATGCTGAGGAATTTTGCCTCATGAGTTGGCTCTAACTAGACTGTACTAAAACTATACAGCCCTCCCCTTCGGTTTTCAGACCTGCCACTTGCCCCAGCAGCTTAGCTGAAGCTTGGCCCGGCAATTGGCCACCTGTCCATCCATTTTTAGCTAGCAGACCATACAAAAGTTTGCTGACTCCTGATCTAAGAAATAAAAGGTACACAATTCCTTAACTTTACACATATACAGTTCTCACCAATAGGTTAGAAGCTTGTGATACATTTACTTTGAAATAAACTCCCTGGAATGCTGTAAGAATAAACAATATTATTTTAATCTTAATATAATCTTAATATAATCGCCGCCCTGAGTCCTTCGGGAGTTGGGCGGCATATAAGAATAACAAAATAAATAAATAAATAAATAAATATAGTTGGTTTGTTTTGAAAACTTCAAACGTAGCAGTTTTTTTTACAGTGTAGACATAACTTTCTTCACTGTCTTGCTATATTCTGTTAAGGAAGGAGAAAACACTATCCATCTATCTTTATGTACTAATAAGTTTTCTGGGTTTTTATTTCTGAACAGAGTGCAATGACCTTGCTTTGTTAATATAGCCACACCAACTTCTTTGGGTGAGATTTTCTCATATCTTAGAACAACTATGCTAAGCATAAATAGATTGCTGGATCAGATGTCTACTCTCTACAGCAAATTCTCCTGAGAACAAAGACAAGCTTCATTTTACAGCTGTTGTAGAATTTGAGGGGTAACAGAGATAGGATTTCCATAGTTCCATAGAGAGAGGATTTCCATGTGAATCTTAACCAGAAGTTACTAATGCAGAATGTAAGACAACGTAAAGGGAAAAACTGTTTTGCCTCAAAACTGTTACGTTTATGAATCTTTTTTATTTCCAGTTGCGTTATTCTTACTTTAGATCTCTGCTTTAGATCTCTGAAATACAGAAACATACAAGAACTGTTTACAATTCTGCTCACTTGAAAATTAACTTCTAACTTAACTAGGCATTGAAATATGTGTGACTAAGGGAAATCAGTATAATGGAAGATCTTCCATTTTTGCAATAACCTTACCTTTTCCATTATTATTAGGTTCGTATTTTTTATTAGCTCAAAGCATTAACAGTGACTTAAATAAGCATTTTATATTTTTTTTAAAATCTACTTTCCAATGTTAGAGAGAAATGTGAATCTCTGCTGCAAATGTTAACTATAGAAGAATAAATAACTAGTAATAAACATTGAAATAAAGTAGTGCTATTAAAATAATCTAATACTGAAGTTTTGGCCTAGCTCCTTTGTGCTTTCAAGTGTGCATTTTTATGCACATAGATACCTACAATGCTGTTACTTTTTGGGATAAACATATGTAAAGCAAAACAATTAAAAAGTAATATAAATAAATTAAAGGTAGAAAATCAAAGAAAAAAATCCTAACCAAATTTAGTTTATACAAACACTATTCTGTATACCTCTTCATATTTTTATATTCTTGCAAACCATCCTTACTTCTGCCACACCCATTAATTCATATATTTCATTTTGTTCTTAGATGTCTTACCTCTTCCTTTGCAAGGTCGCATAAACTCTGCAAAGCTTGTGAATAATTAAATTATTTTAGTTTTATTTTTATTCTATATTGCAGTTTAGTTTTAAATTGTATTTTTGAACTTTGTAATGCTTTGACCCTTTCTCCCTCTGAGCAAAGGAAGTGAAAAGTTGCAAAATGATAAGAAAGGATCATATAATTCATGTAAAACTACATGATGCATGCTTCAGATGTCTTGCTTGCAGGAGGTCTTAAAGTGTATACTATTGATCTGGTACCTAATGATCTGAAGAGAAAAAAAGTATGAAGAATGAAGAGCAGCCTGTTTTTCCTCTGTCGATCTGTGTACTTTTGCTGCCAATGTAGACTTGCTGGCTTGTACAAACTGCTATCTCAGATTCTGGTGAATCTAATTGAGAGAGAATGTTTTCGTTCCTTCTGTAAATTCAGTAAATTCTGGCTACTATATAAAAATGATATGAAGCAAAGAAGCATTTCACATAATGTTAAATATGATATTGTGTTAGTGTTTTTATTAAGTTGTGTCCTAATCCTTTGAGGAAGGTTACAAAGGTGAAAAGACAACTCAATAGTTAATTAAGTTATAAGGAAGTTGTTTTACCTCAGAATTTACCGTGATTAGTTTAGGAGGAAGAATCCTGAATTTGACCTTGCTGTGAAGAATTAATAATTAAAAAGTCCCCCTTTCCCCCCCACTGAAGGGACAATGGAGACAGGTCAAGACACCGAGCCCCTCGGAATGCCCGTATGTCTGCACCATCCCTTGGACGCTTCGTCCCAAGGTAAGAGCTATATAACTAATAATGCATGTAAGAAATGGTCTATCTATTACTCAGGTCTTTATCAGGTTCACAGCAGTTTTAACAGTATTCTTCTCCCCTTTTTAGACGCTTCTTGTTGCCTGAGTATTTGCCTTACGCTGGGATTTTCCATGAACGTGGACAGCCTGGGTTGGCCACTCACTCCTCTGTCAATAGAGTTTTAGCAGGTAAGTCTTCCCTATTTTTGACTGTAATATTGAAATAATTGAATCAGGCATAATATGAAAACCAAACTCTGCCGTGGTTCTATTGTCTGTTCAAACTAGAATATATTTCAATGTGAGTGACTAAATCCACACAGATACATTTTTTGTAGGTACTGTGAAATAAGGTACAAGTGATGGATTTCTAGAATGGAATCCAAAAAGAGGATGGGCAAATATTTTAAAGCCTCCATTTCTAAGTGGTCCTGTTCCTTCCTTCCTTTTTAAAATTAACATTCTGACAAGCTAATGATTAGTTTGTTCCAGGTTCCTTTAATTCAATTATAGGGTGCCTTGTTCATGTTCTGGTTTGTAAAGTTTCATAAGAACAGTTCAGATTCAATTAGGATTCTAATAGATGCATATTCAAATTTTGGCAGCATCTGCTTATGGTGTTCAGGAAATTGTAGAGTTTAAGTGAGTGGGAAGGAGGCAAATAAAATAGGACCCTGCCTGGAAATTAAATTTTCTTATGACAGATTTTTAAAGAGGTGATTTGAGGAACATAAGTTGACCTTTGTTCAATACCAGATGTGAAGATGATTTAATAGTTTTTGTGCGCTTGGATTTTAAAAGCACTATGTTCAAGCATGTATATATATATTACACTTTCTGAATTGCATTAAAGTAAAAAGTTGAGAAAAATCTATTGTTACATGAACATTGTAAGTTGAACAATAGAAGAATATGTAGTTAATGTGAATTATGTGAATATTCATGTACCAAATTAGATCTGGAAAAGATTTAGAACACTAATAATTGTCTCCAACATAATTATTATATATGATCACAAAATATGATACTATTAAGACTTCATCAACAGACATTGGCGATAGCTAGAAACTATTGACTTCACAATCTCTTTGGCACTAAGACTTCATATTTTGTAAGTCTTGTATTCTTGAACAAAGAAAAAATGTCTTATTTGGAAAAATCATGATAAAGCCCTTTCATATTTCATTTGTTTTAATATTTTTAGTATTTAAAAGCATCCTATAATCTGCGTTATTTCTTACAAATTTATCTTGTTCTGGAACATTTTGAAAATTAGACTTAGCTCATGTGGTCTGTCTTTTCAAGTTCTAAAATCTAAGTTCCATGTATATGCTTGTCTGAGTCCACAAAGAGATGGGATAATTATCTATTATCACAAGCCAGGAATCAATGACCCTGAATGTGAAGAAGTTCCTCCCGCATGACATGTGGAATGTTCAGTCTCAGGAGACATAAAGAACATAGGCACCACCTGAGCATCTGAAAAAGTCATGTGATGATCATGATCATGTAAAGTTTCCCAACCCAACCCCCGCCCAGCAACTAGACAGGAGAGGAGAGCAGGGATGTTCTGAGGCAAATAAATTTCTTGATTAGAGACAGCTGACTACATCCTGATTTAAGGGATAACCCTGACCTCTGATCCCTCAGAAGCAATTGTGTGGTCCCTGAGTCCTGCATGATGTTTATTTGAACATTTCTTGTGGAATTCTGACCTCTGGATTGGCTGACAACCAGAAGTGGACTTCACATAATTTAACAACCGGTTCGCCTAGTGCAGAACCGAAAATGTGAGCTTGCGCACGGCTTCAGACACAACAATTTCATGCTCACAGCTTCTAGCACACCTTCTCGAGCAGCCACGGTGAGTAGAGTGGGCAAAGCGCGGAAATAAGCTGGGCTGCATGGGCGGGGAGAGTGAGCCAGAGAGTGAGATATATAGGATGGGATAGCGCCATGGCGGGTGGGTGGACCCAGCCAGTGAGCGGAACTACCGGTTCACCTGAACCGGTCCGAACCGGCAGCAGCCCACCTCTGCTGATTTGACTTTCAGAATCTTGGACTGGATTTTGACTATTCTTCTGTGCTTTTCCGAAAACCATTCATGCCAACTATTTTCAGAGGCTCTGTTTTGGTTTGCATTCCTTGTCTGTTGTTATCTTCTTGTAAACAGTAAACTATCAGCAATTGTGTCTGTGTGCATGTGCCTTTAAAATCAGGATAGCCATTATCGTTTAGTAGGCAGGCGATAATCACTGAGACGTTCTCCTCCCCAACTCTCCAAATACTTTAGTTCTACCTTAAGTTGTTTGCTAGAGATATCCCCCCAATTATGTAACTTCCTGCATCATATTTAAAGAGGAAGACACCTTTGTTGATCATTAGAAAGAATTTCATTGGGCATGGCAATAAGTCTCTGAGAGTCTAATCACCTCTAAGCCAGTGCTGTCTGAAGGAGAGGCCTGTAGCTTTTTGTGAGATGCATCCTTTCCTTTTCTGTGTTGGATTCTGAGTTAGGTGGAAATAGCTCACTGGGAGGTGATAATTTGCTGCCAGGCAACACAGCAGATTCTTTTCTAGTTCTGCTTTGTTGGTTTACATCTGATTTTACTCCCCATTCTAAACACTATTGCTCCTTTTGTAGGTAGCCATTTTTGTTACTTCTTTTGAAATCAGTCTCTTATCTTTAATATGCATGCTCATAGAGAACATTTTAAAAGTGTAATACTTTTAAATACTTTAATACTTTAAGAGGGCATTGTAGCACATAGATACACATTTATTTACTGGGCAAATTATGATAGACATTCCCAAATATGAAAAGATTGCTATGAAATACAATAACAAGGCTGTTGATCAATATGATTATGTTAGACCTCGCTTAAAGAACTTGGTTTCTTCACAGTTTTAATCTAAGCAAAGAAGAATTGCTGTGCGTGGCCTTTGGGGCTCTAAATGTCTTACGTAATCTTGGTTTTAGGTTGCAGCCATATTCTGTTCAGTAATTTGGAATTTTAGCAATTACTTTATATTTAATTATGATTAACTTTATACCTTTCATTATATTTTGTTTAGCTTATTTTAATTTTTGAATCTCTAGAATATTTCAATTGCATTTTTGCTTTATTTTTAAGTACTAGTATACATTTATTTTTTTATCTCTTTTCTTGATTTCATCTTTTAAATTATTATGACACAGGCATTAACTTATGGTAGCAAAGTAATGAGTAATGCCACTTTCAAAAAGTCCTATTATGTTTTGTGCTCATGTTGTGAAAAAGTCATTTTGTGATTTCCTGGGTATTCTTTTACAAAGGTCATCGTAATACATTAATGTTCATAGTGGAAACTCATTGTGGAAACCTCTTCAATCCAAATGTAATGTATAGCAATCTGAAGGTGATTTTGTTAATCTTAGAACATACCTCTCTCTAAATAATATATGAACTGCTTTAGCTGTCTTTAATCCAAACAGTGAATATATTCATGTAGATTCTATATTACACATTAATATTTGATTTGACTAGATGAAGATGTTTAACTGTTAACCATTATGGGGGGAAATGACAGAATAGATTTCTTGAGTGTACATATGTGGAATATATTGATCTTGAAACCATGGTTTGCATTAGCATTTGAAACCAGGAAATCTCACCTAGGATTTGATTTGATTTGATTTGATTTGAATGTATATATGGTCATTCATCTTAAGCATTTTAGCAATGCAATGCAATGCAATTGCATATACAGCATCGTTACCCCAATCCTGGGCAATGCACAAAACAGTAAAAACACACACCCCAGCCCAATAATCAGGAAAACTTTATAAAAAATCTTATAGCACCCTGGGCAGTGGTGAAATGTAAAAAATGTTCCCTACTGGTTCTGTGGGCGTGGCTTGGTGGGCGTGGCTTGGTGGTCATGTGACTGGGTTTCTTTCCTCTCTCTTTCCCCCTCCCCCCCCTCTCTCACACACACACCTGGTCTGGGCACATAGACAGAGCCCGGAAGTTATCCTGTGTGGCCGTGCCTGGCAGCAGTGGCAGCCCCCCGCACGGGAAGAGGGCCAGGTCTGGCCGTGCCACAGCGGAGCCTGTGGCACTTTCCCTTCAGCCTGTAGTCGCGTGGCCGGATGGAGCGAGACATGCCACACCTCCGCAGCAACAGGCAAATCAGTGCCGCCTTGCCTGCCTTCGCCTTAGTATGCTACGCCTGGAAGGGGCCGCTGCCACCGCTCTCCCTCCCTGCCTGGCTGCACATGTCCGCCTGCCATCCCGAAGCAGCACATCGCAGAGCTGCGCGCCCTCCATCCTTCTCAGCAGACTCAGCTTCTCTTTCCTCCTGGCCAGATCCATCCCCCGGGCCAGGAGCAGAAGCCGACCGCCTGCCTGGGCCATTTGGAGGAGGAAAGGAAAGTGTTTTCAGGAGGCAGCGCCGTGATCCCCTCCCCGATTCAAAAAACTCAGCTTCTCTTTTCACACGCCCCGTTTTCTGAATCGGGGAGGGGATCACAGCTCTGCCTCCTGAAAACACTTCCCTTCCCTTCTGCAAATGACCCAGGCAGTTGGTCGGTTTCTGCTCCTGGCCTGGGAGATGGATCTGGCCAGGAGGAAAGAAGCTGATTCTGCTGAGGAGGAAAAGGTGGAGGGCGTGCAGCTCTGTGATGCGCATCGGGAAAGCGGGAGAGGAAAATACTTTTAAACCTCCACCTCTTCCTTCTCAGCAAACTCAGCATTTCTTTCCACACAGCGCCGGTCACATGCCCCGTTTTTTGAATCGGGGAGGGGATCGTGGCGCTGCCTCCCGAAAACACTTTCCTTCACTTCTGCAAATGACCCAGGCAGGTGGGCGGCTTCTGCTCCTGGCCCAGGGGACGGATCTGGCCACGAGGAAAGAGAAGCTCAGACTTAGCTTCTCTTTCCACACAGCGTGGTGCTCCACGAGGACAGGCTGGCCACAGACGTCACTTTCTTCCTTCTCCCGCCACCAAACAAAAGCGAATGCTGAGGGAGGGCAGGCGGACGTGTGCAGCCAGGCGGGGAGGGAGAGTGATGTCAGCGGCCCCTTCCAGGCGCAGCACATGGAGGCGAAGGCAGGCAAGGTGGCCCTGGGGCGCCTGTTGCTGGGGAGGCGCGGAGATCGCTCAACCAGGGCAGCCTCGGTGGGGGCTGCATCGGCCTCTCTGGCTGCACGTTGTTTGACCCTCTGCGCATGCACAGAAGGCTTTGTGCATGTGCAGAGTGTTAAAACGCTGAAAATGGCAGTGTCCAGGCGGGTGAGGTGCAACTAGCGTGGCGGCCGCTGCCGGTTCTCTGAACCAATGGCAGCCGTCACTACCGGTACGCCCAAACCGGGGCGTACCGGGAACATTTCACCCCTGACTCTGGGGCATCAGTCTCTCATATATTCCGTGGTTGCACAGTGGTTAGAATGCAGTAACTGCAGGCTAACTCACTGTTCATTCCAGGAGTTCAATTCTGAACGGCTCAAGGTTGACTCAGCCTTCCATCCTTCCGAGGTCGGTAAAATGAGGACCCAGATTGTTGGGGGCAATATGCTGACTCTGACCACTTAGAGAGGGCTGTAAAGCACTATGAAGCGAGGGGTCCTCGGTGCTCTCTGCGCTTGCTTGTTTTCTTGCAGATGTTTCATTACCCTAACTAGGTAACATCATCAGTGCTAGTAAGGAGTGCTGCTTGCTGTCAGTTTATATTCTGGTGTCTTGCCTGTCTGTGTGGGTGGGGGTGGTCTTATAGATTCATTGGTTGGGCATTTTACTAATGGCTCTTTGGCAGTTTCCTGATTGGGGTATTGCTTACTTGATTGTTGGTCTGAAGTTAATCTATGCTGATCTGAGTGCTGATAACTGGTGGAGAGGTGCTGGAGTCTTTTTCTCTTTGGGCTGGTTGATTGTCTCTTTTGCATAGTCTAGCGATGTTGTTAATGTCTATGTGTCTATTGATGGCTGATTTGTCAGAGTGCCAGGCTTCTAGAAATTCCTTGGCATTGTTGGACTGGGCCTGGTCTAGGATTGTCACATTTTCCCAATTGAAAAATGCCAGGGAATTTCTAGAAGCCTGGCACTGACAGCAAACAGCACTCCTTCCTTCTAGCACTGCTGATGTTACCTAGTTAGGGTAATGAAATGTCTTCAAGAAAACAAGCAAACTCAGAGAGCACCAGGGACCCCTCATTTCAACCCTGAGCTGCAAAAATTATCCTTTATTGGCACTATGAAGCGGTATATTAGTCTAAGTGCTATAGTTATTCCATCTTATTAGATTGCAGCCTTATTTTATCTTAAAACTTTTGGAAAGAGCCAACTCTTCAAGACCTTCTGAAAGGTGGGGGGGGAGGGCTCCCAGATCTCTGGGGGAGGGTGTTCCACAGGGCAGAGGCAGCCCTGGAGAAGATGCACTTCCTAGGGCCCACTAGATGTAAAGAGCAAAGGAAATTAGTTAGCCTGGAATCATTATGAGGGCAAAAGGGCTAGGATCCCCACCCTCCCCCCTTACATTCCTTGGAGCCTCATTTAATTGTTCCCAAGACTGGGGAGATTTCTGTATTATTTTATTTAGTGACATTTATATACCGCCTCACAGTGCAAGCACTCTCTAAGCGGTTTACACCAGTAAGCAATGTATATTTATATTGCTCCCAACAATCTGGGTCCTCATTTTACCTACCTCAGAAGGATGGAAGGCTGAGTCAACCTTGAGCCGGTGAGATTTGAACCGCTGACCTGCGGATCAGTGTCAGCTAAAGTGGCCTGCAGTACCTGCCTCTAGCCACTGCGCAGAACATAATAAAGTAGTTAGCTTGAATTCTGCATATGTGCATCTGGTTATCCGTGCCTGACAAGAAAGAAGAGCTTCTACCATGGCAGTGGTCGAATAAAAGGGACCTGAATCCCAAGCAATAATGTAATGTGAGTAAATGTTTCAGATAAGCCCTTAAGTTGTTTACACAAAGAGGAAGGGAGAGAGGGGAAAGTACATTTATACCTACAAGATTCTGTTACTAGAGTTTTAATAATAAAAAGTAGTAATAGGCCTTTGTTTCCTAGGCAGATCTGCCTTGGAGAACTTACACTGAATAACAACATTTTAGGGAAGGGACCTGCAGAGGGGGGGCATCCTTTTCTGACTTATGGAGGGATGATTAGATATCCCTAGGGAGAGGTTCTCCCACAAGTAACATGATTGATTCCATGCTATTTAGAGCCTTAAAAGTGATAACCATCACCTTGAATTGTACCCAGTGCAGCTTGCACATCAATGTGCATTCTGGATCAGTCCTGGATCACCCAAATAATTTTGGGAGACTAACAATATAGACCAATAAAGCAAATATACAACTTAAAAATCAGCTATAGTAAATACGAAAAACAAGTTTAAGTTTAAGTTTATTTGTTCTTATAAGCCGCCCAATCCCGTAGGACTCAGGGCGGCGTACAACAGAAAAAAGAACAATTAAAAGATACCATAAAAGCAATTACAAAAATTAAAAACCAGACATCCATGGGGGAATTAAGATCTTGTTCACCCGCCTGCAGGAAGAGCCATGTCTTCACGGCTTTGCGGAAGGCCAGCAGGGTGGGGATAATCCGGATCTCTGGTGGGAGTTGGTTCCAGAGAGACGGAGCTCCCACAGAGAAGGCTCTTCCTCGTGGTCCCGCCAACCGGCATTGCTTGGTTGATGGGACCTGGAGGAGACCAACTCTGTGGGACCTAACCGGTCGTAGGGAGGTATGCGGTAGGATGTGGTCCCGGAGGTAACCTGGCCCTGAGCCATGTAGGGCTTTAAAGGTCAAAACCAACACCTTAAATTGCATCCGGAGACTAATGGGCAGCCAAGGCAGCTGGCGGAGAATGGGTGTTACGTGGGTGTATCTAGGAACACCCACCACGGCTCGCGCAGCTGCATTTTGCACCAATTGCAGTCTCCGGATACTTTTTGAGGGTAGCCCCATGTAGAGCGCATTACAGTAGTCCAGCCATGAGGTGATGGACTACTAAATTTGGGGCACCTCATACACCATTCTCATCCCCAAATTTGCCTGTGTAGGATTTTGCTAACAATCGTACCGCTAACATTTGATGGCAAAGGCCAATAGAGTAGGGTTTTTGGTGGGAGGCTGTTACTGAGGGCAGGTACCACAACAGATAATATTCTCATCATTTTCATTATGTAATAGCAGCTAGGAATATTTATTAGGAATACTAGGTTTAAACTTAACTTTTCTGAAAATGTAAAAAGACAGTTGCTTGCCTTTTATGTAAGTTACTCATTTAGACAAAAGGCTTATAAATCATTCTATCTTGATAGCAATTAGAACTGGTGTTTAAACACCTTAGGTAAATGGATAATTAGTGGCAGTACAGTGACTTTTGCTTCAGTAATTAACCCAATTACCTTTCACATTTTTCTTTAGTGATGAAAGTGAAAATGTAAATATGCTGGTTGAGTTGCCTTGGAAACCATATTCCAAGCTATTCTTCAGACCTGAATCGAATAATCTTTTTCCTGCATACAGTCCCCTTTGGGACCTTTTTTATTTTATTTTATTTTATTTATTTATTTTTGACTTGGAGAGTGTATAGTACACATGGCATTTAGAAGGTAATCTCCTGTGCTGGGTATCCTAAAGGAAAATCATTCTAGTCAGGCAAATCCCACTTTGTCAATATTTTTCTCCATTGTTTTAAGGAGAATATTGACAATTGGAACATGTCCAAGAGAGTAACATGGCACAGGACCTCAGAGTGACATTCTCAACACATGGAGCTGGATTTGTTTGACCTGGATAATGAACTGCTGAGAAATGATACTTCATTCTCCGCAGATACTTCGAAGGCAGCCGTATTATAGATGTAGATCAAATTTCTTTATTGTTGTTCCAGAGAAATGGTCAAAGTACAGAAGGAAGAGTTTATGTAAACTTTAGGGGCAATTGTCAAATAGAATTAATTGTTTGACATTGGACCAGATTGCTTCTCAGACTCTCTGAAAACTTTCTTATATGTTATTAAGCAGAGGCTGGATGGCACTTATTAGGGATAGTGGATTTCTTGCTTTGCCACAGCCATTGGACTGGATGAACCTCTTTCTGATTCTGATCTTGTGTAATTCTGTAAGTAATATAAACTTCTGTCTGCTGCATTGATCTAGATCAGGGCTGTCAAACTCCTGGCCCACGGGCCAGATGCGTCATGCGCTGGCCACGCCCAGTTTAGGAAGAAAGTCCTGATACATCACGTGATGCTGCCGTGATGACGTGAGTTGGCGCCCCTGATCTAGATGGGAATTTTTTGAAATAATCTTTGGAAAACAAATCTCAAACTTTTTCTGTAGTAATGTTGACATATCAGTAACTTTAGTACTAGTGCTATGTTATACAAAATTGGTCCTACTGTTCCTTTTTAAAATGATCAATTTGGGTGATGAACCAGTTTTATATTTGTGAAGAAATAAGAAAAGCCATCTCCAATGGATTAGAAATATTTTTAATAAATAAGTGCTATCAAGTCTATTGAATGACAGTTTAAGGATTGGGGGTTTTGGGGGGCAAATGAAATTATTACCTTAGATTGTGGCTTCTCAGCTCTAAATATAAATTGAACTTCAGTAATTAATCATCACTAGATGACAAGGTGATGCTAGATAATAAGGCAGCTAGGGCAGTTTGATAGCATTCTTTTGGGTCAGGAAGCATACTCCTGTAAAACTAAACCTTTAGCTTTGTGCATATGAAATTGTGCCCTATGTTGAGGCTTATTAACTGGATATCAGTTTAAACATTGAGCTTTATTCATTAGAAGCTGATTAAATTCTTTAATCTATAATAAAATATTGGCAATTTTTATTCATCTCCGTGTATGATTGCTTGGTATCTGTGAGTAATATATTACTTAAGGATGAACAATCAGCTTGTTTCCAAACCAGTTTTCCAACCTGTTGTACCTCCAATTTGCTGAGGTTTCTCCAAGTTTGTAACCTGAATTTCAGTCTGCATGCTAGCAGTGATCAACTGTCTGAGAAAACTATTGTTTTAATATTCAGAAAGTTCATATCAAGAGATATAAGAAAATGTATTATGTGGCAGCATGTCTTTTTTATGTAGAGAATAGAATACTGGGAAGGGATATCTCTGCTATCTGATAATTAATTATTAAGAGCCAGTTTGATACAGTGATTAAGGCATCAGATTAGAAACTGGGAGACCCTGAGAGCTAGTCCTGCCTTGGTCACAAAGGCAGCTGGATGATCTTGGGCAAATTATTGATTTTTGACCCTAATAAGGAGGCAGTGGCAAGCCACTTCTGAAAAACCTTTTCAAGAAAACTGCAGGAACCTATCTGGACAGTCTTCAAGAATTGGACATGATTGAACGGAAAGGGTAAAAAAATATTACACTTGTCTTAAAATCCTTAGTGGGGCCAATTTGGAGGGGGGGGAAAGGCACCTTAGTTCTGGTCTGCATTCCTGCATGATATTTTTTCAACACTGCAAGTTGCTTGTGGAAACAATTTCAGTTAGTCAGGAAACAAAAAATCCCATCTGTCACAATTTATAACTTTTCTCTGTTGAAAAAATATGAAACGATCTTGGTGATATTTAAAAAAAAGGAATAGATGGAAACATGATCTCAAAGCAGAAAAGATATAAAATAGATACTTTGTATTTCACTGTTTCTCAGCCTTGGCAACTGTAGGATTTCAGACTTCAACTTGGCTGGGGAATTCTGGGAATTGAAGTCCACTCATTTTAAAGTTGCCAAGGTTAAGAAACACTGAGGTACATAGTGTTTTTCTTCAGCTGAATTCTAGTACTTAAAACATCATTGTTGCTTTCTGTAAGGTCATCCCAATTTAGGTAACTGTTCCATTCTAGAAAGCCTTACATAATCTGATTCTTATGTAACTCAAAATTGGATCAATGGTCTTTCAAATCAGTGCAATTAAGAGTAAAGTAACATTGAAAAATGTGAGATAAAGGAAAAGATTTCTGCATCATAATTATTGCAATATATGACTTAGAAAGTCTTCGCCTTGTGACAGATGTGTCCAAACTTAAAGTTTCACTTTGTAGTATTCATGTTATCTTGCATTGTTTGCAAAACAAATTTGTTATTACCATGCATATTTAGATATGATTTAAAAAACATTTGGATAGTTCCTTATTTGAACACTTGTAACTTACTATCATAATATCTACGGTAATTTGGACCTTCAGTTGTACTACTGTGGAAGATTCCCGGTTCTGTTGAGTAAGTTATTTCACCAAGTGTGTTTGATGAACAACCTCCCCTCTTATTTTTTAATCACACATAAACTTAGAAAATAGTATTAGAGTATAATATCTTGTTCAGTTAAAAGCACAAAAAAGCTAAAAGTACCAACAACAGAATCATAATATTGTGATAAAATGGTTTAAGAATATCAAAACAGGAAACATTGGGGGATAATGATAGAGGGGTGTGTGTGTGTGTGTGTGTGTGTGTGTGTGTGTGTGTGTGTGTTCACAAGATACTAAAAAAGGTGCTAAAGTATTTAAAGGGGAAAAACCTTCTATAATTATAATTTGTGCATTGATTGGTTATGTGCTATCAAGTCAGTGTTGACAGTGACCACATGGATAGACCTTCTCCAAGATGGTCTACAAAGACTTCACCTTTCAGGTCTCCCAGTGATGCAGTTATCACCAATGTAATTAAGTATTTCTTCTATCTTTTTCCATACTACAGACTTCTCAAGGGCCTAGGTCAGTGATGGCGAACCTTTTTTGGTTCGCGTGCCAAAAGGGGGGGGAATGCGGGGGATCACGTGTGTGCGTGCCCACACCCATAATTCCATGCACCCCCGCGCATGTGCGCATGACCCCCCCTGCTCCCAGCATGCAATAGCAAGCCCATTTTTCGCTCTCCCCAGGCTCCAGAGCCTTTCTAGGAGCCTGGGGAGGGCGAAAACGGCCTTCCCCATCCCCTCTGGAGGCTGGAAACAACCTGTTTCCCGACTCCCAGTGGGCCCAGAAGGCCCGAAAATCAGCCGGCCGGTGCACACATGCGCGCCGGACCTGAGCTCGCGTGCCCACCGATATGGCTCCGCGTGCCACTTGTGGCACCCGTGCCATAGGTTCGCCATCACGGGCCTAGGTGTTCGCATAATGTATTTAAAATATAATAATTTGTGCCTGATCATTTATGCCTTAAATGAGAAATCTAGATTGATTTGTTCTATAATCCCTTTGTTTCTTTTCTTGGGTGCCTATAGTATACTTGGGAGTCTTCTTCAACATCAGAGTTCAAGCATATCACTAGTCTGTCGGGGTTCCGACCAATGCCCTAACGCAATTAAGAGTCTCAAGCCACCCGGCAATAAAAATCCAGTCTTTTATTAGGAGCACCATGTCAGCATTACCTAGGTCAGGGGTCTGCAACCTTAAACACTCAAAGAGCCATTTGGACCCGTTTCCCACAGAAAAGAAAACACTGGGAGCCACAAAACCTGGGTGGGTGTGGCCAACTCAACATCACTCCCACCCAGTCACATGACCTGCCCTAGCCACGCCTACATGGGTTTTGTGGCTCCGGGTGTTTTCTGTGGGAAATGGGTCTCTCTCTCTCTCTCTCTCTCTCTCTCTCTCTCTCTCTCTCTCTCTCTCTCTCTCTCTCTCTCTCTCTCTCTCTCTCCCTCCCTCCCTCCCTCCCTCCCTCCCTCCCTCCCTCCTGTTTTTCTCTTTTTTCCCTCCCTCCCTCCCTCCCTCCCTCCCTCCCTCCCTCCCTCCCTCTCCCTTCCTTCCTTCCTTCCTTCCTTCCTTCCTTCCTTCCTTCCTTCCTTCCTTCCTTCTCTCTCTCTCCCTCCCCTTCTCTCTCAATTTTCCCTCTCTCATTTCTCTCTTCCTCTCCCTCTCTCTCCCCTTCTCTCTCATTTG
Organism: Diadophis punctatus similis; assembly: GCA_023053685.1. Classification (NCBI taxonomy): domain Eukaryota; kingdom Metazoa; phylum Chordata; class Lepidosauria; order Squamata; family Dipsadidae; genus Diadophis; species Diadophis punctatus. Next base: position 262,426,542 of record JALIGW010000001.1, on the reverse strand, counting down.
TTTCTCTTTCTCTCCATTTTCTCATTTCTCTTTTTCTCCCCTTTTCTCTCCCTCATTTTTCTCTTTCTCTCCCTTTCATTTGTTTTTCTGTTTTTCCTCTTTCTTTCTTTCTTTCTTTCTTTCTTTCTTTCTTTCTTTCTTTCTTTCTTTCTTTCTTTCTTTCTTTCTTTCTTTCTCTCCCCTTTCTCTCTCTGTTTCCCTCTTTTCCCTCTCTCTCATTCTTTCCCTTCAGCGCTCTCTCATTTCTCTCTCCTTCTCCCTTCTCTCTAATTTATTTATTTCTCTTTTTCCTCTCTCTCATTCTCTCCGTCCATCATTTTCTCATTTCTCTCTCTTTCTTTTTCTCCTTTTCTCTCTCTCTCTCTTCCCCCTCTCTTTCCCTCCCTCCCTCTCGCCTCCCCCTCTCGTGTGTGTGTGTGTGTGTGTGTGTGTGTGTGTGTGCGCGCGCGCGCATGTGTGTGTTCTTGAACCATTTCCCAAAACAGGCAAGGATTGGGTTTTTTTTCTGATGTTCTTTCTTCTTCTTTGGGTGCTTTTTACAATACGATATAAAATCAAGAATCATTTCATGTTCCCAGATAAATGAAACTAGAAGGCAAGGGTGACGGCGGGGATGGAGACTCACTCTGAACGAGAGGGAAGCGTCCCTGTACCTGCCTCTCATTTTACGGAGGCTTCTTTGGGCGCGTCTTAGTCTTGCCCGCATCTCGGTCGTTCGGGGAGATGCGTGACTTGCTCTCCACCCTGAGACGGTGGCCCGGCCCGACTGCGGCAGATGCTCTGTGTTGTAATAGGCTCCAGGAGGAGGAGGGGACACCGTCTCCCCCATTGTGAAGAGCGCACTAAATCTAACTGCTGCACACAGCGCCTTGCGCAGCAGTTAAATGGGCTCCAGGAGGAGGAGGGGATCCAGTCTCTCCCATTGTGAAGCATGCTTTCGCTGTGCTGCGCAAGGCGCTGCGAGAGCAGCGGGCAGGCCATGGAAAAAGTATTGGGTCTTCCCCCCATACCATGCCAAAGGAAAGCCAGCCGGGAATCTCCTTCCCTCCTACCCTTCCCTCTGCTCCCTTCAACCCACTCAATCCTACTTTGGGACAAAGGAGCGGGCGCTGGAAATGCGTGTTGGGGCGACATCGGAGCACGTTTTCTGACCCTCTGGCGCTCATCCGTAACTCTCCGTGCTTCTCGAGGCCCGCTTGCTGAGAGGGGGAGCAGCCCTGACGCTTCTGCTGCCCCCCCCCCCACGGCCCCAGCCATCGCTGCCTGGGGAAGGCACAGGCAACAGAAAGCGAGCAAAAACATAGCTCTCGTTGGGGCGAAGGAACTGAGATCGGGAAAGGCACAGGAAACAGAAAGCAGCACGTTTCAAAGGCGGCAGCTCGCTTCTGGAGGTGCCGAACAGCGTCCTGCTGTGAGAGCCAGGCCATGCCTCTCCGCCATCCAACTTGCCAATGGGGGCGCTTCTGCCGGGTCATCTCCCCCTCCCACTGGGCTGTTATGCTCGGCGCTCGGTGGGGGAGGGGAGCACTTCCCCACACTGCCCCCTTCTTTCTCTTGGCCCTGCCGACAAGGGAAGAGGAAAGCCAGGCTTGGGGGATGGCCCCCATCCTGCAAGATTCGCCCCTGCCGTTCTCTCCCAGCCCTCTTTGCTGGTGGCAACAGCAAATGTACCGTGACAAAGGCGGAATGCTGTTGCCGTGCAAAGGCAAATGCAGGGGCTCTTTGCTCCCGCACTAAGGCTCTGGCCATGCCACTGCCGCGACAGGGCGACAGCTCTTTCATCTCTCTTCTGCGACAGAGTGACGGAGCCACAGCAGAGGATCCAAAGAGCTGCATGCGGCTCCGGAACCTCAGGTTGCTGACCCCCAGCCTAGATGAAGCCAACTCTGACTTCACCCCCTTCACGCCTTGCCTCGGACCCTGTTTCTCCTTCCCCCCAAAGTGTGTCACCGGTCACATTCCCCAACAAGGTAATTTCGTGGGTTGCAGAAGTCACTCCCTTCCAGGCATTGCTGGTATCCACGGAGATGGCCTTGACTTGCTCAGTCAGAATGCATCTTGTTATGACTGAGGAGTAAATTTCTTGGTGAAGCTGTGAGGTGCGATTTCCCATCCCCCTGCCTATGGCAACTCGGAAGCAGGTCAGGGAAGCTTCACAAGTTGACAGTCTTTCTATCTTCAGAGTCCAACTTTTGGAAGTAGCTCCCGTTACTTGCCCCAGCTTCTGCCAACCTAGCAGTTCGAAAGCATGTAAAAATGCAAATAGAAAATGCATTTGCTGTTGGGAAAATCTGTCTGGCATTAGAAAACAAAAAGAGCTGCAAATAGGCCTCTTAAAGCAAATCATAATTAAATAGGCAGAAGGACAAATAGAAGATAATTGCTTAGATCATCATTTAATCTAAAAGCCAAATGCTCTGTTGGGATTATCCATAGTTATAATATAAAAATGAAATTGCTAGAATCCTAGAACATGTGTTTTTCATTTAACTCTAAATGTAGTTGCCTTTTAAATTATTTTAAAAATACAATTTGTTAGATATGAAAGATGTTACGTCAGAAAGTGAGTTTAATCACACTAACTGAAGAAAATAATTGGAGTTTCAGCCAAGACTATACTTTTATTTTGAAAAATGTATTTACAGTACCCAAATCAATATGAGACAATAATTAAAGAAACTCTTGTAAAAGGGTCGGTCATAAAGAGGTTTTTTTCTTCAAGGATGGATAATAAAAATCCATTGGAATATGGCTCAAATTTTTGCAGTAATGAATGTGCTATTGAGTTCTGAATGAAACTTAAATTAACTGACTTTAAAAGCCTCTGTATTTAATATGTAGAACATATTAAATATATGTAGAACCCTATAAATATATAGGGGTTGATAAACATATTAAGGGGACGCGGTGGCTCAGTGGCTAAGACGCTGAGCTTGTCGATCAGAAAGGTCGGCGGTTCAAATCCCTAGCGCCACATAACTGAGTGAGCTCCCGTTACTTGCCCCGGCTTCTGCCAACCTAGCAGTTCGAAAGCATGTAAAAATGCAAATAGAAAAATAGGGACCACCTTGGTGGGAAGGTAACAGCGTTCCGTGCTCCTTCGGCGTTTAGTCATGCCGGCCACATGACCACAGAATCGTCATCAGACAGCTTCAGTTTAGAAACGGAGATGAGCACCGCCACCTAGAGTCGGGAACGACCAGCACGTATGTGTGAGGGGAACCTTTACCTTTAAACATATTTTGTCCATAAAAATGTGGAGCGGGTGTCACAAATGTGTAATGTAACTCTGCCAGATCCCTTTTAAGGATCTTTACCCTTCTGCTTCCACAGTCTTAAGTTCTGGGAATACAAGATGGGGCTGAACAGTAAATCCCCCTTTCTCAATACTAAACTTAAAAAAAAATCTCAATTTTCCTCCATTTACAGGATAATGATGTTGATGATGTTATCCATTCTTGGGAATCCTCTGGGCCAGGTCTCTCCACATCTTCTGATCTTGCACTTCTTTGAGTTTTTCTATTATCTGACTGGTATCAACTCTGATGGTGTCTAGTTTACCGGGATAAGTAGACACAAGCAGTTTAGAATTACTTGGGACTAGTACAAAAAAACAACAGCAGAATAACAGTATATAAAGGATTTTTATTTTAATATAGTAATTGATTGGGGAATGAGATAATTGAACCAAATTATAGGAAGGCAAGTTCTATATACCAGTCAATGGGCAGCAAACAGATACCTAAAGGGACAGAAAATGTGAACAAAGTTATTTGTTTGTTTGTAAAATTTATTGGCCACTCTTCTTACCACAGGGTAACTCTGGCCGGCTTAGAATATTAAAAAGATAAAACTGTACAAAACCTAGATTATATAAATAAAATACTATAAAGATCCAATTACTTTTATCCAGCACCTTTTTTTTTCCTTTTTCCCCTTCTACCTCAAGTGTTCTCTTCTTCCCTTTTTTCCTTTCCCTATTCCCATTATTTTTATTTTCCTTTGTATTTTATATTCTGATAAACTAATAAAAAATTGTAAACCAAAGATCCAATTACTGAGCCCTGACTAAAAGATGGGAGAGAGGAAGCAGGATGAGAAGGGGGAGAAGATGGGATCTGTTATTAATCTATCAACCATCCCCCCAATGTGAAACTCTTCCATTGGAACCCCAAGCCTGCTGGCAGAACCAGGTCTTTAAATTCTTGTGGAAGGTCAGGAGGGTTGGAGCCAACCGTATTCCAGGAGGCAAGATGTTCCAGAGGGCAGGCGCAACAGCAGAGAAGACTCTTCTTCTTAAACCCACCAGCCGGAATACCCTGGCCTGCAACGTCACAATGTGCCTCTTCTGCCGACACGGCTCGGGTGGACCAATCTCAGTGGGATGAGATGGTTCTCATGTGGAGAACTGCCGATATGAGCAAACCATGGAGTAAAATGTTTCTACCTAAATTTTCCAGATAGTCACTAGATAGTAAAAGACAAATTTAACACTCACCTGGGTTTTGGAGGGATTTTGTTTGTTTCTGTTTTTTGGCCTCACACAACCATTGCATCGCCCTTGTCATGATCAAAATTTGAAGCAGCACAGCAAGACATAGGTTTTCCCCACTCTTTTACTTATTTCTTAACCGAGAATGCTTGGGCAGTAGCAGTTCATTTAAAAACAGTTTATGCACTTCTCCTTCATGTGAGAACTTGCTCTGTCCTATTTTGCCCAGCTGCTTGCTGGATTCTTTTCATGCAACCTATTTTCCTGCCTTCTTGCTCATTAAGCTGCCTATCAGTGATAGTGCCAGCAATTTTTCAATTTGGAAATGTAGATAAATTATGCCTTTATATCAAATGTTGATACTTGTTGAATATTCAGATTTATTTTAGCATTCTTTCATTCAAGGTGTTTTCTGTTTCTTGCTGGTCATCAAATCTTTTGCTATGCCTATATGTTGTTGCATTTCCACTGATTTTACTAGTGTACTGTTCCTAGGAAATTTAATTCATTTTTTTTTCATTGTTCCTTCTTCACCATGAGAACTTCTCACTAGGCTCTTTTCACAACCTGGTGAGAGACCTGCCTAGGCTCCTTCGTATCAGATTTAAGAAAGAATCATAAATTATTCCCTTAATCATTGTTCTTCAGCTTCATATGTTTCAGGAAGGGGAAATGATACTACTCTTAGGCACAGTGGTTGGCTTGGAAGTCATTATCATTGGTGGTGACCATTAATGAGTATGGTGTGCTCTCCATAGGCATGAACTCTCATCATTTGTTATATTGTGGGTGCCTTTACAGAACGGGTTTTATTTAGGTTCAGGGACTTTCATTTATATTAATGAAGTTCTAGTTCCCATATGAGTACAAGATTAGCTTTAATATCTGCTTGCATTAAGTCAGATCAGGTAAATAGCAGTTGAGCTGAGCCACGTAACTATAGAAAATTGCAACTGTCAAAGGTAGTTCTTCTGTAGTTTATGGCTTTAGCGAAGATCTTTTTAATTTGTCATGTTTTTATTGTCTGTGTTGAACTAAAAAGTTGTTTTTTTCTTATTGAGAAAAAGATTAAGTGGCTTTTTTGTTGAGGTGTCTTAATATAGTTAAGATAGAAAATGGTGAAATGAAGCTGATACAATTGAAGTAAATAGCTAGGAAGCTTCATGTGTTTCTGCAGAAAACGGTAACTTGCTTTCTGTCTGAAAGAGTACATCACCAAAGCAGCTCTAGTATCTTTGTAACATCTTACTAGAGTCTAAACACACTTCTCAATGCTCTTATCTTGTACACCTATTTAAGAAGACAGTAATGTATTAAATGAATCTGGTTGAGACACAGAGAGTAAGAGGGGTAGCTATACAAGGTAGAACTTTTAAAGATTTTTTAAAAAATAACCATTCCCTATTAGCTTGGTTTGACTTGGTTAGGGCAACACCGAATTTTATGAATTGTTCAAAAATTATGAAGGTGATCAGCATAAAGAAGGGAGTAAAGAAAAGACGGTCTATTAACATAATAATCAGAAGGAAGGTTAGATGGGAAATGAAAATGCAGGAAATTCTAAAATATGAATATTTACAGTTCTTCTTGTGAGTAGAGATTTCTGAAAACAAGATATGAAGGATTTTAAAAGATCAGGGGAAAAAGGAGAGCAGAGAGGAGTCTTTCTATAACATTAATGAAGATGAAGATGCAGGCAGCCAGACACTGGCATTAAGGAATAGAACCTGATGGTTGATTCTTTCTTTGATACGTTCTATAACTTATTATACCAGCAACACTCAGTGTTGCATACTACTTCCATATAAAAAAATTCAATTTTTGTAGTTTGAGCATGTACACAAAATACAAGAACTTTTGACTTCCCTGGATATGGCGAAGTGTCATCTTTGACGCTTGCTAGGGTAGTAGTTCCCCAGACAGTGCTGATGTGCAACTTTGGAGGTCCTCCTGGATTTGCATTTCCTGCTCCAAAAGCAGGTGGCAGGTGTGTTTGGAGGTGCCCACTCCTGGCCTGGGAGGCTTCCTGGCTGGATTATTGCAACACATTCCACACAGGGTTGCTGTCGTAAGACCATCCAGAAATCACAACTGGTCCGGAAGGCAGTGATGCATACAGTTCTGGGTGTTCTATAGATTACCCATTTTGCACCATAGGTGTGTGAGCTTTTTGAGCTACATTGGCCTCCAGAGTTTTTTTCCCTAAGGGAATTCAAGAAGCTGGTTATTATCTTTGAAGCTCTAAAACCGTATGGAACATGTTATTTTCTTTCCTGGAGTGTATTTTGCCTATCCACCCAAGTCAGATAAGAGTCAGTTCGTTCCAGATCCCTTCCCTTTAAAGTTGTTCTCCAACGGGACCTAAGAAGTCTGCTTTCTCATTGCTGCTAGTCCCATTATACATCCTTCCCCTAGAAATCCACTATTAGCCTTCCCCTCCTCATCTTCCAGAAGATCTTGAAGATCTGACTCTTATAGTGTACACTGCGGCAGAATAAAGTTGGAAACTGATACAATGATATGTAGTATGGGAAAGTATTATCCTGGGGTACTGGGGTTTTTTTATTGTGGTTTTTTGGTACTTTTATATGGGTGGCTATATATTTATTTATTTATTATTTATTAGTGACATTTATATACCGCCTCACAGTGCAAGCACACTCTAAGCGGTTTACACCAGTAAGCAATGTATATTTATATTGCCCCCAACAATCTGGGTCCTCATTTTACCTACCTCGGAAGGATGGAAGGCTGAGTCAACCTTGAGCCGGTGAGATTTGAACCGCTGACCTGTGGATCACAGTCAGCTGAAGTGGCCTGCAGTACCCCACTCTAACCGCTGCGCCACCTCGGCTCTTATAGGTCTTATAAATAAATAAACTACACTTGTATTTATTCTTTTCTCTATGTACAAGTATGTTTTGTTTATAAAATTGTATTCATAGACGTTGCTGTTGATATCCTGGAGAACATCTATCAGTATAAATATACTGACTGCATATGCAGAACGACTTAGGCATATTGGGTTAAAGCTCCAGGCTTTAAACTGGGAGACCCTGAGTTCTAGTTCCTTCTTGGCACAAAGTCAGCTGAGTTTCTTTGGCCAGTCATTCTCTCTTAGCCCAGGAAGAAAGCAATGGCAAACCATTAATGAAAATGCCAAGAAAACTTCATGGACTTGTTGTTTAGGAAGTTGTCAGGAGTCAGTAATGAGTTGAAGGCACACATGCATTTATCCACAAGCACACATGAATGTGTACAGTTATAAGGTTCTTTAAGCTCATGAAAAAAGACAAATCTGTATCAGTTGTACTACAGATGAGAGATGGATAAATGATAGTAATTGAAAGGTGCATTTGGTGACACATGGCACCAAAGAATAATAGGAAAGTACTGTTTTATAGTGTGTTCTAATTGTTGATTGGCAAATGCTGTTGAAAACCAAAATGTCACTTTCATCATCCAGTCAAGAATGACTTAAGTGGTTATACTGAATCTTCACTCCCATTGCATGCTTGAATTTGAATGTTTACACAGTCTATACAAAGAGTTACAATTAATGGAACAAGACAATTGTAAATAACTTCACAAATGCACCAGAGTGAATCATAAAAACCTCAGCAGGTTTTTGCAATTAACTAACCTTGTCTGGGCTTAGAAGCTTGAGATCATTCTTATTAATCTCTGTACAGCAAGCCGTGTGTAAATCAAAGTTAAAAAAAAGATATAAATGCACACTCTTTTTGATCACCCTCTATTTTCCTAAGCAGCAGGAAAGAGGAGGGGAAATAGCTCATGTCAGAAATCTGAACTGATTCTTGTAGAAAAGCAAGCCATGCTTTCTGTACACATAGATTATCAGTCTCTGCTATCAGATCTTCATCTCATATGTATATTGTGTTTTTCTTTGAGGCTAGCTCATAAGAAATGCAATTCAAGTACAGTTTATACAACAAAATCCAGTTGCCAGTGTAAAAGTTATCATTTATATGATGTTTTGATGTTAAATTAAGATAAATTAATTTAGCCAAACTAAAGCTTTTTTTTTAATTATTATTATTATTATTATTATTATTATTATTATTATTATTATTATTATTATTATTATTATTATTATTATTATTATTATTATTATTATTATTATTATTATTATTATTATTATTATTATTATTATTTAAAAAAACTAACTATACTACAGTGATTATTTTGAAACTCAGGGCAATTTTGGATATTTTACTACATAGAGCAAATAATGAAGCCCACAGAATAGAAGGGTGGAGATCCCAGCTCTCCTGTTCAAGAAGCTTTCTCACTTTTCACACCCTTGTCTTCTTGTTTTGATATTGGTGATGTAGTTCCTCTTGCCATAACATGTTCTCTAGGAGTTATCCCATTAGCTTACTCTCATTTAGGACTGTTATACTTTGTGCTGCTTGTCTGGTAGATAAAAATAAAACATGCAAGTAACGTTAATAGTGGCATCTTCTTGGTATGGGATAAAGAAACATAATGACTTAAGATTCAGTTCTTCCTCCCCCACCCCTTGGCAGTTAAATCAGTAACACTGAAATAAAATCAGATCTTGTTTTTTAAAAAAGATAAAATGTAAACATTATGTTGGACTTCAAAATATTAACATGCAAAGATTCAGAATGGAAGAAAATTGCAGAGTGGCTTACATCATGGTGATACAGCAGCTTGCAAATTAATTGTGAAAGAAATCCAAAAGGAACTATTGCATTCCATTCAAAAGTGTCACTGTTCTGCTACAAATGAAGATCCTTCCACCCAGACTCTACAAGGGAATTGGTGAAAACTTAGAAGAATATTCCAAGGAAAAGATTACCGTATTTTTCGGAGTATAAGACGCACCTTTTTACCCCCAAAAAGAGGGTGAAAATTTGGGTGCTTCTTATACATCGAATGTAGCCCTACCCACCCACCAGCCCCCACCCTTCGGAGGTTTTTGGCCTGCGTGTACTGCAGTTTCGGCTGGTTCCATCCGCTGCTGGCCGCCGCCCCGGCCGCCTGCTGCCGCCGCCACCGCCGCTTGCCCCCCCCGCTGCTTGCCCCCGCCGTCCCCGCTGTTGCTTGCCCCCGCCACCACCACCGCTGCTTGCCCCCGCCACCCATTCCTGAGCTAGCATGAAATCTAGCACCCCAGTCCTTTCGAGGTGCCACTGCTCCGCTTCGATCCCCGCCGCTGCCCGCTTGCGAGCGAGCGGGCGTACGAGCAAGGTCTGGCACATCCAATCGGCAGCGAGGAAAGAATTCCTGCCCCGCGAACGCCAACAGACCCGGCTGGAGTCACGATTTGAGGAACGCGATCCCGGGCAATTTCTGAAGTTTCCGTTGGAGGCACGTCTGTCCCCCCCCCTCCCGGGCTTCAGTTTACCGAAGAGAAAGAGGAGCATGGACGGCCGATCAGTCGGCCAAAGGGCGCCAAAGGTCTCGGAGAAAACAGCGTCGCCACAGCAAGCGCCGGGGACGCGCGTGGGGACGGGACTCACTGTACCCGCTGCCGCCGCCTAAGCAGAAAGCCCAAAGAGGGGCATCCCGGACGCGCGTGCTGCCCTCGGCGCTTCCCAGACACCTGCCTGCCGCCTCGCCTCACCTGCTTCCCCAGCTGCTCTTCTCTAGCGAGCGCTCTTTGGCCGGGAAAACCATGAGCCGCCGCTTTCGCCGCAGATCTGCTCAGCTCAAGTTACGGCCCTTGAAACTTCAGGAGGGAACTGGCTGCGAGACCGGGAGGCAGCCTTTGGCGGAGCCCAGCCCGATGGGGAACTGAGAAGAGAGGGGCTTTTCCCTTCTTCCGCCCCACTCGCGGGCTGTGGGGGGTTTGGGGTGGCTCTAGAGCCGGAATCCGCTCGGCTGACGGTCATGCAACTCCAAAGCCCACAAGTTTGAAGACCCTTGCACCCCCTTGGCAAGTTTAAGACTTGTGGAGGAGGAATTCTGGGAGTTGAAGTCCACAAGTCTTAAACTTGCCAAGGGGGTGCAAGGGTCTTCAAACTTGTGGACTTCAACTCCCAGAATTCCTCCTCCAGTCATGCTAGCTCAGGAATGGGAGTTGAAGTCCACAAGTCTTAAAGCTGTCAAGTTTGAAGACCCCTGGGTTAGGGGGTGCAAGGGTCTTCAAACTTGGCAAGACTTTTTACAACCATGTACACTTTTTACAAACTTCAAACTTGACAGCTTTAAGACTTGTGGACTTCAACTCCCATTCCTGAGCTAGCATGACTGGAGGAGGAATTCTGGGAGTTGAAGTCCACAAGTCTTAAAGCTGTCAAGTTTGAAGTTTGTAAAAAGTGTACATGGTTGTAAAAGGTATTCTGCTACACTGGTAATTTATTAAATAATATATTACTACACCATTTGGTTCAGAATACTTTTTTCCTTGTTTTCCTCCTCTAAAATCTAGGTGTGTCCTATATTCCGGTGCGTCCTATACTCTGAAAAATACGGTATATCTTCATGAAAGGTATATGACAGCTGAGCTTGTACAAAGCGATAAAGAAAATGAGACCTCACCTATCCTTAAAAACAACAACCAGAAATTGATATAGACAATCCTCATTTAGTGACTAACTCAATTAGTAAACCATTCACATTTGGCAGTGATGAAAAAATAATTTTACAACCAATCCTCACATTTATGACCTTCCCAGGTCTGCAAAGCAAAGCAAAGCTGAAGTAAGATCATAACACAGTTGCGGTTTCACTTAGCAACCCTTTGCTTAATAATCAAGTTGACAGTCTCAATTGTAGTGTTAGGGGGGCTACCTGTAGGCTACCCATATTTGCCTGTTTCTACAAAATAAAGTTTTCTGTAACAGTACATATTTTGCCTCAGTTTTCTTGACATCTCCAACTTCTTGGTATTAATCAGAGGCTGCTGAGGACTCTGGAAACCAAACTGAAGCACACATGCCCATGATGTTTTTAGATTATCTTAGGTTGCAGTTCAAATCTACACACCTAGTGATTCATATGCTGCCCATCTTATATTCATATTGCCTATTGTAACTCTTACTGTTTCTATTGTTGCATAATACAGCAACTGTAAATTGTCATTGAAAATTGGAGGGCAAGTTAACAAAAGAAGTAATTCTCTTTTGTCTGCTTCATTTTTCTATTGTGGCAGACTTGTAGCAGAGAACAAAAATGGATCTGATAGGCTAACAGAATCCTGAACTGAAAATCAAAGCGTGGAAGGTTTGATTACACAAGAACTAGAGCTCCCTGCATCATGATTACTTCACTCTTGTAGAGGCACATTCTAATATATGCCAATGTGAACGTGACATAATCCATATAAATGTTTAATTACATTTAGAAACACTTTTTTTGAATGATTAATATTTAGAGGCATTTAAATTATAGGAAAACATCCTGTAACTTCCAGTGGTGGGAGAATATCGCCCTATTTCTGGTTGAAAGATTGTTTTCACCCCTTCACTCTTCTGTCATATATTGATAGGGGGTGGTGGTTGGAGCAAGGTGGAGGGGGTGAGCTGTAAAAAGAAATTATCTTCATTTCTGTCATCACCCACTGTTCTATTATCCAGTGATAGACAGATGCAGGAAAGTTGCCAATCAAACCCACGTTTACTGCATTTCAATTGCCCTTCAGCATGTTGAAATCTAAAAACCTTTGAAGAGAGGTTGTGATGTCTCTCCTGCAGCGATGGCAAGCACCAGGCTATTGAATAGCTGCCTTTCATCACCTTTCAGTCTTCCAGGCAATAGAAGCTGCAGAGGTCTCTCAAACAGTTTGTCAAATGATCGCTAGGACTGGTTCCTGAAAGAGCTGGATTCGCATGTCTAACCCTTTATTGATGTAGCCATTGCTGAGTAAGCTGCCACATATCAGTTTACTTTCTTGTTGTTTTTCTTGCACATAGGGAATAAAAATGATAATACAAGGTACTATGCTGGTCTTCAATTTCTCAATTTATTTAAAATGAGATAAAATGTTAACTTCTAATCTATCTGCCACTAAATGTGTGATTTACCATAACATACTTCTGATTTGATGATGCATAATAAATCTTGACTTAGATGCGTAATGTACCATGGTGTGACATTTTGTTAAATGCAACCGGCTGGAGCTTAATAACTAGGATTAGAGCTAGTCCTTGACTTAAGAACATTGTTTGAAGTTACAACGGCACTGGAAAAAATGACTCCTGACTGTTTTTCACACTTACATCATTGCAGCTTCCTCATGGTCATGTGGGGAAAAAAATGCCCATTATTCCTACTCTTTCCTTTACCAGTTAGCAGTTTATAAAATGACAGCTCTTATTCCATGACTGCTAAGTTTACACAAGAACCTTTGATGAAGACTTTTGTCAAATGTTTGCCAAAAATCCAAATATATACTGTACTATCAACAGGGTCAGCTCCATGCACATGCCTATTTGCACTTAAAAGAATCTAGCAGCTTGGTGAGACAGGACTACGTCGTCATCTTGATTTTTATTCAACTTTTGCTCTGTGTGCTTAGGTAATTTTTAAATAGAGGTTAAGGCACTAGGACTATAATTTCTCAGTTCTCCTTTGGATCCCCTTTTAAAATTCTTTTCACAATGTCTACTTTCCAGTCCTCTAGCAAGCAATCTGAGGGACAGGTTGCATATTTTTGCTAAGAGAGCAGTAATTTCACATTTGAGTTCTTTAAGAACTCTTGGACAGATGTCATGAGGACCTAAGTGCCGTGATGGCGAACCTATGGCACACGTGCCAGAGGTGGCACACAACGTCTTCTCTGTGGGCACACGAGCTGTCGCCCCAGTTCAGCTCCACCGTGCATGTGCGCGCACCTCCAGCTGGTCTTTGGGTCTCTGCCGCGCAGGGGCAGGGCATATGCGAGGGGTGCGCATGCATGCGTGGGGGGCGGGGTGCATGCGCGGGGCCATGTGCGCATTGCATTTTGGGGGTTCGGGCGTGCACGCGCACTTTGGACACTTGGTCCGGAAAAGGTTTGCCATCACTGACCTAGTGATTGAAACAAATACATAACTGAATGAGGTAACTTTCATGTCCTTAACTTTAACATATCAATTAGTTGGGGTTTTTTCCCATTAGAATATTCATTCTTCTAATGCAAGCAGTACTAAATTATTAGAAAACATCAGGAATCATTGTAACTAAATTACCTTCAAAATTTATGGTATAATGGATTTGAAATAATATAAATTGTCTTCACCCAAAGAAACAAGCATTAGGGAGCTATGGTCCTATGGTTCTGGCACAACATTAACTCTGCTCAGAAGTATGCACTGAAAGAATATGAGAGAAGAGGGTCCATTGCTGACTAGTTCCGTCTTGATATGGATCCTCCTTGTGGCTTTCATATCTGCAGTAGAAATTTTTACAGTGAAGCAGTCTTTGCAAAAAATGTAGATGTGGATGGCAGGGATGTAAGTTGTTTTGTTGCTTTTAGTTGACGATGGTTCTAGATTGATTAATTCTTTTTCGACATCTAAATTCCTTCTCTTGCACCCATAGGATTATTTTGAATAGGGTTCACATGTGCTATTTGTTTCCCTTTTATTATTCATATTCCTGTGCCATAATTCCTTGAATATCACTGATGATTCATTGTTTTAACATTTGTGTTGCTGCTTGTTACTATTCTTACTCTAATTAATATCCTAAATTGACATATTTACTTAAAGGTTTCATTAAAAAATGGTGTATGATATTTTAAAATATAAAAACTTCAGTATATTAAAATCATTTTGAATGAAGAACGTCTATTGATCTAACAATTTGATACCATTTAATATGCCTTTTTTCTTTCCTTCTAATTCCATGAGTTTGGTTTTTTTTTAAAAAAACCAATAAAATTAGTCATTGGACCTTGACTTCTGAGTTTTGAAATTGTTAGTATGTTTTGGGTGTCATTCCTTTGAATTTGAAAGTTTCATTGACTGTTCTGTTCTTGTTTTTGTCCCTAGGGGCTGTAATTGGAGATGGACAGTCTGCTGTGGCCAGCAATATTGCGAACACCACATACCGGCTCCAGTGGTGGGATTTCACTAAATTCGACTTACCAGAAATCAGCAATGGTAAGTGGGAAGGCAGAACTACTAATCTCTGAAGAACCTCTGTAGTTAAAAACAACAACGGATGTTCACAGAAGGAGAAGCTTGTTGTTCCTCAAAAGATAACAGTTACGTTGAAGCTGATTTTACACTCTCTCTCTCTCTCTCTCTCTCTCTCTCTCTCTCTCTCTCTCTCTCTCTCTCTCTCTCTCTCTCTCTCTCTCTCTCTCTCTCTCTCTCTCTTGCAAAGACTAAAGCTGTGTGTGAGAGGGAGAGAGAGAGAGAGAGAGAGCAATAAACTAATTTATTGCTAAAAGCCTATACACAGGAATCTTCTCAGATTGGCACCTGAGATTTAAATTAGGGTCAGTGGCACTCAAGGGAATGTTGAACTTACTTTTCTTGTGGCTATGTAGGGACTCTAGGTTGATCCCCCTTTTTGCTCCACCTCCAGATTCTGCCATCCCTTCTCCTACAATTATTTGTATTAAAATACCCACAAACCTTATAAATTAGGAATTCTTTGTCATATGTACGACAAATCTTATAAACTGAATTAGGAATTGTTTGTCATATCTACCCATGACAACAGCCTATTTACCCAAAACATTTGGGCAATACATTAATCTCTGTATTTCACCTAATTGATATAGAACTAGGAGGAAGAATATACTGTAGAGGTTAATGCAAATTAAAAGGTCTAAGCTCAAATTATGGTTCTGAGTTTTTTGGACTGAGTTGAAATGATATTCTAAATGCACTAATGTTCAAATGAAGTGATAGTGAAGATAACAATATCATCCTTACCCAATTTCTCATTACCACTTGGAGATATAAGTAGTAAATGAACTGTTTGGAAATATAGTTCCTTTTCTTTAGCCCAGCTTTCTTTCAGGAAGGTAATCCAAAATACTTTATATTAATTAAGTAAACAGTTAAATAAAGTACTCTTGGTTATAAAACTAAACTAGGGGTAGTCCTCGACTTACAACCATTTGTTTAGTGACCATTAGAAGTTACAACGGCACGAGGGATGGTTTTCACTTACCTTCCCTACCGGTTCACAAAGGTGAGCTCGCTTCGCTCGAACACTCCACCTCCGCACATGTGCACAGCCTCCCGCGCATGCGCTTTACTCACGTGCGTGCGTTCCGCGCATGCGCCCGGCCTCAAAATAGTGCACAAATAGGATGGGCGGGGGGGGGGGCACCCACGATTTCAACTACCGGTTCGTCTGAACCGGCTGAATACCACCTCTGAATGGCACTGAAAAAAAGTGACTTATGACCGTTTTTCACACTTAAGACCGTTACAGCATCAACACGGTCATGTGATCAAAATTCAGGCGCTTGTACTTATGACGATTGCAGTATTCCGGGGTCATGTGATGCCCTTTTGCCACCGTCTGATAAATAAAGTCAACGGAGAAGCTGGATTCATTAAATGATGTTGCTAACTTAACTGCAGTGATTCACTTAACATCTGTGACATTCTCTGACCTTACTTTATTAATTTCAGTAAAGTTTTGTCATTACCTACATCACCCTTCACAGCAATACAAATTCTAACATTGCCCAGCTATATTTGAACCAAGGGGGAAAAATATCTTTAAGACTATTAAGTTGGTATATAAGGGCTACCTAGTTTGATTTAGCAGAGAGAAACTATCCGTTTATCCTTACAGGAATGCTTAATAAAATTGTATTCTGTTGGTAACTGTACAGCAGGGGTGTCAAACTCAAGGCCCGGGGGCCCGGATCTGGCCCGCAAGGTGCTTAGATCTGGCCTGCAGGGCTGCCCTGGAAACAGCAAAGGACCGGCCCGCGGTGCCTCTGCCAGTGAAAATGGAGCTCCGTTTTCACTGGCAGAGGGTTGCAGGAGGCCGTCGCAGCCAAAAATGGAGCTTGGGGCACCACAGGCACCCCTGACATGAGTGATGTCGAGCTGACCACGCCCACCCTGGCCCCCCGAGGTCAAACACAATCCTGATGCGGCCCTCAATGAAATCGAGTTTGGCACCCCTGCTGTATAGGATTTAACTGCACAAATTTAACCTAACTGTTGCTTTGTTGCCAATTTAGAGGGGGGGGGTCACTAAAAAATACTCTACTGGATTGAGAGATGTCCCTTGCAATGCCTTAAACTGAAATAATACTTACTTTTCATTTAGAATCAAACATAGCAGTGTAATATTTGAGAAAATCTGCTGCTTCTGGGAAGAAGATAACAAAGTCAGCTTCAGTTTGAACTTGCGTAGAACATCTTTCAGTTTTTCATACTGCTTTAATAATAAAAAGATTGACAGCCAGAATTTTTTTTAAAAAATTCACCTTGGAAAGCCATATTTGTTTCTCTCGTAATAACAGGAAAGTTTTTTTTTAGTTAAAAAGTTAGTAAAGCCAGGTAACCTGGGATTATGTTAAAAAGCTATTGACCAAGCATTATTTAATTCAGAAGTAAGGGACATTTAGATCTGCCATCTTTTTAATATCTGACAGCAAATCCTGATGGTAAACTTAAAAGCGGAAACTGCAAATTCTGTATCAGATGTTGCTGACCTTCATAGGAAAAAAGAATATATTTTCTGCTGTGCCTGGAAAATAAGTGAAATATGTGATTAAGGGCATTTTATCTAGCTCATGATGAAACCTGTAGTAATAAAGCTACTATAAGACCCCTAAAGTAAAAAGTATAAATAAAATGATGTTTAAGAATCTTCCTTAAAAAAGATATTACTTTTAGCCTTAAATATTGAATCAAACTGTCTTCAATATATTCTACATGTTCCTGAAAGTTGACAATGTTATTCCCAGACAGGGCAGCTCATCCATCCATCCATCCATCCATCCATCCATTCAATTTATATAGCCACCCATCATATATATAATGACTGAGAATTGATTTAAAAATGTGACTTGCTTGCAAGTATTCAGTGATGTCCTAGTTCAGATGCTATAAGTTATTTAAGTGTTAATGAGAACTAAGTCATGTGTATATGTGTATAATTTGATTTATTAAATCAGGTTTGGGAGTTTAACATGCTGCTTCCCAAATGTATATACTTTATTTGATAATCTTAATTGTTTAAACATAATTACAAAATTCTATTAAAAAGATAATCATTGGTTATTTGTGGATAATCTTATTTTTTATTACTAGGGTACACTTTTGTAAAAGAAACCATAATTAATATTGGAGTCAAGTAGTAAACTAGGAGATGGGTAATACAAACCTTCATCTTTCCCCTTTAACATATCCTCAGAGATTACAGATCCTGTAAATTTCTGAAAGCTTAATTTATTCATGGAGGAAATGACATAGATTTTCTGCTTTCTTTGACAGCATGTACATGGTAGGAGCATGTACAAGCTTTGACAGCATGTACATGATAGGAGTCAAGTACAGTATAGCAATAGCACTTAGATTTATATACCGCTTCACCATGCTTTTCAGCACTCTCTAAGCAGTTTACAGAGTCAGCATATTGCCCTCAATAATCTGAGTCCTCATTTTACCAACCTCGGAAGGATGGAAGACTTGAGTCAACCTTGAGCCACTCAGGATCAAAGGAATCAAACTCCTGGCAATGTGAGCAGAGTTAGCCTGCAATACTGCATTCTGACCACTGCACCACCTCCTTCATTTAGAAGTTAATTAACCAGGCTTTCTTTTAAACAACAGCAACAAAAAAGACTGCTTTCTAAACTCCTGAAATGCTTAGCATTCCTTAAATATATGGATTGGTTTCACAATATCTAGTATGGCAGTAGAGTGAAAAATAGAAGGCAATAAGATTGGTTTTTGTACTGGGCTTCATAAAGGTGATATCAACTGATATTCATTCCAATGGTTAAGTTAAATATTTTTGGAATTGAACATTTCTGAATAAAATTTTATTAGACTTTTTTGACATATCTACTTGGTCATTTTGGGAAGTAGAAAAATGAACTAATTGAATATTCTGTTTGATCTAATGATATGTTGTATAATTATCCAACAGTCAATTTAGGCTAAGGAGTAGAAAAAAGGTAGGGGAAGCAAGCAAGCATTAGGCTTGAAAGCCAGAAGTCCTGCTCCTTAGATTTCTGTGCTTTTAAAAAGATCTTTTTGACTAGTCCCACTAAAGTGGATGAGTCCAAAGAATTATCCAGACTACCTTGTTTCCATATCAGCTAGCTAGATTCTAAAGAAAAACCCATTGGCATGTCTCTCTCTTTAATTTAAATCAGAATAAATGTAAACAGATCCTCCAAGCTGATCAGCCTTAGCTTTAATCTTGTTCAGTCTGTTGTCCTAAGAAGCAAATCCTGGAATATATATGCATAATATCTAAAAGCTAGTAGCAAACACATGTAACAGACAGAACTGCTTGAAAATGAATTGAGCAAGAAAATCTATGCAGATGATTAGCAATATTTAAACCATAGCACAAAGCTCTGGAAAGACCATTGATATGGTAAAGTGATAACTGTTCAACACAAGTATAGTTATGCTAAAGTTTTGGTGGGGTAGCACATGAACCCCCTCCAAAAAGAGTTTCTTACTGGCTTAATTCAGAACAAATACTTGGATACTTTCTGCTTACTTGCAGGAGACAAATTAAATAAAAGAGATATTGGTTCTAGAAAGATTTTCAGGTAGTTCGAAAAACACTGCATGGTGGGAAGATCATTAATAGTTATAGAATCTGGATTTGATTGTAATTGCATTTAAATTGCATTTAAGCAAATATGCATACATTTAACGTGGCTTTGATCTGAAGTGTTATAATATTTGCTGTCTGCATTGCCTGCTTCTCCAGATTATAGATCTCATGAGGATCATATTACATGTAATTATAAATACATTATATTGGATGTTTGAAGTAAAAATGTATCAATAGTAGTCCACAGCCATCATTTGACAGCTAGTCAGACATCTTGTCACCATATTATCATAGGTCAAATTTTAATAATAATAGTGATTTTGTAAATGCTCCTTTTGCATGCTGCTCAACAGGGAATGAGGTGCATAACTATAAACCACCAATTAAAAAAGTGAGTTGTTAAGAATAATTAGTGTTGTTGCTATTGTTAATTTCTGTGTTAGCTAAGGAATGCAAGGTACTAAGTGTATTTTTCATTGACAGTTCTGGACCTCCTTCAGTATTGTGCATAAGTGTTTGATAAAAGAGAATTAAAGCTGAATTAGTGCTATTGCAGCACTTTTCCTGTTGTTGAAAACTCTTCAATCTCAGAAATGGTCATGTTAGGAGATATTATACAAGTAATCCCCATTTAACATCCACTTGTCAGTGACCATTTGAAGTTATGATAATGCTGAATGAGGGATACTTACAATGAGTCCAGATAGTTGTGGCCATTGCAGTGTCCTTGCAGTCATGTGATCATGATTTGGTGCTAGATGACCAGCCCACAATTACAACATTGCAGCATCCCGGGATCATGTGATCACTATTGCAACCTTTACTGCCAGCTTCCAACAAACAAAGTTAATGGACAGAAGGTCACAAAACACATGACTCTGGAATCCTGTGACTGTGTGGGATTCGCCCTATGATAGCAACTAGGATTGCCAGAACTACTGTTGTAGGTTGGTGTGGTTATATAGCATCATGCTTATGACCAGCTTACTTAGCGCTGGAGTTCTCAGTCCCAATTACTGTTGATAAGGGAGAACTGCTGGTAATAATCCACAATTTTAATTTACCTAGCTAGAACAAGCACTTGAAGACCGCTGGTCATTGTAAACTTGAAGCAGAAGTCTATAATATAGTTTATTAGTAACAACAAAGATAGTGAATGTTAGGAAAAATTAAATCGGCAGAACAGAGTGCTTGAAGATAGATTGTGAGTACAATGAGAAACCAGTTTCATTGAGACAAATTCATCTACTGATATAGGATTGGTAGGTGTAGTGAGTGCATAGTAGGGAAACTGAACTGATACAGGTAGTTGTCCACTTACAAACACAATGGAGTCAAGAATTTCGATCATAAGTTGTGGTTGAAAGTCGAGGCACCACATCACTGGACTGAATTTTACAACTGTTTTTACAATAGTCGTAAAGTGAGTCACTGGATTTGAATCACAACTGCCAAGGGGAGTTCTGCAGTCATAACTTTGAGGACAGGTCCTAAGTAGCTTTTTAAAAGTCTGTCATAAGATTGAATGGTCATTAAATGACCGCTTATTAGTCAAGAACTACGGTATCTGTATAAGATTTCTTTAGGAAATGGAAATTAAGAGACAAATAGGGTAGATTGCTGACAAAGGGGCATCACCAGTAAATTTGACTACTGATCTATGAGGTAAAAAGTGTAGCTAAGGAAAAGATAGGGGGGAAAAGAAAAGCAGAAGTAAGGTACAGAAAAGGCAGAAGTGAAAACCAAACAGCCATAGAAAAAGGTTCCTCTATATAATTAGCATGAAAGAAGTGGAAAAAAGAAAACTTTAGGAAACAAAAGAATTCTGACTAGGAATTCAAGGAGCCAAATAAAGCAAGACTGTTAGAAAGAAAATTAAAAACAGGGGGCTAAGAAAACAGTGGGTAGGTGCACAGATACAAACTCCTGATTTGAGGACATGGACTTAGCACAATATTTAAACCCACCAACTATGATTCAGCTTTATTTATAAATTGGACTAGTATGGTTTACTCAATAACCATGGTTAATTATCTTGACTCAACATGATATATGAATTCATCAATGAATGGTGGAGCCATGTTATGAAAACTCAAGGTCCCGTAAGTTGGGTGCAGAGCTACCTTCAGACAGCACCTAAAACAGGGATATCAGAATTATTAACAGGAAATTGAGTGTGTGAGATGGTTTTCAAAGCAACTAGACTTTGTTCCAAATAACAAAAGGACAAATATGAGTGCCGGGATTTTCTTGCAGAAATGGTGTGTATTTAGAAAGCATGTATGGAAACTGAAATTTCTCCAACTCTTCTCTTTAGCACTATGATGGGAGAAAAACTACTTTGATACTATATAATAGGGGTCCCCAGCCCCCAGTCTGCGGACCGGCACTGGACTGTGGCATGCCAGCAACTGGGCCACGCAAACTAAGCCCCATCCGTGAGATGCAGGCAGCATGTAAAACCACGCCCCCTCCAGTCCGCAGAAAAACCTTTCTCCATGGAACCAGTCCCTGGTGCCCAAAAGGTTGGGGGCCACTGCTGTATAAGATCTATGTTCATTAATATGTTCTGTTACTAGCTATGATTTATTATATTAAAGTCCCAAGACTTCAAAATGAGGATTTGTTAACTTCTATAACATTTGTTGCAGATATCTTCAGATGCTCATTTCTAGAATTTACAGTCAACTGGTGGATAGTCCCATTCATAAATTGTTGTAGCAGTGAAAAGGTTGTCTTAATTCTAAGCTACTCCTCCTTTTCTTGGAAATTTAAAGAATTAAGAGTACAAATATTGAAGCTAAAATAATATATTAATGAAGAAATGAAGAAAAAATAACTGGGAATATATATAAATTCAATTGCCATCTTAAGGGGAAAATTTTTCATTCATCTGAATTCTGCATTACTGGCTAACACATATAGATAACAAATAATCTTTTTGAATTAATTTAGTGATACTAGAAAAATATATAAATGATTCAAGATTTTGCTGCTGTTCTGAATTAAATTCTAGACTCTTCTCTTTTTCCCTCCCTGTGCAGCATCTGTGAATGTGCTTGTTCAAAACTGCAAGATATACAATGATGCCAGCTGTGATATTTCTGCAGATGGGCAGCTTTTAGCAGCTTTCATTCCTAGCAGTCAGCGGGGATTTCCTGATGAGGGGATACTCGCAGTCTATTCCCTTGCACCGCACAACTTGGGTGAAATGCTGTACACAAAGCGATTTGGTAAGAGATTATGTGTCAAAGATTTGGGGAAGCTATCAAGACATTTAACAATATCTTAGAAAGTACATTTTTTCCCTGACATCAAACTGATATATGTAATAATTGCAAGGAAAAAGTAATCCCAACTGTAGATTGATTTGGTAGCAACAGAGTAGTGAAATAGGAATATATACCATGTGATTCCTATGATGCATTTGCTTAACTAAATTTGATCTTGAACTTTGACTACTGCTATTAGTTGACTAAGATGATATAAGCAAAATATTTTTTTAAAAAGAGTAATAGCAGCCTACATAAGGGAAATGGAAAAGGAAGGAAGGAAGGAAGGAAGGATCAGAGGCAAGGATTCATTAATGAAGATGTTTATTATGTTTTGCTTCATGCCTAGGTCCCAATGCCATTTCTGTGAGCTTATCCCCAATGGGCAGGTATGTCATGGTAGGATTGGCATCTCGTCGCATCTTGTTGCACCCATCTACAGAACATATGGTGGCTCAGGTTTTCAGGCTTCAGCAACCACATGGAGGAGAAACTTCAATGAGGGTAAGTGATATTACCTGTTTAACTACCTGCGTATGTTTATTTGGAAACAGATTGGTATATTAATGAAGCAAAGCTCTTTAAAAGATTGTGGATGGTAACAGTCTTGCTTTTTCACTACGCTTGCTTTTCACTGTCACTGATTTTGGGGGGGTTATTAGAATAAATAGACAAGTAGCAGGAATTACTATGGGAACATTATAATTGGCAGAAATAGTATAAGAATGAAATATTACCACCAGATGAATGTTTAATGGAGTATGTTGTTTAATATGTCTCTTTTATTAGTCAGTAGGGTCTATATTAATTAGGGGTAAATAAAGAGCAGACATCCAGTCCAAACAGGATTAATTGGTTTACCTTGAAAATAACATTTGTCAGTTATTCACTTAACATTGGTTGATATTAATGTTAGTGTTTGGAAATGAAGTGCTTCTTCAGAAAACTGTGTTCCTCTGGTAAACTTAAATCACAAAGTATTATTAGCCTTCAAATCCTACATTTATTAAAAAGTTTTTATTAGAGAATCTGTATCTGGATATTGAACTCTTTCGATCATATTTTTGTATAATTGATCCTTTCTCTATACACTTTAAGATAAAGGAAACTGTAAATATTAAGTTAAAGTTCTTGCTCAAGCAGGCAATTTGTTTAGTTGGAAATCACCCCAAATCTTATTAAATACTGTCCTGAATGAAGTTTCTTATTTTATTTGTGCACTTATAATTCCATACTTTTTTGCACCTTGAAAAATTTATCAAATAGCTTCTGAAAGAATAATGGTGTACTAAATCAGCATGAAAATTAATTGTGAAATTGTTAGCAAAATCAATTATAATTTATGTGTTACTACTCCTCAGAACTATATAATTCTCAATATTTTAAAAAATGAACTTGTTTAAGAATGGTTGATTTCTTTTGGAATTGTGAAAAGCCTACAAGGGAGTTCATGGCAGAGAGTTAGGATATACTACTATTATCATCTTGATGGCAACATTACACTTTGCATACTACTTCAAAGACTATTTTGAAGTATGCAGGGCTGTGGCAACTTTTCAAAATTATTGTTTTAATTTTGTTATTTATTATACTGTGATGTGTTTTATATTGTTACTTAGTTTTGTTTTATAAGTTCTCGCGTATTTTTGTAATAACAGCACTAAAACAAAGCCTTACAGTTTTATTTTTTGTCAGTTGAGAGTGATAAAAACACTGAAATTCAACAGCCATAGCTCCATCTACTGATAAAACAACACTGTGTTTAGTTTTCAAATGAGCTACAGTTGGCAGCAAACATGGGAAAATAAAGTTGAGAAAAACAAAGAGGGTTAGAGAGAAAGCAAATAAACAGTTGAGCAGAAATTGTAAAAGATACAGAAGAAGGAAGGGCATTATGGAGAGTTAGGAGAACATTTGAATGAATTGGGGTTGAATTGGAGGCAGCTTTGATGAAAAACAGTGGGGATTGTGGGATTTCATCCAGGCTTCCTCTGTCCTAATGGAATTCCCTTTATATAGAAAAATACTTTTATCCCTTCAGTAAAAGTATGCCACTAATTTTTCATTCAAAAACAGGGGAAAGTGCTTGGGTTTTCCTTTCCTTGCGGATTTAATCACCTAAAATAATATTGATTCAAATATTGTAATCTGTAGCTCAAGTAATTGTTATCCAGGTTGTCCATTCAAGATATAATAATGCTACTTCAAACTTGTTTGCATTGAATTTTCATTGATATGTCTTTTCCTAGCAACAGATAAGAAGATATAGAATTATAGGAATGCAGAACTTAAAAGAAAATGGCACAGAATTTAAAAAAAAATTACAATTACTGTTTGATTTGAAATAAAGGCAGACCTCTCAGGGAAGGAGTTCAGTGTTTGGATTTTAGGGCTTAAACTTGAGATGGTGATAGGAATGAAATATTTCTGGGGGGAAATTACTTTTCTTCTGAGAAAGCCTGTTAATTGTACAAAAATAATGTCAAAATGATACATATTAACCTGATTTTAGTATCTGATTTTAGCAGTGTTTCTTGGTCTGATCCCAACCCAATAATGGTGAACATTCTGGGCTCAGCATGTTAAAATTTCTGGAAATGCCTAACTTGACTCTGATGGCAGATCACCCCTCCACGAAAGAGAAACAATTCTTTGTATGTTTGTTTCTTTTTTAAAAAATATAGTCCAAATGTGGGGTGCTGTGTGTTGTATGAAGAAACATCACATAATTACAAAAGCAGTTTGCACAAATAAAACAAGCTTAGACAATGTAAAATAATATTAACTAATAATTGCATAACAATGTCAAATGAATATTTGATTATTATTAGTCCATTTCTAAGACAGGTTGAATTGAAACCAAGACAGGTAGTTCTTGCATAATGACCAATCAGTGGCCATTCAAAATTGTGATGGCACTGAATTAAGGGAGTTACAATTCCTGCCTGAAATTACGATTGTTACAGCACCTCTGCTGTCATCTAAACTCGATTGCTCCTCTTACAACTATGGGGACACTTCAGTCCCCTGCCCCAATTTATCTGCCTCCATCTAGGCTATCAGTGGTAGCGCCAAGACTTGGCCTCAACTTCAGCCCTAGTCCCACTTCTGCCACTCAAAAAGGCTTGCACCATTCCCCAAGGCGCAATTGCCTCTGTAACCTAGCACCCCCCTTCCCCCCAAGAACTGCTGTGCTCTATTTACTCTCAGATGGAGTTCTCGTTCTGTTGACCGCCTGGACCATTTTTCCATTGACTTTCTTCCTGCAGGCTTCCCAAAAACGAAGACTTTGCTAGTGGAAAATTGGCTAGGAGCATTGGCAATCGTATCAGATTTTTTTCAGGTTCCCCATTGACTTGTGGGAAGCCGTCAGGGAATGTTGAAAATGAGGATCACATAAGTACGGCACTGGTGCTGAACAGCAGTAGGCCAGCGGTGCTGAAGTAGCAATAAAATCCCTAAATTTCATTCCTTCAGGAGTGCTGGATCCTGACAGCATGTCCTAGGATGGTTACAAAGTATCTGGCACAAGAGTTTAATGGTGTATAGATGAAGGGGGCAAAGAGGAATCTGACTAGTGGCTGGACACTTTGGAAAACATTCTAGAATTATAACCACAAGACCAATAAAATAAGAAACCATGCCCTTTCACTTACCATAATCTCCTGAAGTTTTCATTTACTTTGACATCAATTGTTCCCACCATAAATTTAGTACTGCTGAGAACATACCAATATCTTCTGTTCTGGTAAACTCTCCTAGATTTCATTCTTTGTTCTATTATTAGTCTGTAAACTGTTGGGAATGAAAAGAAATTAGTACCTTAGAGCTGTTTGCTTCATGATTTAACATTTAAAGCAGCCAGGCAAGGAACTCCGGTTGGTGATTATTCTTTAATGCTAGATGTAATATCCCAGCATCCAATTAATTATATTTCGTTAGAAATGAAATCTAGATACAGTTTGATAGATACAATTATTCCTTATTTGATGTATTTTATAATAAAATGATAGGTATTTTATAATTTTTGGTATCTACAGGAATATTTTATCATAGTTTAAAACCTTCTGAAATAAAAATTGTTCTAGAAAACCTGTCACGGATAAAGGTGAATATACGTGTCCCAGGATAATGTTGCATGATCCAATCAGGATAGGTCACCAGGACCAGAGATTTTGTCTTTCGAGCTTTCGGACTCATGCCAGAGCCCATCTTCAGGAAACTTCTCTCCACTCCACTTAGTGGAGTGTGTGCTTTGGGCTGTTCTATTTGTGGCAGCTACAAAGATTGTTGGATGAGCAGGTACAAAAGCAACCGGGGAAGTGATTAAAGCCTGGAAAAAGGGGCCCCACATCAGTCAACAGGAGTGCTGATTTACCACCAGCTTATCAAGTACTTAGGAGGCAAGGGCTTGGCAGCACAAGCAGACAACAGACAACACTTAATAGCCAGCCATCAGCACTCCAATCAACATCTAAAAAGTCACAACGGGCACCATATAAATACCACACAGAGAACAGCCCAGAGCACACACTCTGCTAGAGAAAAGTTTCCTGCAGATGGGCCATTAAGAGTCCGAAAGCTTGGAAGACAAAACCTCTGGTCCCGGTGACCAACCCAGATTGGATCTAGAAAATCTGTCCATGCATAGTATAAAATAGTTGTAGATGATTTGTGGAAAGATTTTCTAAGCTGTAGATTAAGTATTTAGCTCAAACTTCCTTCTTAGCCCTTTTATTATTAGCTTGTTTCATGATGAATGCAGCTCTGATCATTTTGCACATGTAAACAATAATTAATTAATTTCCTAGATTCCAAGCCTATATCAGTTGAGAAGTATATATGAGAGTTACATTGCTCTTCTCATTCTCTTAAAGAGTTACTGAGCAAAATAACTGAGTGGAACTTTATTCATTTAATAGTGTATGCACCTTGATGTCAAATCTTACATAGCTTTGATGATATTACATATCTTTCATATCAAACTAAGTCTGAAACATCAATTTTACTTATTTGGTTTTTTGTTTTTTTGTTTGTTCATTGCATTTATATTCTTGTCTTCCTTTTAAAAACTCAACATAAAAACTCAACACTTTATTATTTTCTCATAGTTGCAGTCTTGTGAGATGGCTGCCTGAGAAAAAGTATCTGATCCAGAGTTACCCACTGAATATTATGGTCCAGTGACTTGAACCTAAGTCTCTCTTATCCCAGTCCAGTCTCTAACTGTTCTAGCTTCCTTATTATATAGTACATTCAGAAAGTATTCAGACCTCTTTCACTTTTGTCAATTTTGTTATGCTGCAGCCTGATTCTACAATTGTTGAAATTCATTTTTTTTCTCATTAATCTACACTCAGTACCCCATAATGACAAAATGAAAACAAAAGTTTAGAAATGTCTGTAAATTTATTAAAAAGGAAAAAAACCTGAAATAGCACATTGGCATATGAATTCAGACCCTTCACTCAGTATTTTGTTGAAGCACCTTTGGCAGCAATTACAGCCTCGAGTCTTTGGGTATTTATTTATTTATTTATTACTTGTATTTATATGCCGCTCAACTCCGCAGGGACTCTGAGCGGCTAACAACAATACAAATAACATCAATATAAAAACATTTAAAAACAGAATTAAAACATAATATAACAATGTATAAAATAATCAATCAAATCAATCATTCAATCCTTTCCTTTCAGGGGCCAACATCGATAGTCAATGGCCCCAGGCTTGCCGGAAGAGCCAGGTCTTCACGGCTTTTCTGAAGGCCAATAGGGTGGGGGTAGTCCGGATCTCAGGGGGGAGTTGATTCCAGAGGGTAGGGGCCGCCACAGAGAAGGCCCTCGCCCGCGGGCCCGCCAGCCGACATTATTTAGCTGACGGAACCCGGAGCAGGCCAGCCCTGTGCGATCTAACCGGTCGTAGGGAGGTATGTGGTAGCAGGCGGTCCCGAAGATACTGTGGCCCTGAACCATATAGGG
This sequence comes from Diadophis punctatus similis, assembly GCA_023053685.1. Classification (NCBI taxonomy): domain Eukaryota; kingdom Metazoa; phylum Chordata; class Lepidosauria; order Squamata; family Dipsadidae; genus Diadophis; species Diadophis punctatus. The sequence goes on along the minus strand of JALIGW010000001.1, from coordinate 262,398,100 downwards.
CTTTAAAGGTAACCACCAACATCTTAAATTGCATCCGGAGACTAATGGGCAACCAATGCAGCTCACGTAAGATGGCAGTCGTGTGGGTGAATCTGGGAACACCCACAACAGCATGTGCAGCTGCGTTTTGCACCAACTGGAGTCTCCGAATACTCTTCAAGGGTAGCCCCATGTAGAGCGTGTTGCAATAATCAAGCCGTGAGGTGATAAGGGCATGAGTGACTGTAAGAAGTGCCTCCCGATCCAAGTAGGGTCGCAATTGGTGCACAAGACGAACCTGTGCAAAGGTCCCCCTAGCCACAGCTGACAGATGTTGATCCAATTTAAGCTGTGGATCTAGGAGGATACCCAAATTGCGAGCCCGTTCTGAGGGGATCAATTTTTCTCCCCCCAGAACCAAGGAGGGACAGTTGACCGAGTCCTTGGGAGGTAGTATCCATAGCCACTCAGTCTTGTCCGGGTTTAATTTGAGCCTGTTGACTCCCATCCAGATCCTTACGTCGTCCAGGCACCGGCACATCACATCGGCTGCCTCACTGAATTGACGCGGGGTGGAGATATAAAGCTGGGTATCATCGGCGTATTGCTGATACCTCATCCCGTGTCGGCGGATGATCTCACCCAGTGGTTTCATGTAGATGTTAAATAGTAGGGGAGAGAGTACCGAGCCCTGAGGCACCCCGCACACGAGGGGCCTAGGAGTCGACCTCTGTCCTCCTGTCAACACCGACTGCGACCGATCAGCAAGATAGGAGGAGAACCACTGCAAAACAGTGCCTTCCACCCCCAACTCCCTCAATCGGCGCAGAAGGATACCATGGTCAGTGGTATCGAAAGCAGCTGAGAGATCAAGTAGCACCAAGATAGAGGAAGATCCCCTATCTCGGGCTCGCCAGAGATCATCCAACAGCATGACCAAGGCAGTTTCTGTGCTGTAGCCAGGCCTGAAACCTGACTGAAAAGGATCTAGATAATCCGTGTCATCCAACAGCCGCAGGAGTTGAAACGCCACCACTTTCTCCACAACCTTACCCAAGAAGGGCAGGTTGGAGACAGGACGAAAGTTGTTTAACGCAGTTGGATCCAGGGAAGGCTTCTTGAGGAGGGGTCTCACAACCCCTACCTTAAGTGGCTGCGGCACGAAACCCTCCCTCAAGGAGGCGTTGACTATCACCTGAATCCAGCCTCGTGTCACCTCCCTGCTGGAAGAAACCAGCCAGGAGGGGCACGGGTCCAACAAACAAGTGGAGGCGCTCATCGCTCCTACAGCCTTGTCCACTTCCTCAGGAGTCGCAGGTTCAAATTCCTCCCATAAAATGGGACTAAGACCTGCCCCTGTCATCTCGGCTTGAATTGCCCACTCAGAGTCACATGACGTGACACACCTGGATTGGGGGATTTTCTGCCATTCTTCCTTGTAAATCCTCTCAAACTCAGACAGTTTGGATGGCGACCGTCGGTGGATATCCATTTTCAGGTCCCTCCGGAGATTGTCAATAGGGTTCAAGTCAGGGCTCTGGCTGGCCCACTCTAGGACGTTCACAGAGTTGTCCCTAAGCCACTTCTGTGTCATCTTGGCTGTGTGCTTAGGATCATTGTCATGTTGGAAAGTGAACCTTTGGCCCAATCTGAGGTCCTGAGCAGCTGTGAAACAGGTTTTCATTGAGGATATCCCTGTACTTTGCTCCATTCAGCTTTCCCTCAACCCTGACCAGTCTCCCAGTCCCTGCTGCTGAAAAACACCCCCACAGCATGATGCTGCCACCACGCTTCACTGTTGGGATGGTATTGTGCAAGTGATGATTGGTGCCTGGTTTCCTCCAGACATAACGTTTAGAATTGAGGTCAAACAGCTCAATCTTAGTTTCATCAGACCAGAGAATCTTGTTCCTCACAGTCTGAGAATCCTTCAGGTGCTTTTTTGCAAACTCCAAGCAGGCTTTCATATGTTTTGCACTAAGGAGAGGTTTCTGTCTAGCCACTCTGCCATAAAGCCCAGATCAGTGGAGGGCTGCAGTGATGGTTGTCCTTCTGGAACTCTGTCCCATCTCCACACAGGATCTCTGGAGCTCAATCAGAGTGACCATCGGGTTCTTGGTCACCTCTCTTACTAAGGCCCTTCTCCCCCGATTGCTCAGTTTGACTAGGTGACCCACTCTTGGAAGAGTCCTGGTTGTGCCAAACTTCTTCCATTTGAGAATTATGGAGGCCACTGTGCTCTTAGGAACCTTCAGTGCAGCAGAAATTTTATTGTAGCTTTCCCCAGATCTGTGCCTTGCAATAATCCCGTCTCTGAGCTCTGCGGGCAGTTCCTTTGACCTCATGGCTTTTGCTCTGCTACAGTATGCATTGCCAGCCATGAGGCTTTCTATAGAGAGGTGTGTGCCTTTCCAGATCATGTCCAATACATTTAATTTATCACAGGTCGACTCCAGTCAAAGTGTAGAAACATGTCAGCAACAATCAAGAGAAATAGGGGACACCTGAGCTAAACTTGTTGTTCCAAAGGGTCTGAATACTTATGCCAATGTGATATTTCAGTTTTTTCTTTTTAATAAATTTATAGGCATTTCTAAAATTCTGTTTTCACTTTGTTATTATGGGATACTGAGTGTAGATTAGTGAGAAAAAATGAAATTCAACAACTATAGAATCAGGCTGCAGCATATCAAAATTGACAAAAGTGAATACTTTCTGAATGCACTGTAAATTTTATGGGGTAGATTTCTGAGTTCATCTGAAGTTTTTTATTTAGCATTTCAGCAATTTGAAGACCTGGGTCTAGACAGACAATTGGTTTTCACCTATTCTTACTTCTCTGTCTTAAGGTGGCCATGATATGAAACTATAGGACAGTGATGGCGAACCTATGGCACGCGTGCCACAGGTGGCACGCGGAGCCATATCTGCCGGCACGCAAGCCGTTACCCTAGCTCAACTCCAGCAAGCATGTGCGTGCCGGCCAGCTGATTTTTGGCTCGTGTGGAGGCTCAGTGAGGGCATTTTAGGTTTCCAGAGGGCCTCCGAGGGGGTGTTTTCGCCCTCCCCAGGCTCCAGGGAAGCCTCTGGAGCCTGGGGAGGGCGAAAAACGGGCCTACCAGGCCCACCGGAAGTCGGGAAATGGGCCATTTCCGGCCTCCAGAGGGCCTCTGCGGGGGCGGGAGAGGCCGTTTTCACCCTCCCCAGGCATTGAATTATGGGTGTGGGCACTCACACATGCGTGACAGCGTGCGCGCACGTGTTTTCGGCACCCGAGGGAAAAAAGGTTCGCCATCACTGCTATAGGATTTTACTGGAGTTAAAAAACAAAAACAAAGTCACATGATTCTCTGTATTTTGAGTCAGATGAGATTTTACCCTATATATATATAGGGTATATATACCATATATATATATATATGGTAAAATATATATATTATATATATATATATATACACAAACACACGCACATATATACGCGCGCGCGCGCGCACACACACACACACACACACACACACACACACACACACACACAGTATATATATATTGCAAAAACCAGAAAAATATTCACAATAAGCAGCAAAGCTGTTCAAGACTGTTATTGTCCATTATTTAAAAGTTTGAGGAGTCTGTTTTCTTTCATTAATATTCTGTTCTCCTTCCCTTTTCTCTTCTAAATGATTAAACAATGTGTTATGTAAAAGTGGTATGAAATGCAATGTCTCTGCTTGATTAGCCTGTAAAAATGTCAATTCTGGACTAGTTAAATGGCTTTTTTAGATTTCATGTGTTATATTTTCAAGTGTTCTTCCAAAGTTTTACTCTGCTTCATTAACCTTTCATCTGTTCATTGCCATTGCAAATCAGAAGTTTGACAAAAGAGAACACAATAACATTTCATTTTGGTTTTAATGATGTGCTTTCAGCTCAAAATTAAAAATCATGCATAACTTCTTAATTGACAAATTTCAGTGTAACCCTTACAAGTATTTATTTTATTATGGACACCAACCAGAATACAAAAAGTGAACAGATGAAACAAAATAAAACAGTGCGGTTTACATCACGAATCTGGATACATTCAGAGCATCTCTGGTTTTAAAAAGTACAGCAAAATTTGGGCACATTCATAGAAACTAAATCATATTGGTCTGATAGTAGCAACTGTAGGTAGAATAAATAAGAATTGCCTGGATGCATTGTAAAATAGGGAGCTTTGCATTCTTACAAAAAAGGAAAGAAATTAGGGCTATGGATTCAATAAATGCCGTATTTTTCGGAGTATAAGACACACTTCCCCCCCCTAAAAGAGGGTGAAAATTTGGGTGCATCTTATACACCAAATTTAGCCCACCCACCAAAAATGAGGCTCGCGGAGGCGGCAATTGGCTATGGCATTCCTTGCAGCCTGAAACAGCTGATCGTCGGGAGGCCGATCCAACCGACAATTAGCTGCTTGTGCTAATCAGGCTGTGCTGAAGCTGAAATGGGCTGTTTGCTATTTGCTTCAAGGAGGCAAATTGCTGGGAGGCAGAGGCAGATTTTTTTTCTTGTTTTCCTCCCCCAAAAAGGTAGGTGCGTCTTATAGTCTGGAGCGTCTTATACTCCAAAAAATACAATATGTTTTCATAAGGGCACAGTGTTAACTCATAGGGGATTTTTTTTTCTATATCTGCCTTTTAAGTATTGCTCTAAGGAGACTATTAAAACATGTTAAGTTGGTACTTTTCAGAGTTTATGGACAATTATATAGTGTAAATATTTCCTGGCCTTAAAAAAGTGGGGGGGGGGCTGCTGCTCAGAAAGTCATTCCTGGGTAGGGCAGGTTGATCCAGTTGAGCTTCCAAATTTTGGGTACATTTTTAAAGTGTGATGATTGCTCAGTCATAGCCAGTTATTAAAAAGGCCTCCATGGAGAAGCCCAATGTTATAGGTTTTGCAAAAAAAAATTGGCCTGTTCCATATTGATTCATAATAGTTTGCAATAGGAAAAATGGAGAGTGAAATGCCAAATAGATTTCACAAGATTGGATAGCTACCATAAAATGCATAATGGAGTCAGCAAAAAAACAATAAAGAGGGTTACTTTTGCTTTATTGAATGGAGCAGGCCCTTCATTATGTAGACCATGTCAGAACATAGTATATTAAGATCCATATGTTTGCCAAAACATCTGAGGATTTTTGAGCACCTTCTTCTTTAAGAACTGAATTTGGAAAACTATTGCTTATGATAGTGTGAGATAATATTGTTCCCATTTCTAGTTAACTTGTATCCCAAATATATTAGAAGAATGGCAAAACTGGATGAAATGGTAACTGGAATCAAAATCAGAAATTAACATTTAAAAATGACATCACATTTTTAAGGCGAAAGTACTGTAGATTTCCAATTCTAGGATTCAGATGCAGCTTTCAAGAGCCCCACCTCAGTAGAGTCATCCTCTTAATTTGGATCAGGATTGGCAAAATCTGAAGCCCAAGCCTGGTATGGAGCATCCAGAGAAATGCAGCAAATGAAGTTATAGCTAGACTGATATGTAGAAATTAATCTTGTACTTTGAAAGCTTGTTTTGAATGAGCTACATTGACCACCAGGAAACATCACATGACTGTTTCATTCTAATTGAGACTTCAGATAGGGAGTGGAGGAAATAAGGAATGGTCTTGCGGGATTGGAGGAAGAGCTGCTATCAAGTCAATAGTCAGATAAGAGGGGCTTGAGCCCAGGCCAAGAAAATAACTTGAGAAAGGTCTCAAAGGATACCCTTACCCAATTCACATAAAGATAAGATGAGAATAAGGGAAACAACGTTCCGATGTGCAAGGTTCTGTTACAATAGCTATTCTAATGAAAGTACTCATAATTTATATAGTATTGTTTCTTATCTGGCCTTCCTTGATGGGCGGACTTATGTATAGCTAGATGTTATTATGTGGAGCTCAAATCCTCCTCAAGGAGTTGAATTCATTGCAGTATAGATGACTCTATATAGTGCTTTAGGAGTTATCCAAGGCTTGGCGTTCAGCAGTTATAGGAAGGTACATTTGAAAATGTTAAGAGAAATAGTGTATACGGTCCACCTTCCCTGAAAGCTCCCAGAGAAGACACAGATACACAGAACTATATTATGTTGTGTCCCCATATATGAGGGTTTATATGACTTCCACCAACCATTTTTGAAGGAGAGGGATTTTTCTATTTTAATTTTTTTGAATGAGATGGACTTTGAACCTGAATTAATCTTTCAGTAAGATCAAGCAAACTTCAAATAGAAAATGAGTGTTGCATTATTTGGCCCAAACCATCCATTGAAACAATATCTCCATGACAATGTTAATAGCTGCTTAAGTACATTCTAAAGGTAGACTTAGAAAGCAGCTAAAGCATTGTCATTTCTGAGTGGTTGATTTGTAAATTGTCATTCATTGCTTATCTGCCAACTATTGAATCTCACATTAAGTAATCTGGCAAAGTGTTCTAGTAAGAATGATTTTATATCCCTTCTCAGGAACAGACCAGATAATTATGTAGAAAATGATTTTAAGTGACTGTCAACTATCAGCTAGTTAGAAGAAAATTAATAACTGCTTTTTGAGAGTTACACAATGTAATTCTCACTGGGATTCATGCTTATTTTGAAAAACCTAGAATCTCGGTTCATTAGCCTTCCTGTTTAGGTTGATTACACATTACAACAATTTTCTCTAAATTTCAGCTTATTGGACAGTAATGTTATTGGTTCCAGAGAGTACAACCATTAGCTATATTGGTTAGACATTATGGAAGTTACAGGGTCAACAGATCTGAAGGGTGCTTTGCAGCTTAAGAACTGGCAAATTGTGAAATCAAAAGGATGTATAGCTCTGGGGAAAATCAAGACACAGTTACTCCATTTATATTTCTTCAACTAATTTAAAATGTTCTCTACATCGGAACTGGATGAGAAAGCTTTCTGAATGGCCAGCACCCATCTTCTTACAAAATATTTTTGTTCATATTCGGTTTCAATTTCTTACAATAAAAAAGGACAGCCAACTTAATATTCCATATTGTTGATCATTTTAATCCTATTAAGAGTTTTTTTAAAAAAAGATTTCTCGGTGAAAAACAATCTCATAATATCAAACCTGTGGATAAAACACTAATTATAACATCATGTAGCATAGGGGTATCAAACTCAGGTCGTCACAGCAGTGTCACGTGACGTATTGGGACTTTTTCCCCCTTCGCTAAACCGGGCAGGGGCGGGGCCAGCACGTGACACATCCAGCCCGCGGGCCGTGAGTTTGACACCCCTGATGTAGCACATATAAGAATCATGGTAGTTGTTCCATTCCCAACTTCTTTCCCCTTGTATCCACTTCTTTTTGTTACATTATACTATCCCTATAGCCATAAATTGCTAGGTTTTGTTTTGCTTTTCCTGTTACTTTATTATCTATAATTCTTCAACTCTATAGGATCTGATGTGGAATTCTTTCAGGTTTCTGACAATGGCTTGTCAGAATGCTTATCTTGACAATGGCTTATCTTGTCCTCAGTACCAATATCAAGAAGACTGTTTTAACTTTTGTGCACTGAATTAACCTGTTAAAAACAGTACAAAAGCACAATATATAGTACATGTGGTAGAGGCTTACTACATATTCATTCTGTGATTCAGTGTATTAAATATCATTGCTGCTTCAAGGATATTTGCTTATTTTCAGTTATTCTGGTTTGGAGCAACAATACGAAGAGCTAGTTTGGCTACTGTTTTGCTTTGGAATAATTTCAGATGAGAATGGACTTAAGTTTATACATTTATGAGCTGAAATACAGCAAAGATATAAACTAAGACTGTTGTGGATTGTTTTTTTCTGTCTTTTTGTGAAACTATTGAATATGCAAAGAAGATTTAACACTTTAAAAGACATTGGGGAGATATTTTGTGAGGGGAAAAAATTAACGGAGGGAGGCTGTTATCCCTAGCTTCAAAGGGCCCCAAGAACTGTATTTTTATATTGTTGTGGTGTTTGAGAATAAGTTGGAAGTAGGAAATAGTAATGTCAATCAAATATTGGAAAGAAGTTAACTATTCCTGTAATTTCTGGTTACTGATATATTTGGTCAGTGCAAAAATTAAAATTAGAACTTTTTCAGATATTTCTTTAAATGGGAGGTTTTTGGCTACTTTGATATACAAGCAGGTGAAATGTGCTTTTGTTCCAAACATGTAGAGATCCAAGCAACAATGAATCCATAAGTGATGGGCAAATTTGAATGATTGGAACCTAAAGTATTTGACTGAGGAAACATCAATGGCCAATTACTCTGCTATAGCTAACTTGTCTTTATCAACCAAAAGGCAAGAAGGATTTTTCAGATGTAGTATAAAATGACAATTTGTGTGGATTCTGTTAGAGTTGTATATGGCAGGAAATAAAATCTGTGTGCACTAATGTTATGTCTTAATTGTCTTTCCCTTTGTCTGATGGGGCTGTAACATCATAGAAGCCCTGCAATATAAACAAAGATGAACATCAACATTTATAAATTAGAAAATACAAGGTCATGTGCTTCACTTTGAGTCACAGGATACCATCTCCTGTGCCAGATGGAACAACCAGGTTTTGACTGCTTTACTGAAGCCAGGGAGCAAAAGAGTAGCTCAGGGGAAGGAATTCTATAGTATAAGTGGCAATTTCATAAAGACAAAACCTGAAAGGAGTTGGCAATATTTGATCTGATCAGATGGGCAGATGAATATAGGTCTCTCAATAACTTGATGCAGAGCCATGTGAGACCTTAAAGTGACAACCAGCACCATGGATTATCTGTAAACCAATCAGTAACCAGTGCAGATCCCAAAGCAACAGAGTTAATCCAGTATATTGGGATATTGCTATATCCATCATTGCTCAGGCTGTTGCATTTTGTAGTTGTAGTTTCTGAAGGGTCTTCAAGAACAATCCCATGTAGAGTGCATTACGATAATCTTAAGTGTGAAGTGACTAAGTTGTGAAGAAACTGCAAACGGCTCCTGTTATCCAGCAATGACCATAATTCACACTTTAGATATAGCTAAGCATTATAAAGGCATAGAAATCCATTTAAATAAATAAATAAAATAAATAAACACTTCTTGTCACAGCTGCCACCTGCTAGTCAAACAGCAGCTATAAGTCTTTGATGATTTTAAAATGGCAACCCATCTCTGAATGGAAGAACATGACTCTCTTAGAGTTAAAATAATAATAATATTGGCCTGGAATCATTAGATCCAGAAACCCACAGCCATTCTTTCTTGCAGGGAGCCTGTTCTTCCCCATCCAGATCCTTTGTTTCCAGTTACTAGATCAACACTTCTGCTGCAGTGTGTGTTGTATCCCAGGATGAGATGTATAACTGGGTATTATCAGCATATTGGGATGATCTCTCCTAGCAATTTTATGTAGGTGTTAAAAGAAATGAAGAGAGTAGAGAGCCCTGCAGTATACCAGGGAAAAGGCAACAATCTGATTTTTCCTATCTTTCTCCTTCCCCCTCAGGACCAATAGACTGTTTGTTTGTCTGTTCTGTCTAATAAACTTTTCAGAACAGTATGGAAAAGTTAAGACTATTATTTATCTCCCACAGGCCAATGGTATCTTAGGTGGCTTAAAGACTAAAGAAAAGGTTCAAGTTAATAGCCAGTTAGGCAACACAAATCCCAAAGTGTGCACTTACTACCTAAAAAGATTGAATTTAGAAAACAGTATTTGAGGGTTTAGACTTCCAACCATAAATTCATAGATTTGGAAGAAAAATAAACAAAGGCGTAAGAGCAGATCCTGGGGAAAAAGGAGCGAAAGTCATTTTTAGTTTTAGAAAGTCAATAGGAAGGCATTGTGGTTTTCTTGATGGGTTAATCTCATCATAGCAAGATAGGCAAAATACTGAAAACCTCACTCAGGAGCACTCTGCACAAGAGTAATCTCTGTGTCCTACAGCAGTGTTCTTGTGAGGAACAAGTCAACTCTACCAAGAAAACAGCTTATGTTGCAATTACTGTTGATCTGACAAGGTAAGTTGACAAGGAGATGAAATTGGGATATCATTGGGTGATGTGACATTTGACAGAAAATTTGCTATAGAATAAGAGAGGAAATGTTATCTGTACTGTAAGTATGGATTGATACATCCTAAATCAGCCCTTTTTCCTTAATCCTACTTGGAGTATTTGTATAGTGGGAATTAAACAAACACACCCCATCATTGAACAGTTGTTCTCTATTTTATTCCAATAAAGCTTTTAAAAATGTACTTGTGCCATCTTTATTCTCACATCAAGTATATTTACAAAAAAAGAGAGAAATTATAGTTTTGTTTCTATTTCTATAATGATAGATATATCAGGGAAAATTAATTTAGGATTTGTTTTTGTTTGTTCTGGAAAGATTAGAAATAGGAGGGTAAATTCTCTCCTCAAAACAGTGCAGTAGAGTTGAGATTTTCCCCTAATCCTGCAGGGAGGTTTGGCCACCATGGTGGTAAGAACCATCCTCCTTCCTATAATTCACAATATTAAGCAGCCCTGGCATGGATGATTTAGACCATATGGAGCTATGCTCTCATAGACAATTAATTGATGTTTGTGAAGAAGTTGAATTCTTCTGATAGATGCAGACGGGTTACGATTTCCCAATGGAAATGAACAGTAAGTGTGGTATAGCAATTGCTAGATCCAAGGAGTCATTTCCAGCCACATTTCTTAGCAAGAAGCATTTGCCTAAGAGAAATTGTTTATTCATAAAGCAAGTTTGCATTATGATCCCCTGGTGTATTCTTTTTTTTCCTGTTACATCTCAAAACAATGCTTATTTTTCTGAATAAACGCTACTTATAAGCGTTTATAAAAGCTCTTATAAAAGGCTTCTCGTTATCATAGCCCCATTAAAACTGAAGTGCATACCATAATCTCCATGGTAACAGATACAATCAGTGTATATTGGATTCTTTGTTACACAGTCAAGAAAATAGGACAGGTATGCTGAAATCATGTGGGTATTAACGATAACACCAAAGAGTTGACAGTCTCAAATTTCACTGAAGTTCTCCAAATGCCACTTACTTTTGGGGAAGATAAAATGCCCCAAAACAGTTATTTGTATGTTTTTTTTAAAGTGGGCAAAGTCATTATGTATTCCACTAACATTCCTTTTATTGATGTGAAAGTTTATTGATATATCACTATTAACTTCTCAGTAGCTACTGTGTTTCCCCAAAAATAAGACCCTGTCTTATATTTTTTTGAACCCTGAAATAAGCTTGGCCTTATTGCCATGCACTCAAAAGCCCTATTGGACTTATTATTAGGGGATGTCTTATTTTGGGGGAAACAGGGTATCATTATCCACTATTTTTTTTAATACACACATCTATACACAGACACACTAGAGCCATTTTGATGAAGTGGGTAATGTGCTGGACCAGGAGTAAGAAGAGCTAGGTTCTAGGTATAGAGGCTAGTTGAGTAACTTGGGCCAATCATCTCAGCCCTAGACTAGAAAAACCTTGTGTACCAACCTGCTCTGGACTGGTAGATTACAGTTACAGTTCATAACCTTGAAGGAAGAGATTTTCCCTTTGCCATGGATTGATTGGTCTGATAATAATGTGTGCACACATACCTACATGCATCAAATATATCCTTAAATGATCAGAGGAGAAAGAAGTAAGAGTCAATCAGTTAAGAAATGACTAAACATAAATATTTAGTAAGCTTGATTCCTTCTCCCCACTCCATTCTCCCTTTTTAAATTCTGGTTTACAACATTCTCTGATGTTTCAATTTTGATACATACCAGTTTTGTGTTTTTCTGCAATAGAGAACTGAAGCACCTATATTTTACTAATGTATGAATCTTTGTGTCTGTGATATTTGCCGATGTTTGTAGAGAGGCTTAATAAAATTCTGATGTCCAGCCCAGTAGTAGATTACACAGTCCCAAGACTTGTTAATTCTTGGAGTTGTTTTGCTGAAAAGAATGCTGTCTATTTTTTTAATGTTAAGGATGATTGATACTAAATTTTTCACTTTGTTTCATATTACTTATTTTATTTGCAGGATGTTATCTTCTTCCAAACTTAGTTTTGCATGTTTGAATCATTGTTAATTCTATTTTGTTTCTCTTGTTTTAGAGAGTCTTCAATGTCTTGTACCCAATGCCTGCTGATCAAAGGAGACACGTCAGCATAAATTCTGCTCGCTGGTTACCTGAGCCAGGTTTAGGATTAGCTTATGGCACTAATAAAGGGGATCTGGTGATTTGCCGACCAGAGTAAGTGGCATGATTTAAAACTTGAAGATTATAATAAACTTTGATTTTACTAGAAACTTTTTAACCATTTGTTCATTTTCAGTAATTTATTTGGAATTAAATTTAAATATTTTTTATGAGGAAATTTTATTGGATTTTTTTAAACCTAAATTATTACTACAGTTCAATGGGCTTGAGGTGTATTTGGAGATTGTGAAAAGAGAGGAAAATCTGAGTAACTTTGCAAATCTGTGTCATTGTTGCAAGGAAAGGGAAGAGCCTCATTTCAGAGATTGACCTGAATTCTAGAGGTAATAAAAAACTTTTAAGATGTTTCTTCTGGGTGTAACTGAAGTTCAGGATAGAATGAGAGACCCTACAGTTCATTTTTCTTCTCTTGTATAGCACAAAAATGAGGCACATCATTTTCCATTGCTTTGTGATGGAAATATATATTGAATAAGAATAATTAAAATCAAAGATACAAATCTGACTCATAATACTGTGGAGCCAGCTAATTTCCTCTCTTCTCCTCTCCTGGGTTTTTAATGGGGTTTCAGTTGACATTTTCACTTGAATGTGCCATGATTCAAGTGTTCAGTTGCTTCAATCCTTTATACTGGTTTTCTCTTAAGTTCTGGTAAAAATTAGAAATTTTGGTAGAAATAGGAAAGCTGTGGCTTTCCATATATTGCTGAATCACAACTATGCTGAAAGAGCTAAGCTCAATTAGTAAAGACATCCCTAACAGCACAATACCAGCTTTCACCTCTTACAGTAGTGGCCAAAATTGTGGAAACCTTTTGGGAAAAGTACAGTATTGTTGAGGTTTGATAATTAATAACGCCACTTTTTTTTGAGTAGTACGATAAAAAGTAATACTTCTATCCAGGTAACATGGGTTTTAGCACAGTTTAGTCTTTTCAACCTTTGTTTGAGATATAAAAGTGGCTTTTTTTGTGGAATTCTAGATTTTAGGCCAAATTCCTGCAGTCTGCCGAACAGTCCTTGCACTCAACTTCACATTGCATTGCGCCATTTCATCTTGTATACACCCAGATGATTTTCTTCTGTCACTTAGGCACAGTCTCTTAATTCTTCTATCATCACTTGCTGTTGTGCACTTTCTCCATCCTGTGAGGAGCCAGCAGTCAGGATGGGTTGTCTCCGCCTACCAGCAGTTGAGGACCGAGTCACTTTTTTTCTTAAAACCCCTGGATCCGCCCCTTTGAGGCCCAGTTATGACTCGTCCTCAGCAGAGCAGGACGTGGCGAAAACAGCTCATCCCAACTGCTGGTTCCAACGCAATCAAGACGACTAGGAAGATCAGGTTGTACTGGATTTAATTTATCATCATACTCATTGGATTAGAAGTGCTGAGCGAGGGGAAAGTGGCAAGCACGCTGTGGCTTCCAGCCTAGGCTGCCACGTGGGGAATTTGGACCTCAAATCCAACCCCCCCCGACCCCCCCATCCCCTCAGCCGGGATCGATCGCTCCGCGGCTGCAACCAGTTTCCAAGCCGTTTGGGCTCGCTCCGGCTCTGGTTGCATAGGGCTTAACCCGTGGCCGCCCCCCTCGCTCAAGTCTCTCCCGGGAGCGATCCGTCTGCTATTTTCGGAGACGCGCGGCGGCAATACAATCGAGCCGGCCGACACGCTGGGAAGCCGACTGCCGGAGCCTCGCTCGCGGTCGGCTTCCAACTTTGAATTTGGCGCCAATTTAGCCCGACGATTGGCAGCTCTACCGGGGCCTCTCTAGGCTTGTCCTCTCTACTTCTTGGCTGCGAGGGGAAACCGAAAGTAGAAGACGCCACGAGGTCTCTGTTATTCTTAGCCGGCTGCCTGCGCTTCGTACTAGCTCCGTCTTAGCGGCTTTTAGATCGGCTTTCAGCACTCCCCGGGGGGCCTCTCTCTCTCTGAATCTTCCTGGGAAGAAGACGGGAGCGGCCAAGGGATCTTGGCAAAGAAGGGGGGGGGGAGAGGCAGCCCTGCAATCCGGGCAGAAAACTCTATCCCCAGGGATCATTCTCAAGATTAAATGGCAAAAGGGATGCCCCCAGCCTCCTCCAAACCTGGGGGGAAGAGGAAGCACAAAACTAACCGGCCAAATGACGATGAGGCTGCAGCCTCTTCTTCTCAGTCTGGTAAGACTACATCTACAAGGGCAGAACAGCGCAGGGACCGTGTCCTGCAGAAGATTCATAACAGGGCAGCTAATGAAAGTGCTCCCCAAGCTTCTGCCTCCGGCCCTGATCAGGTCCTGGGCCTAGACACCACAGTTCCCCAGATCACCACCAATCTCTGGGGACCAGGGGGTTTGGGTGTGGCATCCCCCAACTCTCAGCCGACCTTAGCCCAGGAGCCCACTCAGAGCGTCCAACTTTCTCTGCCTCCTGGTCAGGAGGGGGCCCAGCCCCCCCCACCTCCACCCGTGGTCCAGGGGATCGAGCCTTCCCTCCCTCCAGCTCCAGCTCAAAGCCTGCCGGCTCTCCCCTTTGACCCTACTATAATTCAGCAATGGATTACCTCGGCGGTCCAGACCAGTATTACTGCCAACCTCCAAAACCTGACAGCTTCTCTGCCTCAATTAGGCTCTGGCACTTCCTCACCTCAGCTGGATCCTCAACCAGGAACCAGCGCTGACTTCCTGGCAGCGGATCAGTTGTCCAACATTTCTGAGGATGAGAACCTTGATGACTTTACGGTGACCCAGATGCATACCATGGGTGATCTATCAGAGGATGAAGTAGCAGGCCCATCTCAGCCACCATCGGCGGCTTTCTTTCCGCCGGGTCTGTACAAGTCTCTGTTAAGCAAGGCTAGGGCGGCTGCCGGCCTAGCGGCCCCGGCCGCTCCAGCGCCATCGCTAACTACACCATTGGGGCCTATCTTCTCTTCGGTTACTCCGGAGCCGGATTCTGTGCCGGCACCTTCCCTATTCATAGATACAGTAAGAAACCAGTGGGCCGCTCCGGCTACTGGATCTAATCCTACCTCTCTGGAACGTCAGTTCTTCAATGTAGCTGCTGAACTGGGGGACATTCTTGAGGTTCCCACAGTAGATTCCCCTGTCTTGGCGCTCCACGCCCAAACCACACTTCCCAGCGAATCGGAAGAGAATCTCAAGCCTGAAGATCGGAAAGTGGAACAGGCGCTGGTGCGCGCTCACCAGGCGGCTGCCTGGGCCATCAAGGCAGCGTCCACTTCCTCTTTCTTCACCAGGGTGGCTCTCCTTTGGGTGAAACAGCTGCAAGACCTTATTCCTGAATCCAACATAAGGGCACATCAAGACCTTAGCAAAGTATTCGCTACCTGCCAGTTTCTTGCAGACTCCACGCTGTATACATCCAAATTCGCATCAAAGGCGATGGCTTCCACCCTCGTGGCCAGACGGATGCATTGGTTAAAGCAGTGGCCAGTGGAGACTCGCCACAAGTGGCGTCTAGCGTCTAAGCCTCTTAAAGGCAAACAGCTCTTCGGTGATTCCCTGGATCCTTTTCTCATTGAATCTAAGGACAAGAGGAAGATTCTTCCCTCACTCTCTCACAGGGGCCTTCCTCGCCAGACCCCCTACTTCCGGCGGCCCTTTCGCCACACTGACCAGGGATCCAGCTTTCCCCGGTCCCCAGGTCAGTACTCGGGTAGGTCCCGTTTCCGTCAGGACAGGGCCGGGAGGGGAAGGCAATTCAGGAAGAACTTCCGTGGCGGCGCCGGAGGGCGTCCCACTAAGAGAGGGAAATAGTAGTTTCTCCCCCATGACCGCTCCCATTGGGGGGCGGCTGAAATATTTTGCTGATTGTTGGGTTTCAACAACAGATGATGCGTGGGGTCCTTAATACGATTCGACACGGTCTGTCCTTGGAATTTCTTTCCCTTCCCCCTGGAACCTTCATCCGGTGTCCCACGGCCAGGAACCCCGCCAAACGGGCTCTCATGGCCGAGGCGGTACAACACCTGCTAGATATCAGGGCTATTCAACAGGTGCCCCCTGACGAACTCTTTCAGGGATTTTACTCCATCCTCTTTGTGGTACCCAAGGCTTCTGGGGGCTGGAGGGCAATTTTGGATCTCAAACGGCTGAACCGTCACATAGTCTACAAAAAATTCCGGATGCATTCTTTAAAATCCATCTTGGCTTGCATCCGGCCGGGGGACTTCATGGCCTCCTTGGACTTGACGGAGGCCTATTTACACATTCCCATTGCTCATCATCATCGTCGGTACCTTAGATTCTGCTATGCTAATCAACACTTCCAATATAGGGCCCTTCCCTTTGGTCTCTCCTCTGCTCCCAGAGTTTTCACGAAGGTCCTCTCTGTCTTGGCGGGCCACCTTCGGGCCCTACCTATTAGAGTCCAATGTTACCTGGACGACATTCTCGTGCACGCTTCCTCCGAAGCGGTGGCACGGCAGCACCTTCACACCGTTACACAGGTTCTATCTCACCATGGGTTTTCCATCAACCTCGCCAAAAGTCAGCTGTCCCCTTCGACGTCCATCCTCCATTTGGGCTCTATTATTGACTCCTCTCAGGGTAGGGTATTCTTATCTCCAGAGTGACAGGTTAGTCTTCAGGTTCTGTCCTCTCAGGTTCAAAGTGCGGGTCCTTCCCCCCTTCTCACCTTATCTTCTCTACTAGGCAAAATGGTATCTTGCATCTCCATAGTTCCCTGGGCTAGGTTACATGCCCGTGAATTGCAGTGGTTCCTTCTTCCCTTTCAGAAAGCGCATCTCGGATCATCCCTTCGCAAGGTCACACTGCCTCCTCCGGTTCGTCGCTCCCTCACCTGGTGGCGCTCTCCCGCTCTCGCAAGGGGTACCCTGTTCTTTCCTCAAGACCGAATTACAGTTACGACAGACGCAAGTCTGTCAGGATGGGGCGCCCATTGCGAGGGCGACACAGCTCAAGGCCTGTGGTCAGAAGCGCAAGCCAGGTGCTCCATCAACTGGCTAGAGCTGCACGCTGCCTTCCTCGCGTTGAAGCATTTCCATCGAGTGTTAGCAGGGTCCCATGTGCTTCTGCTAACGGACAACGTCACCACCAAGGCGCATGTCAACCGCCAGGGGGACACCCGGTCTCGGACTCTGATGGACGAGGCGCGGAAGATCGGTCTTTGGGCGGAACGACACCTCTCTTCCTTGACGGCGGAACACATTTCGGGGGTAGCCAATGTCCAAGCGGATTGGCTGAGCCGGTCAACAGTGGACCAGGCCGAGTGGCGCCTGGATCCGTCAGTATTCCAGTCCATCGTGAACAGGTTCGGCAGACCACTAGTGGATCTCTTTGCGACGCCAGAGAATTCCCAATTACACCGCTTCTTCACCAGGTATCAAACGCCGGGGTCGGAGGGGACCAATGCCCTCCTCTGTCGCTGGCCCGAGGGGCTCCTCTACGCATTTCCTCCTCTCCCCATCCTACCGTTGGTCCTCAGGAAACTGATGCAGGAGGAAGCGGAGATAATCTTAATTGCTCCATTCTGGCCGCGACAACCATGGTTTGCCGAACTCGTAGCCCTCTCCGTGAGGGCCCACTGGACCTTGCCTCCCCTTCCGACCCTTCTCAGTCAGGGGCCCATCTTCCACCCGGACCCCAGGTGGTGCCAACTGACCGCCTGGCGCTTGAGCGGGTCGGCTTGAGGCGGCAATTCTACGATCCAGATGTCATATTTTACATCCAGGCATCTCGCCGCCCGTCTACTAACCGTATCTATTCAGCGACCTGGCAGGCCTTCTGCTCTTGGTGTGCATCTCAGCGTCTCTCTCCCATCGACGTTCCCCTTCCAATGGTCCTACGCTTCCTTAAACAGGGCTTGGATAAAGGACTATCTCCCAACACTCTACGCCGTCAGCTCGCGGCCTTGTCCTCAGTCTTGTCGTGCGGTCACTGGGACTCCCTGTCTCACATTCCGACCGTTCGACGATTCTTGAAGGGGGTCACCAACTGTCACCCTCCCGCGATTCACAGGTACCCATCCTGGGATCTTCCGCGGGTCCTGCAATCTTTGACGGGGGGCCCGTACGAACCGTTACGAGAAGCTTCTCTCCGGCAACTATCCCTCAAAGTCGCTTTCCTCCTCGCCATCACCTCGGCTCGCAGGATTTCTGAGCTCGCAGCTCTTTCTGTCCGGGATGACCTCTGCATCTTCCACACTGACAGAGTAGTCCTCCGTTTGGACCCTACCTTCCTTCCGAAGGTCAACTCCCCCTTTCACCGCGCACAAGAACTCATTCTACCATCTTTCTACCCGGCACCGTCCCACCCTTCCGAGCGGGTCTTGCACACATTGGACGTCCGCCGGGCCCTGCGCATCTACATCAGCCGCACACGTCCATTCCGCCGGACCGAAGCTCTGCTTGTTACATTCTTGCCCCAATCAATGGGCCTCAAGGCTTCGTCGGCGACGATCGGACGCTGGATCAGAGGGGCGATTGCTAAGGCCTACGACATGGCCGCACTCCAGCGGCCCGCGGGCATCACAGCGCATTCCACAAGAAGTGCGGCAACCTCAGCCGCCTGGGCAACACAATGCCCATTGGAGGATTTATGCAGGGCGGCAACCTGGGCGTCGCCTACTCCATTCATAAGACACTACAGAATTGACAAATACGCATCAGCGGATACAGCCTTTGGACGACGGGTGCTGCAAAGAGTTCTCCTCAACAACGCTCAACCTTACTGTCCCTCCCATGGGTAATACTTCTTTGGTATGTCCCATCCTGACTGCTGGCTCCTCACAGGATGGAGAATGAGCGTTGACTTACCTGATACGCTCTTTCTCATCAGGAGGAGCCAGCAGTCAGCTCCCTCCCTCTTGTTTGGCACGTTGTTCAAGTTGCATCACTACGGAGAGGTCTTTGTTCGACCAGGGAGGACGTTTGTTCCGGAACGTCTGTTTCCCCCAGTTTCTCCAGTTTTCCTGTTGCACTGTTTCTACAAAAAAAAAAAAAAAAAAAGGAAAGGAAAGGAAAGAAAGAAAACCAACTGCGGGATCGTCTTGGTCTTACCTTGGACTCCAACACTACATGAACCAGTCTACAAACAGTTGGGATGAGGCATCCATCGGATTTGCAGTTTTCGCCACATCGAGTCTTCCCTTCGGATTCGTCATAACTGGGCCTCAAAGGGGCGGATCCAGGGGTTTTAAGAAAAAAAGTGACTCGGTCCTCAACTGCTGGTAGGCGGAGACAACCCATCCTGACTGCTGGCTCCTCCTGATGAGAGAGAGCGTATCAGGTAAGTCAACGCTCATTTTCTTGCCTTTACCACTGTGGTTTTGTAGTGACTGAGTCTCCTTATACCTCTTCAAAAACTTGGAAATGCCACCTTTGGTTAAGTTTCCACCAATTTTTCTTCTAATTTCTTTATAACTGTAGCCTTGTTCACTTAATAATACTATTTTACATCGCTTTCTGGGCGACCAGTCAACTCTTTGCACCATTACTTTAATTTTATTATGTTTTACAAGCTCACTAAATGAAAGAACACAAAAAACCCCAACCAACTTGATAGCGATCACATAACACACTGACAAATGTCCTCCTCTCAGCTTCAATACATGACATCAATAACTAAATCCTACTGTGATCTGATTGGCTCCTTGCCAAAACAAGATGACACCTGATTGATTCTCTAAACACTCATGCTCATTGGCTACAATCAGGTGAAGGAAAGCTACCTGATACCAACCTAAGCAAGTTGTGCTTCCTTTTTCTGGTTATTTGGCTATAACTTTTCATAGAATATAGATAATTGAACAATCTTTGTTGCATTACATTACTGATTAAATTATATTTCCATTGATATATAATTTTATGGTACTACTGCAAAATAAAGTGGTGTTATTAGCCATCAAACCTCAAAAATACACTTTTCCCCAAAGGTTTCCACAATTTTGGCCACAATTGTATGTCTTATAATTTTTTATTTTATTTATTAATTAATTCAATGTTGAGGTCATCCAACTCCATACCAGATCTAAGCCACTCACAATTAATAACATTTCTAAAATTCAACTTGTATTAATAAAAAAGAATGGAGCTCACCAGTAGACAGAATCAATACTTTTAAAAATTTGTAAAGCAAAAACAGTTCCAGAAAGGAGCATATACTCTGGAGCAGTGGACAAAGAATAGGTGAGATTAAAAGAGTATTATTAACACATCCTAGGCAAAACATAAGACTGCGTCAGATTTAAATTTAGTTCTTGATTAGATTTTTAAAATTATTTTATTCTACATAACTGGTTGGTATCTTCAAAAAATAAGAATGCCCACTAGTGAAATCCCATCCCTTGGTTCCAGACACTTCCTTGCTCTATTTACAGATTTACTTTCCATTTCAGCTGAAATATGCTTTGCAATAAAAGTCTAAACTGATTTTCCAGTTGTACATAGATGTGCACAAAATTTTTGGTTGAATAAACCCATTGGGAGGAATAGCAATTATTAATCTGAAAGTAACACATTTTTGTCAGTGCCAGATTTTCTAATATGTATTAACTTCAACAAAGAACAATCCTAATATGCAGACTTAAAGCTTTATAGTTTGGTGTAATCGTTAATTAATCTATTAACATACATTAGAAAGTATTTGTAGTTTCTGTGAAGCACTTTCACCTTCTGTGGGGCACTTTTAAATCAAATTTTTAGTCCTATTAGCTACATAGCTTCAGCCTTATCATGCATTTCTGGAGGCTGACCCAATTTCTTTGCCAGACCGTTCAATCGGTAGAAGAGATGCCTCCCAGCAAGAGAGTCCCTAGTGCATCATTTTCCTTTTAAGAATAATAAGCCTTGGCTCAGGATGCTTTGTGACGAGAAGATAGACAGGATTGTATTGATCTCTACTCTTGGATTCGTTCTCTGACTTAAAGTTCATATAGATACCATCTGTGAACTAATGCCATAACAGATTAGCCAGTTTTGTAGAAAACACAGGATTTTTTTCTTTTTTCTTTTTTGGCTGTAGGAGACCTAAAGCTGATACTATTCTGGAATTTATTTGTAATTATTGGAGCAATAAGCCCCCCCCCCAGCCCCAAATTATAATGTTGTCATCCAAAACAGCATTACCTTTGTTAAGATTAAATATTTTATTGAGATCTTTACAGCATACTTTTCTGAAGATGGAGTCAGGCATATGCATATATTATTTTTTAAACTTTTGCTTTTACATTTTTTGCAATTTAGTATGTTTTTAATCAAATTAAGGAAAATTTTGTTTAATTATTGTGCCTTCTGGTTTGCTAAGTATATGACTTACTTTGTATGCTTCTTCCTCTGCCTTTGAGATATATTAAAGCATTGATTTATATAATGCAGCTTGCTTGTAGCTAGAAAATTCAGGCATTCACTGTAGAATATCTGGACAAGTGTGAGATATATTGTGTATAAAACTCTTAAATCTACATACATTTAAAATAATTTTAGTAAATTGAAGATCTTGTTATAGTTTATATGCTAAACAACCTGGTGTCTTAAGCAGCTGAGTATATTTGGTACTTAATCACCACACATAGAAGCTGCTCATGATTTATTTTTATTTTAATGTTAAAATGGGGGAGGGCAATTTTCCAAGGATCACAGACTCCCCCAATCAGCTGGAGATAATACCGGAAAATTCCAATCCCTTACAATGTTTTTCCCCCTGAGGGCTTATGGTGGAAAGTTGATTAAGGTGTCTGGTTTTGAGGAATAAAAGGTGAAAATGGGAATGACTTGCTTCTCAATTGCCTTGTTTCTATTTTTCCCTTATATTCCAATAGGTTTCAAATTACTGTATTTTTCCGACTATAAGACGCACTTCCAAAAGTGGGTGGAAATGTCTGTGCATCTTATAGAGTGAATGTTAGCAAAGACCCGACAGCCCCCACCCTGATTTAGCACGAGCAGCTGATTGATGGTTGGATCGGCCTCCCGGAATACCGACGATCAACTGTGCCAGGCTGTGGGGATCGCCGCCGCCCATCACCGCCTCTGTGCGCCCCATTTTCGGCCTCCGCGCGCACCATTTTTGACCTCCGCGTGTCCTGTTTTTGGCCTCCATGTGTCCCATTTTCCACGCATCCCGTTTGGCAGCGATACGCGGCGACGAAGAAACAGGCAAAAAATGGGATCCAACCGCCAATCAGCTGCTCGTGCTAAATCAGGCGGTGCTGAAGCTGACCAGGCTGTTTGCTGCAAGGAGACAAATTGCTGCGAGGCAGAGGCAGAACCTTTTTTTTCTTGTTTTCCTCCCCAAAAGCTAGGTGCATCTTATAGTTAGGAGCGTCTTATAGTCCGAAAAATACGGTAATTTCACTTATTTTAATTTAATTTAATTTAATGTAATTTAATTAAAAGTTCTTATAGGCCGCCCAATCCCATAGGACTATTTAGTTTATAGTTATCTCAGGGAACTGAATATGCTTTGCAAAGTAAAACCATGCAGCGTGACTAGCTACACATTTTGGGCTAGTCTGGATAACCTCATGTTGGTTGTGGTGGCTGTGAAGTTTTAGGCTGCTCTAACCATGGATGGTTTTAGTATGGATGCTTAAATAACTCAGAACAGTTGTTCAATGAATCCTCAGCCCCAAATGTGGATCCATATTTATCAGTTCAGACAAAAGACAACTGGGCGTTGAAGTGGAAAGGACATCAAAAAAAATTTCTAAGTCTGTCATAAATATTCACTCCACATTGGCTTTTCATTTCATAGAAACAAATTGTAGCAACTTCCCAAAAGTGCTTTTTCAAGAGGCAACTGAAGTCCTAGTTTCCCAGTCCATCTCCTAGTTTCCCAGTCCACATTTTAATTGTAAACCCATCAGGTTGGCATTGTATTACTCATTAACCCGGTGTTTAACTACAGTACCAGCAGATGAGAGAGTAACCTGCAATTATTCTGAGGTGTATAGCAGCAGGAAGGGTAGGCACAAACTATGTAACTAACCTCCATTATTCTTATCTGACATGTTAATTAATCCCCAGTGGTCATACTTCCTTCCTGCCATAATCCCAGTTAGATTTCCCTCATCTAGCCCAGGTTACATTTAAAAAAAGATCTCCCAGGTTCTTATCTTTGTTTCGCTACTGAAATGAGTTTCTCACAAAGGGGTTCTCCTCCCTTCAGGAACAATTATTTTGGGGGTAACCTTTCACCTGCATTAGGCCTTGGGAAAATACTTTGGCTGATGCAACATACATTACATGTTTTTCTACATACTTCTCAATTAAGCAATTTGTTTTAATTGGTAAAATTTACTTCTTGATTCTTCTAGGAATTCTGTCATAGTTGTTTACCCACATTCTGTGCCATGTTTCATAACTTTGAACTTGGAATACTGATTTAAACATTTTGAAACACCAATACTGTAATAGAATAACATATAGTCATTTGTTGGGGTCGTTATGAACCACATAATGACCCCAACAAATGGAGTGGAAACTAATCAAGGAGAGAAGCAACTTAGAACTAAGGAGAAATTTCCTGACAGTTAGAACAATCAGTGGAACTGCTTGCCTCCAGAAATTGTGCTTCCAGTGCTCCAACACTGGAAGTTTTTAAGATGATGTTGGATAACCATTTGTCTGAAGTGGTGTAGGGTTTCCTGCCTAAGCAGGGGGTTGGATTAGAAGACCTCCAAGGTCCCTTCCAACTCTGTTATTCTATTCTATTCTATTCTATTCTATTCTATTCTATTCTATTCTATTCTATTCTATTCTATTCTATTCTATATAACAAGTCCTAGAGGAAAGTAAATAAATATTTAACATACATTAGTAAGAGTACAGATAGTCCTCGACCTATGACCACAATTGATCCCAGAATTTGTTGCTAAGTGATAAATTTGTTAAGTGAATTTTATCCCATTTAACTACTTTTCTTGCCACATTTGTTAAGTGAATCAGTGCAGTTGTTAAATTAGTCGCACAGTTGTTAAGTGAATCTGGCTTCCCCATTGACTTTGCTTGTCGGACGGTTGCAAAAGATGATCACATGACCCTGGAATGCTGCGACCGTCATAAATATTAATCATTTGTCAAATATTCCAGTGTAAATCACGTGACCATGGGGGTGCTGCAGTGGTCATAAGTTTTTTCATTGCTGTTGTAAATTTAAATAGTCACTAACTGAACTGTTGGAAGTCAGGACTGCCTGTACAAAATTAAAATTTTTGATTCCGTTGTAACCATGGGTCAAATATGCTGTGTTTTGGAAGTTCAGCCAGAACCATATGGAGATCAGAGTCTGGCTGAACTGAAACTGGGAAGATTTTGATTGTTCTGGATTTTAACCGGAGGGATCTTAGAAATCAAGTAGGGCAACGCCATGTTTATTTTATTTTATTTTATTATTTATTTATTTCATAAACTAATGTGCTGCCCATCTCACCAAAGGTGACTCTAGATCAGGGGTCTCCAACCTTGGCAACTTTTAAGACTTGTGGACTTCAACTCCCAGAAAGCTGGCTGAGGAATTCTGGGAGTTGAAGTCTACAAGTCTTTAAGTTGCCAAGGTTGGAGACCCCTGCTCTAGATGGCTTACACTCATTTAATAAATGTACCTATAAAATATTAAAACAATAAAGATCTTATATTTAAAATTCAGTTAAAATTAAATGTTATCCTATCCCTCTCCTACCAACTCCTTATGTTTTCCCAGCACCTTAGTGTCCTTTATTTCCACTTAGCTGCCACCTTTAAAGCCCTGTCCCTTTTCTGCTCTTCCAACATTCAAACAATTCTGCCCAGAAGATGTGTATTTTGGTCCAGAGATGGACCAACCAGAACTGGCACTTTGGATTAGGAAGGATCTTCTTTTCCAAACTTTGAAAATATGTCCTTGTACTATATTACGAAAATAAAGAAGATTGAGGAAATCAAAGAAAGCATGGTGTATTTTTTTGTACAACTGTAAACCCTCTGAATTGAATATATTTTAAAACATTAATTACATTGGTATATTATGTAAATTAGAAATGAATTTACTATTTTTTGTGAGAAAACTTTCATTCCACTCACTTTTAAGTCAAGTGTTAACCACACTTGAAATTTAACATAAAAGAATTTTATGAGCAAACCTATTAATGCACTTTATATTCCCTACAATAACGTATTACCCTTAAATGTTTCAATAGTGCTAATTTTCCTCCCAAATGTTTGTGTGGGTTTTGAATAAATGGGGAGGCTCCTCCTCCTCCATTTCATTCTTCCAAATTTTTACATCTCTAGGCTACAGCAATTAATACTCTCTTAAAAATCATCTTTAACATGATTTAATTTTCTAATCTGAGCCTTTTTATTCAAGCTGTTACACTTTACACAGAATACCTATTTTGCAGCAGAAGCAATATTTTGTTCTTAAGGCAGATATAAAATGTCACAGGTCACACGTGCTTGTGCAAACCTATCGTTCTCATCTTCTTAAACAGCATGCGTTTGAACAGAGTCCACTCAGCTATATTTTTGATTTGCTTTAGGAATATTTATGCAGTGAGTTACTACTGCGTCAATTATCTCAACCGTATTGATATCATCACTAAAAAAGAAAAAAAGAAATTACCAAAGCTGCAGAATTTTCTTTCTCTTTGTGCTTCAGCTCATATATTTGAAATAAACAATGTCTTCCTGGGATGAGGAGATTGAAGGCTCTATTTTTATTAATCTGTTTTCTCTTTCTTTATTCTGATGGTTTCTTCCTACTTCAATAGAGCTCAAACGTTTGGTACCTAAGGAGCAGAACTTTATTTCCTATTGGTTTTATGCATAATTCTGATTGGAATCTCCACTTGTACCTGAAATAAAATATATTACCTGATATTATTAACATGAGGCTTTTACCTGCAGTGTGAAAGAGTTGCCCATATGGAATACAACTGAAAATAAATGGATTGTGTATATGCTAGCGCACAGCAGCAACAGATTCAGCTTTCTTGAAGGAAGCATCTTGAACAATCTCTGGAGTCATAACTCTTATCTTGCTATTCAATGTATCCAAGAATGACTGGAAACATGTAGATGACCAATAATGGATTTATTCTGGATATTTATTTATAATTTTTGGTTTTGGGGAAAAAATAGTTTTTTGCTCTAGGATGATTACACCATCCATTAATATAAGAGTTCTGGATTTCCTTATGACAATTTATACTTAAAGTGAAAATACTTCCAAGTAAATAAAGTTCCTGCTTAATCCTACTCTAGCTGTTAGAAGTAAATAGCTGTCTGACTCTGTACTCTACAAGCATGCAATTAATTTGAGTGAGGGTGAAAGAAAAATTGCTTTCCTTGGCATCTGAAATTGCCGAAAAAATCTGAAAGCTTTGACAGTAAGCAAAGGATGTGTAGGGGAAAAAAACAGAATTGGTAGCACTACCTATATTCATTGTATAGAAGTATCTGAATATAGATCATGCCATAAATTGTCACACTATGAACAACTTTAATCCTGTGTTCCTGGCCGGTATTTAGTAAGAATATGGGTAGATTATCAAATGCCACAAAGATCTTATTTCATGTTGTGGAAAGACTGTCGTTTATGGTAGAAGAACATCAGTAACAAAGACAACTCTCTCCCACATTACTTTATTCAGCACTTATCAGTTTTCCATTGCAGTGTGTGAGAATGATTTTAATGTGTTAATAATCACTCTCAGTCCTTACTGAGACTCCATGCCTTGGACAACACGTAGAGCGAATTTAGTGTGCAGCTAAATAGAGTGGGTGTACCTAGAGTTTCAGCAGGAGTGCTAACCATACCAGACAGAAAATCCCTAGGAATCCATTAGCCCTGCGATCACTTTACCAATAACTTTACCAATAGGTAAAGCCACTGAGAGGTAAAAATCACAGAAAGTGACCTGACTAGGAAATTCTGTCTTTTTTTTTTAATTAACATGTTGCTCTTCAAAACTGATCTTTCTGGGCTCACTTGCAAAACATTAAGATCACACTATTAACATGTTTCAAATCTTTTTTTAAAAACACCCCTCAAATAACAATAAGTAAAATGCAATTCTTTAGCAAGGCAAACATAACAGAAAAAATAAATGGTTTCATTCAGCATATTTAAAGTCTTAATATATTAAAAGACACAGGAAACAAAAAATGTATTTGCCTGATACTTGAAATAAAACCAAGTAGGTGCCAAGAATTCTGTCAAAGTTTTGCAGTGCGACTAGTATTATGAGATAAACCCAGGAGCAAAACACAGCACACAGAGCCTTTAGATCAGCGGTGAAATCTACTTACCGGTACCTTTCCTACCGGTTTGGAAGTGCATGCTTTGCCACCGTCGCACACACTTTTTCATCCTCTGCACATGCGCAGAATGCTTTGCGCATGCACAGAGGGTTAAAAAAAGAAAATGGCAACAGGCGGTTGGGCGGAGCCTAATGCTGCCGCCGCTACCGGTTCTCCAAAACATTGGTGTCGGCCGGTACACCCGAATCAGGCCAAACCGGTAGCATTTCACCCCTGCTTTAGATAATTAACAGTGGTTTATATACAACTAAATATATACATACATATCAGTGGTGGGTTCCTACCGGTGCGGTCTTGCCTGTCCGTCGCCGCCGAGCCGAAGAAGCTGGCGGCGTTCGCGGCGCGGGGCTTCCCCCACCCGCTTTCCCGGGATGCCAGGACGCCGCCATTTGTGTTCTTTTGCCCTCTGCGCAAGCGCTGCTTCTTCGGCTCGGCGGCGACGGACAGGCAAGACCGCACCGGTAGGAACCCACCCCTGATACATATACGTGGTAGATACCTTATCATACAGGTACAGACACAGGGAGAACAAAATGAGAATACACAACGAGAGAGAACATGAGAAGGGACACGCCCTCTAATGGCTTCCCTTATATAGGCAGCTTCTTACCCAGCTTCTTAAAGTGGCAGTAACCCTGCTGTCTCATTCCCATTGCATCAGCTTCCGGTTGCCTTAGCTTACAACCTCTCATCAGCTTACAGCTATTAAATCTACATACCCTGACATATTCTCCAAGTAGGAAACAGTGGAATGTACTCACTCTGGAGGGGCATTCTGCTGTTAGTGGTCAAGGGGTATCACTAAGAAGGCCTGTTCCCAAGTAGGTTCTTGTCCCACCATAGCATGAAAGAGCACCCAGGGGAGGATTCTGAGGATAACCTGAAATACAGAATGAGGTTCTATATGGAGAATGAACAGTCCTTCAGATGCTTTAGACCCATGACTTAAAATGCTGTATAGGTTGATACTAGCAACCTTCTTCTTCTTCTTCTTCTAACCACCTGAGGTAAAAATCCTGGGAGTAAATATATTATAGGAATCCTTCAATTTGGTTTTCATTATCCCTTGCTTCAGACTGTTAACGGATATTAAAGTTTAAATTTTCATGCCGTGAACTGAAAGCCAACTAAAATAAGAATGCTTTGGCTCTGGTTCCATGCACAGCTGTTAGTTTTACTTTAGTTATTGGCAACTTCTCTTTTATTCTTGCTGGAAAATATAAATTCAATTAAAAGCATGGAAACTATCAACTCAGATATTGTGGGTACCTTTTTATGAAGGATACTTTTATTAAGAATACCGCCCATCTCATTCTTGGGGTGACTTTCACCATGTAGATTTTTAATATACAGTATTATGGTTTGTTTCACAATGATCCAGATACTTATTTGATAATTTTATCCACCTATCAAGTCCTTCTCAAAGACCTTGGATAGACAGATGGTCTTGTTTGATGGTGTTAAAGGTATCGTTGCAGGATATAATCTGTTCCAAGTAAAGCTGTCTTTTGCAATTGACTGTTGGTGATTTTGACAATATATGGTTTAGGATACATTCAGGTATTTTAATTTGCAACTTCTTTAGACATTCCTGAGAGCTGGCAAAGCTGTTCATAAAATCCTGCCAAATCACTTCAATTTTCAAATTGTTGTATTATGGCTGTGATTATGCCAGCTATTTTACAAGACAGGAGTTCCAAATTATACTTAAGATGGAAGGCTTAGAGTCATCACTAAACTTGGACTCATTTAAAGAGTATTTTAAAGCACTTTTGATCTTCTAAGTGTTATGTTGTAAGATAATTTTAAATGTCATATCACAGTCACTCACACAGTTGCTAAACTGCTTTACGGCTAAACTGCTCTTTGTTCTTTACTTGGAACAGAATTAATGCTTGTATGAAATCACGTGATAGTCTACATACCATTTGCATACTTTATTCTGTAATATTACATGCTTGTGATATCGTAACATGATATGTATTGCATAGTTAGAGACAAATTTAAATGTACTATACTTTTGAAATATTTCTTAAGCTGTGAAAAGCAGCCGAGTAACTTTGGGCCAGTCTCTCTCTCTCTCTCTCTCTCTCTCTCTCTCTCTCTCTCTCTCTCTCTCTCTCTCTCTCTCTCTCTCTCTCTCTCTCTCTCTCTCTCTCTCTCTCTCTATCTATCTATCTATCTATCTATCTATCTCTATCTCTATCTCTATCTCTATCTATCTCTCTATCTCTATCTCCCTCTCACCCCTCTCTCATTTCTCTCATTTCTCTCTCTCTCTCTCTCTCTCCCTCTCTCTCTCCCTCCCTCCCTCCCTCCCTCTCTCTCTCTCTCTCTCTCTCTCTCTCTCTCTCTCTCTCTCTCTCTCTTCTCCCCCCCCAACTCATCTCACATAATTGTTGTTGTGGGGAAAGTAGAAGAAAGAAAGGTATATTAGATATGTTCACCACCTTGGGTTGTTTAATAAAAAATAATAAACGTGGAAAATAAATAAATAATAATAATGTATCTTAAATTGTGATGTATGCGTGGGAGCTGTGCAAGCCCCTTGATGGTTTAACTGAATTTAGGAAATGTGCTACTGAGTTTAAACTTGGAACCATGCATAGAAGTACTATGGGCCAACTATCTGATGCATACCCTTGGGAAAGGCTAAGAAAAAAATGATTTTAGCTCCACCTAGTCTGGGAGCTTTCTCAAGTCAACTAGGTTTCATAAACACATAATTTTCCTTTTCAACTGTCAAGTGTTCTCTTAGGACTCTCTTAAAGATAGTCATTTGGCGCTTTGGAAAGCATTCCTGAGTTTATCATTCATTCCCTCTCCTTTTGCTAGGAAATATCACCTAGATATAAAGCTTTTTAAATTTGGAAGACATATATAAAAACATAGGGCAAGTGGGATAAGAATTTATAACTCAAGTTAAAGTAAAATATGTAAAATGAAATCTATTGTATTGATCATCAGATACTTCCAGTGCAGCCTTAACACCTGTTTTTTTTTAAAATCTGATGTTTGCTTTGGCTAATGCTATTGAATGATATCATTGTTCATAAAAAAAATCACACTATTTTTAACAAGAATGTCTCTTCTGGAATGACTAACAAGATTATAAAAGAAGCAAATAACATACCCTATTTCCCCCAAAATAAGACATCCCCTGATAATAAGCCCAATCGGGCTTTTGAGTGCATGGCAATAAGGCCAAGCGCTTATTTCAGGGTTCAAAAAAATATAAGCCAGGGTCTTATTTTCGGGGAAACACGGTATATAATGAAGTTAATGAAGTTTGCAGCTTCAGTGATACATGCATTGTTAAGTATTAGCTGATCCTTTAAGAAATTATCTTTAAGTTACTCTACCATTGAATGTTTTAACTGAGCTAGTATATGTGTTATGGATGTCAAATGGCAGCTGTTTTAATTTTATAGCAGCTGTTTGTTCAGATCACATGTTTAACTTCTAAGTATTAGGGGTGGTGTAATGAAAGTTTTTGGATTGGGCATTGTTTCAGAATGCTTCAGGCAGAGGATAGGATAGGATACCTTTATTGTCATCTGCTGCATGTACAACGACGTTCCAATGCCCTGCTCTCAAAAGAAGGAATACCACCCACTGAACAATATGTCCATCCCAAGGATAACAAAAATGACACCAAAAACTTATATTAGTCTTCTTTTCAGCGTCTTGAGAGTCTTGAGAATTAACAAGGTTGATGCTATATGGAACAAAGCTGTTACTAAATCTGGTTTTTTCGCTATGGATACTACGAAGCCTCCTCCCGGAAGGCAATAATAAAAGCCAGTCATGGATAGGATGTGTAAAGTCCCTGACAATATTACGGACCCTGGTCAAGCAGCACTTATATACCATTTCCTGGATAGAAGGAAGTGAACATAAGAGTATGATCCTAGCACCTCTCTGCAAGTCTTGAAAGCAACTGCTTTTGAGGCATAGAAAATAACCGTATCCAGATAGAAACTCAATATGTCAGCCATTATCTGTATATTGACTTTCATCTTTTGGAGCCATTTGAAATGATTTATATTGCATCCCTATGGTCAATTTGGATGCTTTCAGTATGAGACAAGGACATAGCTAATTTAGGCTTAGATACTGAAATACCTATCCTATTAATGATGAAATAACATGATTTTTGAAGTTCTTATATTCTGTGTTACGTATGTTTTGTCCTGTATTTGAGACCACGTCAACTAAGTGTTCAGAGTTATGAGAGTAGGTTTCTATGTTGCAGTAACATAGATAGGTTATAGGCTAGGCCAGCAGTCCCCAACCTTTCTGGCTTTGCGGCCCAGCAGAGGAGGGAGAGGGGATAGTTCTTTGTGAATAGTAGGTGCGCACACAAGGCTGTGCAGCTCCATTTGTGCAAATCGCAAGCGTGGGCACCCGCTACTCACACAAATGGAGCTTCATATGCGAGCGCGAGCAGGTGCTTGCAAAGTGGAGCTGTGCACTGCTCGTGCGGCCCAGTTCCGAATGGATTGAGGCACGGTAGTGGGCCACGACCCGGAGGTTGGAGACCTTTGGGCTAAGTCAGTGGCTCTCAGCCTTTTCTTCATCACGGAGCCCCTTTAAATATCTTTTGTGGCCATGTATCATCACCATGGACCACCAAGACTTAACTCAAGATTTAAAGCATCAGACTGCATCAGACCTTCATGGACCACTGTGACAGCATCGCGGCCATAAGAATAGCCTATGTTTATATTAGCTACTGTCTAGAATATATATTCAGTACTACATTTATGAAATCAAGTTCATGTATCTTCTTAAGTTCAGTGTATGCTAGAAATATTTTAAATTGAAAGTAGAAAAAGCCATATCTATGTCTATTGAGATTTAATAGAGTGCAAAGCTCTTGTAACAATTTTAGAATTAAATTTACATTTCAGATTGGATTCTTTAGGGATTGCTGGCTTTTTAGTTTATATCTTAAGACTGGACAGAAAATGAAATGCTTGTAATGTTTCCACAGCAACAATTGATATTATCTGCTGCTGATTTTGAATGTTATTTTGTTATTTGGTGCATTGGGAATGATAATCTTATTAATATGGACAAGGCTGGTTTCATTTATCTCTTGACTTATTGCTTTTGGATGGCAGGGCGTTAAACTCTGGTGTAGAATACTACTGGGACCAGCTGAATGAAACTGTCTTCACTGTGCATTCCAGCAGCAGAAACACTGAACGCCCAGGGTGAGTCTGGAGAATGAGTGTGGAGACAACCAGTCAGACATAGAAATATGTGTATTGTTGTTGTCAAGGTCTGGATGTAATTGTATTGCTTACCCTTGTGTGTGATTATGATGGCAGCTCTAAAATTTTAAAACTGATTTTTCCCCTTGGCACTTGGATTACTCCAGATGGCATAATATCACTGCTTATACTTGGTTCTCTCACTAATGCAAAGTGAAATGTTCAGATAAATCTGTCAACCACCGTCCTTCCAGCTGTCAGTACCACACCTTCCTAAGTCAGTTGGAAGCCATTAAGCTTATGGGAATTGAAAACTTAAGGAAAAAAATACTACAAAAGTAATGACTAATTCCAACTTTAAAACAATTATGGGCTCCAACACTTGTTTCTAACTGTAGGACTAGGATGATCATTTTAGTCAAAATCAGATGTGAAAACATAATTTTGACTACCTTCTAGATTATCTTTTCATTAAAATTCTTAATGGGTGCCTGTTGAAAGCATAAGGAATGACTGGGTGTTTCAGGGGCATACATGCATTTCTGTATTTGCTCTATCCTAGCTAAATATATTCTGTTGTGCATCTCTTCAGAACCAGCAGAGCCACCTGGAGGACGGACCGGGATTTGGGCTTAATGAACGCCATTGGCCTGCAGCCACGGAACCCAACCACCTCTGTGACTTCGCAGGGCACACAGACTCTGGCACCTCAGCTACAGAATGCAGAAACACAAACCGAGAGAGAAGTTCAAGAACCAGGAAGTCTTACTTCAGGGGTTACTGAAGGTAAATACTGGGGAATTATTGCCGGGGCCAAATATGTATTATCCTGGACATTACTTAAGAAAAAACAGGGACATGATATTTTTACAAACAGAACGGGCCTATACATAGCAGTTGCATCATCTTCAGCTATTAGCTTTAGCTACACATGAGCTCATTTGTTTCTGCCATTTTTAGAAAATGAAAGAACATTGTTTGTTTTGCTATTGCCCTTTATATCTCCTGTGCATCCTGAGCTGTAAGTTTGCTTCTAAAATATTTTTTTCTAACGTCAGATTATTGCCGCTTCTCAAGTGTGAAAACAAATTAAAAACAAAAGAACCTAACAAAGAAAAAAACAACCCACTTCTATGTGAAGTATGCTCTTCCAGTGGTTAAATAAACCTACACAAAAGTGATCTTAAATACTATAGACTGGATAAATTAACCAATATTGGGGGCTTGACGTGGTAGAAATTGAAGACAAATATTGATAAACAGCAGTGTATCTTTATATATGACTTCATTCAACTTTTTTCCTGCTGCTGTTTTTTTTAAGCAGATGTTCTGACTTATGCCCAGGTCAGTCATTCATCTGTTTCCAAAACAACAATATAACCTGAATTTAAAGAATGACCTTTAGTCATTCCATTGAGTTCAAAGGTAAATAGCAATTTAACATTATGTCTTTGCTGTCATTATAATTAATTTAACAGTCGCTTAGGAAAACAAATGAGCTTCGTATAGTATATAATAAGCCAAGAAACTGGCTTGCTTGAATTACTTGTATTAAGCTTAAGTTTGCTGGAGTTGGGCATGATGATAAAATGTGGTTATTTACAAAAAGAAAACACTGATGATGTACTATTATACATGAAAACGGTGCTAAATCCCAGTAACCAGCCACAACTATGATGTGTTGAATGCACTGATTCGTACTCATAACTAAAATAATTTTTTTTAAAAAGAAATCTGACAATTAGGGAGGAAAAAAATCTGACAGTTAGTCAGGAAGGAGGATACATTTCTTCAAAGCTACTATACAAAAGCATCTTTACTTAAAGGAAGTTTCTTTAGGAAACTAGGTTCTGCTACCTGTTCTTAAAAAGAGTCACGCTGAACATATGAAAAAAAAATCAAGATTACTAACAATTATACTTAGTTTGTAGTACTGTATATTCATTGGATTACAGTGACCTTCTGTAACTTATTAGCACAATATATATTAGTATTTATATATCTAGGAAGTATAAAAGTAAACAATGAATACAGCAAATATTTGCAAATGAGCATACACTGAGAAACTGCATAATAAATACCTACATAATTAGAAAGGGTATCAAAATGTAGAAGTGGTGATTTGGAAAACAATCTGCATTTTAGTTGGTCCCAATACTGAGGAATTAGCACCAGACCTTTCTTGTCTCAAATCTACCTTTCCAAGGTTTGCTTCTAAGTAAGATAGGAGGGTTAAAACTGACAAAGCTAATATAGAGGTTTTATAGCAATTAAAATCTTAAGACCTGAATGTTGGTAATTCCTTTAAACATGCTCAACCTACGGTTAGGAAATGGATTTTATTTTTCACCTCAATCTATTAACCTAAAAGGAATTAAGAATTCGGGTTCCTGAATTCTTAGCAATCTCAAAACCAGCATCTAGGTCAGTGATAGCGAACCTATGGCACGGGTGCCACAGGTGGCACGCGGAGCCATATCTGCTGGCACGCAAGCCGTTGCCTTAACTCAGCAACAACTTGCATGTGCGTGCCCGCCAGCTGATTTTTAGCTTGCGCAGAGGCTCTGGGAGGGCGATTTCAGCCTCCAGAGGGCCTCCGGGGTGGCGGGGGAAGCGTTTTTGCACTCCCCAAGCTCCAAGAAAGCCTCTGGAGCCTGGGGAGGGCAAAAAATGGGCCTACCGGGTCCACTGTAAGTCGGGAAACGGGGGAGTGGGGGGGTCGTGCACGCATGCGCAGGGAGGGTGGGGCAAGTGGGGGGCTTTGAATTATGGGTGTGGGCACGCACGTGCGTGCGATAGCGCGCGCGCACACTATTTCGGCACCCGAGGAAAAAAAGGTTCGCCATCACTGATCTAGGTTTTACAGAAAAGTATGAAAAATGGCTCACATTAGGTTTTTCCCCCTTAGTGTGACTCTACCTAGAATAGAAAAACAAGACGTGAGCTCCAACTGAGTTGGATTTTTTTCTAGCTTGTTTTTTAAAAAAAAAAAAAACAAGAAAAGAACATTTTTTTCAGTGAGTTTTCCACCAGAAATAAATCAGATCAGTTACAAGGCTAAACAGGTTGTAAAGTTAGGCTTAATCATGACTATTATAGGGAAACAGCATTGTCTGTGGATTGAATAATATAGTTGAGGTTAAGTTGATATCCCAATTCTTCTACAAATACTGTATGAAGATTTTGAAATCCTTGTATGTTGAAAGTAAGCTGAAACAACTCTTTTCAGTATTTCCCCAGCAAGGTTGTGAATCAATCAGTATTTCTTGATACAAATAATTATGAAACTGAGTAGTATCAGTAGCACTGAGCAAGCTCTTTATTAAAAAAGGTGTTTTCTTCTTTGCTACAATGGACAGAAGAATGTTGCCATATGGAAAAAAATCTGAAAATATTCCTCAATAAATCTCCCCAAACTTTTGTCTGTTAGTAAATACAGACTATCCTTCATCTTTGCAGGCTCTAAAAATTACCTTTCTGAAAATCATTGAATTTTTTGAAAGATGATAATGTTAGTAAACTTATTATCAGTGAATCCCTCCAGTTCCTTTTTGTCTCATAATTGCTGTTTTTTGTATATTATTGTTTGTGAAGACTGCATCAGTCAAAGGAAAGTAAGTTTCAGTCTAAAAAATATTTGAAAATCACAGAAGTAAATGTTAGGCTCAGAAATATCTTTTGCTGTTGAAAAAAAAAGAATAATACAAGGTGTTTAATCAAGCTGAACTTTATCTTCTATTGAAAGGAGAAAGGAGCACTTATTTCTTTGATCCATTTAAATAAATGTAATGCAAAATACTCAAATTGGTTGGAAACACATCCATTAATCGTTATCAGTCCTAGCTAAACTCTCAGGTCACTAACACAGAAATATGAGTTCATTAGCAGAATAGTGAAGCCTACTTAGAATAACCCTGCTTACTTTTGAACAACGCTCCTAAATATGCCCGTATTAAAAAGAATTTAATTTTTTAAAATGTCTATAGTGTCTGTTGTGGTGGGAATCTGGGGCCAAATCACTATCTAATTGTGAAAAAAAATCTATGTTCCATCATTATTGGTTAGTATGTCATCTCAAAGTATAATCATGCAGATTCCAATTGCATGTCTGGGTTCTTCTATTCCAAAATAGTTTCATCAAAATACTTCCCAAGGTTGTCACCAGGCTAGAAAGCAGGAGACTCTTGAGTTCTAGCCCCACTTTAAGGCATGGAAAACCTGCTGGGTGACTATGAGCCAGTCACTCACCTTCAGCCCAAATCACTTCATGGGGTTATTGTTGTGGGGAAAATAGGGGGAAGAAAGATTAGTAGGCATGCTCGCAGCCTTGAGTTATATTCAGTATAAAAAAATAATAAAGGTGGGATAATGAACTGTATTCAAGCCTCTGTATATAGTGCAAATGTAGCCAAACTGGAATAAAATCTAATAATAATAACAACAGAGTTGGAAGGGACCTTGGAGATCTTCTAGTCCAACCCTCTGCCTAGGCAGGAAACCCTACACTACTTCAGACAAATGGTTATCCAACATCTTCTTTAAAACTTCCAGTGTTGGAGCATTCACAACTTCTGGAGGCAGGCTGTTCTACGGATTAATTGTTCTTACTGTCAGGAAATTTCTCCTTAGTTCTAAGTTACTTCTCTCCTTGTTTAGTATCCACCCATTGCTTCTTGTTCTACCCTCAGGTGCTTTGGAGAATAGTTTGACTCCCTCTTCTTTGTGGCAACCCCTGAGATATTGGAACACTGCTATCATGTCTCCCCTAGTCCTTCTTTTCATTAAACTAGACATACCCAGTTCCTGCAACCATTCTTCATATGTTTTAGCCTCCAGTCCCCTAATCATCTTTGTTGCTCTTCTCTGCACTCTTTCTAGAGTCTCAACATCCTTTTTACATCGTGGATATCTGGATATCCAAGAACTTGTTTATTATATATTTGGGTCTAGATTCAATTCAATATTGTTGTAAAAGACATCGGAGTTGCTTCCTCATTGATACTGCTTCAATAAATAGGTGCCAATTCGTGGTTCCCTCCCAAGCTATAATATCATTATAATACAATTATAATTTCATTATAATTTCCTTTCTCAACGTCTGTTGCATCTCCATTTTAAAAAAAGGGGGTAGTTTGTCCTGCCCATGATCAAATGCTTATTTGAAATAACAAAAATGCTGTTGGAAAGTTGCACTTCTTGTGTTGATGCTAATAAGTGCAAACTGAGCTTTATTTAATGATAAAGCAGGAAGATTGTTGTGATAATACACCAATAAATAGTTGTGAACGACATTCTTTTATTCTTTTGCATCCAGCCGAGAATATGTCTCCATCAAATCAGCTACTACCCAAACGCGTTGCAACACAAAGCAAAGGCATCTGGCCTATGGTTGAAAAAGGAGAGAAAGCAGTAGAAGCCCATAATGTGCAAAGCAGAACTGACAAGTCTCACCTTCTCTAATTTTTTAAAAGCTAATGTTCAATTAACATTATGAGGATGGTGGAACTGACTTAAGTATTTCAGATTTTAGGACCTGCCTATCCTATTTTACCAACCCTGGTAGTTGTGATATGCAATGAGAAAAGTGCATATCTGCTCCAGGATCCTTGACTGCAGAGATGCCGGATGTAAATCTAACTCTGGAATCTGTAGCATAGGACTTCAAATAAAGAGCCAGTATCCCCCGATGTTATGCCCTTTGGATTATTCACAACATCCTTTTTAATCCACACAAAGAAATGAAACTATTTTTAGAAATAAGACTATAATTTATTTATTTATTTATTTTAGTATCTGGGAGGTCATTGATGCGTTTGCTGAAATAAGCTTATGATATAAAACCTATATCTAAAATCTATAGAACACCTTGCCTCCAGAAGTTGTGAATGCTCCAACACTGGAAGTTTTAAAGAAGATGTTGGATAACCATTTGTCTGAAGTGGTGTAGGGTTTCCTGCCTAAGCAGGGGGTTGGACTAGAAGACCTCCAAGGTCCCTTCCAACTCTGTTTATTCTATTCTATTCTCATTTTCAAGCTCACCGAATTCTTTATTCGGCGTGATATGCCCAAACTGCTTTCTTTCTTTTTCTGTAGACATGTATCTGCTTTAGAGATATCTCTCTGAAGCACTGAGAAGTTGACAGAGAAATGAAAGCAATAGGGTGAGAAGCAACATCTGTGGGTCTAGCAGTGACGCTGAAGATCAGCCCCTTGATAGAAATACTAACTTGGGCTCCTTTGCATTTCTTTATTAGTAGTCTTTATTAATCAGATCTCTCCTGACATGATAAATTACTGAGCAGTCAGCCCTGCTGCTGTGGAAACAGCACCTGCTGTTTCTGTGACTAGGCAACAACCCCAGCCTTGGAGTTCTGCCCTTGCCACAGAAGCAAAGCAGATGTTTTGTATGCAAGAAGAACTTGGTGGGGGAGAAGAGTAGAGCGTCAGCATCTTCTGCTCAAGGACTGCCTAAATGGAGGCTTCAGGCTCAGCACATGCTCGTTTAGAAGTGATGTCAATAAAGCATCACTTAGCAATTACGACTGAGTAGCATCTTAAAATTGACCTCCTGCAGTTTGCAGGACATAAATTTCATTATATTCTGCTTAGTGACTTGCCATAGTGCCCACGAACTAGATAGCCCCGTAGCTGATCTTAGATAGGGCTTTAAAGCCACTAAGCCAATATTTAATTCTGAGGTCTGGCTGCTTAGGTTTTACGTTACCCTTAACCTTAATTTTGATTGTTGAAAGTGGGCTTTCCAAAAATTTGGCAATTTAAGATCTTTAACATCATTAAGGCGTACAGATTTATTCACACGTTTCAGAATTAGTGTTGCTTTAAAAAAAATCTTTATGTCAGGGCAAAATTGTGATTTAAAAAGGTGTTAAAAGTTCTTTTCTTTTTTTAAAAAAAGAGCATTTTTATGTAGCTTTTTTAGAATTCTGAGTGGTTGAAGAATCACTAGGCAGCATTTAAAGGTGCAAGGAAAGTTTTCCTATACAGACATAACCCCAAAAAAACCTGCTTCAGTATTCTGCATTGTAGATGTGCCAATGCCACTTCCTCCTCCTTTGTAATGAGACCTGATGCTTCAACAAAGTCTGGAAGGAAGATTTATATTTTTAATAAGGATCAGGTGGCCTGTGGCTGCTACATCCTCTGTGGAACAATTCAGCACGTTCCATTGAATAAAGATATTTTCTTCCACAGCTTACAATTGAGAGGCCACTAATTGCTCATTCTTCATGAAGCAGCTTGAATGAGCCGTTCTTCTCCTAGCTTTGCTTTGCCCTTGGAGAGCTGGACTTTCTATACCGCATGATTCTTTGAGATAGCACTGGAGAAAAAGGAACAGCGATAGGTAGCAATATGTTAATAGCAATAGCACTTAAATACCGCTTCACCGTGCTTTACAGCTCTCTCTAAGCAGTTTTCAGAGTCAGCGTATTATCCCCAACAATCTGGGTCCTCATTTTACCGACCTTGGGAGGATGGAAGACTGAGTCAACCTTGAGCCTGTCAGGATCGAACTGCTGGCAGTCAGCCGA
Source organism: Diadophis punctatus similis (assembly GCA_023053685.1). Lineage (NCBI taxonomy): Eukaryota > Metazoa > Chordata > Lepidosauria > Squamata > Dipsadidae > Diadophis > Diadophis punctatus. The sequence goes on along the minus strand of JALIGW010000001.1, from coordinate 262,357,821 downwards.
ATTAGCCTGCAATACTGCATTCAACCACTGCGCCACCATGGCTCTTTAGACTAAATAGACTAAACAAGTAAAAAACCAAAATTAAATGAGTAAATATAACTCATATGTCCACTTGAAGGGAAGGGAAGCAACAACAGTTCATTGACGGGCTGCATCTGACCTTCCTTACTAGATGGCAGCTCTAGTTGTGCAACACTTGACTTACTTTCCAAATGAGCTGGAAATCATAGCTGTTTCTTTTCTTTTCTTTTTTTTCCAACATGGACAAGGAAAACAAAAGTTCACACATCTTAAAATGGCCCCGTTTGAGAAACACTGAAATACAGTGTTTACAACAGTTCATTTAGTGACCGTTCAAAGTTACAACGGCACTGAAAAAAAGTCACTTAAGACCATTTTTCACACTTATGACCTTTGTAGCATCCCCATGATCATGCTTGGCAACTGGCTCATACTTATGACCCATTGCTGTGTCTCCAGGTCATGTAACCATCTATTGCAACCTTCTGAACAAGCAAAGTCAATGGGGAAACCAGATTCACTTAACAATCGTATTATTAACTTATTGACTGCAGTGATTCACTTAACTATGGCAAGAAAAGTTGTAAAATGGGGCAAAACTCACTTAACAGATGTCTCATTAACAACAGAAATTTTGGGTTCAGTTCTGGTCGTATGTCGAGGACTACCTGTACTATGTTTTCCCGTTTTGTCATCTTGCAAGAATCTGTCACCCTGAGGGTGATAGATTCTCCTCTCCAGGTTCATCTGGTTCTTGTTCCATTCTTGAAGACTCAGAGAGTACAAGAACATGGAAACTAGGATGAGTTCCAAAAGTGCAGGATGTGTTGTGTGCAAATTTTGGGTGTATATAAAATATTTTTATGAAGACAAACTCTTAGTCCCTAATCACAGTGTGCAATGTTACAGTCTGTCAGCCATTTTTGTCTTTTTAAGATTTTAATTATTTTAACTCCCACATATTTTATGTATTTATTTGTTTCATTAAATTTATTGCAAGTAATCTTCAGTTTACGACCACAATTGGGGCTGGAATTTCTGGTTCTAAGCAGCATGGTCATTAAGTGAATTGTATCTGATTTTATGATCTTTTTTTGTTGTTGCGGTCATTAAGCAGATAATCATAGTCATAAGTGAAAATGGCTTTTGCCCCATTGACTTTGCTTGTCAAAAGCCCCTGGGAAGGTTGGAAATGGTGACCCTGTGACTCCAGGACACTGCAACCATCATAAGTATATACCAGTTGCCAAACACCTGAGTTTTGATCGTGTGATTGTGGGATGCTGCAACAGTTGTAGCAGTTAACAGATTAACAGAGTTGGAAGGGACCTTGCAGGTCATCTAGTCCAACCCCCTGCCCAAGCAGGAGACCCTTACATCTGCCTCTACCTAGGATCAAACTCACAACCTCCTGATTGGGAGGCAAGAGCTCTACCTCTAGGCCACAGCAGCTGGGTTAGCAATAGCACTTAGACTTATATCCAGCTTCACGGTGCTTTATAGCCCTCTCTAAGCAATTTACAGAGTCAGCATATTTCCCCCAACAATCTGGGTCCTCATTTTACCAACTTCGGAAGGATGGATGGCGGAGTCAACCTTGAGCCAGTCAGGATTGAGGAAATGGAACGCCTGGCAATGTGAGCAGAGTTAGCCTGCAATACTGCATTCTAACCACCGCGCCACTTCGGCTCGTGTAAGTGCGAGAACTGGTCATAAGTGACTTTTTTTCAGCACTATGTATGCGTTGGGTTCTCTATTACTTAGGACAGGACCATGGGGGCAATGAATTGTTGAACTGTCCCAGATTCAATATCACTAGGGGGCAGATTAAAGGGACCATTAAGCCTCAGGGACCCCAAGGATCATCATCCTCAAGGACCCCACCACCAAAGTAGCCATGGAATCCAGCAGCTCACGCAGAGAGGGCGGTGGGGCAGATTTGTTACATTCCAGCAACCTGATGTTCAACAACAGCAGCCAGAACCCAAAGATCTGTTGACCCGGTCTTGTGGTGAATATTGAGAGCAAGACGTCAGGGTTACTTTCAGTGTCCTGGCATCCCTATGTGCAGCAACCTTCATGTGCCTACCATATCTATCTCTGTCCATCATGGTACCAATAATGGCCTCCATCACCATATACCAGTCCCCCCCCCCCTTTGGGTTTTTTATCTTAGCCTATTAAACCATCTCATAACACCCAAGGACGGTTACCCAAACAAACGCTAAGCACACAAGAACTACCCATATTTCACCCACTCACCCCTGCATTTGCTAGATCTTGTGGGCCCTCTGCCCACAGCACTCTGTATCTGGTGCACCTGGACCTCCCAGAGAGTTCACATAGCCTTGGTGAGCCCTCTACCCACCCACCCCAATTGAGGTGAACGATCACCTAAACATCATCCGAAGTCCAGGAAGCATACATAACAGTAGAGGATGTATTAGGCCTTGCTGAGCCTCTGATGTCTTCTCTTTCTCTGCCATCCTCTCATTCTGCAGCACTGCTATTTTAAGCTGACTTCAGGAGTGTATTGCTTCTGGTCAGCCTCATGATGTCCTCCATCTCTTTATCACCCTCTGCAGCTGCATTCCAGCCTAGATTAGAATAAATTTCAATAGAAGAATGTAGAAACTTTCTTGATTTTTTTTTTATTTCTTAGAAGTTGAAATCCCTACAAAATAACATCATCCTAAAGGCAGATGTAAATGAGGGTAGAAAAATGATGTCGCCAGTATACATTAAGAAAAAAAATGTAAGCTTGTGTTGTCTGGAATGGTAAACAGATTCTCAACAGTGTGTGTGTGTGTGTGTGTGTGTGTGTGTGTGTGTGTGTGTGTGTGTGTGTGTGTGTGTGTATTGGAGGTGCTACTATCATGTTTTCTTGACTTGTCTATATTTTCATTCCTTTAACTATCATAACTTTTTTGTTCCACACATTTCTATTTTTCAGACATGAAATAAAAATATAGCTTTGTTCTTAGCTTACAATAGGATTTATTCCTTTATTCTCTTGCCTCTTCCTTGTTCTTAGTGTAAAAGTTTGGTTTAAATAATGTCATAAGCTGCTTTGGAGAGCGATTTTTGGACAAATATAAAACTTTAAAAGTTTTTTTTTAAAGAACTTTTCTTTCTTCCAGGTGGTTCAGATTATGGAGCAACTGGAGAGGATGCCCTAATTAGGATCCAAAGGCTGATGGCTGAAGGTGGCATGACTGCTGTCGTCCAACGAGAGCAAAGCACTACCATGGCATCCATGGGTGGTTTTGGCAACAACATAATTGTGAGTCACCGGATCCACCGCAGCTCTCAGACTGGCACTGAATCCACTGGGATGGAAGGAGGCTCGACTCAACCATCGACTTCACAGGAGCTGATAACGGAGCTAGAGGGACGGACCCTTTCTGAGTCCATGCAGGTGACAGAACGTGGCCTGAGCCCACAGACATCGTCTAGTGAGGTGGAGGGAGAAGCTAATGGGCAAAGCCTATCAGAGCAAGCTCACTCCTCAATGGACACTGAGGGACCAGTCGAGTATAGTGATCTAACTAATAATAACCATCTTCCTGACAATACCAATTTCTATAGTAATGAGAGCACCAATGGAGAGTCTCGGAACAGGTAGAGATGAATTGGTGCTATCCTTGTACTGCTAAGCAGAGACTTGTACCTCACAGCTGACCAGGAACTGAAGGAGTAGGGGAATTTTGGCTCTGACCAGATGCTGATAATTCAGTGGGCATTGATATGCAGGGGTGGGATATTCGAGGGAAACCATAACTTGTATGGGAGAATTCTTGAAGAGGTTTTATTCTGTGTCTTAGCTTCCCACATCTGTTTTGCTGCACATTTTCTACAATAGTTGTAATAAACCTTGATATTCAGCTGAGCCTTATGTAAATTTCTCAGCTCACTGGCTACAGGAATTCATTAAGCTTTGTCCTAACCCTGCAGTGCTTTTAAATGCTACTCTTTTTTTAATTTAATTTAATTTTTTTTTAAAAAAAAAAGTGCTTTCCCCTTCTTGACCTACCAACTAATTGGATTAGGGAGACTTGAGTCTCTTCCTTTGGAGACCTTCAATTTTATTGAATTGTGTATATATCTTTAAATGCTACTGTGGAGGAAATTTGCACCTAGATTCTACAACTTAGAGTGGCTCCATTTTCCAATCCAGAGCTTTATCCCATGCCACACTGCTTGTAAGCACTAGAAAACCCTTCAGAAGTTCGGAATTTGGATGGCTTGAACGATTGTAGGCTGGATAAGGCACAGCAGTGTTTTCCAGGACTCTGTTTCACTCTTCTTTCCAGCTCAGAACTGGAGATAGGAGAGCAGTGCTTGGGCGTCTCAATTTTTTTCATGCTCAGGAACCTCTCAGGAGTGTGGGCCTTTTGTTTTCAGAATATCTAATTTGTATGCAAGCAGAACTTTTACAAGGGCTGCTGTGGGGTGGGGCAACCTATAGTTGTAAAGCATGTGGGTAGGGTGGGAACCGTTCCCCCAAAAAGATGGCACTTATTACAGATATTGCCCAAGGCTTAGCAACTCTTGCTGTGCCAATCGTAGCATATTGTAATTCAATCTGGTGAACTTTGGCAGGATCATGGTGCCATGGCCAGGTTGCACTTCCCTGTTAGGGGTAGGATGTGGGGTGGGAGAGAGGGGGTTAGCTCCATGTCAGGGCGTGAGTTATGTGTCTGTGATGTAAGGTGTTGCATGTGAAACCTTGACCTTGTACATGTAGTTTCTAGTGGAGAAATCAAGGCTCTGATACTTTTTTTTTGTTTCTAGTCAACAATGTGATTTTCCTTTTCATTTGTAACTCTCCATCCCAGTGAGCTTGTAGCAGGAAGGTGGGGGAGAGTGTGTGCTAATGAGGGAAACACCAAAGATCAACGTCATTAAAATATGACAGACCCTTCTTTGGTCTCCTGTCTTCTTTTCTCAATCAAGTACAGTGCCTATTTGGGGGGAGGGAGTCCTTCTGTTTGATTGGTTTATTCTACAAAAGTCCCCTACCCTGAAATCTTGTCAGTTCCAGGAGAATCAGAAAACCATGAAAAGGTTTTTATCTATTTAGCTGCATAATTCTTGACTCTTTTGGTATTATTACTACTACTACAATTATAACTCTTGGCTGCTGGAAGAAAAGGAAAAGGAAAAAAAACAATTGGTTAAACTGCTAGTTCAATGAAACAGGGTTTTTTTCCCCCCTGATACATCTAACAAATTGTTATGCAGCACCTGCCAGAGGTTTTCCTCCCAATATGCATGTCTCTGTATTGTCAGTACCATGAGCAAGTGACAATAAATAAAGCCCATTGTTAAGCAGATCTTATGCTCACAGTCAGAAAAATCTGTTAGAGAACATTAAGCAAATGTTGCCTTAAATCACAGCATGGAGATAAACTTTAAATCAAATCAGCTGGCTGCCAGTCCTCATCAAAGTGTTAATGAAGCACTAAAAAGTGCCCTGTGATGGTTTGTACTTCAGAGCTACAGGAGCTTGATTGTGGAATTCCTCTCTTTAGTTTTAGAACATGTTTTTACATCAGAAGAGACTAAACCCAGAATCCATAACTGGCTCACTAGGTTGGAGGAGTACCTATCTCTACGAGAGAAAATGAGAAGGTTACAGATTTTGCAACATGATGCTTAAAAAAAAACAGCTTTTTTCCAAGCATTCCAGCCAGAAGTCTTGAAGAAAATCACTGCGAGGTATGAATTACCTTTTGTTGACTGAGAAAACCAAGCATTTCAGGTTTATATCATGCATCTTCTTTTCCATATTTTTCTGGTATAATACTTGTTCTGTTTATACATAATACTCAGTCCAAATGACTCAAGATGGCTTTCAAGAAAGAAAAATAATGGAACAAACTGGGCCAAACTGATCTCTGGTCCAATCCTTCAAACGTCACATCTACAATATTAAAACAATATATGCCCCAAAAGGCAGTGAACCAATTGCTTCTTAGAATAAAACTGTTACTCCAAAAAACAAAAACAAAAAAACCACACCTCCAAAAACAAAACAAGGTATATTTAGCCTTGGCTGTTCCAGAATGTCATTATCACTACAGAAATAAATTGATGACAATTCCTTACCATCTTAATCTCTTGTATGGTGGGGTTCCTAAGCATCTCCTCTTGGGAAGCAGTCATTAGATGGATTGAATCTAGTTTGGAGAGATAGCCCTGAAGGTAAGGAATCTGAACTATTTAGGACTTCATAAGGAAGCAACTAGCACTCACAATTAGATTCATAAGCACAACGGGTGGGTTCCACTGCCTTCGCCACCGGTTCACATCGCAACGTTTTGCCCGCATGCGTGTTCCCCCCGTGCAATTTCACTTCCGCACAGGCTCAGTAGCAGGATTCAGCCCGAAACAGCTGAGGAGCTGATCAACTGTGCTTCGGGGGAAGAAATAAAGGTCAGTATTAACCCAGGGGCGGGCAGGAGGGCTTTTTTCCCAAGCCGCGGAAGAGGAGAAGCCATCCAAATGGGGAAAAATTCGCAAAAAAATTCCAAAAAAGATGGCGGTGCCCACAGACCAGCACCAACTGAACTGGATCCGTGACGCCATCGTCGCATCGCCAGCGGGTCGCTAACGGTTCAGGTGATCTGATCCAAACCAGGAGGAACCCACCCCTGAAGCACAACACTGTTGCAATGGTCTGTTGTCAGCCGGGCCTCCATATTCTGAACTATCTGCAGTTTCCAAATCAGCTTCCAGGGCTGTATAATGTAGAAGGCCTGTACATCACTCTCTGGACACTTCCCAGTCCAAATAGAGCAATGAACGGTGCACCAGATCAAACTTTGATCAGGCTTTCTTGGTCTTGGCTTTTATCTGCAGCTGTGAGTCCAGGAAAATTCCCAAATTGTGGACCTCTCTGCCTTCAAGATAGCAACAGAAGCGATGAATGAATATGAGAACTGTGGTTTTTTTTAACTTGCTTTGTGGTGCTCATACAGACCATACCGGATGCATCAACTACCAAGTTTGCTGCTAGGGATACAAAGCAAGGTGATTGTGGAATAAAATTATTAAAAAGTTACACTTTTATAATTTTGGGAAGCATGCCACATGGAAAGGGTGGTACATTAATGCAAGTGAAGTATTCTATGGTTTGATGCCTTCAATGTCTGGCAGTGCTTGAATTACATGGATGACAAAATCCTCCTTAGCTATTTAAGCAAATTATAATAGAACCATAATTTGGACAACCACAACTGGAATCAGGGTAGTACTGTAATTTCTTAAGCCTTTTTATCTATACTCAATCAGCCCAATGCAAGCATTCGTGTTTGAGTTAAGCATTTTATCTTGTAGTTATACCTACAGAATATAACTCTGTCCTATATTAGTACATTTATTTCTGGGAAACATTGAAAACTAGTCTACCTTTCCTGAGTAGCCCACATCATCATCTCCATAATTCATCCTTGGATTGATACCACAGAAGTTGCATTAGTACCACAAAAGGCTGGAGAACATTGCATGAAAAGTTAGAAGTAATTCTGGATTATTTATTTACTCATCTATATAGCTGCCCTTTTAACCAAAACCAACTGGGCAAGTATACAATTACCTGAAGTCTGACAACTGCACATTTTTTGAAATGTGACAATTTTTTGAGTATTGATTTGTTACATAATATTTGAAACTGCCCTGATAAACCGGATCATGTACAAACATGTGAATATTCCTAGTCTCTCCAGGTGGCAATGAAATGAGATAACTTCCTTTTAAATGCAGAAAACAACCAAATACCTGATGGCTCTTTGTATACCCAGCTATCTGTTAGTTATGTTTTTAAAAGCTATGGATCAAGAGAAAAGGGTACTGCAAAAAATAATGCCAATGAACTATAAATAAAAAACCTTGGTAAAGTATCTCATAAAAGACAGATTTTAAGAAAAAGTAGCCGCAAGTAGGTTAGAGGAAAGGTTCTTTTGTGGATTTTAAATCTGGTTGTGATAGAATTAGAGTCAATTCTCACCAAGAAAGATTAATCAATCTGAACCCTATGTTATTTAAATTAGGGGTAAGAAATCTCTTAACATCCACACAGATGATAAAATGGTGCTTGATAAACAGCACTTGTATAACATCACTTTTGTGTGAGCTGCATTGGTTACTGGTGTGTTTCTGGGTGCAATTCAAGGTGCTGGACACTACCTTTAAAGCTCTACATAACTTGGGACTGGACTACCTGAGGGATCACCTTTTCCCAAGAGTCTCTAGCTGTCCAATCAGGTCAAGCAGAATAGGCCTGCTGCAGCTCCCATCAGCCAACCAGTATCAGTTGGCAGTGACCAGAAAACAAACCTTTTTCCACAGTGGCTCCTGCTCTATGGAACCCTTTGGAGATCAGAATGGCCCCAACCCTGTTAGCGTTTTGTAAGACCCTAAAAACCTGGCTATATTCCCATCCCTGGGGGGGCTGAATGTGTTAAGGATCTGCTGTATTGCTAAATGGCCAAGGGTATGCTCCTATGTATATTTAATCTGGATGTTTTTGTTATTGTTTTAAAATGTTTTTAATATTTGAACTGTTAATACATTTTTACAGTATGAATTGTAAGATGCTCAGAATCATTGACTGAGATGGGTGGCTATAGAAATTGAATGAATGAATAAACACAAAAACTTGATAATCCCTTGAAATAATCTAAGATATTCAAAACAAAGAGCGAACTGGAAAATGGAAGCTAGAGCAAGAACATGGCTGACAGTTGGAAAAGATTGAAAAGTATGTTAAAAGTTAAAAAGCATATTAGAGCTGTCATAGCATAAGTCTAGTACAGGGATCAGCAACCTGCGGCTCTGGAGCCACATGTGGCTCTTTCATCCCTCGGCTGCGGCTCCACAATTTTGAGAGGAGCTTCCGGTTGGGGGAGGGGAAGCATGACGTGCCAGGAGGAGACTCTATGGCAAGGGGCAGGTTTTCCAGTCAGCTCCACAATTGATAGGGCTTTCAGTTAGCACTGGTAGAGGAAAATGACGCCGCACTAGGAGGAGACTCTATGGTGGGGGAACCGGACTTCCGGTTGGCTCCAGAATTGAACAGGGGGCTTCCTGTTAGGACCTTTGTGGCTCTGAGTGTTTAAGGTTGCCAACTCCTGGTCTAGTAAAGGGAATTGGTAGATGGTCAAAGAACAGCCTTAGGACCCATATTTTCAATACTGCATTCTTCTGGGGGAGGAGAGAAAATAGAAAATACAGACTGAAAAAACACTTCTCATTATTGCAGCTCTCACATCGTTCTTGAAATTTACCAGAGGATGCTTTTTTATTTATTTTCTAGTTAATCCTAATCTAGAATAAGAGAAGGGAAAAGCACATACCCTGTGTTGAAATGCTGGTAATGGACAGAGTGTTGCTGAACCAAAGAAAGAAGTAGATGTGCAACTGCTGAACAAAATAAATACATAGCTAAATAAATCATGTACAACATGTTTTGATTCTCAGAACTATAAGGGTAGTCCTCTACAGCAGCAATGGCAGATTGCTAGGAAACACCCCATAGAGTGAGCTAAATCATGATGTTACAGTATGACCCAAAGGCCTGTTTCACTTTCTGTACTGAATTTTTCCCGAGCCTGCCAATGGAATCATTTCCATGTTGGAGCCCATTTGGTGCAGTGGTTAAGGTGCTGGACTAGAAACTGGGAGGGTGAATTCTAGTCCTCCCTTGGCATGAAAGCCAGCTGGCTGACTTTGGGTCAGTCGCCCTCAGCCCAACCCACCTCACAGATGGCCGTTGTGAGGAAAACAGGATGTGGGAACATTATGTATCTCTCGAGTTGTACCAAAAGACAGAAATAAATCTAATAAGTTGAGGAAGTAAGAATAACACACTCTTGTGTATTTCAACTTTTTCCTGTGGAAAAAAATTGGAGGGAAAGTCTATTCTGAAAGTCAATTCAGCTTCCTTTACATCTGAGAACTATAAATTTAGACAATGCAAGTACCTTTGGCTTCTCTTAGCTTTAAGACTGCAAACCCTTCCTTCTTTCATTCCTTACTGAAGCAATTGCCATTTCCTTTATCTGCCTTTTGAGCTATTGCAATGCTTCTCTCAGGGGGAGACAGAAATGGATCTTCACCTCTGTTCTCAAAGAAAAGCATGCAGAGGAATGAATCTAGCTCTAATGGGCGAAGGAAGTTTTTTTTTTTGGTGGGGAAACTGGAGCCCTTCTAGAAAAGCAGTCATTTATCTTTTTGCGTGGGATTGGGAGTCCCTTCCTTCAAGGGAGGTGGGATCATCTGCAATCCATGGAAGGAGACAGTGGCCACTCTGGAGAAGGGCAAAGGCCAGACCTGCCGGGTTGCCCCGGGGTGAGGCTGATGGAAACAGCAGCCAGCCTCGGAGCAGCTGCTCTCCCCACTTAGTCACAATCTGTCAGCACAGTGTTCTGCAACAGGAAAAGGCATATTAATTAAAGCTTGCCATGTGGTGAGCTGTCCTAGCTTTAATTGGGATCTCAGTGCACAGCATGTAAATGTCATTCTCATCCCGTATCTGAGCAAAGGGAGTACAGTCCAGAGAGGGAGAACACGAAGGAGACTTGGCCTTTGATTTCCAGCCAGTGCCCTATGAGATGCACACTCCCAATTACTTTCTCATGGTCCGTCCTTGTTTTTTGTTCTCCACCCTCATTTCCCCCACCCACCCACCCATCCCAAACTGGCAGAGAACTCTCCCCATCTCCCCCGCCCTGCTGTCACTGCCAGGCATCCCTGTCTTGGTAATTGGGAGGGAGACTCATTAAAACATGTTCACTGCGTTCCAACAAATATACGTAAATGTTTCCCCACAGCGTCCCTGGTTGGAAGCTCGTCTCATCTGTTCTCTGCTACTTTCCCTTCACTACTGTTTGTTTTTCCTTTCAAGTGATTGTCGCTAGCGTACAGCACATTCTGGAAGGAACAGCACCCAATCTGGATTGCCTGGCACACCAGTGGTCTGTGATATTCATACACTGGTGTCCTACCTGGGATGTCAGTCAATCAATCAGTCAATAAATGAAGGAAGGAAGGAAGGAAGGAAGGAAGGAAGGAAGGAAGGAAGGAAGACAGGAAAGGCAGACGTCTTAACCTTCAATCAAGACCATCCACAGAAATATTCCTTGCAATTATTAGCACCTCTCTACTTTTCAATTTTTTATTTTGTGGAGGGATTCTACAACACCTTCTGTAGTTTGTGGGCCTCTAAATATTTTGTGATTGTAAAATCAAGATTTCTCAACCATCCTGGCTAGGAGTTAATGGGCATGGTAGTCCCAACATGCCTGGGTGTTACCAGCCTGGGAAAGGCTGTTCCATAATCATAATGATTAATTCCCTAAAGTATGGGCCCATTTTTCATACAAAAAGGGAAAAAAACCCAACTTCAGGAACCAGATTATGCTTGCTATATTATCATAACAATGCAGAAGATTGAACTAAAGAAAAATCTTGCTAGCTTCGATTAATAGAAGTATCTTCTTATCTTTTCCTCTGTTCCAGCCCAAGAATCCCTTAAACAAATGCAGAATAGAAAAATATAGAAAGATAAAAAGGACAACCAAGGCTATTTTCCATAATTCCTATTGTCCATATATGGCATCTTAGGATACTGCTTTAATTATGGGTTAGGATAGTGAGCAAAGTCACTGGCCTGATTCTGGTTCTGGACCACTGTTTGACCAACTTTTTTTCTGAAAGATTGACCAATAGTTACTCTGATGGCAGATCAGATGAGGGGAATACACAGTCTTCACAGTCTTGAAATAGTGATACAATTGTTAACACACTTGTGTTCTGGGAATTGGTTGGCAAGGTATGAAGGGCCACTCACTCCCCACTTCTTTTTTAGCTGTTTGGTTTGCCCTTATCCCACTAGGTTACCTTGAGCGAATTCACTAATTTATTTAGCCCTCATATCTTAATTCTAAAAGATGGGGCAACTTTTAGTGGTTTGGAGTACAAGTAGCCAAACCATCAAAATTTATTTTTTTCAAATTGCTTTTGCTGTCAATATTTTTGTGTAGCAGTAAGATGATAGGAATGGTACCTTACTAAAGTTGATGTTCCTTTTTGCGGGATGGAGCAAAGTCCTAAAGCTGTCAGAGAAGCACCGGAGGCTGCTAATGAAGGGGTAGTTTTGTGCTAGATTCTGCCCGTTTGGATCCTTTTCGGGCCCATGAAATGTTTTTAAACTATATGCAAAAATAGATATTTTTTATCCTCCTCAGCTGTCAGCTCTGAGTATTTCCCAATTCCATTTAAAAGAACATCAGAGATTCAAAAACTAGTTCTTTGATTTTCCACTGTCAAAAGTAGATTTTTTAAAATCATTTGAGAATATAAATTCCATATAACAATCCAATATCTCTTTTGTCTGTGAAATGTTATATAACAAAACATGTATGGCTAGACATTTTATTACAGCACTGTGGAATAGATGAAGGTAGATTTAGTACTCTGGGAAGAGGAATTTGTTTAGCATTCAATATAAACAAAAATATCATTTATTATATTGGCTATAAAAGAACTTTCTGTGAAGATTTCAAAAAAAGGCAAGCCACATCCTTCAACAATATATGGATTCTGTGGACAGTCATTTAAATATGAGCCAGCAGTGTTCTGCAGCTGCCAAAAAAGCCAACATACAGTAGTTCTAGGCTGCATTAACAGGGATAGAATCAAGATCATGTGAAGTGTTAATACTACTTTATTATGCCTTGGTAAGGCCACACTTGGAATACTGCATCCAGTTTTGGTTGCCACAATATAAAAAAGATGTTGAAACTCTAGAAAGAGTGCAGAGAAGAGCAACAAAGATGATTAGGGGACTGGAGGCTAAAATATAAGAACGGTTGCAGGAATTGGCTATGTCTAATTTAATGAAAAGAAGAGTGATAAGATAGCAGTATTCCAATATCTCAGGGGCTGCTACAAAGAAGAGGCGGTCAACCTATTTTCCAAAGCACCTGAAGGCAGAACAAGAAGCAATGGATGGAAGCTAATCAAGGAGAGAAACAACCTAGAACTAAGGAGAAATTTCCTGACAGTTAAACAGTTAATCAGTGGAACAACTTGATTCCAGAAGTTGTGAATGCTCCAACACTGGAAGTTTTTAAGAAGAGATTGGACAATCATTTGCATGAAATGGTATAGGGTTTCCTGCTTGAGCAGGGGGGTGGACTAGAAGTCCTCCAGGGTCCCTTCCAACTCTGTTATTCTATTAAAAATACAAAAATGCATTTTTCATAGGTTATTTCTGAGAAATCTGTGGCAGTCTCTACAATACTTCTCTGGAGAATAAGAAAATTTATCCCACCAGAGCAAATTCTTTCCCCAAATGCTCCAAAATGCATCTAAATCATTTTAATAACAAAAAATGTGCCAGTGTTGGGCAAAAAGGATCTCTGCTGGCAGGAAAAATGCCAATGATTGTCAAGGGAAAAGGCAAGGAGCAAAGGGGCATGAAAAGACAACGAGGGATAGTTATGCTACTAACACTTCATTCTTCATGCTAATACAGTAAGTGTTGAATAGCTAGTTTCTGCCTAGCAACAAAATCCATTAGCATTTATAACAAGAACATCTGCAATGAAAACGTACTGTACAAAACCACTTCCTGGAACAGCTTAGTCAGGAAAAAGAGTGGGACAAGTCCCCTTCTGTGTGACAAATTAGAGAAAACCACATCTAATGTACCATGTGTCCAACCAGGAGCATTGTTAGTTACTTAGAGTTTTGGTTTTTTTTAAAATTCAAGCAAGCAAGCAAATCTCAAGTTGATGGTTTATCCAGTTATATCATGGCTGGTCTAACAAAGTTCCATATCAAGGAACCAAACAAGAAAGAAAAGAAAACAATGGAAAGGTCTTGTGCACTATATAGCAGGTCATACATGCAACCTCTTCTTGTGACATTCTAAGTCTGATCCAAGTATACATTTGCAATGAAGAAGGCAATTGGACTGGACCTTGAATCTCGGTGACAGGGAGATTGGAACAACCTTTTCCATTGCATTAGAGGTCAGGAAGCTAACTTAGAGACACAGTGCAGGGTGCTTGAAATCTAGGCTCTTCCATGCCACCAAGCATCTGTGGGATGAGGTGATCATCATATGCTGCCTTTGGCTGGTCTACTAACACAGTAGCTGCAGCAAATCCTGAATTGTTTAATTCTGTCCAAACTATATTTACAGCTGTTCAGTTTCATCCCATGAATCCTAGTCTTATCCTCTGGAGCATTTACTGTATTACATCACGTGCCAGAGATCCAGACAGATCATTCTATTTTACCATCAACAACAACCAACAGGATTCACCTAACACTCTAGCCCAAATGTTTGAAAGAACTACCAGGACTTTAGCATCGTACAAAAGGCCAACAGTCATGGGGCCATCTGGTGTCCCCAGGGGGCTGCTACTCTAAAAGAGAGGCACTGTGTTAAGGAGCATTTGTATTCTTGAGCACGTGCACAGCGAAATGTGTTGTTGCAGTTTGATATGAGTTGCTATGATTCAATCAATAAACAGATACCTTTAAGTATATACAAATAGTTTGCTTAAAGAAGTAGCAAAGTTCAAATAGGAAGTCCAAGTCATACACGGTAAGTCAGTCAATACGAAGAATCTTCTTCTTGCCTATCTTTGTTTTAACTAGCAAACAAAGATTACAGCTAACAAACAAATCTATACTATCACAGATAGTTACGCTTTACGCAGCAGCTCTTCACAGTACTTTCACACAGACACAAAATCAATTACTCAACAGTGAAGCAGCAGAGACAGTCAGCAGAGAGAGTCAGTATCAGCAGGAAATCAACAGAGCACTGAACGAGCATGCTCTCTTGCTCCCTTTTATAGTAATCAGCCTACAATGCATTTAAAGCTATATTCACATAAACATTGATTTGTGGCTTGTTCATATATTAGCAAACCCAATCGTTTGAACAGAGTCCTAACACACTGTGACAGAGAAGGCATCTAAGGAGACGTATCAGCACATTCTCTGACTGCTGACCAGACATTTCAGCAACTTTTTCCTCCCTCTGAGTGGTTTAATAGACTGTAAAATGCTTTGCTATATTGTTTCCGAAGGCAACCTCAGTCCCTCCACCAACTCCAGCAAGATTTTTCATCTATTTCTCCCCCCCCCCTCTCTCTATTGCTTATAGAGCTCCACTTATCAAGAATTATTACACAGTTCCATACAGGGGGAAAAACCTGCACTGAATCAGTTTGAAGCAGTCTGGAGCCCAAAGAAGCCTAATTCAATTATTTGATATTTTTAAATAGCGCACAACCAAGAGGGAAGGAAAGAAAGAAATGACCACATTTGCAAAATTTGAGAAATTGGTATCTGTACAAACTAATTTCCAACTCGGTTTGTAGGCAGAACTGAAAGAGTAGTTTTTATACCTGAATATGCACTAAAGCTCAAAGGAGCTAGAAAAGGGTGTCACGGTTTCAGGGTATTAAAGAAAAAAGCTTTAAAATGGGCTTAAGTGGTAACTAGTTTTGAATGAATGAAGGCAGCCCTTCAAATAATCTGCTCCCAAGCCTCTTGGAAATTTAAAGCTTGGGAGCCTTTGAATTGGGCCTGGAAACTTAGTGCTTACTTTGGTTGCTTTATTGCCAAAATGTGCCAGCAATCGTTTTTGGAAGGCAAGAATGGAAAAACATCGTTTCCTACTCATCTGTTCCAATTGCAAACAGGATGTCTGGATATGTTTTCCCTGCTGCACTTTTAAAGTGCTTATTCCCCTAAATTGCTTTGAGCATTCCTCTCTGGTTTGGATGGTGAGCTTTAATCCATGATAGGCTAACGCCAGAGCTCACTCTCCAGAGGGAGGGATGCTTCTTTTACTGAGTAAGTAAATGGTTATCGGGGTCTGTAATCTTTTCCACAGCTATTTTTGTCAGGAATGCTATAAGTAACATAATAGTGATAACACATGCCTTGTAATAGAAAGCTGATGATTTGAAACCTGGCAGAGTAGGGTTTTTTTTGAACCAACTATTTTTTTTATCTGAGCTTTTCTTTTTAATAATCCATCTGCGTATTACTTATTTTTTAAGTCTCTGGAAGTAATTTGGGTGTGCAAAGTAATTTGGAAGTAATTTGTGGTTGTGCCCTTAGATGCAGCTATTGCATCTAAAGCAGGGGTCTCCAACCTTGGCAACTTTAAGACTTGTAGACTTCAAGTCTGGCTGGAGAATTCTGGGAGTTGAAGTCCACAAGTCTTAAAGTTGCCAAGGTTGGAGACCCCTGATCTAAAGCATAACCTGAATTAAAATTTTCACACCCCCTAGCCCTCCTAGTATGTGACTTCATTCAGCTTGTACCAGTTGTAGTTTCCAGACCATTTTCAAATTAAGCATAAAATAACTTGCAGCAATCCATGTGAGGCAACTAGGGCATGTGTGACTCAGCCCAAGCATAAATGAATTGCGACAGTGCAGTTTCTGTGCATTTAATTTAATATAAACCCCACCAGAGATAGTGTGATTTAGAGACCAGAGCCATCCATTATTATTTGGAGATAGTACAGTTTAAGGCAATCGTAGCTAAATCATTCTATGAGTTTGTAAAGAACTTTATTTTCAATCAACCGGATTTGGGTCCCATGATTTTTTTTCTATATAAGTGACTGGACCTTGTTTCCTCAAGCATTTATTTGCTTTCCCACTCTTTTAATATAGGAAGCAGATGAATAAAGCATACAGATAACAAACCACATGAAACAACATTCAAATAACACTCAATGTCATGCACTGGGGGCTCATAATCTGAAGACTGAGTCAATTGATTGGTGACCATGTTTTTAGTCTTTCCAACCATTTCATTAACTTCCCCTCAGGAGGAGTAAAACACACTTGTCTGTTGGGCTTGTCATCAAAAATTCAGCAGGGCTGTTCCCATAACTACTTGTTTCTATTCATTTTTCATTTCCCTAAGAGTCATGAATGTCAAAGAGGACATCTAATTATCAGGCAAGCAGTTTGCATGACAGGGTAGTTAGTTGATGTGGATTGGGGGAAGTTGGTTTAGATGGAAACAAGACAGGATCAGTTTGGAGCTAAATCTAACCCTGAATTAATCAGCCCAGTCAATTAAGTAGCTTTTGCAGTTTTCATGACATGATTACTTATCCCCATGATTCATGTAAATAGGTTATGTGAATAGAACCAATATGTATTCAGGTATATGAGTGACACCTATTAAAATGATAAGGCAACAGTCAGGGGTAACTGATACTGGATGTTATGAAAAGTCAATCATTGTATTTACAGTTGAATTATGATTATCCTTTTATTCCCAATGGAACATGTTTCTGAAATGTTCCTTCAAATGTAAAATAACTTGGCTACATACCTTCCCTTTAAAAAGTTAAGAAATGTGCTGTTTCTGGTTCATTGTGTACTGGCCATCTTATTTATCAAACATAATTTGATAAATATCAAATTATTTATCAAGCCAAAAGGAGAGAGCAGCTGTCCCAGGTGCTGAAATAAAGACACTAAATATCTCTGAGAAATAAAAGATACTTTCTTGTTTTTATTCTATCAAGGACAATAACCGGTCACTAATCATTGAAGAAATGATTTTTGTAAATAATATTGGCTTAATTTAGACATCAGAAAGTGCTATAGGAATCTCTATATACTGCAAAGAATAGTATCTGATACTCAAATTGTACCATCTAATTCTTCTTAATTGTAGTAGGTAACTAATGTAAGGAACACATCATATGCTGTGATGGCTTATGTTGCTTTCATTTTGCATAGTTATGAAGTTCATTGATTAGGAGAGAAAGACTCATGTTACAAAGCAGTCCTTTGGTGTCCAGGAATTGTATTTAACATTTGGGGAGGGAAGGGACACAGCAAGCATTAATGGAGATGAGTCACACACATTTTAAAAGCTCTGTAGAGAGTTGACATTTTTACTTTGCTTCCTGCAAGTATGTTTTTCCTTACAATACAGTTTCATACAATTCCTTCTCAAAACGGCATGAAAGTGTTGAACTGATTTTTTTTACTATTAGACAGAAAAAATTCAGTAGCGCAGTCATAGCAGTTCAAGGGCTAGCAAATATTGTGTGTGTGTGTGTGTGTGTGTGTGTGTGTGTGTGTGTGTGTGTGTGTGTGCATGGAGTTATTGGGTCATAACTTGTGCATCCACATACAAAAATGATATATTAATTTGGAATTATTAAGGCTACAATTCTAAGCATATGCCAGCCTTACCCAATTTAGTGCTCTACAGATATATTGGATTTCTGACTGGAAATAATGAGAATAAAATATAACTGTAGAGCACCAAGTTCAAGAAGGATGTTATATCCATCAAACTAGAAAATGTTATCTATTTCTGAGCATGTGCTGAATTGCACTGTAAATGTGGTAAGCTTTTAATAATGCAAGACCAGTTCTTTTTTTCTTCTTCCATTCAGCTACACTACTGTACCAAGTCTGTTTTTATATGAAACATTTGCTATGCCTACATTACTGAACCTTTTTATTCTGAGAAGTCCCTGCAAACGAAGCCCAGAACAGAAGCCAGTCCATGGCAGTGAACAGTCACGACTGGTTGATAGAATTAATGCTAGAAATGCTTCTGCTTTATATTCTACTTCATCCTTCCTCTGGATAATAGTGAAGGCACAGTTCATCTTCAATTATCCTTAGTAATGAGACAGTGAAGATAATTAATACAAAGATAGCAGGGTTCTTCTGTCAAGTAAATATCATGGTAATGTCCTGAAACTTGATCTTGCTGAAATGTTTAAACCTATTCTGAAGTTTCCTCAATTACAAGTGCAATGGGTTCAGCCATAGACCTAATTACAAAGGCTTCAATAACTTAATGAAGATTGACTGGTAGCTATTAGGAGGGTGACATTAACTTATTTACATATTATGGAAGTGCAACAGGCCACATATCAATCTGCCCACTGAACAAGTGCTCAAGAAACAGAGCTAGCAGTTCTGTACTAATCACCTACATCAAAGAACATGTGAATCAATTAAGGAAGATATTGTGTATATTTAAATATTTCCAAAACAGTCCCATTCAGCCCCTAAGTTCTTTTATTTTGGGCTCTATTTCAAAAAATGACAAGTGGAATATCGAACACTCTTATAATTTATACGCCATGAGCTACTCCAGTTGCAGGCATGACATTCTGCAAAACAGATTTGAACTGACACTTGCTCTTGAAAAGACCTGTAGTAATTCAGTTTTGCTCTTCATTACTGTGTACTTTTGTCGTGCTCCTTAACTTGCTTATTAGAAATCTAGATTGAAACGCATGTATTCCCTTTCCATTTTAGTCCTTCACTTATTTGTGAGCTGGAGATTAAAAACTCTTGCTTCCAGCTAGTAATAAACCATAATTTGTTTCATATCAGCATGCATGGTGAGCTCCACTCTGATATTTGCTCACATAAAATAAATACTGACAATGTGGTATGACATCTTAATATGTGGACAAACTTCTCTTGCCTCAATTATCATTTGGTTACATTCAGTAAATTGCATAAGTAGATTTATTCAAGTTACACTTACAGCCATTCCAGAAGCATCTGATTGGCCTCTGTTGAAACTGAGATACTAGGCTAAAATTCAGTAGGAGAAGGGGAAGGTGAGGGAGGTTTTAAGGGAAGAAAGATGAATAAAGAAAGATGAGTAAAAAATAATTGCAGAATGCATGAAAAAATTCCTGAATTCCATTGCGATAAATTTCCTTGCTCCCTTAATAATAGATTTAGTTCCATTTTCCAAATGTGCTTTTTCAAGAGGCAACTGGACTTTCTGGTTTTTCTTTGAAGACGTTTCACTTCTAGTCACATTTGAGCCATCTGAGAACTAATTAAGCAATAGTCTCTTCTAGGAAATAGGAATAGTTCTGTTTATTTTTGTTTTATTGCTTTCCGTTTGAAAAAAAACCAATCCCTTGTGTTGATTGGGATTGAATAATATGAATTTATAAGAGCCATTTTTGCTTTGTTGTTTGGGACCATTCAGCTTTGAAACTTACTCAATACACTTTTATCTTGGTTTTGGCATAACTGGGTCCAGGAAAAAAAACCTTAAATGAGGCCCAATGTTAATAAGAATCAATAAAAGTACTGAGTAGAACATCCAGCAACAGTTGTAGGCTCAAAGAATCTTGTATAAACCACCCAAAATAGGACTTCTTGATCTGAGATTAAATATTTAATGTTCATTTCACCTGATTGTATGAGAGAAATGAAGGCAGTCCCTAGTTTCTTCTCAGTTAGGTATTCAATCTCTTGATGTATCAAAGAAAGATATATTTGGAGGCTTGCTGTTGGTTCTATTGCAAATGAAATAATATCAGAATCTGGCAATGAATCATGCTGCTAATCAGTAAAGGAATAAGATCTTCTCTTGAAACTTCTGTGCTTAAACTAAGCTCTCACCACCACCGAAGGTCGTTTTCTTCAGAGGATGAATTTCTTGCCTCTTATGCCGTGCTTCTGAAATCAGGAGAACCATCTGTTCCCTTATTCTTGATGCACATTCAGTATTTATCAAGTGAAAGAGGTATAAGCCCAGAAGGTTTGGCTTTGAGTTTCGCTTTAAATTTCTCTTGTGTGCAAGAGGCTGTTATATTTATTACACTTGCAATTTCAAAGCTAGCTGTTAACACACCTTCTTTGTGGTTTTGTTGTTATGACAAATCTGTAATTCCCAAGACTGTTTTAAACATTATTGACATCTAGACAAAAAAAGAGCTCCATGTAAGACTTGCTCTTCAGCACTGCAACAATAAACATATGGCCCCTACTACTCAGTGGTCTGCAGAGCTGATGTTATTAGCAACACAGGAACATATAAACAAATCACTTACCAATATAAATTAGGGATGGATGATTATAATGAAATATATGACTATTTACTGAAAAGCTTATGAAGAATTTTATATATAGTAGGTATACTGTATGTATTTGTGAATATACAATGTGTACACTTTCGTTTGTAGTTTTCTTCTTCCTTCATAATTTCCTTCCTTCCTTCCTTCCTTCCTTCCTTCCTTCCTTCCTTCCTTCCTTCCTTCCTTCCTTCCTTCCTTCCTTCCTTCCTTCCTTTGCTAGTACGGGTATATGATGTTACACATTGCCTATGACTGTCTGAAATTCACAATGCAAATATTAAATGCTATAGAGACATCAGTATAGTTTTAATCTCCATGATTCCCGTTTCTGTTTGTCAGCCCCTGCGCGTCTGATGCTCGGGCTGCCACGTCGCAGGGGGTCACGTTGGGAGCAACAGGGCCTCCGGCAGTGACAGCTAAAGGCTCTGGACGGCAGGCGGGCGAGTAATCTTGTTAATTATATTGAAACTTTGTGAGTTTAAATCCCTTTTCAGTTATGGGACTTAAATTTATCTTCAGGAAACTACACAAATTATGCTTGCATTACAAGAGCACATGCCTACAAATACATTTTGAACAAAGTGTGTGATCTGTTTACTGTATATTATGGAATTATGTATATTATGCGCACCTCTCCCTCACTTTAATCCAATTCATGCGCAAGTCTTGACATCCTCCCCCCCAGATGCCAAGGTCCTCTTCGAACACGATGGACAAACATCATTATGGAATTAATTCTGTAACTTGCAGAACTTTCAAACAATATTTGGCTCACTAATAGAAACAACTTAGAAAATGTATTGGGTATCTCAAAATATTTAATTTGTTAAATAATAATTTTGTTATTATTAAGACTTAAATGAATGTGGATATTGCTTTGTATAGTAATACTACACTTTATTTCTAGTAAAATAAGCATGATTCGACTAATTTTTGAGACTATTAATATACTGAAACATTTTTTTGAAACTCCAAGCCCATAAAGTATTTTTTGCAGGACACTGGCAACAAGTAAGAAAATGCAAAGCTACAAGCAAAAGAGAACGTTCCTTAGAAGTTAAACTATTTTGAGGGTGGGACAACCCTTAGAGTTAAATATTTTCATTGAAGTAAAAGTGTTATAGAATGGCTCTATAGAACAGTTAAAACTATTTGAAGGAGTAAATCTTATAACCACTTTAATGGATACTTCACTTTATGGATTGGTCTTTAGTTCAAGAAGGAATCTTCGTGATGGTTACTGAAAATGATCGTTTATGCAATTGTACATAAATGCAAAGTATTTATGCGCCTTGTAGAGACCATACCCCTCATAAATGATTTCCTTTTATTTATGAAGCAACCAAACTACTGAAAGTCAATCTTTTTTTTAAAAAAAATGGTGATTAGACTTCCTATGTTTAAATTTAGCATAAGAATTTGTGTACAAGCATTTTTACTTTATTTCATTGTGTGTATTGGAATAAATATATAATAAAATTAGCAATATTAAAAAGGAGGGGTAGTACAGGCCATCATCCCAACAGACAAGACACAGGTCCTAGGTGTGAATGCTCCTCCATTGGGAGGCGGAGACCCCATCCCTCAGGCCATCCAGTCTGCTCTTCCGATAGACCCCTGGTACAAGGAGAACTGCGCTCTACTTACCCAAAGAGATGGTTTCGCTTGAAAAGGGTCCAAGCTATATGTTCTCCAGGCTGTTAGGTTAGAAGTACTGCGACAGTGTCATGATGTTTGCCCATCCGGCCATTTTGGGTTTTTAAAAACCCTGCATCTTACCAATCGACAATTCTGGTGGCCCCAGATGAAACGGGATATAGAGGACTATGTCCGCAGTTGTGTGGTATGTGCGACTGTGAAATATCAGCCTGGGAAGCTACCAGGACTTTTGCAGACAGTGGCAACCCCATCACACCCGTGGGAACAGATAGCGATGGACTTTATAGTAGCTCTACCAGAGAGCCGGGGCAATACTGTCATCTGGATGGTAATAGATTTGTTTTCAAAGCAGACCCATTTTATAGCCTGCTCAGATCTCCCCTCAGCTAGGAAACTGGCCAAGTTGTTCCTCGTCCGTGTATATTGCCTTCATGGCATTCCACAAAGAGTGATATCGGATAGAGGGGTGTAATTTACTGCCAGATTCTGGCGGGACTTCTTGATTAGGGTCGGGTCATCACAAGGCCTAAGTTCGGCATACCACCCCGCCACAAATGGAGCTTCTGAAAGAGCTAATGCCATGGTGGAGCGGTACTTAAGGCGCTATGTACAACATCAGCAAATGGATTGGCCTGACCTACTACCGTTCACAGAAGTCGCATACAATAACGCAGTACATAGTAGTACAGGGTTTACCCCCTTCCAGGTGGTGATGGGCTGGGAATTCGTGCCAATACTGGAATGTCCTAGCATGGCTCCAATGGACATGGGGGTCCAGGCATGGATGGAGCAAACGGGGGTGTGGAAAATAGTAAAAGAAGCTTTAAGCCAAGCGGCTGCAGAATACAAGCGACAGGCAGACAAAAAACGGCAGGATCAGCCGTCATTCCATGTGGGCCAGATGGTGTATTTGTCCACCAAGTACCTGAAACTGAACTTGCCTAGTAGAAAAACTAGGCCCTAAGTACCTAGGACCCTTCCCCATTGTACGAGTTATCAACCCTGTAACCGTACAACTTTGGCTTCCCCATCTGCTGGGAAAGACTCATCTGGTGTTTCATTGTAGCCTGCTCCGACCTACCCATGGAGCCCAAATCTGTGGACCCGAAACCCCCCCCCACCCCAATGGTGGGAAGTGATCTGTACTATGAGATAAAAGACATACTGGACATCCAGTGGCATAGGGGTCAGCTGCAGTATTTAATTCTGTGGAAGGGGTATTCTCTATCCGAGGCCTCCTGGGTACCTAGTAGAGACGTCAGGGCCCCTCGACTGATCACTAAATTCCATCGGAAGCATCCAGGGAAACCAGGGGGGGAGTCCGGTGTGGCAGCCCGCTCATTGTAACCCTTTGATCCTGTCTCCATGGTGGTGGGGGGCCACATGTCAGCCCCAGCATGTCCAGGGCTCGGGTTGCCATCTCGCAGGGGGTTGCGTTGGGAGCACTGGGGCCTCTGGCAGCGACAGCTCACCTAAAAGCTCCAGATGGCAGGCGGGCGAGTCTTGATGACGTGGGCAGTGTGCCGAAGTTTCCCCGGCTCAGCTGGAAGCTCCGGATGGTGGGCAGATGATTATTAATGACATGTGTGGCATGGTGAAGCTTCCCCGGCTCAGCCGGAGGTGTGACAGGCTTCCCCCGCCTCTACTCTGCAGAGCAGCACAGACGGCTATATAACCTTTTAGACAAGATGGCTAGCCCAGCCCATGGAATATGAGCTATCTCATGAATAATCAGATGGAGTGTCTGCCATGTGGGCGGCTCCTCAAGCAGGCATACTGGTGTGGGGTGGGACTAATTGCCAGCAGGGTGGGGCTGCACTAATGATGGGGTTGAGGGCTTTATCAGGTGATGGGGAGCACGGAGCGGTAGCTCCAACAATTTTCTCTTTTCACTAAATGCGGGTGTCAGTTTGTGCCAGTGTAAAATAAACAAGGTTCAAGCCTTCATCTGTGTTTGATATCCTTCATTGCATCGGAACCTGACACTGTTGTTTTCTCATTCATTATGTCCTCCCTTCTCATTTTTAATTATATTAAATTGCCAGTTACATATCCAAGTTGTCTACTAACATTATATAAATGTCCAGGTAGAAGATGCCTAAAGAAAATAGAGTGTTGCCAGGCTTATAGTATTCCAGACTATATTTAGATTCCTCTAATGGGTTGATTTTATTATTAATTTTTGGTCTGTCTGCTAGTTTCTTTGATTGAATATGTCTTCGATGACTGTATCTTGACTTAGAACTGTGATAGTCACAATATAATGCACCATGAAATCAGATTCTAAAACTATGGTTCATGAGCAAATTTAAGGAAAATCATACTTTTTTGGAGTTTTGGGCACACAAAGGCAAAATCCTATCATATCATGCCCTCCAACTTTTCCTGAATAAGCCAGATGAAAATAATTATCAAAGCAGAGACAGAAAGGAGCTGATAAATATTTCTGCTCTGACCTCTTCCCTTATGACTAATTATGTGTTATGGATTAGCAGCCTAATTGTAGCCTACTGAGGCACATAGATATTTTACAATACACACAGCCTTGATCAGTAGCAAAATGTGGGTCTCACATCAGTGATGGGTTCTAAATCCCATCGCTACCAGATCGCATGCACACATGCACACATTCGCACACAATACATCTGCGCATGCGCAGAAGCTTTTGCGCATGCGCAGAAGTGTCTGGGATGGGTGGAGCCTCCTGCCACTGCCATTATTGGTTCGTAGAACCGTACCATACCGGTAGCAACCCACCGCCGTCTCACATGGGCCTTTTTCAATCAAAACATAGCTCAGGAGGTGGGCTAATGGTCATTCACCCATTCACTTGCAACCTGCCAGGGTTCAGGTGTCTTACTGAACCTCCTTGCATTTCAGAATCCTCCAATCATTGCCTGAATGGACTGGCAGAAGTTCTGAGGGCAGCCGAGACCAATTTAGTACATAGTCTGGTGAAAAGTGGGGAAGAAAGCACCATTCATTCACCTTTCAGCCTAACCTCACCGTAACATATGGGTTACCTGTCATTATGTCAGCCTCACACATGTCTGTGCTGGCGCATGTTTTTCACATCTGTGAAACAGCCTTATGCTCAGGATGGAACTCAAATCCATCCATTTACAGGAATGGTCTTAAATGAATGCTATTACACTGAACAGCATAGAAGAACCAATAATAAATAAATAAATAAATAATAAACAGAACCTAGGCTTTAACCCTACCTGAAGTAGGTGCTTCATCACTGGAGTTTTTAAGAAAAGCCACCTATCTGAAATGGTATAGGGTCTCCTGCTTGAGCAGGGGTTTGGACTAGAAGACCTCCAAGGTCCCTTCCAGATCTATTCTGATTGAGGTAGGGACTTGAATCCACAGTCTCCAACCCCTGGAACTGAAATCCACCTGTGGGACTTTAACCCACAATTCTTAACCCAACGGAGGCAGTATTTATTTTGCAGAATCCAGACATGCACCTTGGTTACTACATAATGTTCATTGTTGGGCATCACACCTTTTGTCCTGACCTGCACAAACATGCATACATCACAGGTGGGTTAAAGGTCTTATTTGACACTTTCCAAGACCTGAATAGTCTTCCCCAGAAATCCCCATGCCAAAACCCATTCAACTACTCCCAAGGAATTCATACTTCAGCTCAGGAACAACCCCAACATGGCAAGACAAGCCCACAAGGCAGAGGAAAGGCTAAGGAAAGTCTGTGAAGCAAAAACAAGCCTGTGAGCCACAGGCAAAATCTGTGAAGCAAGTCCAGAGGTCAAGGCACCAGTCAGGGTTCAAGGTACACAGTCCGAGTCAGGAAACAAGATTCAAGGCAAGAGGCACAGAGGTTTGACAAATGCAAGGCAAGGAAATGGACTTGTTGTTCCTAGCATCATTTCACTCCACTCACTGAGCTAAATAGCTGCTCCCCAGGGCAGCCCATCAAGAGGAGCGAGGCTGCCACCTTGCAAGTCACCTGGTTAACCTTCATTTTGCCTGCCTCCTCTCAGCCCTACCTGCCTACATGCTTCCTTCTCTGGATCGGGAGAAGGAAGTAGTTCTTCCTCATCTTCTCTGGCCAGCTGCAGCTGTGTGCCATCTCCTCCTGAAGCCTCTGGATTTCCCAGCTGCAGCTGTGCCTCTCCTGTCTCTAGCTCAGCCAGCCATTCATCTGGTCACTCCTCCTGCGATTGCTCCACTGTGCTTGGCCTCACCACTCCTGATTCAGTGTCTCTGGCATCCTCCAGACATTCCTCCACATCCCCTCCAATGTGCCTGGAACTGGATCTTCCTCATCCAAAATGGCATCTGGAGAGGAGTCTGGGGAAATGTCCGGGGAAGCTGTCACAGTTTTGAGTCTCCAGGCAACCCCTTCCCACTGTCAAAATGATCTGACTCTAGTGAATACATCAGTGCATGCTAGTCTTTTCAGTCATACAGCTATGATAGCAATAGCACTTAGACTTATATACCGCTTCACAGTGCTTTAAACCCTCTCTAAGCGGTTTACAGAGTCAGCATATTGCCCCCAACAATCTGGGTCCTCATTTTACCCACCTCGGAAGGATGGAAGGCTGAGTCAACCTTGAGCTAGTGAGACTCGAACTGCCAAATTGTAGGCAGCCAGACGTCAGCAGAAGTAGTTTGCAGTACTGCATTCTAATCACTGTGCCACTGTGGCTTAATATGGCAGAGATGGGCCGAGGTTGCCTGGCCAGCCCCATCTGGGTTGCCAAAAATTGCTGCACCTGGTCCGGTGCCCAGTGTGCCCATACCCAAGGAAGAGATTGCAAACAAAAACTTTATTCCACAGAAAAAGTGACACAGCGAGGTCTCCCTCAAATCCCACGTACTCCATCAATGTCCCTTGGTGGGTTTTATACAATACTTTCCATCAATGATACATCACAAGGTCACAAGATGTCCCTTTACAGTAATTCCTACCTCCTTTACAGTGACCTTCACCATATTAAGTACAAATACAGTAAACATGGTCCTAAGCTTTAACCCCAAAACTTTGATAATTAACACATCTGCAGTACTGTAGCATAACTTTCCCTAATATACTTCCCATTCTTCTAACGGCACACTTTCTTTTTTAACAGTATATGTGGGCAAATTTTTCCTGTTTGTGCCTTTTGCTTTGTTCCATGTTATAGTAGTAGTTACAGTTTAGTGTGATGAAGCAATTTTGCTTTTATTTGAAGCTTACAACTTTTTAATTAACTTCACTTTAATCCCTTCATTCAGTGTCTGGTCTTCCAGTTGTCTGAATCTATGCTGTGCATACGGTTTTGTTCCCTGGGAAACTTGATCCTACTCCCAGGAATGTCAGGCTTCTTTCACCAGAGCAGCAATATCTCTGTTGGCAGAATAGCCAATAAATGTTCTACAAATGTCAGTTTCTTTCTGATTTTCTGCCCTTCTTGTTGGCAGGTCGTTTGCAAAGACCTTTTAAGCCTCCACAGCTTCGTGGTGGTTTTTTTTTTAAATTGTTCAAATAGCAAACTGGGAGAGTTTAGGAAGAGCTTGTATCAGGGATGGGTTCTACTTACCTTCCCTACTGGTTCGAGGTCATGCCGGAAGTGTGTGTTTTGCACGTGCGTGCAAGCGTAGCAAATGCGTGTGCCTCTGTCGCTCCTGGGTTACACTGGTCTGCGCATGTGCAGAGGGTTATGTTTGTGTAAATTTGGCTCCTGTGGATGGATTTCAAGCCAGAGAACCGGTTCAGGGGTGTGTCCAGTTGGCCTTTGCTGCTGGTTCGGTGAGTGGGAGGAAATTCCCGCTACCGGTTCTAGCGAACCGGTCTGAACCGGCAGGAACCCACCTCTGGCTTGTATCTAAGTTTTCCATAAAACAAATAATGTTCTTTCCAGCGATACAAGCTCTCCCTGCATCCACTTCCATTAAAAGTTGTCAAGTAAATCTGGAATCCATGTAGGTTCCTCCCCCCCCGCCCCAGTTCATGTATTTGCCTTTTAAGTTGCTTAAATATTTCACTTAATTGTTGGCTAAAAGTACACAACGTTAGATAGAAAAACAAACTTCAAAGCTGATGTGATCGATAACCCCATACAGAATAGACATCTTATCAATTCTATAGATTTACTTTACAGCATTTTATTGCTTGCAAAATGACCCACAATCGTTTTCAATCTGCATATGTTTATCTTTTTCTTACCTCCAACTCTCATTCTGCCATACATCCTTGGAAGGTAAAAAATATCCTAAACACTATCTCGGCTTTCGCTTACTGTGGTTTGTATTTGAGAGATGGTGTTTTTGTATATGTGCCTTTGTATTATTTTTGACTCCTGGCAACTGTTTGGACAAATCCCTGCATGATTTCAGAAGTGGTTTGTCATTACCTCCTTCCTAGGGCTGAGAGAGAGTGACTGGCTAAGGTCACCAGCTGGCTTTCTGCCTAAGGCAGGACTAAAACTCATGGTCTCATGGTTTCTATCGCAGTGCCTTAACCAATACACTAAACTAGCTCTTTGAAGGATGGTCTACATCAGGTTAATTATTTCAGGAGGATGCATCATTTCTACGAGCTGTCTCTTCTGTTATAGCATCATTAGTCTAATATGTGACATATGCTATGTTATATGAAGAAAGTCAACTCTCATTTTACTGGGGAAGGTAGAAGGAAAGTGTAGCTTCTTGTGTGAGTGGGAGAACTTGCCAATGCTGAGGATGATTCAGCTAACAAAACTTCAAGAAGAAAATAATATCTTACAATCACGAAGCTCTTTACTGGGCTCACAGCAGTGGATCGACATGAATAATCTCACAATGCTCTCCTGGATCTTCTCCTTGGGATCCTTACATTTCCACTCTTCAAGGCCTACCTGCATTTGATATTAGATTGCAATAACAGAAGGTTTGGAACTGACCATTAGCTTATCTGTTAAAACCATTCATAACTGTTCTGATTTTGAAGTCAAGTCTGAGATTTAGGCACAAAGTTCACTGTACTGATTGGCTTTCTAATTGGGGCATGGATTGTGAAATCATGGATTGTAAAGACTTGCCTCTCCTCTCTGCTCAAGAAAGTTGAACTCTTGAAACACTTAGCATTTCAAAAGGAAACTTTTATTGAAAGGAAAGTGATAGCAAGAAAAAGAAAGCAGGATCTGATGATTCCTGCGCAATTCCATTACATTAAACAGTTAGAGACCCCTCCCCTCAGTCCGGTGTTGAATAAGCCAATCCGCAGGTGCAAAGATGTTTTGAGACTCACAGGCTGAGAAGGCGATAAGAAGTTGCTCTCAGGCATTGCTTGCTGGAGGCTCCAGAGCTGAGACAAAAGAGATGGCCCTCCCCCCTTTTGTTCTCAGGAAAGTAAATCAAAGCACAGGATAGATAGGCGCCAGGAAGAAGGTCATAAACTGAGGAATGCATCCAGGCCTCTTCCCAGCCAGAATGGCAGCGTCCCAATAGGGATCTATGCAGGGGCAGGTTCCTAATTTTTTTACTACCACTCTGTGGGCATGGCTTATTTTGTGGGTGTGACTTGCTGGTCATGTGACCGGGTGGGCGTGGCTTCTCGGACTGCTGAAGGGAGGGGAACTGAGATAGGTCCTGCCGCCCATTTCCCCTCCCCTCAGCAGCTCGAGAAGCCTCGAACGTGCGAAAATGCCTGGGATCATCACCGCACGTTCGTGGCTTCTTGGACTGCTGAAGGGAGGGGAATGGAGATAGCTCCTGCCACCCATTCTTTCAGCGTCTCACACGCTCCCTCAGCCATCCTCCCCTGCTTGGACTCACTGTGGGGTAGGAAGGCAGAGCATGCGCAGTGCCGGAAGCTCGGCTTCTGGGCATGCACAGAAGAAAAAAAATTTGTAAATGTAAATTTTTTTTTAAAAAAAATGGCGGCGCCCAGGCACCGGCTGCACCGGTACTGTGATGTCACCAGCGGGCTGCTACCGGTGCTATAGAGTGGACCGCACCTGTAGGAACCCACCACTGGATCTATGGGACCTGACACCGCCTCCCTTCTAGAGCACTTTACATTATTGGTAGTGGAAATTTACTCAATGACAATTCTTATAACTTCTTGAATTCCTGCTAAGAAGAATAACAGTAGATTCAGAGAGCCTCATTTTCCTACTCGGGTTCTCTGTCATTAGGAGAGAGCGATGTTATTATCAGACTTGCCTTAATATGACCCATGTATACATTTAAAGACACATACATCTGGACATATTCCCAAGTCATGCTAGGCCTCTTTCCCCGAAACTGAAATGATTGGTGCAAAGAAACAAAGCCCATTTTTGATTCTTCAATAATGGAAATAACTAGCTCAATTCAACGTTCATCATTCCTCAATTTTTCAGTATGATTGCCTAACAATAAGTCCTAAAGTGCTGGTAAATTTACCTTTGGAGCAATTCCATTCTTGAATAAAGATTGTATTGTTGTTCGATGGATCCACAGCATAACCTCATTGAAAAAAAAAACTTCATAGCAGAAGAACTGTTCCTATTTGGTCTGCCAGCATTTTAATACCTTTAGAGAAACTAGAAGTGAAAATTGGTAGTTTAAGATCAAGGAATGAATGCAAAATGCATGAAGCCTTTATTTATCCACTGAGATTTTCTTTTATATTAAAAGTTGCAGACAGCGAGCACCAGTCAGGTGGGGTTTGTTCATGCGTTCCCACTTCCCAGATGGTGAAATGTCATAGACCATTTCTCCCCCTCTTTCCATTCACTTATTATGAATAGTTGAGTTGAGGGCAGTGATAAATGAGCTGGTGCTACAAAGATTCCTTTTGCTTTCAGCAGCTCTTGCTCCATCTCAATTAATTTTTTAAAAATCCATTTAAAAGCTTCATAAAAGTATAATCCGTGCCACAGTTCAGGGCTGCTTAAAGA
This sequence comes from Diadophis punctatus similis, assembly GCA_023053685.1. Taxonomy (NCBI): domain Eukaryota; kingdom Metazoa; phylum Chordata; class Lepidosauria; order Squamata; family Dipsadidae; genus Diadophis; species Diadophis punctatus. Next base: position 262,326,342 of record JALIGW010000001.1, on the reverse strand, counting down.
ATTCCAGCTCATTTGTGCCAGTTGCACCTGTAACCCATCCATCTCTGTTGATCAAAGTGATGAATAACAGAGGAATTCCCTGACCTAGAAGCCATACAGCAGATGAAAACCTACTTCTCAGAACTCTGATCGTGGGCCACGTGGTTACATTGTTCACATCTTTTTTTTAGGGCATGGCTCTTCTTTTTCTTTAGGTATTGTCCATGAAGCAATACTTTTATCCAATAGAGCTTTGAGAAGCAGCAGGGAACCAGCCTCCCACTCTCACTGAATTCCTCACCCCTTTCCCTGAGCCACAATCATTATTTGTCAAGCATATATAAGATTACAATAAAAGTATAAACATGTATACATGAGACGATTTTGAGTATATGGGACCTTTAGGACAGGGACGGTAGGCAGGGGTGAGGTCAATAGTAGACAGTCTAAGGTTAAAGTTTTGGGTGTTTGGGGAAGAAACCACTGGTAGTGTATTCCAGGCATTGACCACTCTGTTGTTGAAGTCGTATTTTCTGCAATCGAGTTTGGAGTGGTTTACCTTAAGTTTGTATCTATTGTGTGCTCGTGTATTGTTGCGATTGAAGCTGAAGTAGTCATTGACGGGTAGGACATTGTAGCAGATAATTTTGTGTGCTACACTTATATCAGACCTAAGGCGGCATAGTTCTAAATTGTCTAAGCCCAAAATTTCAAGTCTGGTGGCATAAGGTATTCTGTTGCGAACAGAGGAGTGGAGGACTCTTCTCGTGAAATATCTCTGGACATTTTCAATTGTATTAATGTCCAATATGTAGTGTGGGTTCCAGACAGATGAGCTCTATTCAAGAATTGGTCTAGCAAATGTTTTGTATGCTCTAGTTAAAAGTACAGTATTACCAGATCATGCTGGCTGGGGGATTCTGACTGTTGTGACCCACAGCTGGTAATGGATCCTGTCTGAGATGAGGCCGATGAGGTGATGCGCAAGCGGCCTGTGCAGCTGGCACCCGAGTTGGACAGTGAGGAGGCTGGCGAGGACTTGGTGCCAGAGGCAGAGATTCAGCCAGGGCCTTCGAAACCTCCAGCACCTCACATCAGTGATGAGGAAAAAGAGGAGGAGCCTCTTCTTAATGCACAGGCACACAGAGCTGCCAAAAGGCAGGAATTGCTACTCAGGAGGAGGCCTCAGGAGTAGGCTTGGAACTAATTGGCCACTCCCCAAGCCTACTTAAGGAATGATGAAGACGGAAAAAGCTCTGCAGGAAACAACTCATTTGATAGTTTGTTCGTTCATGTGCCTCTTGTTTGGAAAACCTCTGTTCAGCTTATCTGTTTTGGCTTACTTCTTGTGGTCTGATTCCAGGCATCTTGCCAATCTCTGTAAGCTTACTGAGATATCCAGGACTAATTACTTATCTTTGCTTTATGACTTTATGGACTTATGCCAGCTGTTAATGCCGCTTAATTAACAGCTGGTTTTTTTCAAGAAAAGACTGCTTTAAGATTTGTTTGTGTGTGAACACTACTAAGCCAGTTTATTAGTAGTTGTTAATCAATTAAATATAGGTTTGAACAAAGTGCATGTGTGCTACCTTTTCTCTGGTTCGTAGCTGGGGCAGAACACTGACAGTTGAAGTTCACCCATCTTAAAGTTGCTGAGGTTGAGAAATGCTGCTATAGATTATTACATTTCCAGTCCAATGGGCAACAGTTCATCAGACAAAGAGAAACGTGATACCTCCTGATACCTTCTGATAGAGTGGGAAAGCTTCTGTCCTAATCCATTTTCTAGGAACATTTTCAGAGAGTTCTCAGGCCGCAGAAAGAGAAAGCACCAAGCTTCCCTCTTGCTGAACAATGTGTCTATGTGAGAAGAGTTTGGCCACCATACCTGGGTAGCAAGAATTCAGATAACCACTAGATGGCAAAAAAAAAGATACAGAAAGGTCTAGCTCCGTGGTGGCGAACCTATGGCACGCGTGCCAGAGGTTCACGCGGAGCCATAGAAGCCGGCACGCGAGGGTTCCCACTGGCAAACCGGAAGTGCGAAAAAACGCACTTCCGGTTTGCCGGTGTGCTGTTTTTTGCACTCCGGAGGGTTCAGGGAAGCTCCCTGAAGCTCCGGAATGCAAAAAACTACAAAACGGACAAACCGGAAGTGCACTTTTCTGCACTTCCGGTTTGTCCGTTTTGTAGTTTTTTGCATTCCGGAGCTTCAGGGAGCTTCCCTGAACCCTCCAGAGTGCAAAAACAGCATACCGGCAAACCGGAAGTGCATTTTTTCGCACTTCCTGTTTGCCGGTTTCGTCGTTCCAGGCTCCGGTAAGCCTTTGTGCGGGGGTGGGGGTGTGTGCACATGCGCAGGGGGCAGCATGGGGGGGTGTTGTGCGCATGCGTGGGGGGGAGGGAATGGGTGTGGGCACGCAAGCGCGCGCGAGGGCCCCCCCCTTTTTGGCACGCGATCCGAAAAAGGTTCACCACCACTGGTCTAGCTAGTTGTTGCCATCTAGAGGTGGTTTGGATTTTTGCAATAGTTGTATGACAGTAGAGAGTAGAGAGAACATTGTAGGGTCACCGTACCTGGGCTACAAAAATATATTCAGCATTTTCTGTAATGTTTATGCTATCTGATGGCAGATTTTTGCAGCTCAGATTATACTCAGAAATCCCAGGTTTTTAATAGGAAGGAAGAGTTGGAATTCACTTCAAATCATGGTGAGGATGCAAGACTGTCTGGTCTGTCCTTGCTGAACTTATACTGTTTTTAAAACTCTGTTTTTAAAGCCAAATAGATTACCAGTAACAAACTACTCTATAGTTTGAATGGGTGAGGGCCATATAAAACACAGTGCATGACATTCATTTTAGACTCATTTTCATTCTGTTCTGAACCTTCATTGATTCCTAAAGATTTGTGCTGAGCTAGTCTTGCCGGTGATATGTTTGGCATTTAGGCTGGACATGGTCCAAAATGTTTTGGTGCCTAAGGCAGAAAATTCAAGAAATATCCTTCAGTTGCTGCTATTACAATAAAAAAGCTAATAGTTAAGGAATTGTTGCTAATGTTTGCTTGATCCTTATTTGTTTTATTTATTTGCTCACTTTAAAAAAAATTATAGATTGACTTTTAACTAAAACGAACCCAAAGGGATGGAGAATAAAATGGAAAAAAATAGAGAATAAAAGTAACCATAAATATAGTATTATGCTAGACTTGTATTTCTATGGGGAATAGCTTAGTGATATGGCACTGCTTTGCCATATCCAGATTTTGTCCTTGGCATCACCAGATAAAGTTAAGAATATTATTTATTTATTAAATTTATTTAATAATATTAATAGGAAAATAATATGGAAGTATGATACTTTCAGCTATGATGTCCTGGTTATGTCTCATCTGAGTCCCAACCACATTCAATCCTACTGAGTTTTTTCACAGACTCTGTGAACAACAACTGAGATGGAAACTACCGTATTTTTTGGAGTATAAGATGCACCTTTTCCTCCCTAAAAGAGGCTGAAAATTTGGGTGCGTCTTATACTCTGAATGTAGCTTTTTTGAAGGTTTTTTTCCCCAGCCCTAACGAGGCGCTAACGATCTTCCCGGCTCTTCCCAGCTTGCAGGCTTTTCAATTCCTACTCTCTCCGAATAAGGTTTTTTCCAGCCCTAAGTCTTTGCAGGCTTTTTTTCATTGCTACTTGCTCCGAAGAATGTTTTTTTAAGCCCTAACCAGGGGATAAAATAATGTGCTGAAGCTGACCAGACTAAGGACGCTAGCCAGATGAATACCTGGTAGGCAGATTCCCCCCCCCTATTTTCCTCCCCCAAAACTAAGGTGCATCTTATACTCCGGTGCGTCTTATACACCGAAAAATACGGTACTTCTTTATTTTTATTTTTAATGTTAGTCACTTATACTTTCCCCTTTATAACTTTATCTGTGCAGCAGATGGAGATTAGAAGATTCTCCGGTAAGGCTCCAGAAATTCAACAGATACCATTTTAACCAGTCAGCTGCTTCTGTGCACCACCTCCAAAAGTGTAGGCAATGGTTTTCTCCTTAAAACATTAAAATAGATGAAACAGATGCCCTTCCAATTATATTACAAACAGCTGCCTAGTATACCTTTATGAATGTTTTTATTATTAACATGCTTTCTTGTCTGGAAAAACACAGCATGATATACGAGAGTGATAGTGAAATCGTATAGAAATGTGTCTAGTCAGGAGAAAATATAATGAAGTTCAATATGACCTCTTCTCAGGACCTTGGACAGAGAATTTCACTTAGTAAAATACTAAAAAAGAAATGATTGTTATAGAAAAAAGTAGAAGAACAGACAAGTTGAAATGAAATACTTGAAGTGTCAGCCAAGTATTGGAGAGCGTGTTGCTGTTCTGTGCCCTCTGGGTAGCTTCCTGCTGTCAAGGATGGCACCAGTTGGCATCGTTTATCAGATCTCAAAAGCAAACCTTAACTGAAAAAAGAATTAATTGCCAGTCCAGCTTTGGTATATAAAATGGAGGCAGCATTTCATTATCTATTTAGGCATCATAATATCTTCAACTGCTGTGTCTTCACAGTGTCTTCAACTCCACTGTCTTCAACTCCAGCTGCTGTGGCCTAGAGGTGGAGCTCTTGCCTCACATTCAGGAGTTGTGAGTTTGATCCTAGGTAGAGGCAGATGTAGGGTCTCCTGCCTGGGCAGGGGGTTGGACTAGATGACCTGCAAGGTCCCTTCCAACTCTGTTAATCTGTTAGTGCTAAGGCCATAAGGTAAATCCCCATCTGGCTACAAAGTGTTTAAAGCAGAGGTGTCAAACTCAAGTGCTCGGGGGCTGGATCCAGCACACGGGGTATTAAGACCTGGCCCGCAAGGCTGCCCTGGAAACAGTTAAGGACCGGCCCGCAGTGCTTCTGCCAGCAAAAATGGACTCCTGAGCTCTATTTTCGGCTGCCAAGGCCTCTTGCAACCCTCTGCCAGTGAAAATGGAGCTCAGGAGCCTATTTTCACTGGCTGAGCGCTCGGGCCACCACAGGCGCCTCTCACAGGAGTGACACACCCACCCTGGCCACAGCACCCTGGCCCCCCAAGGTCAAACACAACCCTAATGCGGCCCTCAATGAAATTGAGTTTAAAGTTTTAAAAGTTCATGTCAGTTTTTCAAACTGAACCTGGAGACAAATAAGCAGCCAATTCAAATCTTGTACAACTGGGAATAATACACCTTGGTCAGAGTAAAGTCCAAAGAATGATGGCTGTGGACTCACTAAAAGCAGGTTCACAAGGCAACTGTTTTGTTTCAAATCTTCTGCATTGAATCAGAATTCTCCTGATCAATCATGACAATTGTGTTCATTCTGCCATAAAATATAACAACACTAGTAAAAAGCAACAATCAATAGCTTTACTCCTAAAATGCTAAACACTGGAGAGAAAAGGAGAAAACAACATCAGGGAGTGAGACTAATATTCACAACCATAATTTTAATAGTAGGCATATTAATTATGCCTATTAATTAGTAGCAAAGGGATTGATTTGTGATATTTGATAATCTATTGAATTCCTCACCACATAATGTAGTGACTATTATTAACTTGAAAAGCTTTAAAAGGATTGGATAAGTTCTAACAGAGCTAGACTATTAATCCGGAGACTCATTTTTTTAAACATACATCCTTTATTTTAGAAAATGATAAAATATAGGCAAAATATAATAAGATATGCTGCAATAACAAAGTTAAACAACCCTTAAACTTAAAAATATTTTTAAAAGAAAAAAAGAGGGAAAGACTCATCTTATTTATCAAAAGTATAAATAGTGACTGGTTTACTAAAAATATCATATGATACTGTAGTAGCATCAGATACAATAGATTATTAAAAAATACAAACCTGTGACAAATAAGAACATATTACTTCATCCTTTGATTAATGGAAAACATTGCCTTGTCCAGGGTGGATAAATTATACATTTCCAAAAGCCATTTCTTAACATTTGGAATAATTTTTTTCCCCAATTTCTCAATTGTACTCTGCACAGTACAACCACAATTCTTCATAGACAATCAGATCCAGAGAAATCAGATCCAGACAAATCTTATTGATTCTTTGACAAAGTGACAAAATTAGTGGACCAGAGGAATGCTGTCAATGTAATTTACTTGACTTCAGTAAGGCATTTGATAAAGTAGACCATAACCTATTACTCGATAAGCTCTGATATACAATGCAGCATCATGTTAACATGGACATTCAATCTTAACCTGAAATTGGAGGGCAGAATATGCCTCCATACACTGAGCAACTCATGATATACATTAGCAACCTTCTGCCTACCAGCATCCCAGAGATATCTAGTTGGCCATTGTGAGAAATAAAATGTTGGATCAAGATAGATTTGGGGGTGGTATGTAATATTCCTAAGTATTATACCTCCACTCCATATTTGTGCATTATCTTTTCTCCCTACAAATACCTGGAAATTTCCCTGATGCTCTAAACACATTTCTGTTATATTTTAAAAATAAAGCTTTCATCTATATTTATACATGAGATACAAAGTTTATACTGAAATCAAGTTAGAATTTCAGCATAATGTTCTGTTATAAACTTGTTGTCCTGATTGGTAATAAAAATTACCCCAGCTATCATTTTTCAAATTTGAAGTCAAAAATTACTAATAAAACAATGGTCAATATAATCTTACATATCATATAAATATTTGAAATCTAGAATTTCAAATCTATTTGAAATAGATTTGAAATTCTATTTTGAAATTGCATTGATTTGCCACCTTCAAGTCAATCTTGGCACTTGGCAACTGCATGAAAGGTCTATGAAGATGACCTTGGCAATATTGCAGAAGTGGTTTGTCATTGCCTTATTCTGGGATAATTTTGACTTTTCCTGTCTAGGGTTGACAGAAAGCAACTGGTCACACATCTGATTAACAGTAACAGTAACAGAGTTGGAAGAGACCTTGGAGGTCATCTAGTCCAACCCCCTGCTCACGCAGGAGACCTGTACTAGGGATTCGAACCGCCGACCTTTCTGATCAACAAGCTCAGTGTCTTAGCCACTGAGCCACAGTCACACAGTGGCTTCTGTTCCTAAGGGAGAACCAGAACCTAGGTCTCTCTGCTCCTAAACCAACATCTTTACTGGTATACCTTACAGGCTTGGAAAATAACAATAACTGGAGCAAATAAGCTTGGAAAATCCTAATGTTTTTGTTTGGCTTGGAACCCACCCTTTACTACTTAAAGTAATACATATGCTGGCCATTTTGAATTGTTTAACAAGCCAAGAAATCTTTGACTTACCATCACGTGTGAATGAATCAATATAATCAATGCAACCCATGACTCATTTAAAGCTTTTATTTTCAGGAGGACATATCACTGGTTTTCATGCTGTTTGTAAAACAAATGGTTTTGCTGATCCTACATATCGGTGCCTGAAGTTTCTCCATTTTCCTAGCAGCTGGCTGGCATTTTTGTGGCAATCAAGCTTAATGGGGGCTTTTGTATAGCTGTGAGTGGGCATTGAGTTTGTGTAGCTATTAACAAAATAGGCAAAGCTGCTTAGAAAATATTTATAGGCTGAGGTGTACAATTACTGGCAGATGGGGGTGGAGGAAATTTGCTCCACTATCTCTGGTATACGTGAAACTTATGTTTCCATCTATATTGACTAAGAGTACTGCGGTAATTTGTTTCAGGTCTCCACAAAATAAGAATCCTGCTTCAGCTTCTCTGCTACCACTGTTTTCTTCCCCTGCTCCACCATGTTGGTCAATAGAACCAACATGGCAGAGTTGGGGAAGAAAACAGTGGTAGCTCTAGAACTTCACATATACTAGGACTGAATGAAAAATATTAGTTTAATGGTGAATTTTAATAAACGAAACAGAAAAACAATAATGAATTGCGTCTTTTGCTACCTGTATTTGCTTCTCCACATAATCTTCACCAGCTTCTACCAATGATTGGTAAGCTTCTTAAAGACAAAAAACAAAACAAAAACACCCTCCATATTTCACATCTTCATCCAGTTTCTTACAATTCTTTCCACCTCTTCACTTGAATCAAACAGATGCTCAAATGTATTCCTTCTTATGTGAAATGTGTTGCTGTCTCAAACTGTCCATTTCAGGGGTGGGTTCCTCCTGGTTCGGACCGGTTCACCCGAACCGGTAACGATCCGCTGGTGATGTCACAATGACATCATCGACCTGGTTCAGTCGGTGCCGGTCCGTGGGCGCCACCATCTCTTTTTTGAATTTTTTTTCTTCTGAGCATGCGCAGAAGCTGAGTCTCTGGCACTGTGCATGCGTTCGCCATCTTGTTTTTGGTTTTTTAAAAAAAATTGGATTTTTTGGCACTGCGCATGCGTGTGCGCGCAAAGCACACATGCGCCCACATGGTGCAGGAGGAAGCAAACCAGCAACAAGATAAGTTAGAACACACCCATGGTCCATTTTGTTCTTAATCATACAAATCAGCTTGTTCTTATGCAGTTATGAATTTCAATTGGGAATCCTCCAGCAGAAAAAAAAATTAAATCACTGTGTATTGCTTAAGCTGCATTGACAACTACTTGCTACAAGCTTCCATTTCATAAGCAATAGTAATACACACAATCCTCACTTATCACCTGCAAGTAGGGCCAGCAACCCCATCACTAAGTGAAGAGGGTAAAGTGACGCATCATGTGACTGTGCCAACATACAACATCCAATCTGGTTGCAGTAGTTAAGCAAATCACATATCATTGTTAAATGCAAAGTCACATGACCTCAATTTATGACTTCCTGCTGGTGTTGCTCATCAGAAGCTGGTTTTGAAGGTTGCTAATGTTGATCATGTGACTGCAGGATGTTGCAATCATCATAAATATGCACCAATTGCCAAGCACCCAAATTGTGACTGTGGAATTACAGAGATGCTGCATTGGCCACAACTTTGACGGCCAGTTGTAAAAATTCTTTTCTAGTGCCATTGTAACTTCAAATAGTCACTGAACAATCTGTCAGTAAGTGAGAACTATATTTTTGTATCATGTCAGAATTTCTAGCATATCAGTTCTGCCATCTGTTGGAAACTTCTAATATTAGGAACATTACTTTTCATTCAACTTTCAAAGTTCCTTGTGGAAGAAAATCAGCTCCTAGTAACTATATCCATCCAAGCCCCATAAATTCTTTGACTAACACAATTATGTGTAGTCACTGTCTGGATTCATATAGTTGGTTCATGTAATTATTTAGCTTTGTATATTCTATGATCCCAATCATTGCAAATGGGTAAACCATGGTTTATGGCAGGAACAGATAATGGGTGTCCTTTGAGATGCTATAGGACCAGAATGCAGCCGCACGGGTGGTTTCGGGGGCTAATTGGCGCTCCCATATAACACCCCTCCTGCGTGAGCTGCACTGGCTTCCGGTGATCTACCGGGTGCGCTTCAAGGTGCTTGTTACTACCTTTAAAGCGCTCCATGGCATTGGACCTAGGTATCTCCGAGACCGCCTGCTGCCACAAACTGCCTCCCATTGACCAGTGCGCTCCCACAGAGAGGGCCTCCTCGGGGTGCCATCAGCCAAGCAGTGTAGGCTGGTGACGCCCAGGGGGAGGGCCTTCTCTGTGGGAGCACCCACCCTCTGGAATCAGCTCCCTCCAGACTTAAGAACAATTCACGACCTGTCCACCTTCCGCCGTGCCCTCAAGACGTATTATTTTTATCAAGCCGGGCTGGCGTGAAAAAGTTTTTGGGTTTTTAAAATTTTAAGATTTTACTAAATTTTAATTGTATTAAATTAGGGCCACATTGAATATTTTATTTTAAATGTATTTTAATGTTTTTTACTTGGCTTAAATGTATTTTAATGTTTTTTACTTGGCTGTTCACCGCCCTGAGTGCCCTGGAGAAGGGCGGTATATAAATTTAATTAAACTTAAACTTAAACTTAAACCAGAGTTCCTGTTAGTTCAAGCCCTTTTAGTCAGTAGTGAGGAATCTGCAGTTGCTGTCTAACAACATAACAGGGATCCTCTATTCATGCCCCTTTCCCCCTTATGGCACTGAATGTTGTATGAATCCAGGCATTTCTGATTTATTCTGTAAACAAAGATTAAAGAAGTGAATTGTAGAAATAAAACCATTATCATGCACAAACCAGTTTTTGAGAAATCATATGAAAAATGGAGTTTGTGGTAGTATACTAAGTTCTTTCAAATGCCTATTCAGTTTCTTTTAAAAACAGTGATATTAACTTTGAATACATAAATACATAAATGTTGCCACGTCGTGAACATGCCTTAACTGACATGCAACAGACAGGTTGGAACAGATTATTTTCCCCCACATAACTGTTTTCTACCGATTGTCATTCAAATCAATCCTCGGTCAATCTACTCAGGTAATCAGAGAGCCATTGGACCAGTAGTGGGTTCTAAAACCCGTTGCTACCGATTTGCACACGCGCACGCACGCGTGACGCTTCTACACATGTGCAGAAGCATCCCGGGCGGGTGGGTGGAGCCTCCCACTGCCGCTAATGGTTCGCAGAACCGGGCCGAACTGGGAGCAACCCATCACTTCATGGGACCTTTCTGAAGTCCTGTCAGCATTTATACATTTTATTTCATTTTTGTTTACTGGCATATAAATCCCATTATGTTTAGTGTGGCTTACTCTCAGTGAAAAATGTCCTTTCTAGAAATCTATGATGTGGTCAGATAAGTTTGCATCCTTATCACCTCCTGTTCCAGTGATTCTATGGGAGATGCCAAGGCTTATTTGCTTCTATATAGTTCTACGATTGAACAATAAATAAATATTTATAAGCCATTCTTCATAGTCTCTTTGCCCCAATCTAGTTTATCTTTGTCAGCTTTGTGAGATAGTCCAAACAAGAGGCACATTCAGATGAACTAACTCTACTTAATTGTAAGGTTAAGTTAACAAATCTTGCAAGTCTGAAAATACTTTTCTCCCCCGTTGCCTTTACAGTCTAAGAAACTAGGGAGGGTTCCTTCTGAGATGTTTTCCATGTCCATATTCCTGCTGCAGACTAAGCTGCCTCTTATCTGACCATTCCCCTGGTTATGGTCTTCTCTTGTCTCTCAAGGTAATTCCCATGTACCATTGCAATCTTGAGACCCATGACATTTACTGGTCTGAGCATTAGAAGGTCAGTAAACACAACTTTGCGAAATTATGTTGAATTGTTCCTATTGCAGGGGGAAGCGAGGATAATTTACATGCTTGGCTTTGGGGCAGGAGGTGGTATCTGAGATTCAATGAAGAATTGCATGATAGAGAACAGGATTTACATATTCAAAAGGAAGATGAACATCAGCATTACACAGAGGCAAGGATGATGTGAGGCAGTCTGTTTCAGACCATTTATCAACTTCCTTGAAGCTCTGATTTTAAAATAAAGCAAAATCAATACCCAACAGATTCCTGTGCACTGGAGGGAATTCAGAGAAAAGCAATATCAATGATGAACCAGCAGAGTAATTGATTGAGGAGGAGAATGTTAAAAGTTGCAGAGTCTGGCTTTGCAATAACAATGGTTTCCAGTCAATCCCCAGGCGCAGTTCAAAATGCTGGTTTGGGCCAACAAATCTCTCCACGTAGCTTGAGGCTAGATTATCTGAAGGAATCCTTGTTTCCACTTAAGGTCAGCTTATGAGGCTCTGTGTCATTCATGTCAGCTTCTGAGGTACAATGAATGATGACACTTGACAATCCTTTTCCACTGAGGCATACAATTTCTGGAATTCCCAGAAAAGTAGACCTGTACTAGCCATAAAGTATTCTTTGTTTTTTTGATAGAAAATGGACTGTTGCAAGAATGGGTGCTCTACGTGGCAATCAGGTTTTACAACTGTTTGCTCTTTGTGGTAAATGCCTGTGTATATATATGGATGGTGTACTAGCTTTATTCTTAATACAGTGGTACCTTGGCACTCATTATTAATTGATTCCAGGAGACATGATGATTACCAAAAATGATGAGTACCAAACACATTTTCCCCATAAGGAATAATATAGTGAGTCACAAGGCACCGACACTGACAAATTTTAGCTTGTGCGTTGAGTACCAAACAAATGATAAGTACCGGGACAAAAATTTTGTTTCAAAGTGTGTTGAGTATTAAATTTGATGCATTTCAGAGTAGTTGAGTACCAAGGTACCACTGTATATCCTTTCATATCCTTTCATATGCAAATATCTCAGGTATACACTCAAGTTTAGATATACCTTTTCCACTAATACGCTTTTCTATGTGCAGTTTTGGTGGAGAAAGATTGGTTCTAGCAGACTAATTAATTACGGCCTATCTGGATTTGTGGTTTGTACCTATTCATTCAGCCTGAAATCTCTGGCAGGTAGGTTTTTGATCTCCTATTTGGTTGCATGCTACACTCATACGTTTTCAGGAGCCCATCTTCAGTCTCTCAGCTGCTCTTTTCCCAGCAATTATCTAACTGACATGGTGATCAGTTATTTTTAGCAACTTGCTCTGGCCTTTGTTTCAGCCAGAGACCCTGTTCTTCTGTCTATAGCGGCCTATATCGTCTGCGTAGAAGGCTCTCATCATTCTCATTGATGGTCTCTGACCCACAATTAATACAGTGCTTAATACATGCTTTAGTTCTGTGGCTGAAAGTGTCGAGTTTTTGGGGTTGCTATCATTTTTCACATAAAGTTCATGATTTCATCAATGGTAGTACAAGCCTGATGCAAACTCTCCTTCTCCTTCTCCTTCTCCTTCTCCTTCTCTTTCTCTTTCTCTTTCTCTTTCTCTTTCTCCTCCTCCTCCTCCTCCTCTTCCTCCTTCTCCTTCTTCTCTCCTTCATTATCTATTTACTGCTGGGAAATCTCTTCCCCTGAAAGAGAATGCTATGTCCTGCCTGTTGTGTAGCTGGAAAAAAAATGAAGCTCCTGGCAAAGCCCCCACAGAAAAGCAAAGAAGCAAAGCACTTATATGTTCTTTATGTTCTGGTAAACTTGTTAACCAAAAGCACCGCAGTGTCAAATTATTTCGTCTTTCTGGACTTAAGAACAATCCAGTTGTTAAACATCAAAGAGCAACAGCAATGCCTGTTAGCTCATCTACTTAGTAGCAAGGAGCTGGCTACCAGTTGCAGATGTACATGGATGGGGTAATGCAAAACATCATCACTGTGACTTCTCTTTATAGGATGCTATTTAAAAAATGAAAGTGGGGGGGGGACACACAGAATAGGCTGCCTAGAAGAGCAAGGCTAGCCTGATATCTTCATTTTGCTACATTTGCTATTCTGAGCCTTATTTAAATAAATGATGCAATTACTGGGAAATAAATAGAGAGAAGGGATTACTGCCAAAACAGAGGATTCCAATTTGTATCTTTGTTGGTGCTTTGGGGATTTGCTTTGTGGTTAAAAAGAGGCAGACAACGTTGTTTTAGAAAAATCTAATGAGTAAGACTAGCATTCCCACATCTGCCAAATTCTCTCAACACGGAGACCTTCACATATCCTACTCATGGGCTCTTTTATCTTTTCACTTCTTTTCTCCCCTTTCTCCCCAAGATTCTCCTCCTTGTTTTCCCTCCCTCCCTCCCTCTCTTTTCATAGACACATAGACTGAATTCACAGTTCTTACACACATCATCTAACTTGCTGGAACTCACAAACTCCATTTTATCTTTGACTAAAGCGTTGCACAATCCAGTCACCGGATCTAACTTTAGAATAGTTACTGTCTGCTCTAATTATTATCTAATCCAGCCCAGTGGTTGTACCAGGATAAAACAATAAAATGATCTTTTTTGATAAATTTGGTTTCTTATTTCCACATGGCCACCTTTTCTTCCTTAGTATCTAAATTACAGAGATGTATGGCCATTAATCATGTAGATTCTTTGAGTTCAATCTCACTCTTTTTTTTGGTCCATCAGACTATCATGGCTAGTATGAAGGGTTGTGCGTACTTACCTGTAGGAAGCCAATTATCATTCCTGTAATCAGTGCTAAGCTCAACGGAGCCTTCCTGACTCAGTCCGTTACTTTTAACATTGGCAAAGCATATATGACTTTTTCCAACTGTTCTTAGAAATTCGGGGACTTCCAAAAGAGAATAGGAGCCGAGGTGGCGCAGCGGTTAGAGTGGGCTACTACAAGCCACTTTAGCTGACTGTGATCCGCAGGTCAGCGGTTCAAATCTCACCGGCTCAAGGTTGACTCAGCCTTCCATCCTTCCGAGGTAGGTAAAATGAGGACCCAGATTGTTTGGGGCAATATAAATATACATTGCTTACTGGTGTAAACCACTTAGAGAGTGCTTGCACTGTGAGGCGGTATATAAATGTCACTAATAAATAAATAAATAAATAATAGAAGAAAAACCTTTCATAACTCAGGGTCACCCATATAGCTTCATGAAACTTATTTTAGGGCTTTCAGCTGGCAGAATTCTTAGGTGCCTTGGGTTTAGTCCTAACCCCAACTTTCTTTTCAGGGCTAAACTGGTGTTTACCTATTATTATTATTTTCTATCTACGCCTCTACCCAAAGCCATCATCTCCACTCTATCAAATTGTAATCTGTCGTGTATTTCTTGAATGCTGACTCTAATACTCTTTTTATTTGACCCTAAAACATAGAAGTGAGTGTTTTAATGTCTTTATTGTAAATTGTAAGGCTGGCTGCTGTATTTGTTTTCTTTAATTTGTTCTTTTTTATGTTTAATCTTAGTCCCATATTTTTACTGAGTTTCTTAATTTTCATTACTAGAGCTTCCAGGTCATTTGTGTTTTTATTCATCAGAGTAGGCTATTAATGCTTTTTTTCTTCCAATTTAAGATAATACGGTAATTATTTTCTTTCAGGTCACCCTCAATACATATTTAGCATATAGGTTGACTAAATAAGGGGAGGTATTCAGCCATTTCTTTGCCAACCTGGAGTCAGTGTGCGTCACCATATTCCTTCCAGACTGTGGTTTTCCGACCTTTCATAGATTTTTCATGGAGACATTGAGATATTCTAGGATTCCTATTTTCTCAAGGACATTCTACAGCTTGACATGATTCATAAAACCGAATACCTTTCAATAATCAATGAAGCATATATTGACTTCATTTTGGTGTTTGGCTTTTTCAATTATTCACAATGCATTAGGAATGTTTAGCTTTTTCTAAAATCAATTTGAACATCTGGCATTTCCCTTTCCTTGTAAGGGTCTAATCTGTATTGGATGACACTAAGCATTATCTTGCTAGTATGTGAAATTAAGGATATCATGCAAGCATTTGCACGCTGGAAGTTTCCTTCTTTGCTATTGGTAATGAAGACTGATCTCTTACAATCTGTTACTCATTGTTGTTCTCCAGATTTGCTGGCATTGTTTGGTTAGATTACTGATTTTTCTTCTGCTGCTTGCCATCTTTCTATAGATACTGTATTCCATTTCTATAGACTTCCCACTTGGTGATAACCAGAGTATGGATCTAACTTCATCTTCCAAGACTAGTGGTTTTTATAAATAGAGAATATCTTCTTAGGTGTTTTGGATGTTGACATCTCTGCTATACAGGATTTCAGGATTTCTATCATTGTTTGATCTTTTTTGAATCAGTTATTATAGCTCCATTTGCATCCATTAGCATACTAATTTGAGGTTGGAGCCTCCTTCTGAGTTTGAAGAAGCTTTGGGGAAACTTGCTTTGTTTTTACATGTCTGTTTCTGCTTTAATGTCTTTGGAGAAATCATTGTAATACTGTTTCTTGTCTCTTCTAACAATTGTTGATATTATTATTATTTTGTTAAAATCATTTCTGAGACCTTTATCTCATTTCATTTTGACTCCTTCTCTTGGCAACTTCCACTATCTGTTCTAACACCCAAGTGATTTGTTCTGTTTCTTCATTTCTGGCAGTCTCATTTCATGTTCATTCTTAACAACCTCTTTGATTTCATTTCCATTTCCTCTCATTGAGGTTCAGGACCTCAAAGCAATCCCTGTTCTTTTGCTTGGAATTCACGAGTGTTTGATCATATCATTAAAATTAGTTGGCCTTGCTCTTCCACTTTAGCATGGCTTGGACTTGAACAGGAGGAGTTCACGATCTATTTCACAATCAGCACCTGATCACATCTTTACTGTTATAATTGAGCCATCCCATCTGCTTCTACCAGTAATAGAGTCAGTTTGATCACCATATGCTCAGTGTGGTGAATATCCATGTATATGTCCCTTGAGGTTGTCTGAAGAATGTGTTAGCAATAAAGAGATCATTGGATTGACAGAAATCAATACATCATTCATCTGATTTCTTCCTCTTTCAAGGTCATACAATCCAACTATGTTTTTAATTTTTGGCATTTTCCAACCACAAGCCAGGTGTCTTCCTTCCATGTCTTCCAATTTCACGTTTCAGATATAAAACTCATGAATCTTCTCTTTTTCTGCAAGAGTTCTTAGAGTAACTTGGGTAACCATCATATTAAAGGGTTGTCTGAAAAATTCAATTGATATTATGGCATTGTACTCAAGTATTGTCCTTGCTAAATCCTTCCTGACTGTGAAAGCAAGTGCAGAGGGACAAAGAAAGATTTGCCATGCCTCTTAACCTAACCTGCTGTCCTTAGGTGAAGATGCTTTCTCTTCCTTAATATCAGAGTAAGATTCAATTGCCTTATCGGTTTTTCTGTACAAAATACCATAAGGTGCCATTCCATCTGTTTTAAGTAGCAAAAACGTTGGACTGGTGCTGAGAAAATTCTCAGTGCACATTTTTAGTTTCATCTTTTTAGTTAGTTGGTATCTTGTTCCTGAAAATATGTGTGGCTGAGAGAGAGTATACATGAAAGGAAGCAGATATTCATTAATTATTCTATCAGCTTAATACAAAGGCAATCATATTAATCCTGGGTCATGCTGTATCAGAAAGCTTTCTGTACAATCTCAAATGTTGCAAATTGGTTACATGCGCATCATAAATTATTCTATCTGGCAGAGAAGAGGCAATTTTGGTAGGTGCATGTTAGCGTATTAGATTGAAGAAAGCCAAATCTAATGTGAGACTGACTTCTCCTTAACTATTTGAGACTCAGAAGCATCATTCTTTGCATCTAACTCCCCTGTGGGGAATCAAAGGCAGTTTCTGAAAAGGATGAGTTTTCAATGTGACGGCTAAGTTTCAGTGAAATCACCTTATGGGGTTAATTATTTTCGAGAACTACAAGATATTACCTAAATCATAATTTATTTTGCATAACTAGGGTATATAGCAGGGTTTAATGTAGAGTGCACGTTGACAATTCAGAGAAACCAGCCCAATTTATCTGAGATCAGTTCAGAGCCATTCCCTAATTAAACTTAGAGTTTCAATTTGTTTCTTTGTAGAATTTCAGCACTGGTTTTCTTGATCTCTGCAAATCAGCAAATATTTATACATTGGGTTGTATATAATTGGATCAAATCTTCAGTAATGATAGATCCATATAACAGATAAAGCCTGCTAAAATTTTGGCAAACAGATTGTAGTTTCGTATTAACTTAAATTTTGATTTAAACGAACACAAGATTATCAAATGACTTGATTAGTTCCTTGGTGACTATATTAAATGTGAAGGCATTGCTATTTTGAAGAGAATGAGGCATACCAATTTTTGTATAAATATGTTTAAGACTGTGCATGTAACTGAAGTCCTTACTGTTTCAGAATGTTTTTTAAAGATTCTGTTTATTTCCCTGAATTTTGATACTGGACATAGAGCTAGCCATAAAAACTTGCAATACCTCAGAAGGATTAGTGCAAGAGTTAGGGAATCTGAGTGAAAGTTAGATTTGTACATTTAAGGCTCCTTCTGCATAAAACGAAGGGAATCAAAGCAAGGCAAGCCCATAATTGTGCTCATTTTTTTTAGCAGTGGGCCCAGATAGTCCTTCTCTAATCAATTTAACGGGGATCCTCTATAATTATCCCCACTTATTTGTGATGTTTAAGAAACTGACACTAAGCATTAAAAAGTGAAAAACGTGTCAATAATTTTTTTAACATCAATAAATCCAAAGCCATTTCATCAATTGAAAATCCCATTGAATGTTTTTTTTCCCCAATTGACATCATTATCACAGAAAAGTCTGTAAGAAAGAGATAAACGATAGAGATAGAATTTGCCCCGGAAGAAGGGCCTGAATCTTTATGTTCTCAAGCAAGTATCTAATGCAAACTTCCCCAAATATCTATCATCAAAAAATATTTTAACATTCCTGCTCCTTGAAGAAACAACAAGTAGAGAAAGTGCTGGAAACTGAAATGGTCCTGCACTTCATTAGAACTCCTCCTTAAAATAATAAGATTGTAGAGCGCTGATAAAATCTTTAACTATAACCAGACTAGAGTCATCAGGCATACAATTTCAGTGGCTTTTCTCCCGCTTCCCTTTCTTCTTGCTCTCGCTTTTTATTTGCCAAGAAACTTTGCAGGGATTTTGCAGAATCACCAAATGGTGTTTCTTGGAAGGTGCATTAAATTTCCAGTTGGTTTCATAAATGTCTGCCTATCACAGACATTTTCCAGATGTGTGTTAATTAACCAGTTGTGGCTCTGGACAGAATCCATTAAATGTGATGCATACCCACTAACAAATATCTTGCTTCCCCTGAAAATTCCTTTTTATGCTGTAAGGTTGTCTAAATTGTTGAGAATGTAAAATAAGAAAAACAAAACAAAAACAAAGCAATGAGCTTTTTTCAAACTTTTAGTAGCAAAGCATGGGTTGATACTATGCTATTTTATGCTTCTTATCTAGATGAATGAGTATATTTTACAACTTTCAAATGTTTATGGTTTCAATAGTGCAGATCACTATCTCTCTCCCTCCCTCACCCTTTCATCTAGATGTTTTGTAATATTCAGTAGATCTTACTCCCAAGGAAGGATCCGTGAGATTGTAGTAGTCTTTATTTATTCCCATTTGTATAGCGGGCTATCTCATATAATATATGACTGAAGAGAGAGCTTATAAGTTTGTTTATCTATAGCAGGAAAGGGCAAATATTTTGGCAGTGGTGGCTTGTCTGGTGAAACAGGAGATGGCCAAAATAGACAACATTAAAGTGAGGGAAGTTGAATAGGCCATCTGGGTCATTTAAGCCAGTGGTGAAATCCAATTTTTTAACTACCAGTTCTGTGGGCATGGCTTGGTGGGCATGGTGTGGCTTGGAGGGCGTGGCTTGGTGGGCATGGCAGGGGAAGGATACTGCAAAATCTCCATTCCCACCCCACTCCAGGGGAAGGATACTACAAAATCTCCATTCTCACCCCACTCTGGGCCAGCCAGAGGTGGTATTTGCTGGTTCTCTGAACTACTCAAAATTTCCGCTACTGGTTCTCCAGAACCAGTCAGAACCTGCTGGATTTCACCCCTGATTTAAGCCCATTTTGTCCATTCAGAAAAGCAATCAGTATTTTTTTATTTTTAAAGGATTTTATAGGTACTTTAAGCCCCTGCAATGAGAAACATTGTGTAGTGTGGTGGCTAAAGGCACCAAGCTAAACAACTGGTAGATGATGAGTTTTAACCCTATCTTATTTGTCATGGTGGCGCAGTGGTTAGAATGCAATACTGCAGGCTACTTCTGCTGCCTGCCGGCTGCCTGCAGTTTGGCAGTTCTATCCAGACTGGCTCAAGGTTGACTCAGCCTTCCATCCTTCCAAGGTGGGTAAAATGAGGACCCAGATTTTGGGGGCAATAAGATGACTCTATAAACTGCTTAGAGAGGGCTGTGAAGCAATGTGAAGCAGTATATAAGTCTAAGTGCTATTGCCATTGCTATTAGAGTTATGGTAAAAGAATGGTTAGAATGCAGTATTGCAGGCTAACTCTGCCCATAGCCAGGAGTTCAGTCTTGACCGGCTCAAAGTTGTCTTAGTCATCCATCCTTCTGAGATTGGTAAGATGAGGACCCAGATTGTTGGGGGCAATGTGCTAACTCTGTAAACCTCTCAGAGAGTTCTGTAAAGCACTTTGCAGAAGTATATAAGTGCTATTGCTAAAGCTGTCTTTGGTCCAGTCATTCTTCTCTCAACCCTGAAAAGAATGAGGCAAAGGAAAACCAGTTGCAAAAATATTGCCAAGAAAATTGCATGCAGCGACTAGGAGTCAAAGCAGAATCAATGGCACCTACACCGAGAACCTGTGGCAGAAATTAAGGTTTTGCTTCTTTAAAAAAATTTTTTTTCTCCACAGCAACAAAAATGAAAGATGCAACTATTTTCAGCTCCTCTCATTCCAGAAAGGATCTAATGGATGTTTTTAATAGGCTCTGGAACCCATTAATGCAGTTTGTGACTTGCCTACATCCAATTGATGCCGCAGTGGTTTTCCCTCCCTCATTCCCTTCATGGATGAATCCAAATTGTTGTCATTGAGACTCACTTCTTACAAATGTATTTACATTTTCTCTCTTTTTCCATATGGCTCTATGATGACTCATCATGTATGTGGCCAAGGTTCAGCAGTTCCATAGTTTGGATAATAAGACATTTTTATTTTAAAATAAAGTCCTATATAATCTGTTTTATCCTAGCAAGTAATTCCTAGGGCTATGTACATTTCAGACATGATCTTGAAGAAGTGCTTTAGGTCTTCCTGTACACAAGCATGGCACTTTTCTCCTCTACATTAAAAAAGTCACATGAGTCTGAAAAGCTGCTTTAAAGAGTCAGTTTATTAAGTATCTCTCAAACTCTCAGAAAGAAACCTGGAAAAAAATGTGCCTGCTTTAATATATAGCAAATATATACCATATTTTTCAGAGTACAAGACGCACCGGAGTATAAGACGCACCTAGATTTTAGAGGACGAAAACAAGGAAAAAAGTATTCTGAACCAAATGGTGTAGTAATATATTATTTAATAAAATACCAGTGTAGCAGAATACTTTTTACAACCATGTATACTTTTTACAACCATGTATAGTTTTTACAACCATGTACACGTTTTACAACCATGTATACTTTTTACAAACTTCAAACTTGACAGCTTTACGACTTTTGGACTTCAACTCCCAGAATTCCTCCTCCAGTCATGCTAGCTCAGGAATGGGAGTTGAAGTCCACAAGTCTTAAACTTGCCAAGTTTGAAGACCCTTGCACCCCTAACCCCTAACCCAGGGGTCTTCAAACTTGACAGCTTTAAGACTAGTGGACTTCAACTCCCAGAATTCCTCCTCCAGTCATGCTAGATGGGTTAATTAGAAGGCAAAAACACCCCCATTTTTGCAAAAAAATGGCCTGTTTTTCGCTCATTTTTTTGCAAAAACAGGGCATGCAGAGGGTCTGGGAAGCCTGCAAAGCACTCCTAGGGGGTGGGGGAAGGCAAAAACTCCCCCATTTTTGCAAAAAATTGCCCATTTTTTGCAAAAATGGGATGCGGGGGCGGGGCTTTGGGAGGCCAAAAAATTGCTGCATTCGGTATATAAGATGCACCAACATTTCCACCCTCTTTTTGGGGGCAAAAAGGTGCGTCTTATACTCTGAAAAATACGGTATATTGTCTCATCTTCCAAATTGAAGACTATGTAGTCCTATTAATGTCTCTTTATACCATATGGAAGGACAAGCTGAAATTAAAACAAGAGTTAAGCCACTCAATTAATAAAGCATTCATTCTGTATTCTGACATTAGTTCTCATGTTGTCCTCATCTGCCATGTGGTATCATTAAACATTTTTCTGTCATTTAAGTTGTACATTCAGTAAATCTCCAAGAAGCTGAAACTGACCATATTGCTATGCTTCCCACATCTCCCTGCCTTTCTTTGTAGGTTTCCACCCACAGCATTCACTTTCCTCATTACGCTCCGATAAAGTAGGAAGATTGTTATTATGATCCCTGACAAGGCAGCATCAAGAATTATGCTGTGAAATCTAAAGAGACAGTTAATATAGAACTCACAATCATAATTTAATCAAGGACTATTAACTTCACTGGCAAAACACGGCCCCTTTCTCCTGCGCTTCCGTCTCCTCTGGCCTGTCTCTCAGCAATGAGCTTCTGACTCAAGTCTTGCAGGATAGTTCAGTACCAGCAAACCATCCATCAAAATGGGTTTCTAGAAGAGAAAGTGCAAAGATCTCAACCAGCCTAGCCAATAAAGGTTCCCCTACACTAGGGGTCAGCAACCCGTGGCTCTGGAGCCGCATGTGGCTCTTTCATCCTTCTGCTGCGGCTCCATGTCACCGGTCGGCTCCACAATTGATAGGGCTTTCGGTTAGGACAAGTAGAGAAAAAGGATGCTGTGCTAGGATGAGACTCTATGGTGGGGGAACCGGACTTCCAGTCAGCTCCAGAATTGAACGGGGGGCTTCCAGTTAGGACCTTTGTGGCTCTTTGAGTGTTTAAGGTTGCCGACCCCTGCCCTACACATTTGCTCATAATGTAGATTCTACAATAGGATGATTGCACAGGTCTAAGTCTGTGACATCTGAACCTAATTCCATATACAGCCTTTGATGATAAAATGGGAATTCAGTAGATCAGATTGTTCCTGAGCTGCAGTCTTTGGGATTGGTGGCAAAAATGGCAGGTGATGAGGAAAAAAAGAGATGCACATTTGCTTTCACCCTTAATCACATCTTATTGTTGCCAAGTTCTTAGGCCTGAATGGTAATGGTACACAATTCATTCTTCATCATTCATTCATTTTTCATCATACCATAAAACACTGGAAGACCACATTTGTTAGATTTGCACTGGAATGAAGAGGCAAGACATAGGAACAGTTCAGCACCTTTATTTCCTTGGTTGAAAGTAATACGGACTGCCGGCAGGCTGCAGGGAAGCCGCTTTTAAGGGCTTCCTCTGTAGCCTGCTGGCCACTGACAGTAGTTCATTTCTCCCGCCGCTTGATTAGCCAATCAGTGGCGGCCATGCAAATCTGTACTAGATAGATAGATAGATAGAATATATGGAATTCTTTATTGGCCAAGTGTGATTGGACACACAAGGAATTTGTCTTTGGTGCATATACTCTCAGTGTACATAAAAGAAAAGATACATTTGTCAAGAATGGTTGTCATAGGGTTCAAGTAAGCAATCAGGAAACAATCAATATTAATATAAATCATAAGGATACAAGCAACAAGTTACAGTCATACAGTCATAAGTGGGAGGAGATGGGTGATAGGAACGATGAGAAGACTAATAGTAATAGTAATGCAGCCTAGTGAATAGTTTGACAGTGGTGAGGGAATTATTTGTTTAGCAGAGTGATGGCGTTCGGGAAAAAACTGTTCTTGTGTCTAACTACGTATGTCAGTATGCAACAACATTCCTC
The DNA here is from genome assembly GCA_023053685.1 of Diadophis punctatus similis. NCBI lineage: Eukaryota > Metazoa > Chordata > Lepidosauria > Squamata > Dipsadidae > Diadophis > Diadophis punctatus. The sequence goes on along the minus strand of JALIGW010000001.1, from coordinate 262,303,006 downwards.
CAGAGAATTGCTTTGGGTGGCAATATCCAGTTACAAAAATAAATTAGACCTAGAGATGTGCCTGTTTGATCAAAATTCTGAAAGTGATCTGGAGAGAACTTCAATTAACCTCACATAGGCTGGATATATTTATGCTCAGGCATGATAAAGAAACTGAAAGTCTATATACCATAAAGATTTCCAACTTAGTCTGAAAAGCAACCAAATCGGGAAATCTTAGACATAAGTTTAAATAATAACCATTATATGGTGCAAAATATTTTTTTTATATTTTGCCATTAGGTTAGTGCAAAATATTTTTGCACTAATCATGTAATAACCATGATTACTGCAAAAAATATCCTTGTGGAATAGAAAACAGTTATCATGCTATTACACTTAGCAAACTTAGCAAACATGCAACTACTAGGAAGTTGACAATGTCATCACTTTTTGCTTCCAAAGGGGAATCATCTAAAAAAAAATTAAGGAACTGATGAAAATAAGAATGATGGGAAAAGTCAACATGGCCAAATATCTACATAATGCCTGAAGTTTATTTAAAACCACCACAACTGAGGCTCAGTTAGGAAATATTCCCTAATATAAGAAAGGTCAGCCACATGCAGAAAAAGGCCAGCGTGGCTTTCTGATAATATCCAGGAAGGTGCAAAGTTGTTTTCTCTCAGAAAATGGAATTCCAGTTCCTTCTGAGCAGAACAAAAAGGAGCAGCAGTTCTGACAGAATTACAAGGCATTTTAGGAGTGTAAGGCCAAAAGCATAAAGAGGAACAACAGGGGCTTCTGTAGAGATATACAAAGCATAAAACCAGTCAGGGAAGTAGTTTTCTTAGACGATTCCTTGATTCATTAGGTGGCATTAAATCAGTTTCAGCTCTTCGTGACCACATCCATTTTCTCCAGGATTTCTTAGATGACAAAGGAATAAAAGTGGTTCTCAAGGAGGATTTGGAGACTGCAGATAAATTAAATGGGTTCTTTGCATCTGTTTTTATTACAGAAGATATAGGGCAGATACTTGAGCCTGTATCGATTTTCTTATGGTTGGAATTGGATCAGCTAAAGCCAATGAAAGAAATAAGACATTTTAGGACATTTTGAAAGATGACACTTGGTTCTGATGGCATCCACTTGAGAGTTCCTAAAGACCTCAGGTGTGTTCTTTAACAACACAAATATGTACCTTGTACTCAGATCAGGGTCATTGGGTCTAGAACAGTGGTTCCCAACCTTTTTGTGATCGAGTACCACTTGGAGGTCCGTACAGTCACCGCGTATCACCTGGTTCCAGAGAAACTAAATTCAATCACTTTAAAGATATCACTTTATTTCCATAATTGTACAAGTAGAACACGCAAACCAACTAAATAATAATAAAAATAGTAACATACACACTGAGATGCAGTAATGAATATCAAAGGGTAACTTGAGTCAAGAGAACATAGTGCTAACAATAACAGAGTGAGATTAACCTTAGCTCGAGAGCTCGCTACGACGCGCACCTTCTCGCGAGGGTTCTACTGCACGACTGCTGAGAGTTCAGAACAGTCACCGTTCCTTTTTTGGCCCCGCGCATCCAGCAACTGGATTCTCGGGCCGCTGGGACCAGGTGGGTGGCGTGTGGCAACAGTTGCAAATCGTTGCCAGATTATCTTGTGTTAGGCAGTAAACATTTTTGTGAAGTAAAAAATAACTAACTAAAAATCGTTCATGACCCCGAAAGTGTTCGCGTACCACCTGGAAGGCCCTCGCGTACCACTAGTGGTACACGTACCACAGGTTGGGAACCACTGGTCTAGAAGGTAGCCATTTTGACACAACTTTTTTTTTAAGGACACTGAGCAGAGCCAGGAAAGTATAAGTAACTTTAATGTCTGGTCCAAATTGGTAGCAATAGTAATCAAAGTAAAAGTAATAAAGCATATAGAAGTCTTACAGAAAGAAAATTAGCAAGAATTCTACCAATGTGAATCCAGTCAGCCAATCTTCTACATTTCTGAGAAGGTCAACAGGCATATAACTGGAGCTAACGTGGTCAACACTGTATACTTAGATTTTCAAAGCGCCTTCAACAAAGTTCTGCATCAAAGGCTATTGATTTAGAGGAGAGCATATTGAAGATGTTCACTCAGCTGCAAAAAAGGCATATTCTAGGCTAGGGAATTTAGGTTAGGAAAGGAACTACAAATAAAATGCCAATGTTGTTAATCTTTATACAAATTTATGCATTAGTCTTTATACAAATATATGCATCTGGAATACTTTGTGGTCTTCATATTTGGAAAAAGAATACAGTTCTGCTGCACAAACCTCTCTGTAGGATGCTTGGAACTCTTCAGCTTGGGAAAGACCAACTGATATGATTGATATAAATAAAATCATGGAAGTTGCGAATCAAGTGGATAGGAGTAAGTCTTTCTCCATCTTTCAAAACACTAAGCTACTGATATAGCTAAATAGTAAAATATTTAAAATAGGTTAAAGGAAGCACTTCTCCAGATAGCACATGTACTACAACACGTGGTAACATCCACTAACTTGGATGGTTTTAAAAAGGGATTGAATAAATTAATGGAAGATAGGTCTGTCAAGGGCTAGTAGTCTTAAATACCCAAGGTTACTTCCAGGTTGGGGACAGCATAACTCCAGATACAAGTTTCAGGGGAACAAAATGTATCAATCTCCTGATCAGAAGTATCTGAGGCAGGGGTGGGTTCCTCCTGGTTTGGACCGGATTGCCTGAACCGGTAGCGACCCGCTGATGACTTCACTGTCGGTGCCGTTCCGTGTGCACCGCCATCTTTTTTTTGGATTTTGTGCGAATTTTTCCCCTTCCGTGGCTTGAAAAAGGGCCCTCCCGCCCGCCCGCAGGTGAATTCTGACCTTTATTTCTTTGCCCGAAGCACAGCTGATGAGCTCGTCAGCGGTGTTTTGGGCTAATTCCTGCTTCTGAGCATGCGCAGAAGCCAAATCACACGAGGGGACATGTGCGCGCGCAAGCAGAGCGTGCACGCGTGCGTGAAACATCATGATACGAACCGGTGGCAAAGGTAAGTGGAACCCATCCCTGATCTGAGGGACATCTGATTGGCTACTAGGAGAATCAAAATAATAAACTAAGATGAGTCTCAATCTAATCCAGCAGGCTTATTCTTATGAATCTCAAAAGAAATAGAGTTGAGAGGAAAGAGAATACTGAGAAAATTATGCTTGGACAGCACTGATGAGAGGCGGGGTGTGTGGGGGCAAGTGGTTTACTGAACAAAAAGTGATGCATGAACCGGTGGAACCATGATGGAAGCAAGGAGAAAAAGTGTAAGTATCGTGTTGGTCTAAAATAGGTACAGCTGTATTTCCTTTACTTTTTTGTCATGTTTTTAATTTCTTCAGTATATTATTTCTTATTCTTTCTTGGTGCTTTGCATAACAATAAATATCCCCAAAATACATATATGTGGGCAGAAAATTGTAAATAATATAGTTGAAACACGGCTGCTTTGTTTTTTCCCCCTTTGTAAATCTAACTCCATCCCTGTTACATTTTACCTCTTTTCGTAGTACCTCTGAGGATGAACATATTGGATTTTGACATGTTATTTGAAGCACTTTATTCCTTCATAATAGTCAACTTTTTCTCTGGTTGTATTCTAATTCTTAAAAACTCTAAAACACAGTAGAGACTATTACGTGTTTTCTTATGCTAGAGAATGGGAGATTGGAAATTTTATTTACTTCCTGATCTATCAAATTTATGACCGCCCATCTCACAAGAAGGACATCTCTGGGCAGCCTACAATAACAAGAATGCAACATGTCCACAAATCACATTCCATAACCAGGAAGGAGTTGTAATGGGCTGCTTTAGGGCCAATAAGGAACGGGATGAGTTATTCCTGGAGCTCCTGTTCTGATCTTGAAATAAATTGAGCAATCTTTGATTGGACCTAATTAAAACCATTACCTTAAGTGCTGCACTATTGTAGCATTGTCATATTAAAAGGTTGAAACTGTTCTACATTTAGGGCAGATATATTTGGATTGTCAGTTAAAATGTCAAGAAACTGCCAGGAAGATTTCTGAAAACTTGCTGATCTATCAGGATCAATCCGTCGCCTCTATAGAGCTTATAGCTAGCTTGAATTCATCTTAAACGGGCTTATCCTTCCTAGCCAGCAAGGATTTTTGTGCCAATGAATCATCAACTCCCTTAATAGAATACCACATCCTGCTACATGCATTGGACCCAATATTGGTTGAATAGGCCCGTAGTTGTTATGACAGCAATGAATTCCCAAGCAACTCCAGGCAAGATGAGCTTCATGCAGATATTGGAATCTGACAAGACTGTGAATATGAGGAACTTGACAGCTGAGACCAATGACTCATTAACTTTCTAGATTTAAGCTTTTCCATTATAGGCTCCTACTAAACAATAGATACAAACTTAAGGTAAACCGCACCAAACTCAATTGCAGGAAATACAACTTCAGCAACAGAGTTGTCAATGCCTGGAATACACTACCTGACTCTGTGGTTTCTTCCCCAAACCCCCAAAACTTTAACCTTAGACTGTCTACAGTCGACCTCACCCCATTCCTACAAGGTCTGTAAGGAGCGTGAATAAGCGCACCAATGTGCCTACCATCCCTGTCCTAATGTCCCTCTTTATTTGTATCCATTTAATGCATTAATAACCATGTTTAAACTTCGAAAAGACTTCTGGGTGGAAAATCCAAATTTGCAACAAGCTCGAGTATTTATCATCGGCCACAGAGCTAGCTTGTCTCCTGCAGTCACCGGTCTATGGGGGTAGAGAGACAGTTGCTGCTTTGATAGTTGGCTTATTTCAAACTTACCTATTATCCAATCAATGTGACAGGTTCTTATTGCAAGGAAGCCAGGGGGAGAGAGGCATGAATGGAAGAGAATTTCATAAATGTGGCTGTACTTAGAGAAATTACCAGCTCGCACAATTACTCCTTCAGTCTTTGGGAGCTTGCCTTGTTTCTTGGAAGATGAAATTACATGCCTGTTTTAAGCTCTCAGTTGACACAGCAATTGCTGACTGTTTTTTAACAACTGTTGCTCTGCACACTCATTTAAAAGGTCAAGATGATGCTTCGCAGGCTTTGAGCCACGGCATTTCTCTTGGCTTGATTGCCTTTAAATGGGCCTGTGGCTGGCATTAATATTAATGAGATCCTGACTTAGGCAAATATGTGTGTGGGTGGTTCAGTTCTGTCCAAAACTCTGCCGATAAGAGTAGGGGCTGCCTGAGATGAGACACACACTGCTCATTGTGCCTGAGCACGCTAGTGATTACATCTAGCAGAGGGGAACTTTCCCCGTCCTTGTTAATAGAAACCTTGAACAATGTGTGCATCAAAGCAAATCTTTATTAAGCGACTTGGTTATTGCAGGTCAGGTCTTATCAAGCTGCCTCACTAAGAAATTAACTCAAAGGAGAAAGGCAGAACAAAGAGGGCTGCTACTGCTGATTTGTGGGTTGTGGTGCTTGCATACCGAGAGGCCTGCAGACTCTTTGTCTCTCAGCATAAGAATGGTGATAAATATGCTGAGGGGATATTAAGCACATCAACCCCATTGTTTTTTTGCTAAAGCATCGCCAACAGTTCTCTTGACAAGATTAGTCTTATTATGAACAGATTGCAGCCCCACTCTGGTGATATGGGGATTCAGGACAGGGCAATTTTGGGTAAGTCAGGGACTAGACACACTTCTGAGCGACATGAAAGGAAGCTCAAACTTCCCAAGGAGCTGCTGATACAGTTCTACAGAGGAATTATTGAGTCTGTCATCTGCACCTCTATAACTGTCTGGTTTGGTTCTGCAACCCAACAAGACAGACACAGACTTCAGAGAATAATCAGAACTGCAGAAAAAACAATTACTGCCAACCTGCCTTCCATTGAGGACCTGTATACTGCACGAGTCAAAAAGAGGGCGGTGAAAATATTTACTGACCCCTCACATCCTGGACATAAATTGCTTCAACTCCTACCCTCAAAACGTCGCTATAGAGCACTGCACACCAAGACAACTAGACACAAGAACAGTTTTTTCCCGAACGCCATCACTCTGCTAAACAAATAATTCCCTCACCACTGTCAAACTACTCACTAGGCTGCATTACTACTACTATTAGTTTTTCTCATCGTTCCTATCACCCATCTCCTCCCACTTATGACTGTATGGCTGTAACTTGTTGCTTATATCCTCATGATTTATATTCATATTGATTGTTTCCTGATTGCTTACTTGAACCCTATGACAACCATTCTTGACAAATGTATCTTTTCTTTTATGTACACTGAGAGCATACACACCAAAGACAAATTCCTTGTGTGTCCAATCACACTTGGCCAATAAAGAATTCTATTCTATTCTATTCTATTCTATGAGACAGGCTCCTAAAGAGGACAGGGACATATTAAAAAGCATATATAAACAATGTATGTAATAAATAACGCAGAAACATTTGTACATTTCAAAGCTACCCACAGACATACCTGTGGGTGTCTGCGGGGTATGAGTCAAAAAGTCAAGACAGAGTGATGGAGGTTCCAGATGTTTTTTTATGTGCACATGTGATACACTTAAAAACAGATGGAACTTTCAATCACGCTGCAGTGGCCACCTCTTCACTTTTTTTCGACACCCATACTCTCAAACAGAAATGTATAGAGGGCTAATCAATTCTTATAAAAATTGAGAGGAAACATCTAATAAGACTTCCCAGTTTTCTTTAGAAAAAAAAACCTGAGATATGGAAATGGTAAAAAAAACCCACCTTTGTTAATATAAATAGTAAGAGATTCCCTCTCTTTCATTTTATGCCTTGTCTTGTCCACTCCTATTATCTGAGAACCACTAACAGAATAACAGAAGAGTTGGAAGAGACCTTGGAGGTCTTCTAGTCCAACCCTCTGCTCAAGCAGGAGATCCTATACAATTTCAAACAAATGGTTGTCCAGTCTCTTCTTAAAATCCTCCAGTGATGTGGTACCCAAATCTTCTGAAAGCAAGCTGTTTCAGTGAGCAATTGTCGGGAATTTTTAGTTCTAGGTTGCTTTCTCTTTGATTCGTTTCCAACCATTGCTTGCCTTCTGGGGCTTTGTAAAATAGGTTGGGCCCCTCTTCTTTGTGGCAGCCCCTCAAATATTGGAACACTGCTATCATGCTATCACTGCTAATATTGCCATATCCCCATATCTGGAAATATTTTTGACAGTTATGGACCTCATGAGCCCCACAACATGTAATTTGCTTGTGATTTGCTTCACTTGGGTTATGTTTTTGTGGGAAACCAGCTATTGTGATTTCCAAAACTATTGCTTTTTCAACCAACTATACCAGTGATGCCGAACCTATGGCACGCATGCCGGAAGTGGCACACAGAGCCATCTCTCTGGGCATGCCAGCTGTCGCCCGTTGCTCTTCCGGGTTCTGGTGTGCACATGCACGCCCTCCAGCTGATCTTTGTGTGTGCAGGAGTGCTGGAAACCGGAAGAGCAGCTCCCTGGCACGCATGCGTGCGCCGGGAGCTGAGCTTCCGGTTTCCGATATGCACGTGTGCCGGCCAGCTGATCTTCATGCGTGCTGGAGCGACGGAAACCGCAAGAGCAGCTCCCTGGCATGCATGCACGCACTGGGAAGCTGAGCTTCTGATTTCTGGTGTGCACATGCATGTCAGACAGCTGATGTTCGCAGGCACATGCGTGCCAAAAATCAGAAGACCAGGTGACTGGCGCGCATGCGCACACTGGAAACCGGAAGCTCAGCTTCCCGGCTTGTGTATGGACGCTGGGGAACTGCTCTTCTGGTTTCTGGCGCTCCTGCACATGCGCGCCAGAAGCTGCTCTTCCAGTTTCTGGTGCTCCCACGCATGCGCGCTGGGGAGCTGCTCTTCTGGTTTCCGGTTCTCCCACGCACACACATGCTCCCATTTTGGCACTTGGTGCCAAAAAGGTTCGCCAACACTGAACTATACCTTACTTAACTCATGGCTTAGTATGATGGACCTAGCCAATATTGGTGGTAATATCTGTGCTTAGCAATAGCAATAGCACTTAAACTTATATACCGCTTCATAGTGCTTTACAGCCCTCTCTAAGCGGTTTACAGAGTTCAGCATATTGCCCCCAACAATCTGGCTCCTCATTTTACCGACCTCAGAAGGATGGAAGGCTGAGTCAACCTTGAGCCTGGTGAGATTTGAACAGCTGAACTGCTGAACTAGCAATCAGCTGAAGGTCGCAGTGCTGCTTTTAACCACTGCGCTATCTCAGCTTCCTTTCTGGGCACCCTCAATAGAATGGCATTCGTGTGGGAACACAATTGCCCAGCATTTGTCTGGGAAGCCTGGAAAGCAGACGCCTCGAGCTTGCTCCTTGTGCATTATTTACCGGTGCCTTCATTGTTAAGAGAGATAAAATGCCACGGAACTGAGCACCCTCCCCCTTTGACTCTAGGGCATAAGCATCTTTCCCCCATTCATTTGTCTAAAGTACTCAGGTTCCCGACTGCGGCACAACTGGTTGCTTGCTTATTCATTAGATTCCTAAGTTACTTTCCCCTAAGTAACTAAAATTGTCTTCGCTAGCACTGCATGTACAGGGTAATTATGCTCTCAGTGCCTGAAATCAGCCCGGCCCAAGCTCCTCTGGCTCTGACACTAAAAGCAAATACCCTGCCAGTACAGCTTGCAGTTTGCATGATTGTGATTGCAAATGAGTTTTGTATCACTGCATTTGAAACAGGGTTTTGAGCACTTGTTAGCCCATAGCCTCAGATGTGCCACTGCAGGTTATGTCTGCGTAATTTTATCCCAACAACAAGCCCATGGAATGGTTATTGAGGGAAATTATTCTGGGGGACACACAAACACACACACAAACACACACACACACACACAAATGCAGTTTTTTTTTGCAACTGAACACAATGGAGGAGTCTTGCTATTGGATCTCTTCCCCAAGACTATGAAGACAATTGGAGTATGTTATAGTCTTTCTAAATCTTGTACCCTTTATGTGTCTCCTGTACAGTTCTCAGAGCCAGCATGTTCAATGATCTAAGGCCAAATATATTTATAGAGGTTGAAGGCACCAGACCGAAAGCAAGAAGGTAGGTTGAAAGAGATTCTCCCTCTTTGAGAACCTTTGAGAACTTGACTAATGTTCAGCCTCTATTAATGTATTGGGTCTTAAATCACAGCCTCAGTTGGGGATGTGCAAACTAGGACTTTGAGCTCTGGGGGGCGGGGTTTGCATCTGCTCCCCTTAAACAGCAATAAAGTGCTTCATTCCAGTAGAGGCAGTCATATCAACCTACATTGGAATATTTTACAGCCTACAGCTTGGGTGTTATGGAATCTGTGGTTCCTATAGAGCATGGGTATCAAACTCGTGGTGTCACGTTGCCGTCACGTGATGAATTGCGATGTTTTTCCCCTCCGTAGAGCTGGGGTGGGTGTGACCTGGGCGTGACGCATCCAGCCCTCTGGTCGCCAGTTTGACACCCCTGCTATAGAGTCATTGTCAAATTAAACAACCGCAGTCCGAGTTACAACCCAACCACACTTAGAATTGGCATCAGACAGATGTAAACAAAATTGCAATCCAAGATGGTTGTTCCCAAATGTCTTGACTCTTGGATGTTTGTCTTTTCTCCTCAAAGAACAATTTGGTAGGATTTTAATATTTTCCCCTGGTTTTAACCTTTCTGGGAATGTTCAGTGGAGTGCAAGGGAAAGACCTGAAGGAACAGAAGTAAGAGGATAAACTTTTATGTATCAATTGCAAAGATGTCTAACAAATACAGCTCTTTCAAACTCCCTGAGCTTCATTAGGTCAAAAAGTATTATTAACACCCAGCACTTGCTTGACAGGTGTAACTATGTTAAAAGGTTTATTTTGGGCCAGTCTTAAATTGGGTCTTGCTACCTATAGAGTGAGAACCTCAATCCATTTACATCAATGTTCTCATATTGGCAGCAACTTTCCAGGATTAGAAATGCCTAGCCCTTCAACTTACTTGATAACCTTACTTACTGAATCTAAGGCCTTTTGCAGGGGTGGGTTCTACTTACCTTCCCCACCAGTTCGCATCGCGATGGAAGTGCATGTTTTGCACACGCACATCACTTCCCGGAAATGACCCCCTGCGCATGCGCAGTACTAAAAAAAAAGCTTCTACACATGCACAGAAGCAAAAAACAAGATGGCGGCGCCTATGACACCACCGAGAGAATCGTCTTGGGGGCGTGGCAGGCCTGGGTCACAGCCAGTTCCAGTGACCCAGGCTGCCAAGATACTACCGGTTCTATAGAACCGGTCCGAACCGGTCCGAACCCACCTCTGGCCTTTTGGATTCAAAGCCTGCCTCTGCCTTTGAGCTGAACCCTTTCTACGTGCACAGCATGGAAGGATGAAGCCCTACCACGGTGCCGAAGACATTCTGCTGTTTGAACTGTGATGTTGCTGCATCTTTTTTGTAGAATTTTATACGTAGTAGATTGCTTTCTATAGCTACAAGGCCCCACCAGCTTCCTAAAAGAAAGACTGGGTAATAAGATAGAAGTATGATCACCGGATATAAATGACATCTACTTAAAATGTTCTTTATACAGCTTGCCAACAGCGTTCTTTCTGAGCGAGTTTTTAATAGACGCGGTATTTAAGCAATTGATTCTTATTCATCAGCACGGCAAACTGTACAGGAATAGAGTAGCAATGCTATCCGGTAAAGGTTTTGCTTTCTGAACACCATAAAAGGAGTGATTTTAAAATGAAATACTTTCTCTCCCCCCCCCCTTTTTTGCCTATCAAAAATTAGAGTTCGACTAGCTGAGTATGCAACAAAACAATTGAAATACTTCATGCCGTGCCTCTGTGACAAATGTGACAAAATTGAGTGCATCCTTAAAATAGCAGCAGCTGTCTTTTTAAAACACAAAAGTGGATGATTATTGAGGGAAATGAGAACACAGTGCACAAGAATGAAGAAAAGAATAGTGCACTTAACTCCGAGAGGAATGATCAGGCCTCTTTCCCAGAACATGTACTGGTGTTCTGTCAGGTTTGTTTGTTTGTAGTCATGCGTCTTTTCCAGCTGAGTCTGGGTCCTGGAATACGGGTGGGGATTGGCAGATTCTGTCTGAAATTGCTTATAACCCGGGGAAACAAGTGATAGACTGTAATGAAATGCAAGATGACACATGAAGCATTGGCTTACAAGGTTCATTAGCCATGGATTGGTGGCAATCAATGGTGTTCAGCAAAGGTCTCTGGGATTCTGTTATTGTGCATTGCTGCTTCTCAAATTTCCATAAAAGGTGCATCAAGAATTGGAATTCAGTGTGGTGTTTGGGGGCCGCTAAGAAAGAAAGAAAGAGAAAATGCAACTAATCAGATCTGCCTGGGGAAAGTCATGACCTACACATCCAGCAAGAAGAGGATTGCGTTCATGTGATTATTGCCCCGAGTGTTTTATCCCAAGGTAATTACCAGTTGTCCCCATTTTATGCTTAAAATGAAATCACAACTGCCTCTCTGTTTTTCGTTTTGACTTTTGGTTTGGCCGCTCCGTGTTAACAGAAACCAGCTAATCTATGCAGATTAACTAAATTCAGCACATTTAAATGTACAAATTAAGCAATTTTATATACATTCTTTTATTTTGCATAATTTACACTGTGGTCCTTATTATACTTAGGATTTTTGAAATTGTTTCTAATCAGAGGGATAAGGAAATATCAAGTATAATTTTTTGGGGGGGGGAATTTTATTTATTTATTTATTTATATTTCATATGTCTCAACCACCCATGTATCTCAAAGAGGGAAAATCTCTTTCAACCTACCTTCTTGTTTTCATTTGGTCAACTTTCAACCTCTATAAATATATTTGCCCTAGACCAGGGGTAGGCAAAGTTGGCTCTTCTATGACTCATGGACTTCAACTCCCAGAATTTCTGAGCCAATCATGCTAGCTTAGGAATTCTGGGAGTTGAAGTCCATGAGTCATAGAAGAGCCAACTTTGCCTACCCCTGCCCTAGACCATTGAACATGATGAGAACTGTACAGGAGACACATAAAGGGTACAAGATTTAGAAAGACTATAAGAGACATTTTGTAACATATTCCAATTGTCTTCACAGTCTTGGGAAAGAGGTCCAATAGCAAGACTTCTCCATAATGTTCAGTTGCAAAAAAACTGTATGTGTGTGTGTGTGTGTGTGTGTCCCAGAACAATTTCCCTCAATAACCATTCCATGGGGGTTTTGTTGGGATAAAATTATGGGAGATTTCCGAAATCTAAAGGTATTAGGGAAGAGTTGGAAGAAAGTTTAATGTAAATAAGTATTAATGCTGGACTTTCTGTTCAATCACCATCCATATTTTCTTTTTAAATCATATTTATTAGATTAGATTAGATTTATTTATTTATTAGATTGTATATATGTAGGATTTATATTTTAATAATAATAATAATAATAATAATAATAATAATAATAATAATAATAATAATAACAACAACAACAACAACAACAACAACAACAACAACAACAACAACAACAACAACAGAGTTGGAAGGGACCTTGGAGGTCTTCTAGTCCAACCCCCTGCTTACGCAGGAAACCCTACACTACTTCAGACAGATGGTTATCCAACATCTTCTTAAAAATGTCTAGTGTTGGAGCATTCACAACTTCTGGAGGTAAGCTGTTCCACTGATTAATTGTTCTAACTGTCAGGAAATTTCTCCTTAGTTCTAAGTTGCTTCTCTCCTTGATTAGTTTCCACCCATTGCTTCTTGTTCTACCCCCAGGTGCCTTGGAGAAAAGTTTGACTCCCTCTTCTTTGTGGCGACCCCTGAGATATTGGAACACTGCTATCATGTCACCCCTGGTCCTTCTTTTCATTAAACTAGACATACCCAGTTCCTGCAACCGTTCTTCATATGTTTTAGCCTCCAGTCCCCTAATCATCTTTGTTGCTCTTCTCTGCACTCTTTCTAGAGTCTCGACATCCTTTTTACATCGTGGCGACCAAAACTGTATGCAGTATTCCAAGTGTGGCCTTACCAAGGCATTATAAAGTGGTATTAACACTTCGAGTGATCTTGATTCTATCCCTCTGTTAATGCAGCCTAGAACTGTGTTGGCTTTTTTGGCAGCTGCTGCACACTGCTGGCTCATATTTAAATGGTTGTCCACTAGGACTCCAAGATCCCTCTCACAGTTACTACTGTTGAGCAAGATACCACATATACTGTACCTGTGCATTTTGTTTTTCTTGCCTAAATGTAGAACCTTACTTTTTTCACCATTGAATTTCATTTTGTTTGATAGCGCCCAATGTTCAAGTCTGTCAAGATCCTTCTGTATCTTGAGCCTATCTTCTGGAGAGTTGGCTATTCCTGCCAGTTTGGTGTCTTCTGCAAATTTGATGAGTTCCCCATCTATCCCCTCGTCCAAGTCATTGATGAAGATGTTGAAGAGTACTGGGCCTAAAACAGAGCCTTGGGGTACTCCACTGCATACTTCCCTCCATGTAGATGCAGTTCCATTGAGCACTACACGTTGAGTGCGGTTGGTTAGCCAATTTCGAATCCATCTGGTGGTGATGCTGTCTAACCCACATTTTTCTACTTTATCTAGTAGTAGGTTATGATCTACTTTGTCAAATGCCTTACTGAAGTCCAAGTAAACCACATCGACAGCATTCCTCTGGTCCATTCATTTTGTCACTTTATCAAAGAATGCAATAAGATTAGTCTGGCATGATCTGTTTTTGACAAACCCATGTTGGCTTTTGGTTATTACTTTGTTTGCTTCTAGGTGTTCATTGATTCGTTGCTTGATTATCTTTTCCAAAATCTTCCCTGGTATTGAGGTCAGGCTGATAGGTCTGTAGTTTCCTGGATCTGTTTTTTTTCCTTTTATCCTTAAATCATTCAACTATTCGCAGAAAATGTTAGAAAAGTGCTCTGAACATCCATATGGACTAGATATTTGCTTTTCTTTCTTTCTTTCTTTCTTTCTTTCTTTCTTTCTTTCTTTCTTTCTTTCTTTCTTTCTTTCTTTCTTTCTTTCTTTCTTTCTTTTTTAAAGGAAAGCATTACAGATAAATGCTGAGTTTAAATCTAATTACTTTCTTTGGCAAATGAATAATCCAAACTTTACAGCTCCAATTCTGGTTGGAACAGAAGAGAACTTAGGGTAAACAGTTTGTAGCTGAAAATGGCTACAAGTTAAGTATTTTTTAGCATAATACACAGATGATCATTTATGCTCTGTTGTGGTGCTTTCATTCCTTTTTCCTTCTTATTGGCTTAAGAAATATATAGCATTAAGGCATCACAATCTGGGATAACAGATGTTATTTGTTACATGGTGTCTTTATGTAGCATTTGGCCTTTAGGTATGCAATAGTAATATAAAAACATACTGAAATTAATTTTAGGTGCAGAATACAATCTGAGCATTTTAGCTTTCTTGGGGTTCTATCCATCCACTCAGTTGTTCCCACCAGAAACGATGCTATGAAATTCAGATAACCTATCTGCCTACAAAGTAGTGTGGAAAGCCCCCCTCCAGAAGAATGAAATATTTTGGGAAATATTAAAAAGACAGGATAAAATATTTCCCCTAAAGGAGAAATAAAATATCTTAAGGGAGGCAGAAACCAGCCCCAGTTTCCCTGCCCCAAGCAGAAACTGAGGAGGCCAGCTTTTAGAAATGCAGATTTGGTAATCCATTCAGAAAGACTGGGTCAAGACAGAAACTCAGATGAGCAACAAACAAAAGGTTGACAAAATTAGCTCAGACAAACAGCTATTTGCATTTCCTCGTTTGCCTATAGAGCCAGCTCTGACCCCTACATGACCCCCATAGGAATCCAGAAGGTATAAAAACCCACCCGCTCTAATCTCCATTTTGTCAGCTGTCCCTGAATCACATGTGGTTGGTGGTTTTGCTTCATCAATAAATCAGCCTCCAGCCTCCATTTTATTTCCAGTGCCTTTCTCCCGGCTTGGAATTGAACCAGATGGATTTTCCTTCCAACAGTAGGGAAGTTGATGAAGAGGATGATGGTCATCCATCATTTTCAAAGAGGACCTTGACATCTAACAAGTTGTGGTCTGTCCATGGTGTGTCCGCACATGGCTGGTAAGGCCTATACGGGCATGGAATGTTCTGCCACATGTCGGGCAGACATGTGTGGGCACCACTATTGCGGCATATGCAGTTCTGGCTTTGCAGAGTACTCACTTCTCTTGTGCTATGGTTGTCCTTCTGTCTTCAATCCAGCCTTGGTGGATCAACATATGCCATGTTGATCAATCTTGTGCCAGGGTTTCCCAGGAGGTGGTGTCGATATCCAGGGACTTGAGAGAGGCTTTCAGCATGTCTTTGTATCACTTCCTTTGTCCCCATGCGATCGCTTTCCTTGAGACAGCTCACCATAGAGGAGCTGTTTGGGGATGCTATGGTCTGGCATCCTTGCAACATGGCCTGCCCAGCGTGTCTGGGCTTTGACCAGCAGGGTGTGAACTGATGGCAGGCCTGCTCTGGAGAGGACTTCTGTGTCTGGCATCTTGTCCTGCCACCGGATCCTCAGAAGTTTGCGGAGGCAGGTCGTGTGGAAGTGGTTCAATTGCCTAGTGTGCCTCCTATATAAAGTAAGTCTCACTGGCATACATCAGAGTAGTTAGCACTACTGCTCAGTAGACTTTGAGCTTTTTAGCAAGGCTTATTCCACAGTGGTCCCACACATTGGTCAGTAGTCTGCCAAATGCAGAGCTTGCCTTGGCGATTCTGCAGTTGACCTCAATGTCAATTGTCACTGCATGGGAGAGGATGCTGTCAAGGTATGTAAATTGGTCCACTGCTTGCAGCTTTTGTCCCTTCACTGTGATGATAGGCTCTTGGTGTTGGGCATTCGGAGCTTGCTGGTGCATCACTTTGGTCTTCTTTGTGTTGATGAGGAGGCTGAAGTTGTCGCATGCTGCTGCGAATTTGTCCACGCTGGCTTGCATTTCCTGCTCTGATCCAGCATACAGGGCACAGTCGTCAGCAAAAAGGAGGTCTCGTAGCACAGTCTCCTTAATCTTGGTGACAGCCTGGAGTCTTCACAGGTTGAACAGTTTCCCATCAGTCCTGTATCTCAGGCTGACTCCCAAGGAACTGTTCTGGAAGGCGTCTGACAGCATGGCTGAAAACATTATGCTGAACAGGGCCGGTGCAAGCACGCACCTTTGCTTGACGCCATTTGTGACGGGAAAGGCCTCTGAAGCTCCTCCATCATCCAGAACATGAGCCGTCATGCCATAGTGGAACTGATGTACCATCAGGATGAATCTATCAGGGCATCCAAATGTCGACATGATACGCCACAGACCTTCGCGACTGACAGAGGATAAGAAATCGTTCAAGGAAAGGTAGCTGATTTAGAAGAGGAACTCTAGCTTAGTTGGATACCCCTAGAGCCCTGAGATAGAGAAAAGAAACTGAGCACGAAATTGCCATTCAACGAAGCCCAGCCAGACTTTAGCACAAAGCTAAGGATAGGCTTTAGAACTGCCTGTGTAATTCTACTCTTTCTTTGTGCATTCTTGAAACAGGTCAAAGTCAAATCAAAGGTTTTTTTTCCTCAGAAATAATGCTAAAAGAGAAAAGTTCGAGGTGGAAAAAAAATAAAACAAATGAGTCATAAAACAAATCAACCTAGAGTTCTCACTCGAGGCAGAAATGATTAGACTTTGGGAACATTATGGAAAGATCCAACTTTTTGGAGAAGGCTCTAATGTTGGGAAAACTGGATAGACTCACTTACAGTAGTGATGAGTGCACCATTGGAAGAACTAAAAGATCAGGCTGGGAATAGATCATCAGTGTGTGTGTGTGTGTGTGTGTGTGTGTGTGTTTTCCAGAATAATTTCCCTCAATAATCATTCCATTGAGATAAAATTATGGGAGATCTCCAAGATCTAACGGTATCAGGGAAGTCTATCTATGTGGTCATTAAGAGTTAACAAAAACGTAATCACCATTGTCATCCTGAGGTGGAAATTTCACTTTCTAATCTTTATTGTTCCCGGGATCTAGTGAGTGAATGTGGAAGGTCTTCTACTAGGAGATACTAAGCATGTCACAATGGAATAATTCTGTAATTCAGCAGAATGGAGAATTGGTATATTTTAGGACTGGATTTTGATTAGGTCCAAGAGTAAGAAGTACAATGGAATGAAATTGTTTCATCCAAGGATGTTCATTTTGAATTAGAATGATGGGATATAAGAAGGCCAATAAGACAGACAGACAAAATACTTTCTTGTCCTTCTTTCTCTTATCATATTGGCTGGGTTCACACACTGTAATCCATGGCTAGATTCATACAATATGCTAAACAGTGAATTTCAAACTTCCCTGTATTTTTTTAAGCAATTCAGGCCTTTAGGCTATTCTTGATTATGAGGACACTTTTCACACTAACCTTGATCAGGTTAGTTCTGAATTCGCTGTAGTGGATTTCTCTCAACACAGAGAGTCATTCATTATTTATACGTTGTCTTAATCTGTATTTACCAAATTGGAAGAGGTACCACCAGAGGTGGGATCCTACCTCTGATTGCCGGTGCGGTTAATCGCTGAGTGCGCCGCAGAGCCGAAGACGCTGCTCGAGCCTGCTCCCGTTCGTGGAGCAGGAGCTTTCCCCGGGCGCTTTCCCCGCCCGTATGGATGCCGCCAATTGCAGTGTTCCAATATCTCAGGGGTCGCCACAAAGAAGAGGGAGTCAAACTTTTCTCCAAGGCACCTGGGAGAACAAGAAGCAATGGGTGGAAACTAAACAAGGAGAGAAGCAACTTAGAACTAAGGAGAAATTTCCTGACAGTTAGAACAATTAATCAGTGGAACAGCTTGCCTCCAGAAGTTGTGAATGCTCCAACACTAGACATTTTTAAGAAGATGTTAGATAACCATCTGTCTGAAGTAGTGTAGGGTTTCCTGCATAAGCAGGGGGTTGGACTAGAAGACCTCCAAGGTCCCTTCCAACTCTGTTATTATTATTATTAATCTCTAGAGAATACTGAAAGGGGAGGGGGGGCATTTTCACTGTTTGATGCTCTACAATTTTCATTTGCCTCTTAGTGCTGTTATCTATATAATTCTCCAAAGGATGCTTTACAAATGTTTAAGTGATTTCTCCTCTCCAGCATCCGAGTGATTAAAAATGAGCATCTAATTGCTTATTATTAACGACAAATATAACAACATGCTAGTAGCCTGTTTACATACTCTGATACTTGATGAGATGATGGGAATTAAAATAGTGGCATGAGACGCCTCCAGAGTCTGGGTCTGGATACACAGCCTGCAAAATGTGGCTTTTATAAGCAAAGAACACCGATGCCTCAAATATTGTTCTTACAAAACTAATCATCTTCAAACTAAAGTTGTTGTTTTTCTTAATAATCAAGCAGCTATAATTCCATTTTTAGGTCCTCCGTGGGAGGTTCTTCTTCTTTTCTTAAAGCTGGGGTGGGCAAGGCTCCAGTTATGGGCCATCCCCCACCCCCACCCACCCACCCCGAGACATTTGTACTTCTTAGAACCACTTGAATAGTGAGTAGACCAGGAAGTTTTGGAACCTTTTTGCTTGAGCATTTGAGAATTTGAATGCACGTAATGGCACATACTGCAGCTTCTATAAATTGAGAGTGAGTGGAATCAGAATCTAAAGGAGACTCAGATTCGTCTGATAAATTTTTTTAAAGGTAGAATTGGTGCTATAACATTTAACAGACTTATTTTACCCTTGTAAATATTCACCAATCTCTCGCCTCCCTCCCCCCCAAAAAACCCTCAAAGAAGGACAACATTATTTGACTCCTCCCAGTATTAGAATCTTTAAAACAATTGCTGGTACATTTGACCTGCTTACTTTTGATCAATACCCACTGCACTCCTTAAAATCAATAATCTGAACAAATTGGGCAGATCTTTGCTGTATTTATGGTGAGATTAAAAAATCCAATCTCCCTAAATATGCCATGCTCCCCTCCCAAAAAACCCCAAGTCTTGCCTATTGTGTTGATATCACAGCATCACTTGCAGCAAGGATGCAACCTCTAGTCTGAAAAATATTGACCACTCCTATATTAGAACACATTTTTTATTCTTTTTATTAACTTTATATCACAAGGCCACTGGTTAATCCAGATGACAAAGTGATAATTAAAACTCATATGCTATATAAATGCCCATAAATCACAATCAACTAAAAGTAGGGTGTTTTTTTTACCTCTGTAAGATAAATATACATAGCAAGCAGGGGCGGGTTCCTAATTATTTTACTGCCACTCTGTGGGCGTGGCTTATTTTGTGGATGTGGCTTACCAGCCATGTGACCGGGTGGGCGTGGCTTCTTAGACTACTGAAGGGAGGGGAACTGAGATAGGTCCTGTCGCCCATTCCCCCTCCTCTCAGCAGCTCGAGAAGCCTCAAACGTGCGAAAATGCCTAGGATCATCACCGCGCGTTCGTGTTTTCTCGGACTGCTGAAGGAAGGGGAATGGAGATAGCTCCTGCTGCCTGTTCTTTCAGTGGACTCACTGTGGGGTAGGAAGGCAGCGCATGCGCAGTGCCAGAAGCTCGGCTTCTGGGTATGCGCAGAAGAAATTTTTTTTTTAATTTAAATTTTTTTTAAATGGCGGCACCCAGGCACCAGCAACTGACCGCACCGGTACTGTGACGTCACCAGCGGGCTGCTACCGGTGCTATAGAGTGGACCGCACTGGTAGGAACCCACCACTGATAGCAAGTGCCTCTGAGTATTTCCAGTATCATAAGAGGCTATGGATTAAAAAAAACCATTTTATTTCATCACCTCAGATCTCCATCTCTTGTGTATCACTCCTCCTGCCCCCCCAAAAGCTCTGTAAAAGGAAAGGAGAAACATTACAATTCATAGCTAGCTATGTATGCGCATGTAGTGCTTTTTCATAATTAGTATAAATTTAAAGAGAAGAAAGGGGTTTTGCAGTGAAATCTTATCCCTGTTCATTTAAAAGTAAGCCTCAATTATTTTGAAGCAATAAGATTCTGTGAATGTACAGTACATCTATAGCTTTAACAACTGTTTGAAAGTTGAATTCAATATACAGTTAGAGAAGGTGGATTCCTTAGAATTATTCCTCTTTTAGCTTTACAGAACTAAGCCTAGAACTCAGGATTCAAATCACCAGACCATCCCAATGCACTTTTACACAATATTTGGAGCACCCAGCTTTCCTGCAGTTGATTTTACATAAACGCCTGAGCTGTGATTTGCTGATCTATCTTAAAGAAACCCAAACTCACATGTCCCTCTTTACAAAAATGAGGAGTTAGTTTGGGTTTTGCTGGGCTGCAGTCACAGAAAGCTAGGTGCAGTAACACTTGAAAGCCAATAGGTTTTCTGAAAGGAATGTCATTTCCTACAGAGGGAAGCATTGAATGAGAGAAGAAATGCTTCAAGCTAATTCCTGTCTGTATCTCAGACAGCAATTTTTTATTTATTTAATTTATTTATTTTTGTCAAGTACGTATTGGTAATATACATAGATATAACATTGTTTATATACATAATATGGGTACTGATAAGAGGGAACATTAGGACAGGGACGGTAGGCATGCTGGTGCGCTTATGCACGCCCCTTACTGACCTCTTAGGAATCAGGTGAGGTCAACAGTGGACAGTCTTTGTGTGGCTTTGATTGCCTAACACAGATGTTGTCTTGCCTGTAGCCACTTCTGTTTCTCTACTCTGTTTCTAAATGGATCTACCAGGCACCAATCATATTTTCTGTTTATCAGGAGAAAATCCTCCTTTCCATTGGAGGTCTCTTTGACAAGAGGAGCAGCATCAACTGGAAGGAAGGCCTTGATTGGTGCTTACAATCTGATGTCATCCAAGAGTGTAAAAAAAAACACCACACGACTTGCTTCATCCACTATCAACATTATTCCAGATAATTGGGGTGATAGGAGTTGTAGGTCTGAGGTTGTACATTAGGAAAGATTACACTAGATTTATGTATAATGTACTTGGAAGGACAGTACTTTTTTAGAAAATAACTTGAGCCATAGAAAGCCCCAATCTCCCAACCTGAAATTTGACACTGTAGAAAACACATTTTCAGCTACATATTCATACAATTGTTAATTCTGATATATTTTATGCTGTCTCACATAACACTATACTACTATTGGGTTTTTTTGATATACTATTGTCAGTTGACAGGGAACAGAATAAGATGAATAATTTACAAATCAGTGGCAAACTTACCTTAAATATCATTTTTAAGGGAAAGATCTTGCCAATATTTACCTACCTTTTCTGATACACCATGACTGGAGAAACCAGGGATGATAAGATCACAAGGGTCCCTCTAAACTGAGATGCCTAATGGTGGTCTGATTGTTAGTTATGATGAAGAAGACTTTTTTTTATCACAGAACCCAATTCTCTTCTTTCTTTAGCATGACATCTTTCAGCTTTTTTTCTTTTCTTTAATGCCTAGTTGTTGGTAGTAGGACACTATTTGCATATTAGCTACATGGTATTTGTGTGTACAGTAGCTGAAAACATGTTCTCTACTGTGTCAAATTTTAGGTTGGGAGATTGGGGCTTTCTATGTCTCAATGTTATTTTCTAAAAGAAGTACTTGTTTTGCCACATTATAAACCATGTATACTGTGCCCCCTCAGACCTACAACTCCTGTCACCCCAATTATCTGGTATAGTATTGATGGTGGATAAAGCAAGCTATTATTCAACACTATTGAAGGACATTAAATTGCAAAGGGTCAAGCAAGTTCACAGGAGTAAGACTTGGCAAAGTTACATATAATTTGCAATATGCTTCTTCTTCCTTAATTCACTAACAATTCATTTTCATATCCCTGGGTTCATATCTAATGAATTTGGTGTTATCCATATATGTTGGACTTTATTTCCTACAAGTCTTTGGAAATTTTACCAGTTAGAAGTCTAATACATTTAGAGAGCTCTGGGTTGGAAAAGGTTAATATATGCTAACACATTCATGCAAAGATCTTCCCTCTGCAGTAGTCACATATACACTCTGATTTGCATATTAACACTTTTTGCACTTAGCTTTTTCCCCATTAAGGTTTTTTTTCTAATTGGCTCCTTTTCTCTGATAACATTTTTGCACACATGGTCTCAGTTTAGAGGAATAAAGAAACAGGTGGCACTGACAACATTTCTATAATCTCCCTTTAGAGTCTAAACTAGAAAGAAATTGAAGTCTGCAGTTTCTTTTTCCCTCTCTCTCTCTCTCTCTCATTCTGTTGATAAAAGGATTAGAATGTGTCACAAGATTAACTAGACTAGAGAAAGATTATTAAAAGTGATTTGCAATGTAAATGCTTTCAGCAGCAGCCACATGTTTTCTTTAGATTGAAGTTGACTTTTATGAATACTAAAAGCATAGGAATCGGGTAGGAGGTCTGTCAAAGTATATGGAAAAGGTGGAGAGCTGAAGGGTGTGAGATATGGAAATAAAAAAATTCTCTAAAGGGCACATTTGGGAAGGACTCTATCTTTAGTTCTCATATATCATTTTTCTCTTTGGGATGATTTGTATACATTTTTCTGTGGGCAAATGCTGAACCTTCATTGTACCAAATAGGGGTAATAAAGACTTCATAGGCAAAATCACCTCAGAAAAATGATATAGGAGAAGGAGTGGCAGAAGCTGGGGGTGGAGTTAAAACAGGAATCAGCCCAGAATTCCTACATAGCTCCAAGCAGATTAAGTCCCCCACCCCACCCCCTTGATTCCATTGGCCATTATCTACCTCCAAGCAGGTTCTAATCTTAGTTGACTTTTATGTATGGACCTGGTCTTTTGTGCCTGACATATATTAAGAATTGGAACTCAGTATTACCACAAAGAGGTGGTAAAAAGGTTTTTTCCTTGTCTAAGTTTGGATCTGGTAGAGGAAGTGAGGGGAAAGAAGTCTAAGTGAAGCATTTGCCAGACTTCAGAAGTTGAGAAATATAGAGACTCTTTCAGCAACTGGTTCCCAAAGAATGAGAATAGGATACTATCTACCTGTTGAGGAAAGAAAAGGATTTCTGCCTCGGCTGGTGGATCTATGTCTATAGTGTCTTTCAACAGTGGCTTCATTGCTTCTCTAAGGAATATTTTTCCTTGCTAAGTGATAAATAAAACCATCTGGAATTAAAAGGGAATTTTGAAAAGAATTATGCCAAGTCATCACCATGAAGTTTCCATACCATAACAGACTTCAGTATTTTGGTTCAGTGTCTTACATCAGAAATTGCCAACTTCTTTGATTGACATCTGCTAATACATCTGATGAGTTGCTCTGTACCTGAGCTACTAGCTACATGGGCAAGCATGTTAGCTGAGGATTCAGATTCAGCAAATGTTCTCTCTTTGGATTCTACCATCCACAGCTAGTACTTAATTTTTTTAAAAAATGGTTCCCTGAATTCCTTTTGCCTCCTCTAGGTATCTTTCCAAGAAATGATGATGTTTATGGGAGGATTCTTTGTTCAGCATTTTTGACCTTGGAGCTACTGAGAGCTATTGCCTGTCACAGTTTGTCCTTGTCATCACCTCTCTGTAAAGTTTGCTAAGCTACATGGCAGTGGGCAGAAGTGAGAATGGGGGCAATGGTTTACATGCTGGGTGAAATGCTGAACAATGCTGAAACATGCTGGGTGAAATGCTATAGCAATAGCTGTCAAAATGTTAACTATCTAAGGCCATGATGGCGAACCTATGGCACGCATGCTACAGGTGGCACGCAGCGTCCTCTCTGTGGGCACGCGAGCCATCGCCCCAGTTCAGCTCTGCCATGCATGCGCGCACGCTTTACACTGGCCAGCTGGTCATCGGTCTCTGCTGTGCATGTGCAGGGCGTGTGCAGGGGTCACGTGCGCATGTGCAGGGGTCGGGGCGCATGCGGGAGGTTGCACATGCATGCACGGGGGACGGGGTGCATACAGGGGGGTGTCACCCAGTTACTAGCCTGATGGCTTAACCACTACACCAAATTAGCTCTCAATCACAAGTATAGTATACGTTTAAATGTATTTCATTTAAAGTCGGCTTATACTTCCAAATGCAGATAGAGAAACACATGCTCAAATGCTTTTGAATGGAGAAAATCCTGAATAACAACTAGCATATTGAGGAAATGACTAGAATAAAACATTTCTTGATATCTAGTTTTCTACCTGCAGAGGTTTTGTTTATTGGTTAGAAAGCTTTAAAAAATATCCTGTTTCATTCCATGTTCAGGAACAATTTTGATAATTCAATCAATATTCTTTATCATCCCTGGTAATTGTATCAAAGATCATAAAGAACCAACTGCAATAAATGAAAAAAGGATGCAATAATAGTTTCAAGAATAGAAAAATATGGAGAGATATATGAAATGATATGGGTACAGGTTACTCTTTTTCTGAACTCTGTACAATTTTGCTTACCCTAAAAGAAAATAGCATTCTCTCTTTCATTACCATCCTGAAAGAGCTACCTGTCCAGTCCAGTTCTGATCTAAAATTAAAGACAAATAAGAAGGGGGGGAAGCTTTTACAGATTTCACAAACTTACTGCACATGGCAATTGCTCATAGTTTATCCGTGTACTGTGTTTTTATTCCAGTCATAATCTGTGTGTATGCATGTTGTGTAAGGAAAAAGAAACAAGAGTTAGACAGGCAAGGAGAGCTTTTGAAGCATCAAACACTACTTTGAACAAGTTAGCTCTGAGTTTGAAAGGGATACAATTAATCACTAAAATATATATTGCAATATTTAAACAAACAGATTCTGCTTCACTGCATATACATGCGCGTGCACACACATGCATACACTTAGGCAAATGCTACGCATATCTGTATCCTCTCTTTTAAGGCTAAATTAATTTCTACCTGTCACTGTGTTCATTTTAATCCTGTTTCTTGTGGAAGGCACAACTGGAACTTTAGTGACAAATCTGAATTGATCAGCTTCCAAGATTAAAGTGCAAAAGCAGTTCATACGTAGCTAAACAACATCTCATCGATCAACTGAGCTGCTCATGAAATAATCTTGTCATGTTTAACATCTCTAACTTGCCAGTATGAGTTTCCTACGGATGGAGTAGCCGTTATCCTCCAGAGAAATATACAGTATAATAAATCTATCTAAACATGGAAAACTAAAACATTAGTGAGGACTCTAGTTTAGAGATCTAGTTTTCCATGCCCAACAAATGCAGGCATGCTGCATGTTATACACACAGAGAGTGTATCAGGACTTATTTGATTCTCCACTTGTGAAGAAATATTTATTTATTTATTTATTTATTGAATTTATATTGCCGCCTATTCGCTCATGGCGATTCAAGGCGGCTTACAGAATAAAACACCATATTTAAAACAGTAAAAACTAACAAAAAGAATCAAATAAATTAATATAGTACAATATAACAAAATCACCCCCCCACCTCCCACCTCCCACCCCCCACCCCGGTGACAGCAGATCACACAAGCCATTTAATGGTCTCCATCCCGCTCTGGGTTCCCCAGGCCCACTGGCAGAACCAGGTCTTCAGCACCTTCCGGAAGAGTAGGGGGCCATTCTATTCTCTGGGGGGAATGATGTTCCAGAGAGAGGGAGCCACCATGGAGAAGGCCCTTCTTCTGGGTCCCACCAGGTGTATCTCCCTCGGGGATGGGATCCGCAACATTCCCTGCCTCCCCGCTCTGATGGGTTGAGTACATGTGACTGGCAAGAGATGTCCCTCAGATAACCTGGTCCCAAGCCATGGAGGGCTTTAAAGGTGACAACCAGCACCTTGAATTGCACCCAGAAGCAAATTGGCAACCAATGCAGCTCCCGCAGGAGAGGGCATACATGTGCACACCGGGGTCTGCACAAAACCATGTGGGCCGCTGCACTTTGCACCAACTGGAACTTTCGGATGCTCTTCAAGGGCAGCCCCATGTAGAACGTGTTGCAATAGTCAAGATGGGAAGTGACTAGGGCATGAGTGACTGTGAGTAGGGACTGTTGGTCCAGGAAAGGGAGTAACTGGCGCACAACCCGCAGTTGCGCAAAGGCCCTCCTGGCCACGACCGCGACCTGCTCTTTGAGCAGGAGTCGTGAGTCCAGGAAAACCTCTAGATTATGCACAGGATCTGTTTGTGGTAGTGCCACCCCATCCAAGACCAAAGGTGGCAATTCTCCCTGAGCCAATGAACCCCAAACCCAGAGCCACTCGGTCTTGCAAGGGTTTAGTTTCAACCCGTTATTCCCCATCCAGCCTCTAACAGCCTCTAGGCACTTTGAAAGGGAGGACACGGCATCACTTAACTCACCATGAGCTGAGACATACAGCTGAGTATCATCAGCATATTGGTGATACCTCAGTCCATGGTGACGGATGATCTCATCCAGCGGCTTCATATAAATGTTGAACAGGAGCGGAGAGAGTACCGAGCCCTGCAGAACCCTGTAAAGCAGTGGGCGAGGGCTGGATCTCTCCCCTATCAATACTATGCTACTTCAGTTCCATTTTTCTTGTTGCTGGAAGACAGCAGAAAGTCTTCTGTCTCAAGGGAGTGGGGAATACCTACAGTATTTATGGAGTGTTTTTGTTACTTGTGTTGGTCTTTACATCTCTTGGGTTCCTACTGTAGTTAGAGGGTAAGGTTTTGTTACAGAGATTAGGATTCCATGTGAATAGATCTTCCTCCCATTATTTCAAATCTCCGCCTCTTATTTTATTTGCTTAGCAACCACGATAGATTATGTTCTCTCAGAGTTTATATGGGAACAGAGTTTTGAGTTTGCACCATAAAAAGGAAATGAAAATGGATATAAATGCCATGTCAGAAACCACAGAGGGATACAGGTCATTATTGTTTCACCAGAATTCCATATTATTCAGATGGAGAAAGGGTTTGCACCAGGGGTGGGTTCCTCCCGGTTCAGACCGGTTCGCCAGAACTGGTAGCACCTGCTGGTGATGTTATGATGATGTCACCGAACCGGATCGGTCGGAGCCGGTCCGTGGGCGCTGCCATCCTTTTTTAAAAAAAATTTTTTAAAAATTTACATTAAAAAAAATTTCCTTCTGAGCATGCACAGAAGCCAAGTTCCGGCACTGTGCATGCGGTCGCCAACTTTTTTTTGGCTTTGAGGTTTTTTTTCCAGATTTTTCAGCGGGAGGGAGCGAACCGGCAGCGAGGTAAGTTGGAACCCACCCCTGGTTTGCACCAACAATTAACTTGATACAGTACATGACGAGTTTGTTTAATCTTTCATTTCCTCAATCTGAGGGACTGCCCTCTTCTTGGAACAATTTTTTCATTTGCCTTGTGATGATTAATAAAATATTGCTACTCATTCATGAAATCAATGTTCTTTCAAGGCCAAAACAATATTGTATAAGTTTATACTGAGGGTCCATTGTACTTCGTTTTCTGCTCTTTTGGAAGTATAGAGCTATAGGTTCTCAGGTTTGTGATGTGCATGTGATAGTATGGAAGGATCAAGCAAAAGCATCTTGGTGGATCTATGCCAGTTGATAATGGCAACAGGGTAGCAGGGTAGTTAAAGCAGATGCAAGTCTCAGATATTGTTATGAGGCAAGCTATAAAAGAGACACCATCTATTGTTTCCCAGGATTATTAATTGAAGATAGGAACAGGGAAAATTTAACATAAAAGGAAGTTGGTGGATCTTTGCCAATGGGTAATGGAGACAAAATAATTGTTAAAAGCAGACAGGAGGCATAGATAATTTTATGGGAAAGGCAATAAAAAAGGAGCCATTTGAAAACCGATAATAAAGAATGGTAATAGCGAGATCCTCCTCTGGACGGTAGGTGACCTCATTTTTTTCCTTTTATGACTCATTTTTTCTATCATGCTGAAAGTTCTTTTAACGTCTGCCATTTTGGAGCTGAAACTGCATCAAATCAGGATGGAGCCTGAGAGATCAATGGGCCTTGTTATCAAACAAGTATCTCACGCTCCCATCCCCCATTTTGGATATCAAGGCTGAAGTCAGATTTGGTCTTAATAAACGGCTGCAGTTTTGATAGGTATCAGTGAATATAAGCCCAGAAAGAATGCAGCACAAAACTAGACTCCAGAGACTGACTAAGAAGAGAAGCATCAGAGCAGTAAAGATGATGAATAATTAGTTTTTACTGGATTCTTTCAAAAAAAAAGCCAAAGACAATTTAATAACAAACCAAAGAAAACTGCTTCAGAGAATGTATGATATTTTGTTCCACTATAATTTGCTATTGAAAATTCTCTTGCAGCTGCTTGTATACCTAACTGAAGCCCAAAGGCAGGCTCAGCCCTGGATTTATTTACTCTACCTCACCTTTCGAGAAATAAACTGCCAATACTATTCAGAAAATAAAAGCAGTACAATACAATAAAGCAAACGTTTGTGAAATGGGAGGAAAAAACATCAGATGGGGAAAGCCGGTGAAAATGAAAGAACTTCTATTTCTTCAGAAAAACAAAAGGGAAGTTACTTTGAGGAAACAAATCTATCCTTAGAAAACATCAGCTGAAGGAAAAGGGAACTCAGTTTCTTTAGAAGACATTTTCCTCCAGAGGAAACAAATCTACAACCACAACACTTTGATTGTAAAAGTTTTTCTCCTATTGCTCTTTACCTCATTTAAAACAATACCCACAGAAGGTTCTGCATAGATGTTTTGAACATATTGGATATATAATGATGTTTCTATACTATACTTATATATAAAACATATAAGTATGTTTCCTCCATATATTGCACCAGGCAAAAATTCTCAGCCAATATATCATGATTAGGAAGGGCCATATCTGGATAGGAATAGGTTGAATAAGGTTGATTAGAAACAATTGCTTTTTCATGTTCCTAAGTTATATGCTCTAAAGACCTTGAAAATAATAATAATGTCTTTAGTTATGCTGAAAAAAATGGCTCTGCAATCCATATAAGCTGCATCCAATAATTGGTCTCAGTTAGTCATATAGCAGATATATTGTGGATGGTGTATTCTGAGCCATCTTCCATGTACAATGCATTATAGTAATCTACTGTTATTTCACCAATTCCTGCCTTTATCTTCCTGTTGATAAAACAGGGCAAGTAATATTAGTATGTCACTGTCACAGTATGATGGGATTCTTCTTTTGAACTGGAGCTTAATGTGCTTTTGCAAGAGTAGCAATTGTCACAGAAAACTATGACAATGGAGGCTTTTGTGTTTTTTACTATTTACAGCCATGCTATTTACAAGAAGGATTTACAACACAATCCTAATGTTCATCCAGTGTTAGGTTTCCTCCTAAGTCTCCTTCCCAGAGTCTATCCTCCTCTATTTCTCCTGCTTCCTCTCCCTTCCTCTCAGTCTCTCTCCCTTTTCCTGGGCTTGATAAGAAAGAGAATAAAAAGAAAGCAATGGGCTGGAATTTACTGTAGTCTGCTCAGCATGGCTTGACTTTCCCCTGGATCTGCTCAGCTCAAGAACTA
Source organism: Diadophis punctatus similis (assembly GCA_023053685.1). Taxonomy (NCBI): domain Eukaryota; kingdom Metazoa; phylum Chordata; class Lepidosauria; order Squamata; family Dipsadidae; genus Diadophis; species Diadophis punctatus. The sequence continues at coordinate 262,273,404 of JALIGW010000001.1, read as the reverse complement.
CTGCTTCTCCATTGGGGGAAGAATCTTTCTCAGGGTCTTCTGTCCGGAGACCAGGCCTTTTTCATCAACAGCTGATCCCCCTCCTCCCCTTCTTGGGTGAAGTTTCTGCCTGCAGCCAGTTGAGCCCTGTCTTCTGTTCTTGGGTCTTGGGTGGAGTTCTCCTCCCTCTGGGTCTTCATTTCCCTTCTTCCAGAAAAGCCACCCCGGGACCTGATCAGGAACCGACAACTGTGCCAGATATTTAACTTCTCTCTCCAACCTTTTTCTCCAGCTCGAAACTCGACTGCAGAAAATATGACTTCAGCAACAGAGTCATCAATGCCTGGAATGCACTACCTGACTCTGTGGTTTCTTCCCCAAACCCCAAAAACTTTAACCTTAAGACTGTCTACAGTCGACCTCTCCCCATTCCTAAGAGGTCTGTAAGGGGCATGCATAAGCGCACCTCTGTGTCTACCATCCCTGTCCTACTGTCCTATTGTCCAAATTTACCTGTGCCTACTTTGCTTTTGTTTATGTTTATACCAATACCTGCTATCTTGTACATGTTTTGACAAATAAATAAGTAAATAAATAAAATAAATAAATCCTGTTTGCTTTGTGCACAGACTTTCTTTTTTCCCTTTGTCTTCTCCTCCCCCTCCTCCATTTTCTTCTGTCTCTCCAATTTTTAGATAAACATGTTCCTCAGCAACTGAGGAGGTGGATGTCCTCGCAAGACGCTAGTCCCCAACACCGCCACAGCAGTCTGGAGCAATGGGACTGCAGTCTTGACATCTCACCAACATCTCACCACATCAGCCCTGGCTAGCAGCCAGGTCAGCCCATCAGGTGCCATGACAACACTGCTGCCCTTCAAAACCAGAATTGAGCTACTTTTCTCTTTCACTCACTCTGTTGGCCAGCTCATGCCAGCAGAATAGCTACCGTGCTAGGCCATTATCTATGCCATGCCACAATCACAACACTTCATCAATTTGTCTTCAGTTGTAGCTTTTGCTATTGTCATGAAGGAAAGCTGCCATGAAACTTTCCTTTCAGGAGGCAGTTGTTATTTCAAGCAGTTAAGAATAAATGGGTTGTGGCCTTTTGCCTCATGAATTATGGTATTGCACCAGGCCTTTTTTATTGTTGTCGTTATTTTTTTTAGCACTTCAAACACTACTAAAAGCAAGACTGTAGACTTTATCTGGCTTTTTTTTAGCAGTCTGCAAAGCGTCTTTAACTGTAGGGGAAATTTAACAAAGGTATTATTCTTGCTACCAAAGTTACAAATTTCAGAATTATAATGTATGATGAAGAAGTAATACTTTTGGGCAGCCCATGATTATCCATGGACTTTTTTGCATAACAGTTTTCCAGTGAATTGTACTCAAAAGCATAAGGACATTGGAGGACAATGGTTTAAATTCCTTTTCTATTGCAAACATGCAAAGTTCAATTCATCTTTCTGTGAGATGTTGATATTTCCACAATGATTTATTCAATCATACAAAGCTAACAAAAGGATCATTTTGTGAAGCCTTGTAAACCATACATGTTTGAAAGCAATCATGTCTCTGAATCCATTGGCATCTTTTGCCAATGCGGCTGTGCCACAGGCTCCAGCTTCTCTGTCCCCAAATATGCATACATCAGGGGCGGGTTCCTAATTTTTTTACTACCACTCTGTGGGCGTGGCTTATTTTGTGGGTGTGGCTTGCCAGGTGACCGGGTGGGCGTGGGCCTCGGGAGCTTGGCAGCGGCTGGAGAAGCGGGGCAGCATTGCCCACCCGCAACGCAGCCCCCGCAGCGGGAGCAGCAAGACTTCTAGGAGGCGCCGTCCGGCCTGAATGCTTCTCCCCATTCGATGATCCTAGGCTCCTGCCGCCTGTTCCCCCTCCCCTCAGCAGCTTGAGAAGCCTCAAACGTGCGAAAAGGCCTAGGATCATCACTGTGCGTTCGTGGCTTCTTGGACTGCTGAAGGGAGGGGAATGGAGATAGCTCCTGCTGCCTGTTCTTTCAGCGTCTCACACGCTCCCTCAGCCATCCTCCCCTGCTTGGACTCATTGTGGGGTAGGAAGGCAGCACATGCGCACTGCCAGAAGCTCGGCTTCTGGCCATGCGCAGAAGAAATTTTTTTAAAAAATGATTTTTTAAAAAAAAAAAAATGGCGGCACCCAGGCACTGGCAACCAACCGCACCGGTACTGTGACGTCACCAGTGGGCTGCTACCGGTGCTATAGAGTGGACCGCACCGGTAGGAACCCACCACTGGCATACATGCAAAAAACATTACAGCAGCAGAAAAGTTATTGTATGTTATATGATTTCCATGGGGAAGTCCTGAATTGGAATAGTAGGATACCATGAAGAACCCAGGTCTGTCTGCAGAACTACTTGGAAACCATCAAATTTACTTTAGATTTACCAGGTCCTCTATTAAATGGCAAATATATACATTAAAGTGTAAAGTAATTAAGCCTGTTCAGCCAATATTGGAAGACATTTACATCACAATTCTTGTCTGCAATATATCAATGCTATACAAACATCTATACACGGTCAGTAGATTAATAAACTAAAAGAAATTGCAAGCCATATGAAACAAACAGGCTGCAGTGCATACAAGAGTAGATGGATCACTCTATAAGACCACTCAGTGGAGCATCCCACTTCCTCTTGCTCAGTGTTTGACAATTGCAGGGTGGGTGAGAGAGGAATTTTTCTATACTGCATACGTGAGAGAGAAAACTCTCTGCAATGACATTTTCTAAAACGATTGGAACCAAGGATAAACATATTAAAATATAAAACATATAAAATACCATATTTTTTGGAGTATAAGACTCACCGGAGTATAAGACACACCTTAGTTTTTGGGGGAGGAAAATAGGGGGAAAAATCTACCTACCAGGTATTCATCTGGCTAGCGTCCTTAGTCTGGTCAGCTTCAGCACATTATTTTATGCCCTGGTTAGGGCTGAAAAAAATCTTCTTCAGAGGGAGTAGCAATGAAAAAATTGTGCAAGCTGGGAAGATCGTTAGCACCTCATTAGGGCTGAAAAAAAACTTCTTCGGAGGGAGTAGCAATGAAAACAAGCCTGCAAGCCACCGGGAAGATAGTTAGCACCTCATTAGGGCTGGGGGAAAAAGCTTCGAAAAAGCTACATTTGGAGTATAAGACGCACCCAAATTTTCAGCCTCTTTTAGGGGGGAAAATGGTGTGTCTTATACTCAGAAAAATACGGTATGTAAAATATAAAACATATATGTGTTTCTACACATGCCTATAAGCTTATCGGCATGTACTGATGCGTGGAGAAGTAGCTGTTTATTCTGTTTCCATTAGCTGAGACATTTGCTCCTGCAGAACAGACTTGCATTCCTCTGCTAATGAGGCTGGATGGAACTAGGATGACAATTAATCATGTAAAAATTGATGTTCTTCCATCCAGTTTGACTACATGTTTTTATCTTAATGTCTGATCATCTCTAGAGGAAAAAATCCATGCTGTTCATTATAGTCTTATGTCCATCTGTAGGGAGCCAAGACTTGAAACAGGAATCCAATCAACCTAACACAATTCCAGTAAAATCAAACTGCCTTTGAAGCTGAGTAATATGGCTCATTTCTCCAACTGTCTTGGTACAAAACTTCTCATAATTCCTCTTTAGCTTTCATGTCGGAGACAGAAAGAATGGACAGGAAAGGAATCAACTGATTAGCAAATAATAAATCATGATAGAAAAGAGTTTGGTAATAAAAATAAATAGTCCACCACAGAATTTATTTTATTTTTAAGGGTAAGGCATTCTTTGTGCAGAAGTACCCAGATTTAATCTCTGGTATCTCTAATATGAAATAATTTTGGGTAGCAAATAATAGTATATTAAGAACTTGGTAGAGCCACTGATACTGCAATTCTAGACAGACTAACACTCTCCTCCCCACACCCGATGTGATCCAAAATTCCTAGAGGGCACCAAATTGGAGAAGGATGAAATAGACCAATGTCTGACTCAGTACAGCATAAAACAGCTTCAGGTATCCCTGGGAATATGCTTGTTGTGTCTATAATTTGGGCTAACTCCTCTGTGGCTTATCAATTATGTATCAAAGCAATTAGGTCTTAGATATTGAGGAACATGGTTTTGATTGTCCTCATTTTTGCTGCCAGATGAGCTGACCTCATCTACCGGAGACACTGTAATCACTCATGGGAGAATTATAATATATGTACAGTTTTTCCTCAACCTGAGGCAGTTCATACATTTTAGACAACTTCTATTGTTCCATCCAACATACGGTTTGAGGATATTAGGAGATGTGTGGTGCAATTTATCTTAGAAATATCTAGATGGGGATGAATACATTTCAATCATTTAAGCTTAAATAGTGATGCTTTCTTTGGCATTCTAGCCAGCATTAAGCTGTGCATGACAATAAAGCTAGAAGGCCCACTCTTCCCCCATAGGGCAGTGGTTAGAGGCAGGTACTGCAGGCCACTTTAGCTGACACTGATCCGCAGGTCAGCGGTTCAAATCTCACCAGCTCAAGGTTGACTCAGCCTTCCATCCTTCCGAGGTAGGTAAAATGAGGACCCAGATTGTTGGGGGCAATATAAATATACATTGCTTACTGGTGTAAACCGCTTAGAGAGTGCTTGCACTGTGAGGCAGTATATAAATCTCACAAAATAAATAAATAAATAATAAAGTGGTTCTTCTGATGATTCTTTCCTTCCCAAAGACTTTTATTGTGAGATGACTCACTAAAATGCTGAGAGATATTCTGTGAATTGGTACCATATTATTGCATGCAAACTCAACTTTATTATTTATTTATTTGATACTACTATTGATTTGTAATATCAAAGGATGTGAACAAAAAAGGAATTGGGTGTTTCTTAAGGAGACCTGTCACTAAAAGCTGAATCCAAAGACCCTTCAATTCATGTTGGTTGCTTCTTCCAGCGAGTTATCAAACTATGTCTTACAAGGTATCTGTCACATGGGCAGACAGGCAGGATGTTAATAAAAATAATAGTGGTAAGTGGTGTTCTTAAGTTTGGGAGTCCCCTTGAATAATAAGAGCTATAAAAATGCCCTATTTGAAATATCTAAATCACAAGATGCACTGATACATGTTGATTTTGACATAATTGTCAGCTCCTGATCCCTGGATTAGCTCCTGATCCTGATTCCCAGTTTTTGAGTTACCTATGACAGTTTCCAATACTCTTAATCTTCTGCATTTTCTGTCTTGCAGAGAATAATGGCTGTAATATTGCCACAATGGAGGATATGAAAGGAAGATAAAGCAGGGGGATAATTTAGTTCCCTTCAGTTGTACAATCATTGGGGGTAAAAACTATTTAATTTATTAGAAGTATTTCTTTACCATGGTATCATTTTATAACATCTTACAGTAGTATACAGTAAATACGGTACACTACTGTATAATTCCAAAATAAAACAAGATAAAACCAGTAAAAACAACATGAAAACACAAAGCAAAGTAACAACAGGGTGTAGAAAAACAGGATAGAAAAAAATTACTAATTAAAATTAAAATATCAGGGGGAATTAGTAGCTCAGGAAGACTGCCATTATGTGATTGATTGGATTAAATATATAATACAATGATACAAATTCTAGACCCAAGATTTCACATTTCATTTGATCCCTGCACTACGCCAGTTTTCTGTATTGTTGTCTTGTAGAGAAGACACTGTCTCCCACCTTGAGGCGGAGCAGTACGTGTGACTTGCTGGTGATGAGAACAACAAAGATGTTTCCGTGTGGTCTGCCCAGCGTCCAAAGAAGATAGATGATTGTCCCAAGTCACTGGAGAGCAACACACAAGGAGCTGTAGCAAGCAGATTCTATGCCTGACCTTTTCCAGAGACGGAATGATGCATTTGAAGCTTCCAGTGCTGACACAGTGACAGGAGTGAAAATGGCCTCAATTACAATATGGTATTATCTTGGCAGTGACTCAGAAATATCTTCTTCTTTCAGGGCAAGAAAGTCTAAAGAAGGGAACAGCTGAGACAGCAAGCATAGTCCTCACTGATCTTTACACTCTGGGGTCTTGAAAGACTGACAATTCAGTTTAATAGGATTCCACAGAATCTGCTCAGTTTCTCACAAGAGAGGATTTCTGGGGATGAGGCTTGCCAGAGTCCTGCCTTTGTTTGGAAAGTCCTGGAATAAAACATGGAACAGCAGGTGCCTCTGGTGACTTGTTTTGAAAGCCATAAAGGACAGGTGAGTGGAAGAAAGACCACACGCAACCATTAACCAGGACATTCGTCTATGGACATATCACTGAAAAGAACTGGAGTTAGTTACAGACTGATCCTTTTTTTTCCCCCTGCACCTTTCTTGTTTTTTGAACTTTTGCCCATTTGTGTTTCTCTGCTAATCCAGTTGCATTAAA